>JAFCMP010000323.1:0-600000 GCA_017506865.1 Tribonema minus | reverse complement strand
TTGCGCAAGCTGCCGCAAATGCAAGCGTGTTAGCATCGGAAGGCGCTGCTCAAGCAGTTGTGGCCATACTGCAGGCACACCAGAGGGGCATGTGCACGCATTTTGCGCTGTATGCGCTGCATCAACTGCTCAGACACGGCGAAATTGCGGCCACCATTGACGCTGCTGGAACTTGCTCCGCAGTCGTGCACGCCCTTGATGCTTCGCCTGACGACATCGAAGCTCACTTGCCAGGCATGTCTGCACTGGTTGAGCTGGCGCGCAGCGAGGAGACCAAAGCCCTGCTAGACGAAGCAGGTGCCTGCGCGTCCATCATCAGGGCAATGAGGACGTTTCCTGACAGCGCTGCCGTGCAGCGGGACGCTGTCAATGCAATCGTTCTGCTGATCGCCGCCTCCGGCGGCGCGCACCGAAGCAGGCGCCTCAGGCTGCTGGGCGGGCACGAGGTGGTCCTCACGGCGCTCACAACGCATCTGCAAGAGGCCACCACCAAGGCCTTTGCCATCATGGCGCTCATCACGCTTATTGAGGCCCCACCGGTCGCCGTCGACATGCTCGCACAGGCCAGCACGGCGGTGCTCGAGGCGATGCGCGATCACCCCTCATGCGAGCCCTTGCAGGCTTGCGGAGCGACGTCTGTCGCGCGCCTGGCTGAGGCAGGCGCTGATCGCGAGCAGCTGTGCCAGTGCCGTGCGCCCGAGCTCATCGCTGCCGCCATGCAAAGGTTTCCCGACAGTGCGCGTGTGCAAAACGGCGGAGCTATGGCCCTGGCAACGCTGGGTCGTCAAGCAAGCTGACTCGGAGACGGGGGTGGGTCAGACAGGCTGTTGTCACAACTAGTTTGGCCAGTTCTGATAGTACACATGCGTATGCAAGGCTGCATGCAACTCAAGAGTGGCGGCCTAATAAGCATTTTTTGCGCTGACTCGCTCTTCGACCACAGCGGTTGTGGTAAAGCGACAGTGATCGGACATGGAGCTGGTTCAACTACTAGTAGTACCTGTCACGCTGACACCAGCTGTGTTTTTGGACAGACGCTGCACATGTGTGTTTTCAGGAAGCGCCGCTTTCGCTGCCTACAGTACGACAGTGATACCCGCAGTGCGCCTCAAAAACATGGCACAACAATGTACGGAAATGTGTTCTCTCAGCCGCTATGACAATATCATCACTGTGAATCCTTGTCACTGACGCGTTTCGTGGCGCACTGCACATTTTATTGTGTGTTTGCTGAGCTGTGCTTGCATGTGGCCTACATGGCGTGCCCGCCTTGCGCTTGTTGTTGTTGTTGTGCGCCCAGGTGGTCAATGCAACGCATTTCGACCTGTACGACAATATTGTGGTCAATGCAACGCATTTCGACCTGTACGACAATGGACGGCCTACGCTATGAACACCTCTTGATGGCCGCTGGGCCTGGTGCACCAGTGAAAGCAGCCACCCGCCCCGTGGGCAGTGCCTCGCCAGGACTAGCTGGTGATTCAGAATCGGATGTGATGGAACCGGCATTCGCCCATCACCTGGCCAAGGTGTTCACGACGCTGCTTGTTGAGCCCGAACTGCTGCCGGAGCAATCGCAACGGCTTCTCCGCGCCGCGGCCCTCTCAGGCATAGGACAGAAGCGGCGTCCGATCGCCTGCTCCAGTGTCTGGCGCAGACTCCTCGGGTCCACAGCGGCACGGAGTGTCAAGGGCAAAATATCGGGGCTGCTGGCCTCCATGTCGCAGTTTGGCGTAGGATACCGGTCTGGCGTCGAGCATGTGGCAGCGCGCGCGCGCGTGTGGCACGAGCTGTATGGCACCACAATCCAGCTGGACTGTGAGAACGCATTTAACAGTGTGGATCGCGCCGCCATTGTGCGGGGACTTATGCTCTTCTGTCCAGAGCTGCTCCCGCACTTTGAGTCCGTATACTGTGGTGACACTGCCCCAGAGATGCGAGTGGAGGTGAACGGTCAAGCTCGCATTATCTGCTCCCACCTAGGGTGCCAGCAAGGGGACCCTCTAGGGCCGCTGTACTTTGCAGTGGCAGCGGCCTTCCTACTCTTCTACCCTGATGGAGTGAATGCGACGCCCGGCAGTATGCCGGCCTACGGCCACAGCACAGCGGCACCGCCAGCCCCGCACTGCGCTTTCCTGGATGACCTCAACGTGCTGCAAGCTGCCTACTTCGACGATGCAGCGGCCGCTGGGGTGGCAGAGGTGATCCGTCGGCTTGCGGCAGGGGGCCTACGCGTTCGACCAGACAAGTCGCTGGCCATCGCCATGCGCGGCACAGTGTTTGATGAAGCGGCCAGAGCACGCCTGCGCGCCCTTGACATACCGTTTGTGGACGCCACCATGCCAGAATCCAGTCAGGGCTTTACGTCGGTCGGGGTACCGGTAGGGCACCCAGCCTATGTGCATGCTGCCATGAGCAAGCATCTTGTTGACGCAGGGACATGGCGATTGTCGTGGCAGCTAGCTGGAATGGCGCGGCATCACCTACAGGCAGCACAGTTCATTCTGCGCAGGTCACTGACGAAGCGCATGGGCTTCTTAGCTCGCGTCGTTGACACGGCTTTGAGTGAGACATGGCTGCACGCATTTGACGGGTTCTGTGCATGGACGCTTGAACGCATGCTGCACCTGCACGGCTGCACTACCGCGGCAGTCATGAAGTCACACCTGCTGGCCGCCTGCACTGCTGGTGACAATGAGGTAGCCAGCAGTGGCAGCGTGCTGGTATTGCCGCGTTTGGGCCCGCCAGAACTCACGGACATCGCAGTGCCACTGCGGGCGTCACGGTTGCCGGAGCGACGAGGCGGTCTGGGCATGCCGCTTTTGGGGCTACTGGCACCAGCCGCATACACGGCCCAGGCATGCACAACACTGCGGCCTGCAATAATTCATGCCACTGTGGCAGCAGGGGCCCTGAGGCTCGGCACTGACGAACACGGCGCAGTCACCTGGTTCGCGCAGCACTCATGCGCAATACGCGAGGACCAGGGACTGCCGCCAATCATCGAGGCCGTGCGACGCTCTACGCGAGCGCTGACAGCTGATGGCGGCGAAAAATCACGCACAGCTGTGGCCGAGCAGCTCCCAGCATCGTTGCTACGGTGGGCAGCAGATACGACGGCCGCAGCGTCGACGCTCCCCACTGCGGTGCAAGCAATCTACGCCGCAACTGCCGTCACGGAGACGGGGACCACTGAGCCAGCCACACACACCTACGGCATTGTGCCTGGCGCCGAGGCGGCCGCTGCGGCGGCGACCGTACCTGGCCCTCAAGCCGCTGCCGCGGCTGCCTCTTCCACGCCCGCTAAAACACAAACTAGCGCGGAAGAAAGCAGCTGCAGCGGCGGGCAGGAGGACGACGACGACGACTGGGAGGCCTATGCTGACGAGATCTGCAGGAAGGTAGTGCCCCGCCGCCGGCGTGGTCACTTCACGCACGGACTACAAGCCGGCCTTTCAAATGTTCTTCGACGTCAATACGAGGACTGCCTGGTGGAGGACCTAGAGGCTGCCTCGGCTGGTGCCGTGGGCAAACCGACGCAGGCTACACTTATTGGTGACTCGCGTGACACCAGCCGCCGCCGCCAACAGGCTAGCGCGCGGGTCCTGGCGCAGCTGCGCAGCCGCGTGCGTCCGGGGCAATGGCGTGGATGAGCGTGCCACCCGCTGCCAATGACCGCCCGGGTGCGGCGCCCATGTCCAGTATGGCAGCAGCCACGATGATTATGGTTGCGATCTTTATAGACGGGTGGGGCATACAGGGCGAGGTGTGCCCATGGCGGTGCAGTGACGTGAGCCCCACCTCCACGCATGCGATCAGCTGCCCCAGCCAGCACATACGGGGGCACAACGCGACACACACTGCCCAAAAGCGGTGCCTACAGCGCATCTTCAAGTTGAGACAGCACCATGTCTCTATTGTCCGCAATGAGGACGCTAGCGTCTTCAAGGTACCGGGGTATCGGGCGGACACAGTCATTGACCCAGGGTGTCTGCACTTTAGCAGTGCATACCAAAACAAGGGAATAGTGCTAGACACAAGTGTGCGCGCGCCCACAGCGAGCTCGTACCTGACAGGCAAAACAAATGCCTCGAACACGGACGGCTATGCTGCTGGGGTGGGGGAGGACGCGAAGGTCAAGCACCACACCGGCATCTTGACGTCATCTTGGGCTTTTGTGCCATTCGTGCAGGAGTCGTACGGACGGCTGGGCAAGCAGACAAGCCTTTTTGTTAAGGAGTTGGCAATGCACTCAGCACTGTGCTCAGGGGGGGGGAAGGCAGATGTGTTACGCAAGGCCGGGTTAGCTAAGCGTCAGATCCACATTGAGCTGAGCATATCGCTGGCGCGGGAGTTGGCGGAGCGCGTCATGGCATACACACGTGGAGCGCGAATGCTGGGCTGTGTTGCGGCGCCGGTATCCAAACTCCTAGGGCACAGCGCAGACTAGGCTGCTGCGTTGACGCAAGCTTTTCGATTGCATAGGCAACCCGGCCTCCCTTGGGCCTTTATAAATACAAGTCCATACGTACGACAATAACGCATTTCGACCTGTACGACAATATTGTCGTACAGGTCGAAATGCGTTGCATTGACCACCTGGGCGCACATTGTGATTGTTAGTGCCAGTGTTCAGTCACTTTGGCATCTGTCGTGCGCCCCTTTCTCTTCAAGTTGTTGCTGGCGCGGTGGCATACTGCGTGTTCTGCTCGGGTGGTCATTTACAACTCGCCACCATTATTACATTTGCAGCAAGTGCACACGCAGCAATATATAATATTACTTCCGCGTGTTAAGGGTCAATGATGATTAATGGCTGATTCAGAAGTTTACTACAACTCGGCTGCAGCTAGGTTTCGGTTAGCAATCTTGCCTTTGGCATCTTGATCTGCCAACTGCGCTGTAGCATCAACACAATTGATGAATCCTCAACCGCAAGCGCTGCGAGTTTCCAATGGATACCTCGTAGCTCATCTCACAGCCTTTTGCAGACAGCACTCTGAGTAATTACATAAGCACTTGGTCAGAGGCCATCCTCTCAGCAAACGTTTTTGCTTGCAACGCTTACCCTAACCCTAATCCTAACCCAGGTATTGTCAATTCATATATGCATCCTGGAACCTGTACATTCCAGCAGTGCTCCACATGGCGTACTCTGTGCCAGTGCACCAGAACTGAATACTGTTTGCAGTACTCTATAGCGCTGCTGGCTGCCATTAATTTGCGCCCCAAAATAGCGCCTGCTGCATGGCTCAGCCCAGTATGTGCATCATCGGGGCTGCTGCACTTGCCTGAGCCACACCACCCACGCAAAAATTTGGAACTGCCACTCAGCAGTGCTGCACACGCAAGAGTCGGGGTCACATTTCCATATCCTGTGTCACCACGCGCTACACACACACACGGGGCCTACAGTAACTCAGGACAACAATGATTGCCGCATAAAGTGAGTAAAAACCAGCTGCGCCAATGACAATGAGGTGCACAGCGCGCGGGCCACTGGACGCATGTCAGCAAATCAGCATCAGCATACACTGCAAACATTCAGATCCGAATTCAAGGAGCGACAACAAAAGGTCAAAGCCAGCAAGGTGGAACCCATTCAGCGCGCACATGTTCCACCACGGTCGTCAGTGCATTCACGAATGCCAGCAACAGCCGGCGCGCCCAGCACCATGGCAATGAGAGGGCTGTCCGTCCCTCCTGCGCTACCACATTGAATGCGTCAAGCAAATGCCATCCCCTACTGTGTATAATGTATGTAGAGATGCTGCCACGTGGTGTACTGCAATGAATCTGTGCGCGCAGCCGCACTGTCGGACCAGGTCAACCACGCTTTGCAGCACAGCCAACTTGCGCACCTGTGATGTGACGGCCGCTGCGCCGTTGTGCGCGTCGGCCGCGCTGGCCTACATGATCACGTTCCATGCGCGCATGCGACCTAGCTCTTGTATCGCCCCCTTCAGTCCCCCTTGGCAGCCCTGAACGAAGATGCGCAGCCCCAGGGTCCGGGCAGTTGTTCCAAGAGAGCCCATCGCGGCGGGCAGCGCCGTGAGCGCACGGCACTCCTTGAGGTTGAGCTCCGTTAGTACCGCCAGCTGCCCGAGGGTGTCTGGCAGGGCCCGAAGCGCTGTACATTCGCTGAGATTTAGCGATTGCAGCGCAGGCAGGCTGTCTGGCAAGGCCGCGAGCGAGGCGCACCTGTGCAGACTAAGCTCTTGCAGCCCCGTCAGCTGTCCGAAAGAGGCCGGCAGCGCCACAAGCGAGGCGCAGCCGGTCAGGTCGAGCGAAGGCAGCGCCGCCAGCTGCCCGAATGACTCCGGCAATGATGTGAGGGCGGTACACTGCTTCAGGTTGAGCGCTGTCAGCCGCATCAGCTGTCCGAATGAGTCGGGCAGAGCCGTTAGTGCTTCGCATGAGTGCAGATTGATGGACCTCAGCGCGATCAGCCGCCCCAGTGACTCCGGCAAACTCCGAAGAGAGCGACAGAGGCGCAGCTTGAGCGCATGCAGTGTTCTTAGCCGCCCTAAGGAGTCTGGCAAAGCGGCAAGACTGAAACACTCGCTGAGATTGAGCGCCGTCAGTGTCGCCGTCATTAGCCCAATGGACTCCGGCGAGCAGGTGAGGCGCGCGTAGCCGGTGAAGTCGAGCGTGTCTTTTGAGGCGTGCTGCGCGAAACCCCTTTGGCAGATGCGTTAGGCCCGCGCAGTCATCCACAAGCAGCGTCGTGAGCCCCGTCAGCTCCGCCAGCGACTCCGGCACACACGCTAGCGCCCTGCAGCGGCACAGCCTGACCGATGCCAGTGACATCAGCTGCCCCAGCGACTCCGGCAGAGCTTCGAGCCGTGTGCAGTCATCCAAGCATAGCTCTCGCAGCGCCGCCAGCTGGCCGGCCGAATCGGGCAGGCGCGTGACCGCCTTGCACCAGGTCATATCGAGCCTTGTCAGTGCCGCCATGCCGCCCGCCGACTCCGGCAGGCACGCGAGCGCTGTGCACGTGCGCAGGCTGAGCGTCGTGAGCGCTGTCAGTCCGCCCAGCGCCTCTGGCAGGCGCGTGAGCGCGCGGCACGCCGTCGCGTCCAGCAGCGTCAGCGACGCCAGCTGCCCCAGAGAGTCCGGCAGGCGGGCGACGCGCGCGCAGCCGCTGAGCAGCAGCTCCCTCAGCGCTGTGAGCTCGCCCAGCAGTTCCGGCAGACCCGTCAGTGCCTGGCAGCCAACGAGCCTGAGCGCTGTCACGTGTGAGAGCTGCCAACTCGACGCCGGAAGCGCGGGGAGCGCAGCGCAGTGTGCCAGTTGCAGCGCTCGCAGCGCCATCAGCTGCCCCAGCCAGGCCGGCAGGGACCTGAGTCGCGCGCAGTCGTTCAGGTCGAGCTCCGTGAGAGCCGCGAGGTGGCCTAAAGCCTCCGGCAGGTGAGTGAGGGCCCGGCATCCGTGCATGTTGAGTGTCACCAGCGCTGTGAGCCGGCACGCCAGCTCCGGCAAAGCCGTCAGGCTCGAGCAGTCCGAGAGATCCAGCTTCAGCAGCGCCGTCAGTTGCCCCAGGGAATCTGGAAGTTGCGCGATGCGTGCGCAAGCGGGTATCTGCAGTGCAGTGAGCGCCGTGAGCTGGCCCAGCGACTCGGGCAAGCTGGTGAGGTCCCGGCACTGGTTCAGCTGCAAGCTTGTGAGACCTCTCAGCTGGTCAATTTTCGACTCTGGTAGACTGGCAAGGCTGTTGCAGTACCTCAGGTTCAGCGCAGTGAGAGCAGGCGTTTGCGCTACTGCCTGGCCCCCAACGTAATCGTCAAGACAGGGCAGCGACTGCAGCACCATCAGGACGCTGTCAGGCCCACATCTCGTCATGTTCAGCGTACGAACACTTGCTGGAGTGCGAGCAATACGGCCCTTGAATGACTCGCACGTGAGGGTGCCGACATCTCTGAAGTCGTCACCGAAGGCCTCTGTTTCACCACACAAGCATCGTATGGGGTCAGCATCGAAAGATCCGGTGAGGACCAACTCCACGACGCGCTTGTTGCTGGCAAAGGCCCTGCTGACGGCTGCACTCAGAGTTTGCCCCCTTGTGCGCAGCTTGACGAATGGCCTCACTTGCTGATAGATTGAGCTACACGGACTCCAGCCTGGTCGAGGCAAGAGGTGGTGCTCCGCAAGCAAGCTGAAAACTTCGATGATGGCGTCATCCCTGCCGGTGTTCATGCGTTTGCGCTGCATGCTGGTTTTTCACTTCAATAGCCTGCAGAACTTCAAGTTCTGATGATATCCCGGACTCAGACGCGCCATATTTCCTCGGGTTTTTTTTACGCTTGCATGAGCGCTGGCTGCTACCAAGCGGCAATTGCTGAAGCAATAAAAGACTCTGTGTCATCAAATGAGAAGACGCTCTTGCTGCAGCTGGTGTCATCTGAAGAATGAGGGGTGGTATCTGTACAGCTGCTGAATTGCGATGCAGATGCAAAGCCTAAGGGCAGCAAGCATGACATGCATACAGAGAGCCGGAAATGGTGCCAGGATTCAATTTGACAGGTGAAGCAGACCTTGCACTTGCTGCTCGTGTGCGTCGCGCGTGCAGAGGTGCAATGTGGTCGTCGCTGAAGAGCACACTTTTGTAAAAAATTCATGGTCGTGGTATGCATTTGAGGCGCACTGCCGACATAACTGTCGTACTGTAGGCAGTGGAAGGCGCTTCTCGTGTCAAGGCATATGTGCAGTGTCTGTCCAAACTCTGCCGGTGCCTGCGTGGCATGAAGCTAGACCAGCTCTATGACCAAATTGAATGTCGCGTTATCACCGTGTAACCGCGCTGGTCGAAGAGCGAGTCAGCGCAAAACATAGGTCGCCGCTCTTGAATTGCATGCAGCGTTGCATACGCATGTGTGCTATCAGCACAAGCCAAATTGTGACACCAGCCTGTCTGACCCACCCCTGCCTCTGAGTCAGCTTGCTTGATGACCCAGCATTGCCAGGGCCAAAGCCCCGCCCTTCTGCACATCTGCACTGTCGGCAAACCTTTGCATGGCGGCAGCGATGAGCTCGGGCGCACGGCACTGGCACAGCTGCGCGCAATCGGCACCTGCATCAACAAGGCACGCAACAGATACCACTCCGCATACCTGCAACGTCTCGCACGGTGGGTGATGGCGCGTCGCCTCCACGACCGCCGTGCCGGCCCGTGCGAGCATGTCGATGGCGACAGGCGGGGCCTCAATGAGGGCAATAAGCGCGAAGATGGCGGAGGCCTTCGTGGTGTCCTCCTGCAAATGCGTTGTGAGCGCCGTGAGGACCACCTCGTGCCCGCTCATCTGCCTGACTCGGAGGCGCCTGCTGCGGCTTACGGCGTCTGCGATTGGCGCGGCGGTCAGGAGCTGCATCGCATTGATAGTTGATTTCTTGACACCGCGCAGAGTGCCAGCCAGCGGAAGCAATATGTCCTCCTCACCTTCGTGTTGCACATCATCTTGACCAGGCATGATTGCAGAGCACCAGAGGCAGAAGAGAGAGTTCCAACTTGTGTGGATGCAAAGGAAGTGAGGTATTCACAGGATGCACAAGACACAAGGTGGTGGAATTGCTTCCCTACAGCACGGGGCACTAGAACTTGCCAGAACACGCAAGAACGTGCCAGAACTTGCAAGGGAAACCTAGGAAACTTCTGCAGAATACAATGACCCTTCTACATATTCCAACACCCTCCCCCAGTCAACGCTCCATGCCCTCATGAGCTTGACTGGATAAAACTGCACACTGCCACAGAGCCTGGTTCGTTACCTCTGCGCAATTGCAAATACCCTAAAATCTTCCGAGCAATGCTGCCGAATGAAACATGTGCTGCTCAGTGCTCAGCGACTTGGTCAGCACATCTGCATGCTGCGCCTGCGTGCGCACTGCTTCTACAGCAATCTTCCCCCTGGCAACCTGCTCGCGCACATAATGAAACTTAACATCTGTGTGCTTGGTGCGCTGCGACGCACCCTCATCTGCTGCCAACCTGATAGCAGCAGTGTTGTCCTCAAGGATCCGCACTACCCCGTGTGCCTCCCCCAAGAACCCCAGGAGCCGTACCATAGATGGCACCTCCTTGCTCGCCGCGCACAGCGCCACGTACTCCGCCTCCGCCGTAGAAAGCGTAACGCATGGTTGAAGCTTGGAGCTCCACGCCACCGCCGCGCCACCAAGCAGAAACGCATACCCGGTGTGACTGCGCCGCGTCTCGCGGTCGCTCGCAAAAGATGCGTCGGCGTATCCGAGCAGCTGCAGCTCCGCGCCCTCCCGCCTCTGGAATGTGAGGCCCGCCGGATGGCCCTTGAGGTACCGCAGCACTCGCTTGGCTGCCTCCAACAGGCACGCCCGTGGCGCCACCAGATGCCGCCGCAGCTGAGACACCGTGTAACTGATGTCCGGCCGCGTGCATGCGGTGACCCACCCCAGCTCCCCCACCAGACCCTGGTACTCCCGAATTTGAGCACCGTCCAGCAGCGGCGAATCCTCCACCGAAACGGCTGCGCTTGCTGCTGGTGTCTGCGTGTGATGAGCGTCCTGCAGGCCGTACTTGGCCAGCAAGCTGTTCACGTAGTCGGTCTGTGACATGGTGATGCCGCCATCGCCGGTGCGCGTGAACGTGATCCCCAGGAACTTGGTTGGAAAGCCGAGGTCCTTGAGGTCGAACTCCGCCCCTATGTCGTCGACTGCCGCCTGCAGCACGCCCTGGTCGCTGCTGCCCGTCATGCACACGTCGTCGACGTGCAGCAGTATGATGGCGCCTGACTGATGGTTGCGCAGCACGCACGGGTCAGCAAGGCACTGCTTGTAACCGCGCTGCTTGAGGGCGATGATGAGCTTCTGATGCCAAAGCCGTGGGCTCTGGTGCAGCCCGTAGAGGCTCTTGCGAAGCCTCATGACGAGTGGCTGGCCATCCTTGCCGCGCTTGACGAACCCCTGCGGCTGATGCACGAAGGTGGGCTTGTCGATGTCCGCTTGGACAAAGGCGTTGTCGAAGTCGCATGCGTGAAGCTCCCAGTTGTAGTACGCCGCTAGCGCCACCAGTACCCGAAGCGATCTGATCTCGGCAGTGGGTGAATGCACCGCATCGAAATCTACGCCGGGTCGCTGCTGATCGCCGCGAACAACTATGCGCGCCTTGCGCCTCGCCACCTCGCCATGTTCCCCGAACTTGGTCTTAAGCACCCAAGTGGTGCCCAGCACCTTAGCTCCCTGCTCCACCTCGCTCTGCTCCACCAGCTCCCACGTCCCCCGGCCATTGAGCTGGTCGTACTCCTTGCTGCAGGCTGCGCGCCACTCACTGCTGTGAGCCCCCTCTACCGCCTCGTGGTAAGACTTAGGGTCCTGTGCGCAAACAGCCGCTGCTGCAAGCAAAGCAACGAAGTGGGCTCGTGAGTACCCACGCCCGCTGCGTGTGCGGGAGGGCCGCGTTGCTGCATCTGCTGTCGAGTCAGCATCCGCAGCATCTCCCTCCCCAGCTGCTGGCCCCTGGCCTGCTGCTGCATCGCCGCTAGCCTCGCCAGCAGCCTCGCCAACAGCACCGCCCTCCTTAGCAACTTCCTCGGGCCCCTGCCCGAGCTCCTGTTCGGGCCCCTCCTCGGGCCCCGCCGCCGGCTCCTCCGCATCAGGACCCTCGCGGAACGTCACGTGGAACGCCGTGACCACCTGGCGCGTGCGCTCGTTGTACACGAGGAAACCACCCTTGGTGTCCTCTGAGTACCCCACCAGCCGCCCGCGCCACGCCTTGTTGGTGAACTTGCCGGGCTCTCCCTCCGCGCACACGTACGCGAAAGAGCCGAACACCTTGAGCTTGGACAGGTCCGGGATCTGTCCCGTCCACGCCTCGAACGGGGTCTTCCCTCCGAGCGCAGAGTGAGGGCTCCTGTTGACAAGGTAAGTGGCATGGCGGAGAGCAAAAGGCCACAGTGACCCAGGCAGAGCTGCCTGCAGCATCTCGCACCGCGCCTTGTTGTGCAGCGTGCGCAGCGCACGCTCCGCGATGCCGTTGGACTCGTGCGTGTACGGCGCCGAGTAGCTGATGTCGTAACCGGCTGAGACGCTGTGCTCCTTGAATGACGCCGCCCTGAACTCCTTGGGCCCGTCCAAGTGCACCTCAAACAGGTGACGCTCCTTGGGCGCCAGCACGTCGCCTCGCAGCCGCTCAACATCCTCCGCCATGTCTGCTTTTGACCTGCGACAGTACACAACATGGTAACGCGTGTGCTCGTCGACGAACACCCTGGAGTACCAGCTGCCGTCGTGGCCGCGCTCCTCGTACGGCCCGGCCGTATCGCTGTGCCACACCTGCCCGGCGGCAGTTGCGCCCTGAGCGGCGCGCGGGGGGTGCGTCTGGTGTGTAGCCTTGCCCAAGTGGCAGGTCTCGCACGGTGGCAACTCCCCGTCGGGCAGCTCTAGTCCTGAGCCTTCCATGCCCGCCAAACGCCGCATGTCCGCCAAGTTGAGGTGCCCTAGCCGCTGATGCCAGCGCTCCAGCGACACTGAGGCTGCAAACGCCTCTGGGCGACTACCTCCGCCGCCGGCTCGACGCGCTCCTTCGCTGCAACCCCTGACCCGAAACTTGTAAAGGCCGTTCTCCTGCCGCAGTGGCACTGCTACCCTGGGGCCGCCTGGCACTGCTGGCGGCAGCACCAGGGACATGGCTCCTGGCGTGAGCACGAGCTCGCCCCCTGCCGCAACCAGCTTTGACGCGCTCAGCAGCAGCGCCTGGCCTGAGTGCGGCACAATGAGCGACTCCCAGAGGTCCAGCTTGACCTCCGCTCCGTTGCCTGCAATGCGCACGTGCAAATCGCCAATACCTGACGCGTACGCACCCTCGCCAGGGTGCGCCGTTGCGAGCGCCACGCGCTCCTGCCGAACTGACGACATGAATGCGGAGACATCGCACCCAGGCCAAAGTGCCGGGTCGATGACGTGCCTGTTGGCGCCGCTGTCCACCAGGACCTCAACGTAGCTACGCTGAGCTGAGGTCCCTCCGGCTGCTACCATCGCAGTAGCATCTTCCTCCGGCTCACCAGCTGCCTTCATGTAGCAGCCATGAGCTGGGCCGTCTGCGGGCGCGTCGGAGTCGCCTGACCCCTGCTTGCCTCCCCGCTTCTCCTTGCGCTTGTTGCGCAGCTCCGCGACAGAGCCTGCTGCAGGCTTCTTGCCGGCCTTCTTGGCTGCACAATCGCGTTCCCAGTGGCCTGACTTTCTGCAATAGTTGCAGGTACCCCGTTTGCCACTGCCGTGAGCCGAAGCAGCACCCGCATCTACGGCGTAGGCTGATGGGCCCTTGCCGTTCTTGCGTGCCGCTCGCTCACTGTCGTACTCCGCCTGCAGCCGCCTCTCAGCCTCGTCCAGATCCGCTGAAACCATGCAGCGAATCGTCCGGGCTACAACTCGGTATCCTTCCGCATCAGGCAGTCCTTGCAGTAGCCTTGACAGCAAATTGCCGTCCGCCACCGCCTCCCCCTGACTTGCGAGTCTACCGCGCAGATAGCGCGCTTTCGCGAAGTACTCCATGGGCGACATGTCACCCATCTCCAGCCCTCCCAACTCATCGTGCAACGCCATGCGTGACGCGATAGTATTGGGCTGATAGCGCTCCCTGAGCGCCCGAAAGGACTTCCTTCCCTGCCGCACGTTGCTTGGATGAAGTAGCACGTAGCCGATGTCGGTCGCCTTGGTGGAGATGACCGTGACCAGCGCCTGGTACACCTTCAGGTTGAGAAGGTCGTACACTGTAGTTGCGCTGTCACGCAGTCCCTGGTCGTACCGCTCGTCCCAGTCCACCATCGGCGGTGGCACTCCCTCGAGACAAAGTGCCGACTCGAACGCCATGGCGAACATCGCCCACTCCTCCTCCTTGCCGCTGAACTGCTGCACTTTGAGCTTAAGCTTAAGGCTCATAACCGTTGATTTCTTGACACCGCGCAGAGTGCCAGCCAGCGGAAGCAATATGTCCTCCTCACCTTCGTGTTGCACATCATCTTGACCAGGCATGATTGCAGAGCACCAGAGGCAGAAGAGAGAGTTCCAACTTGTGTGGATGCAAAGGAAGTGAGGTATTCACAGGATGCACAAGACACAAGGTGGTGGAATTGCTTCCCTACAGCACGGGGCACTAGAACTTGCCAGAACACGCAAGAACGTGCCAGAACTTGCAAGGGAAACCTAGGAAACTTCTGCAGAATACAATGACCCTTCTACATATTCCAACAGATACCGTGCTGCTGCACGACAGCGCTGTCAGAAAATGTCCGCAGCGCCCTGATGACGGACGGGCAGGCGCCTGCTTCGTCCAACAAAGCTATGTTCTCCTTGCGGCACGCCAGCTGAACCAGTGCAGCCATGCCTGGCAATTGAATTGCAATGTTGTCAGGCGAAGAATCAAGGGCGTGCACGACTGCGGAGCAAGTGCCAGCAGCGTCAATGGTGGCTGCGATGGCGTCATGACTGAGCAGCTGATGCAGCGCGTACAGCGCAAACTCCGTGCACGTGCCTTCGTGGTCTGCCTGCAGTCTGGCCACAACTGCTTGAGCAGCGCCTTCCGATGCTAACACGCTTGCATTCGCGGCAGCGTGCGCAAGAGCGGCTAAGGCGCATACAGCGAGCGCTAGCTCCTCCCCCAGCAGTATGCGCATGGCTGCTATGACTGCTTGACACGCTCCTAAAGCACCCAGGGAATCGCTGGTGATGTGGTCGTGCGCAGCGAGCCTGCGGATCGCCGCACATGCTTGATATTGAACGCGAACGTCAGTGGCATGCTTTTTCATCGCCGCCACCATTGCTTCGCAAGCTCCCAATGAAACCAACTTGCGCTTGCAAGAGGCAAACTGGGTCGCACCAGCTGCCTCGGCATGGAGCAGCAGCATGTTTATTGCCTGCATGCCCCACCGTGCAACCTTGGAGCTCGCAATGTGAACTTTGATGCAAGACATAATGGCTGTGCCAGCATCGTCCATTGCAGCCAAGCTCTTCAGCGAGCTCCACTCCCGCAAAACACACGCGCTTGCTTGCTTTAATTTTGCACTTCAATTTAAACTTCAAGCAAGAGGCGTGTCACCGTCTTTCCTCGACCTCGCTCTAATCATGATCAGCCTGCAGGCGTGTCGCAATGGATATGACTGAAGCCCGCACTTTCTCACCGTGAAGCAGGAAACATGCATGTCACTATTGCTGCAGGTTTCGTGGGCCAAGTCAGGTACACATGAAGAGCCCATCCATCCATCCAACGAATGCATGCGCTTCAACCAGCATCCCGATGCCATGGCAATCGCGGCTACGAACATAGCACTTCACCTGTCTGCCATCAGCATGCAGCAATGTCGGCGAAGCTGGGTTCGCCTGATTCATCAAATGGTTCTGCATTTCAATGCAGATGGCGAAGAGCAGGTGTCACCTGCGCTCCCCCGAGTTTCAATCGCTCCGTGACATCCACCACTGAATGGACCGACCCTGCGTTCATCTGCGCATTCATCGTCACACTAGAGCTGATGACAGTGTCTGCTCACATGGTGAACTCCAATTCCTCACATTTTTTGCGGTTGCTCATCGGCCTGATGGAAGCATGGGTCGAAATCGGCTGCAATAAATAAGTTCAGTCGCCGTCAAAATTGTGCCTCCCTCTACCAGTTGTGCAGACTTGATCAAAGTCAGACTCTTCCACATTCAGTAAGCAGAAGGCAACCGGCACCCCATGAACACAAGGAAGCACCCCCCCCAGGCCCCGGGAGAGGAATGGGGGGCGAGTGACGCGGAACAGATAGCCTTTCACCTTGCGCTTAAAGCGGGCCACCACAACTTTGCCTAATCTCTGTGAGAGAGTACTCACTTCAACTTGCGTTTTACTGCGCGTATTTCAATGCTGCGGAATGACATCTGCCGTGGCGCTACAGCGGCTACACGCTGCTGTCACCACGCCAATAACATTGTAATCTTCCTGCACCATCTTCAAAGCCGTTACGCACACAGCTTCACCTCAAATGATAAGGACTGGTGGGGAGAGCCCTGCAGGCCGCGAAGCATGGCACTGCACCATGCTGACCTTAGGCCCGCTGACAATCGGCAATTAGTATCCAACGCAACATGCTCCGCTTATATACGGTTTCTTCGCTGACTGGAACTTCAAGTTCGACTCGGTCACTTGAGTTTTCAGCTCTTTCTACCTGTGGCATGCCTGCAGCCTGAGCGGCTGATGACAAATTATTATCCATGCACCCTTCTTCATGCCTGTAACGAGTATTGCACTGCGTGCCATAGGTGACTACATGTCTTTGCTGTGCGACGCAGGCACTTGGATCGCGACCGCCGTTTTACGTCTCGCTGGGGAAACCACGACACACGGACCCTCCCTCCCCCCCCCCCCTCTCCTTTCTGGTCGGCTCAGAGGCTCCGCTGGCAACCCCCTCCCTCTGAGGGCTTGTTCTTTTGCTGTGGGGCGTTTGGTGCGGCAACCCAGTGCGGGTTGCGCCAGGCGTTCCCTGGAAATGAATGGTTTGTTTTCCCCACACGACACACACACGTCTGCAGCACGACCTTGCTTGGTCGCATCCTGCCGGCCAGTCTGAACCCTTGCTAGTTCTGCCACTACTGCTGTACAGTAAATGTGATGGCTTTGTCATCACAGCCCTTCAAGTAAATGGCGGCCAATCGGCCACGTTATCAGAATGTCACAAACAGATGCTTCACCAAGCAATATATACTCCAGCTCACATCATCCGGCTTGATGCTGAGCACGCGGTGATGGCACTTCAATGCATCAAGAAGCAGCCAGCACACACAGCACCGCAAGGCATCCGCACGTCTCATGTTTTTAAAAGAGCAGCAGGGCGTTGCCCCGTGCAAACATGGATTGTAAGCCGTGAGATTGCAGCAGGGGCAGCGCCAGTAGCAGCTGCCACCCTGCTCAGCAAACAACATACCACAGCCATACACACAGAGCGCAAGCACACTTCCAAGGTTCTCACCACTGTCAGCCGCTTCACAACGCAGTTGCTGGCCAGCCACTTGGTGCGCCCGCGTACTACCCACAAGTCCATCAACAACATACGGAGGACGGCAGCGCCACAAGACTGCACTCAGCAGGCAGGCTACACTTTTGCAGCTGCCTCACTGCATCCATCCGTGGCTGTCCCACTGTGCACCAGCAAGCTCATCGACATCATTGCGTGCGGCTGCGACGCCACCACCCATTGCAGGGGGGCTACGCTTTCACCAGCTGCCGCATGGCGGCGATGGTCCCTCTGCGTAGCGGCAAGCGCATCGTCTACACCACAGAGTGCCGTGAAGCCACCACCCTGCTAGGCGCTACGTAACGCTTTCACCGATACGCTTTCGCTGCTACGCTTTCACCAGCTGCCTCACGGCGTCGATGGTCCCGGTGACTCCTGCGAGCACGCCTGCGCCCATGATGACCGCGTGCAGCAGGCGGCGCCACGGCTCGAGGCGCGACCCTGCTGCGTGTACAATCTGGCCGTACGCCAGCGGCGGCAGGATGAACGCCAGCAGCGAGCAGCAGCTGGCGAAGCAGCGGCGGGGGGGTAGGGGGGGGGGGGGAAGACCGTCAGTGACCATGTTTTTGTGCGTGTTGCTCTTTTTTTGCACAGGTCCTTACATGTCTACTACGCTCTTAACACTATTTCCCTACCGCCTGGTCAAACGCTTGCGGCAGTTTCTACAGCTGGACCCAGATTTCAGGTCAAAAGGGCTGCTGAAGTAGTGGCGTGCTGAAAAGTGCATGCCTCACGTGGCGAACCTTGGTAACCAGGTTAACTGGATATCGCTCATTTGACCCATTTCCCGACCAGTGTTGCTGCAGTGGGTTGGTACATATCATCTGCGTGAATCCGTCTGCAACATGCTTGCTCCGTAGTCGTCTCAATTAGGGTAAGGGTTTAGGGTTAAGCTGCTGTGCGCTGAGCATCGCGCCTATGGTCACGTTGACATGCAGATTTGATGTTCAGTTTGTCCACTTGACAATGATGTATTTGACCCTTTGAAGCAGTAGATGCAAATGTTTGCCCAAGCCTCAGTGGTGGCCTTCTGTCTGGCAGCCAGCACAAAGGGACATGGACACACACAAGGTTTCAGACCTGTAGAAACTTGAAAGCGGTTTGCGATCATCATCATGCACCAAGAGCCTGTTCGTGACGATCACCTAGCCTGCAGAACCGTCAGCGTCGTATAAGCACCTGTTCTCATCCTGTACAAGTAGCCACCTTTAGCATGTTAAATTGAATCAAATCAAATTACAAGGAGCTTCTTGGCACACTAGTGGTGACACTACTGTAGCAGGACTATAAAGACGAACGCTGAGTTGGGATGAGCTTGGGTTAGGGGATGGTCTGGTAATGACGCTCACACCTGTTGCCTATCAGCCCCATAAAGGTACAAAAGAGACCTCCGCCACTGACCTCAATCAACACCGCCTCGCTTTCTATCAAAACTCCATGGATGTACGAGCATCAGCGGTTGGGAGGCGAGCTGCTCTTCAGCTCACTACTAGGACAGTCATGAACCCTTTGTCCGCTGGGGCTGATAAAGCGCGTTTAAGTTGTGAGGGTTCATTTGAATTGTCTTTTACATTTTCTAGACTTTGTTTCAGAATGGCGTGACACTAAACTAGGAATGACAAAAGTGTATGAAAGCATGTCTGAAAATACTCTGCTACAGCTGTGTGCCTAGTCTTGCTGGTCGGTACCAAGCAAGGAGTGATGCACATGCTGCTGCCTTTGCCAGACTTTTCGCAAAACTTCACACTCTTCAATGTCTGTTCTCCGTTTTATGACTGTAGACATGTTGCTAGCTGTGCGAATATCTTACGAAAAATCTGGAATCTCGCCTGCTCCCCATGTCAGTCGCTGAAAGGCGTGCTGATCTTTGGTGTAGACCTAGGGAAAGGGTTAGCCCCTGCCCCCTTTGACCGTTGGTGTTCCCCGTATTATGATTGTAGATTTGTTGTCAGCGTTGCAAATGAACTACTTCCTCTGTCCCATAAGTATGTTTCCCATTGTACAAACATGACAGTCCCAGTTGCAATTGCGGCAACCAATGTGCAGAGTCGTAATGAAACTTGTGTGTCGGGTATAGGCCTGTTGCGTGTCATATTCTCAGCTCTCAACTCTTCGATACGCTGATAAACGGTTCATTACCGTGTATCTAACATTTTGCAGCCCAGCAGGCAGACATGCACAGCACGGCAACCACATAGGCTGCTGTGATGGCTGCCATTTTGAGGGGTAGATGCAGTTTCTTGTGTGTGGCATACCAGTATGTCATGGTCAGAAGCTAAGGCAGGCCTCAGCAACAGCTCACAAGACCACATGACTGCGTATGCACCACATACACCGCTCAAGGCCGGCTGCCGTCCTGTGCTGGTCTACCAAGTTTTTGCACGACGAGGTGGCAACCAGCACAGCAAGCCTTGCATGTCCATTGCATGGGCAGCAATTTCACCACACCATAGACGAACAGTAGTGAGACGTCTCAAGAAGTTTGGTTGCCCCACCACATAGGCAATGTGCTGTAGCGCCATGCTCTAGCCAGAGCTTGGTGACACGCCACCTGAGCGACAGCACCGATCTGTGAGGCTTGCAAGGCACCTTGTACAAACAGGCTGGTGCTCAGGTTGCTGCTATAGTTTAAGTAGCAGCAATGGAACGCCATGTGTGGTTGACAGCTCACCTGAGCTCATGGTACACGAGCTGCAGCGTGTGCTTCCTTCGCAGAGTTGCAGTCGCCTGCGACTGCACTCCCCCAGGCAGACATCAATGCGCCGCCCACACAGCACACCAGCAGGTGCACCGGCCACCACACATCAACTTTGTTGCTTCCTTAAGGGATTCCGACTGCCTGGCACATGCCAGGTAGTGCCGGCAGCGAGTTGTAGCCACCTGACTGCCACCTAGCTCAATTTGGGACCTCCACGCCAAAAGCCGCCTTGCCGTCCACAGGCACACCCTGGCCATGTGGTGCGCTAAGTAACTCTGGAACTAACGCCATCATTGGCAGCTGTGAGCAACCACTCCTCCTCAAGTGTCGTGTAGCGCGTGTGCTGTGTGTGGAGCTGCCACAGTGATTTTTGCGCGCCACGGCGGATTTGACTTTTGGCGAAATTTTGGCCCAGATTTGACTCCGAAATCTGGCTTTTTTTCAGATAAGCTCTACTTCAATGGTGAAGATTGTAACAGACTTCATTATTGAAAATTGTTCCGGAAAGCTCGGGACTTGACCATCAATTTTTATATAGGAACTGTTCACCAACAAGCCCATCTCAAAAAGTTAGCTTTGAGGCGACTTTAAGGGAAACATACTTATGGGACAGAGGAAGTACAACTTTTTTTGGGCTCTCACCTGCTGCCTCATGCCAACAGCCTGTTCGTGACGATCACCTCGCCTGCAGGCCCCCCAGCATCATATGAGCACCTCTTCTCATTTTGACTGGCTGATCTTCAGTTCACAACTAGGGTTCGGTCCGTTTTTAGGGTTCAGTTCACAACTGGGGTTAGGGTTAGCTCGCACCTGCTCCCTATGAGCCCCATGAAGAGTGAGAAGCTGGGCACCCAAGCGGCAATGAGGCCCGTTAGGCAGACACCCGTTAGCCGCAGCAGGCCGCGCCCCCCCCGGGACGACGGCTTGTGCAGGCACTTGGGTTCCAGCACTTCCCATATTGGGACCATCATCACTGCGCGCACGAGCGTGAGAGTCGCAGGACTGTCAGCGCACGGCATGCATGAAAGCTTCTCCCACTCTCTCTAGCGTTCTCATGGTCTCCTTCAGTTTCTTGCAAACCCTTTTTGCGACGAATCGTTCCTAAGTCGGAGGGTGCTGGCAGGAAAAGTGCGGCTGTGACATATGAAGTGGTGAGGATAGGGTCAACTGACTGCTGATGTTGTGGACCTGGACCTGGTGCGCATGCGCTTGCCGTTTTCATCGTTTCATCTCTATGTATTTGTGGGTGGCTTGCGGATCCTTGTGCACTTGGGTTCCAGCAATTCCCACATTGGCACCATCATCACCGCACGTGCAATCGAGAGAGGCCTGGACAGTCAGTGCACGGCATGCACAAAAGCTCTCTGTGTGTGACGGTGTTCGTGTGTGTGTGCGTGAGGTGTCATTGGAGCTCGTGCGCATGAGCATGGACAGAAGCTGGCGCCAAGCAAGAGGTGTGGACGACACGATGACACAACACATAGCTGACTGTCACTTGAAGAGCCGAAATGGTGTCAACGTGATTGAATGCTGCCATCGTGATGTGTATGTCATAGTATGTGTCGTGGAGCATATGTTATGTGTGGTGGCGCCGGACACCAGCCATGTCTACTCAAGAATGTTGTGCATGGTTGTCGTGACAACCCGCCCACACTGTGGGGCCCTCAGGCTTTTTTTGCGACGGCGATGCCAATCATCCGGCACAAGCTGCTGAACAAAGTGGCTGCGGTCATTTCAGTGCATGCAGGGTACACCACTGCCCATGGAGTACGACATCTTGGCTGCAACTTACTGCAGGCATCCAGGTGTGTATTTAAGAGTATGACTACGGTCTGTGGCATCCACACATCCATGCAATGACGGAGTTTCCACCTGACTAAATGACGCCCTGTGCGCCATATTTTTATGAAGTACTTCGAAGTATTTTCTATGCCCGCTGATGATGACCACGGCCTGCGGCATCCACACATCGATGCAGTGACGAAGTTTGCACCTGACCACAAGATGCCATGTGCGCCATACGTAGAGCAGTATTGATGGCCTGGGTTTAATCGTGGCGCCGTCATAGTGGGGCTGGCAACAATGGAGCAATCCTAACCCTTACCCCAACTCTACACCAACTCGTGGTTTCAAAATGGCGTTGGCAGCAACTGCGTAACCCTAACCGCAACAGCGTGGACTCACGTGGGTATGTAAAGTATAGCCCTATACAAAAGCTGACCTGGGGCAGGGGCAGCGGCAGCAAGGGCACACAAATGACAAGCACACTCGTATGATGCGCTTTCATATGGTTAGTTGTAGCGGTCACTGCCACAAGAGCTAGGGAGACATGCATGAGCAGCACAGCGCTGTTGGCATCATGCCTTCCAATGCTGCACCATTCCTCAGATCACAGGCTCTCTGCGATAAGCCTTGCAATATGACAATAAATACCAGGCAAAAGTGCGCGCGCTCTGCAATGAGTTTGACTTCCATGGGCATTTTACAAAAGCAGCAGCCACGACGCTGTGGTCACACCCCGGGCACATCCACTTGCTGAGCATGCTGCTCCTCTCACTTTAACATCGCAACATGCAAACAAACTAGAGCTAGGAATAACATCGTTTGTGACTGGTGGCAGCTTGGCAATCCCATGCAGGTGGGTGGGGACGAGCGTAACAGGCGACAAACTCCAAATTCCTGTTGCAATTTTGTGTACACAGCGAATTACAGAGTGGTTGTCAATACGCATACTTCGAAGTACTTGCAACTTGTCACAGGATGCAGGTCGGTTCTACTAGCAAGGTTGATATCCTTCATTTGTTTTTTTTAGCCCCTAAGAGAGAATTATCACATGTACGCAACAACACACTCACCTTCACCACCAGAGTGAAAGGCGTGTTCTACATGTTCAGCAGCACGACACCAGAAGATTGTATGTACTGCACCGTAACACCATATTCACCGCAGCACACCTTCACCACCAAAGTGAAGAGCGTGTTGCCCAGGTTCAGCAGCACTATGCCAGAAGGTTGTATGTACTGCACCCTAACACCATATTCACCACAACACCATATCTACCATAACACACTCACTCGCCTTCACCACCAGAGTGAAGGGCGGCGTGGTGCCCACGTTCAGCACGACGCCAAGAGATTGTATGTATATTCAACATGACACACTCACCTTCACCACGAGAGTGAAGGGCGTGTTGCCCATGTTCAGCAGCACGATGTCAGAGGGTTGAATGTGCTGCGGCGGCACAATACACTCATGTTCACCACCAGAGCGAAGGGCTTGATAACGAGCTTCAGCGGCACGAAGATTGCATGCCCTGCGGCGGCACCACAGCGCACTCACCTTCGCCACCAGAGTGAAGGGCGTGTTGCCCGTGTTCAGCAGCACGATGAAGGTTGTATGAGCTGCGGCGGCACCGCAGCGCACTCACCTCCAATACCAGAGCAAAGGGCGTGTGTGCCACGTTCAGCAGAGTGAAAGGCGTCATAACCACGTTCAGCAGCACAATGTCAGAAGGCTGTATGTACTGCACCATGACACCATATTCACCATGACACACTCACTCACCTTCACCACCAGAGTGAAGGGCGTGTTCCCCATGTTCAGCAGCACGATGTCAGAGGGTTGAATGTGCTGCGGCGACGCAATACACTCATGTTCACCACCAGAGCGAAGGGCTTGATAACGAGCTTCAGCAGCACGAAGATTGCATGACCTGCGAACCGCAGCGCACTCACCTTCACCACTAGAGTGAAGGGCGTGTTGCCCATGTTCAGCAGCACGATGTCGCGCGTCGCGGCCCCATACGCGAGGTACCCCATCGCCCCCATGGCAGCGCACAGCACGGCGTACAGCGTCACCACGGCCGTCAGGATCGGCACGAAGGACTGCTTGTGCAGCGCGTTAGCCTCGAGGGAGAGCACCATGCCCATGCCCTCGAAGCAGTAGAGGAAGACCCCCGTGATGAACGGCAACGCTGGGGTCGAAGCGGAGGCGGGGGGGGGGGGTCAACGGGTAAGGGGGGGGGGGGGGAACTAGTGCACAGTGGCGAGAGAGGCTGCGGGAGACGCGCAGCGAGACGGGTGGCAGATGATAATCTTCACGTTGGAGCTGAGGTTCTGAAAGCTGGTTGCAGTGAGCAGTGCACAGTGCGTGCAGCACGTGCATGCCAGCTTGTGCGCGCGGGCGCTGGACTGTCCTTTGAATAACAACAATACGCGCAGCCTGTGTGAGGCTGCACCGCTGAACCCCTATACACAGTCGACCAGTATCACGGGCCGTCTCAGTTGGACTTAACAGCCATCAAAACACTGCTGTCGATCGCATCCTCGCGCCGACATTTGCATGTTGCAAACGAGCTTGGTGGTATTCAAGCATGAGGCCACCTCAAGAAACTAAATAAAAAAAGATACACTTCACTTGAAGTATGCACACACCCAGAAGCACAACTTTGAAGCAGAAGCAGTTCTCTACCAACCACCAGCAGGCTAAGCAGTTCTCTACCAACCACCAGAAGGCTATTCAGGGACTTACGCCCGAGAAGCACACTTGAAACCAGAAGCAAAACCCGCTACCAACCACCAGTAGGCTATTCAGGGACTTGTCAACGGATTTATCAGACCATCCGCAATCCCAATGCACGATTCAGCAGCATTACAGACTTCACCGACGCATCACCCTCTTCCATGCATGCATCACATATCTGAATGCACGATCCATCAATGCACAGCCCATGCACCTGGTGGTTCGCCTGCGCAACATCTGGATTTTTATGTGCATGATTCAGCTCAGTGGCCAGGACCACCCGCATTCTATCGTGCATGCATGAATCATGACACTCAATGCATAATTCACTTTAACTCGTCAATCTACACCGCTCGCACCTGGCCAGTTCGCCTGCACCACGACGGGGTCATTCACGTTCATGGTCTTCATGTCAGTGCTCAGCACCGCCTGCAACTTTGAACGCATGATTCATCAATTATTTGCAGCCCACGCACCTGGCCAGTTCGCCTGCACCACGTCCGGATGATTCACGTTCATGGTCTTCACGTCAGTGCTCAGGACCTCTTGTACATGATTGATTCATGAACCACAACTTTGAATAATTAATTCATCAACTCGCAGCCCACGCACCTGGCCAGTTCGCTTGCACCACGTCCGGATGATTCACGTTCATGGTCTTCACGTCAGTGCTCAGGACCTCTTGTACATCATTGATTCATGAACCACAACTTTGAATAAATGATTCGTCAACTCGCAGCCCACGCACCTGGCCAGTTCGCCTGCACCACGTCCGGATGATTCACGTTCATGGTCTTCACGTCGGTGGTCAGCACCACCGCCATGCCCACCAGATTCACGGCCTCCGCGAACATCGCGAACGGCGCGAGGTACTTGGCGTGGCGGAACAGGCACAGCGCGAACAGCAGCGGCATGCACATGGCGACCACCAGCGGCTGCGCGATGCCCGTTATCTGCTCGAAGTTGCGCGCTATGAACAGTATGTACGCTATGCTGAAGCTGGCCTGCGGCGGGCGTCAAGGGGGGGGGGGGGAGGCGCAGAGGTGGCAGCGATTGTTGAGCGCTGAGCACAGGGGCAGCAGCGCTCAGACATCCAGTGCAGCAACACAACTGTCACTGCTACTAAGCGTCGTTGCCAGTAACTGTCATCGACTGTAAGTGCCACTGCACTGCCACGGTTCGTCACTGCCAGTAGCAAGCTCGTGCTAGTAGCTGTCACTGCCAGTAACTGTAACTGCCAGTACCTGCAACTGCTAGTAACTGCGCATCATAATCAGCACAGGCGCGGCACGGCTCAGATGTTGCAGCAGCAGCGCAGTGACAGGGGGATTGCCAAATTAGCATGACTCCAATTGAGACTGGGTGACAGCCAACAGGGTAGAATTGTGTGGTCATAAATATGACTGATTTTTGTGGAAGTACTTGTGTAACAGCCAACGAGAGTGGGGGTTACGTATGTAAGGGTATAACTCTGAGGTGGCATACCTGTGCGACAACCAACGCGCACATGGGTACGCACGTAGAAGTATGTCTCTATGGCAGCATACCTGTGTAACCATCAACAAGAACAGGGGTCCATGCATGTATAAGTATGAGCCCTAACCCTAAACCTAATCCTAATGTGAGCCCCAACCCTAACCCTAAGCGTACCTGTGTGACAATCAATGAGAACTCAACAACCACCATGCCGGGGGTCCCCAGGGCGATGCGGCACACATCGCTGTAGGAGGTGGCCCCTTGTGAAGCCAGGAGCCGCCTGGCGATAGCAGGTATTGAATCAAAAGGCGGGGCAATGTTCAGAGCAGTGCTGCGGGTGTGACGACAGCTATGACCGTATGCCGCAGCGTACTTGCAGCCAAGGGCTGCCTGCGGAAAGTACATGGGCATTGAATAGAATATACATGGGTATTGGATCAAAAGCCAAGGCAAAGCTCAGAGCACTGCTGCGCATGTCACGGCAGCTCATGTCGTGTGCTGCCCCAGCAGCCTATATAGTTGCAGCAAGAATGCTGTTGGATGCCTGAGGTCCAAACGGAGCTGCGCTGCGCGTGTGACGGCAGCTGCAATCGCGTGCGGTGGGCAGCGTGGTTGCAGCACGCAGGCTGGCGGATGCCTGATGTCGTTGCTTGCGCGGCCTGCAACGGCGGTTCATCACAGGCCGACCTCACCCAAACCCTAACCCTAAAACAGTGTCAGGATCGTACGTCATCGCCAAGGCTGAGGCCTTCATGCTGGTCATGGAGTTTAAGACACATGCAGCGCTCTAGTGAATCACAAGCTGTGAGGGTTGTGCTCACAGCAGTCCTACAACGGCGGTTCGTAAGGACCTAACCCGTTACCCTAACCCTAACCCTAAACCAAAATTAGGGCCACGGCTCAGCAACACATGTGAGCTTCTCATGGTGTCACAGGCGTATGCAGCGCTCGAGTGAACAAATGTGAGCGCTGTGCTCGCAGCAGTGCTCAATACTGTTTTTGCAGCACAGTGGACGTCTGAGACGTGAACAGCGCGTGCCACACACCACACAACGTCATGACCATCAAATGATTCACCATGTGGCTACGACGCGTAGAATTGAGGGATACGGCTAGGGTTAGGTTAGGGTTTAGGGTTGAGATTACCTATCCAGCCCTGAGCGCACCACGGTCAGTTTCCTGCAAGATAGCTGAGCAATGATGCCAATGTGCACATGGCAACATACTGGAAGTACAATTGACCCATGACCCTTCTATGCGTGCGCACGCTTAAAGCCACTGCACCAGCGCAATCGCAATGGCGGCACGCATCAGCGACGGCACATCCGAAGAGCAGTCTGTGACATGACTCCGCCAGCTTCTGCAGTCGTCATGAGCACTGCTTTTCTGCAGCCGCTGATTGGCGACTAGCATCTCGCATTGTTCTTCAGTACATGGCAGCAATTGATAATCACTGGACTGCAGGCCACGCTGCTCCTGAGAAGGAACTGCTTCCTGTATAATGCGCATGCATACAGCAAAGCGCAACTTGTATTGGAAAACGCGCACGGCACGTTGCTTTATTGCAAACATACCCCATCGCTCACCTGCAGAGCGCCACCAGCAGCCACATGCATGTTAACACATTGTCGGGAGCTTGCCTTCTTAAACTAGAACCATAAGCGGCACGTACGGTAAAGCCATACATGGACATGCCATGTTGCTTCTGAAAGCACATTAGTAACGAATGCCTACCTGCATAGCACCAGCAGCCACATGCAGTACATGCTTCCCACGCCAGCCACAGCTAATGTCCCCAGAGACAGCCACAGCCCCCCCGTTTTAAATGAGCTGGGCAGGCCGAGTATACCGGCTCCGATAAAAGCCATGGTCTGGACACAGGAAGTGAACATAAAACGCTAGCATGGTCAGTCATTCTGTTGGGTTCCATCGCCTGATCATCTCAGTAGGCCACAACAACTGGTTAGACTTGCACTGCAAGTGAAAGCACAGGAAGCATGCCATATGTATGCTGCCAAGGAAGCTCGGCAAGTGCCTCTTGCAGTTGTTGCTGAGGTCTGGTGAGCAATGGCGCATGTTCAAGCACTCCTGTATAGGCTTTATATAACAGTCAGCCGACTTGCGGTCTTGTACAGAAAGTTAATGCCAACGACACACTGCCGGTGTGGCTACTGCAGCTGCGAAGTGATGCATTTGTTTCCTGGTGGATAAACAGTCAAACAGATGCGTGGTCAACTCTAACGTCATGCCCAAGGACAAGGCACGGCACTTGTATTGTGTCTGACCACTACATTGAATCACAGATAGCTTAAGACAGCC
Source organism: Tribonema minus (assembly GCA_017506865.1). Lineage (NCBI taxonomy): Eukaryota > Xanthophyceae > Tribonematales > Tribonemataceae > Tribonema > Tribonema minus. The sequence continues at coordinate 571,977 of JAFCMP010000323.1, read as the reverse complement.
ACCAACGTTGTGCGTGGCACTGCCAGAAAAACATGCTACCGATCAGGACAGAGCATGTCACTCGGCACTCCTACAAGGCTTTATTTGCAGCCCATATGCACCTGACGATCACAAACATGTCGTTCAACCACATTGCAGTAGGCAACACAATGCTCACCGTATTAATAAATGTGCGCCAGTGGCCCGCCAGGTGCTCCTCCTCCTCTGCATTTCCGTGCCCATTGTGACCGTAGCCGAGCTCATCGCTCTTCTCCGCGTCCGGCAGCAGTGGACTGCTGGGCGCCAGCTCCGAGCCCGAGTTTCCCTCCTTGCGCACCCGCTCGTACATTTCAATGTGAGGCCCGGTTGCTGCTGCCGCTGATGCTGCTGCTGCTGATCCTGCTGCGCCCGGCACGGCGGAGCGCGTGCCGCTTCTGCTGGTGCCGTGATGCATGTGGTTGACAGCTGATAGCGCTGAGGTTGAAGGAACCACCGCCGCCACCACAGAATCTCAGATGAAATGATCAGGCTGCGACCTCATGCATCAGAACATGCTCTACTGCTGATCATGTACAGTACACACAACTGCCTGGCACCTGCGGCACCTAAGGGTTGACGTTTGGAGCCGCTGCTTACGCGCGCGATCTCATTCACAGCCGGCAACGTGATCAGAGCTGGCAGGGCCACTGTACGCACTGCTCCGATGGCCGATAGAGCCCAGGAGCGACTGAGATGCACGCTGAAGGTCCAACGATTCAACACTTCATTCTCAACGAGAAGGAGCTCTATAGTAACACCAGCCTCGCAGAACCGGAAGCAATGACGTCGAAGCCAGAATAACGCAGGACTAGCAGCCAAAGCTGTTGCAGTGTTGCGTGAGTCCCTCTCTTATTCTGTGCTACAACTTCAACAACTGGCAAGTCACCACCCGGAAGAAGTGCTAACCCTATGAAGTAGGTCGTGGCTTTTGTGAAAGATCAAACCCCCGTTAGACAGGAAGGATGAAGCTTGCCGTGGCGGTGTTGGGATTGCTGAGCTGCCTGCTGCACGCAACTGCCTTCGTTCCCTCCACCTCATTATGGTGAGTGCCTTGCACGACCAGAAATCATCACACAGATCCGAACCTGCGTCCTAGCTCCACGTTGTGGTTGCACTGCAGAATATGTTTTCCGCCTGCACTGCGAGTGTTGCAGCCACAACAAGCCTCTGTGGCCTCAGATGCGCGTTGTTGCTGCCTGAAGTGCTTTGCCGTCACTCATCTCACCTTCATGACGACCTCCGCTCCTCTGTCATCTCATGCTGCTGCCTGTGGTACAGCCCAGCACGAGGAAGCAGCTCGTCATCACTGTAAGTGCACATCACATGCAACTCCTTCATTCCTGATCACTCTGCAGAAACGCTCGCATGTGTTGCAGATTAAGTCAGCGAGTCGACAACACAATTCTTGAAGTTGCTCGCGTGCACATGTTCTCATACACATCCCGATAGAAAAGAATACTGTGGAGCTTGTGCGCCATACGCTCGTGTTGCCTGATGCGCTTTACGAGTTGGCGCGCACAGCATGCACTCGTCTGGAAACGACCCGGAGCGAGGGTTAGCGAGCTCAGTAGATAATCGTCGTCGCTCGCTTTTTGTTTTTGTGGCAGTTAGTGCCGCAGTTTAGCAGACCAATGCTCATGCGCGACGCATATCTGCTGTTGCAGGCGCATGTCCAAGGAAGGCATCACCTTTGACGACCTAGATGGATCCAACGTCAGGGTGGGAATCATCCGCACCAGGTAAGTTCAGTCAACTTTAACTTCCACATTTTTGCCAGACTGTTTCTCATCTGTGACGGCCCGCGCGTCTGCAATGACATCAACTCACACAGTCGCCTCTGCTGACGCCGAAGCGCTGCGACAAAGTGAGGTGCATGTGAAAACGTTGCGTGTGACCATAGATCTGACGGCACGCGAGAAAACAAGTCTGACGGCACGTGCAAAAGTGTACACGCACGTTCATGATATGTTTACTTGCGACGCTGCACATGCGCGGCAGGTGGAATGGCGAGATCGTGGGCAACCTGCGCAGCGGCGTGAAGGAGGCGCTGGAGAAGTGTGGGGTGAAGCCGGAGCACATATTTGAAACGGAGGTGAGCGCTGCTCACATAAACCTAGCTTAGGCTGGGCTACAATCATGGTATCATTTATTTTGGTGTATATCATTGGAGGTATACAATAAGTATACTTCATGTCGTTCAACTTTTGCTCGAAAAACAATGACATTTGGAACTTGAAGTTGCAGTGTTGAAGACGATGATGACCTGCGCAGCGGCGCGAAGGGAGGTGTTACGAGAAGTGCGGGGTGAAGCCGGAGCACATATTCGAGACGGATGTGGGCCTTGCCCATGTCGTTGGGGCACGTCCGTAATTGAAGCTGAATTAATGCAGTGGATGATGTTGCAATGATAATGATGTTGCAGGTTTTCCAAGTTTAGGATCAGAGATGGGTTAGGGTTTCCAGAGCGCATTTCTGAGCCTGCTGCGAGCGGGCTCATGCCTCAAGCGTCGATTGTCGTGGCAGATGCGCAACCCTAACCCTGAACCCTAACCTTAACCACCACAGCCTTCCAACCCTAGCCCGAACCCTAACCCTATTTCTGACCTAAGTTCAGCGCCACATGCGCCAACTGCACACCGGGTCACTGCGACCCACGCGCCACCCCACAAACATTCACACTCTTTTAAACAATCACACGAGCATGTTTGAATGAGATGATGCCATTCCGTGATGTATAGTCTAGTCTAGAGTTACCCACAGCATTGTGTGACGTGCTTTCTGTACTGCACCGCATCCGCCGAAGGTAGAGTGCATGTAGGTCTACATTTGTAAATGCAGGTAAGCGTGTGCGTTGCGGTCATTATTAGGGTTGAGGTTAGGGCGAACCCTAAACCTGGCGCTAAACCTAAGCCAGTGCAGGCGCTACGCCCGCAGTCGAGCTGCCTGGGATGTGCACAGCACACCGTGGGCCAGCGTTCGCACAGCACACCGTGAGCCAGCGTTCGTCTTGACTGAGGGCAGGGTTAGGGGTCAGGAGTAGGGCTAGGGTTAGGGTTAGGGTTTGCTGTTAGCGGTGGCCCGATCCTAGGTAAAAGCAGCGCGCGAACGCTTCAACTTTGTCTCAAGGTACTTGTGCGGTCATGCGTCTTTCCCTGGCATCTGCCATGTGCTGCTGGGCTCATGAGCGATCGCCTGATTCTAGGCAAAAGCAGCGTGCGAGCGCCTGGACCTTTCTTTCCAGGTACATGTTGCCGTCGTCACATGTCTTTCCCTTGCATGTCCTGCGTACTGCTGGAGGTCATCATTCCTTCGTCATCCCCCTCCTGAGGCATGCCGTCATGTGCATACATGCATACCCATGCATCTGCTCACCTCCACGCCAGGTCCCTGGCGCGTATGAGCTGCCCCTGGCGGCCCGCTTCCTGGCCCTGTCGCAGACAGTCGACTCCATCGTCTGCCTGGGATGCCTCATCAAGGTGCGTCGCCATTGCATGTGACGTGCCACATGTGAAGTTGTGGCTTTTGGTCCTGTGGCAGAAATCGACTGCACCGTCTGCCTGGAGTGCCTCATCAAGGTGTGTCACCACGAGATGCATGTGACGTGCCACATCTGAAGTGGGGGGTTGCTGGCCCTGTCCCGAAGTACATCGCCAGGGGCTTTGCGTCCAGATTTCTCATGGTGTGCCCGTGAATTAGACACTGTATTCAACACACAGACATGGCGACCTCGCGTGACCACTTGTGGTGTCGCATTGACGCGCCGGCCAAACGTAAATACCGTTTTCCTTCAGGAAAAGCCGGCAGCCCTGACGGAGGTTACGAAACTTTTTTGTGTTCTCCGAGTCATTCGCTCTGCTGGCACGGAGGCGGCTGTCGCAGCAGCAGAGGAGGCGCCAGTAACAAACGAGTGTGATGGCGCCGCACAGCGCGCCAGTGTTAGGGCTAGGGTTAGGTCAGGGTTAGGGTTAGTCGAAGCACTGTGGCAGCAGCCTTCTATGCTGGAACTCCAACCTATCAGATGCTGGTGCGCTTGCTTGTCACAGACAATGAAGTCATGAAGTTGCACTTCGGAGGTCTTTGAAAACCGGTGCCAACCACGCCGGATGGCCGTTTGTCATGATTGCTGAGAGCGGGATCATCGTACCACACTTACATGCTGATCAACCTTTACCTGCTACTGATACTTGTGCAGCTAGTAACGATATAAAGGAGCTCAAATGACCATGATTAGTTGACATGAGCATAGACAGCCGCTGAAGGTTCTTGATTGGAGCTTTTGAGTTGGCGCGTCAAGCCAACGCATGTACAAAGGAACAATGGAAACGAATCAAACGACTGTAGAGCTCTAGGTGACAAGGTGTGGTTACCCACCAATGCCTCCCACCAATGCCTCCCACCAATACCTGTGGTCGCCGCTGCTGCAGCACTTGGCCACGAGTCATATAGTAAATGAAACGAATCAAATGATCGTAGAGCTCTAGGTGACAAGGGATGGTTAGCCGCAAGTGCCTTCCACCAGTGACCGTGGTCGCCGCTGCTGCAGCAACTGGCCACGAGTCAAACAGTACCACCGTATCTACCAGTCAAATAAAGACTTTGTGTGCAAGCTTTTAGCAAATGATATTCCGTTTCCGGTTGCAGGTGGTCACATAATGAAGAGTGTTCTGCGGCGCACTCACCGTTGATCAGCATGTAAGTATTGGACGATGATCCTGCTTCCAGTAATCGCGACAGGCAGCCGTCCGGCATGTCTGACACCGCTTGCCGCAGACTTTTGGGGTGGAACTTTTGACTTGATTGTCCGAACTTGTGACGTTGTCGTCCGCACCTAGCATGGGCACCAGTGTCTGATACGTTGGAGTTCCAGCATAGAAGGCTGCTGCCACAGTGCTGGCGCGCTGTGCGGCATCATTAACCCTAACACTAACCCTGGCCCTAACCCTACTTGTTTCTACGCAGGGGAGTGCCTATGGCTCTAGTGGACAGGTGACCATATGTTATGTTCATCAGGGTGTCGTGGAGGTCACGCTCAGCTGCCCAGTTTATGTGCGATGTACATGAACGTATGCACCATATGCTTTCACCGTTTGGAAGTCACAGTTGCGCAGGCTGAAGCTGGCACCATGCCATCTCTCAGCGTTGACCTTATACCTACAAGGGTTTTGTCTGCGATTCTCTCCGCTACCGCGTGCAATCGCCGGATATACCCATTTCCATGTGCAGCACAGGTGTGAAATCGCTGTTTTCTGAACTTATCTGGGGCCCCTGGCAAGTCACTTACAGGTGCTGCATCTGTACGCTTGCTTTGCTGCAGGGGGAGACGATGCACTTTGAGTACATTGCGGATGCCGTGTCCAGCGGCCTCATGCAGGTGAGCCGACAGTTTCATCTGTCAGGCGCTCGTGACTGAGATCGCAAAAGAATGGAGAATCACGGCGCAGTACCGTACGCGTTCATGCAGATGAGCGGGCTGTGCGGCAGTTTTTGTCAGGCGCTCGTGATTGGCTTGCAATGAATGGACAATCACACGGCATCATGCGGATGAGCTACGTTGGCGCGCCAGCAGTTTGCATGCACCTGTTTTCGTCCATAACTGTCAGAGATGCTCATTGCCACAATGAGCAGTTGACCGCGGCCCGCGTTGAGGACACCCGATCTTCAACTTGAAGTTGAACAGCGGAGTGCAGCGTTCCCTGGCCCCATGCGATTCGGTGGGGCTGTTTGAGTGAGGATGCATGCGGCATCGGCGCCCCGCAGAGTATTCGTTCATCCGTTTGAAGTAGAATAGCGACCGGTAGCGCTCCTGGCCGTGTGCGAAGCCTAGCCCAAATCCCAACCAAAGCTACACTCCTCGTGCGCAGCGGGGCCTGCTTCAGCATCGCTTTCGGAGGCATTGCCAAGAAATAAATGATGCAACGGCAAGAACATTGCCATACGCCATGGTCTGGTCCTACAGGTGTTGAGGTGCGCTGTCGCAGGCCTGCAAGCTGAAGTTCAAATCTGACCCGCAACCCGACCCCCTGGCGCTTGTGTTGCGCGATCCCTCTTGCCCAATCCAAACCTCAACTCTGGTGTTGCACTCAAGCAATTACAGGTCAACACAATCGCACAAACCTCAGCCCTTATACCAACCTCAACTCTTTTATTGCACTTGCGGTTGCAGGTTGGCCTGAGCACCACCTGCCCCACCGTCTTTGGCGTCCTCACCACCCTCGACGAGGTGAGCTTGCGAAACTGAAAAAATGTAACTGCCAAGGCAACTGCTAAACCGCCACGCACCGCACGCCATGCAGCAGCATTTCCTTGATCGGCGCCGGTGCAGCCCAGCCTTATCTCACCCGTAATCGTAACTCTAGCTCTGCTGGATGAATGTGGTGACGAGGTGAGCTTGGGAAACTGAAGAAGCGAAACCGCCGTTAAAAACGTGAAACCGCTATGCACCGCACGTCGTGCATCGGCTCATCTGTTTTTAGAGCAGCGGCGGGCGCTTGGGCGTGTGCGGTGCCATTGCGTTGTCGTAGACGGCTTGAGACGGCGGCAGGCTTGCGCAAGGGCGTCGTTGGTTCAAGTTTGAAGTGCGCCGCCTGGCGCCAACATGATTTGAGATGCATTAGTTTAGTGTGACATGCCTTGCAAGCGCAACGGTGGGCTTTTGAGACGCGCCCCCCCCCACATGCGGTCATTGCGCTATTGTCAGGCCTCGATGACTGCGAGTGTCCAGGCGGGCGTCATGGGCCCTACGGAACGATACGACGCATATTAGGTATGTTGTTGAGTGTTCCGGCTGCCTTTTTTTCAGCATTATATCACTGCAGCCCCATCATCTGGCAGGCGTAGGCAAAATCCTGCGGCAATAACCACAACGTATGACGTACGGAGTAAACACATGATGATGCCATCATGTGCCCGATACACCTCAGGGGCCATGCTCTGCACACAGCGTTGTCCGTAGTGATGCTCAACGCTCGCATCGTCGCTTGCCGTGCGTTGCAGGCCCAGGCAAAATCCCGCTCGGAGGGCGAGAACAACCACGGCGTTGGGTGGGGCATGACTGCTGTGGAAATGGGGCTCCTGCGCATGTCTGCGCTGGGGCAGGGCAAGGTATGTATAAATACACATGCGTACATACATACCCAGGCTGTCCGCACTGGATCAGGGCAAGGTAGGTATGTATGTATACCTTGAAGAAGTATGTATATTCATACTTAGAAGTACGTCCATACCCAGGTAGGGCATGACCGCCGTGGAAATGGGGCTGCTGCGCATGTCCGCGGTGGGGCAGGGCAAGGTATGTACTGTATTTTTAAAGTTCCACTCGTGGCTATGGAAAATGCCATGCTGTATGGCGTATCGCACCATACTGCATGTACCGTCTTGTCGATGATTAAGGCCCCGGGACGGTATTTCGATTCTGGCGTAAAAAGGGGGGGGGGGCGTGCTTATTGTGAGGCGAGTTAAGAAGGGGGACACTAATTAAAGTTAGCATCATGATCAGGTCCCTCAGCAATTGACTCCTGTGCCTGTTGCGTCGCGCAGGGCTTTTGCTCGGAATTTCTGCCGTCACCGATTTTGCCAGGGTCACGCTTGAAGTTGATCGAAGTTTCGCAGTTTTCGCACGCGCGAGCCCCCCTGGAGCTGCTGTGAGGATCTGTGGGATCTGAAAAATCAAAGGCGGCTGCCACAATTGCTATCTGTGCTCATCATAGGCTACTGCGAGGCCCTTATCTAGCTGCTAGCAGCATCACGACTGCATTCCGCGCCCTGCTGGAGGCTGAAAAAACAGGGGGGGGGACGCAATTATATGCAGCCGATAAAAGGGGGGACGTGCTTATTGTTGCTGCAGAAAAAACATACCAAAATACCGTCCCGGGTCTAAATTATCGACAAGACGGTACTTCTATTTACATCTGCATGTAAATACCAAGGTAGGACATGAACCATGGAAATGGGGCTCCTGCACATGTCCGCGCTGGGGCAGGGCAAGGTATGTATATACATCGGCATACGCACCCGCGCCCATTGAGTATTCAAAACCCATGTCTTACCAGTCTCTTTTTGATTGTCGAGTTCAACTCCAGTCCAGATTCACAATATTGTACTTAGGGTAATTTAATCAGCAAGCTCTTTCAATATGAGAAGTTGAGCCTGGGATGGTACTTGGCCGTATTATTTCAACTTTGAAGTATGATGCCCGCTCACCGCGGCTGGCCAGTGCCTCCGGTGCGCCATCTCTGCGGCCGTAAAATGTGATGCTTGAAAGTATCGTTCATTTATCTAAGCACACTTGTGTGTAATGGTACACAAGAATGCACCTCGTGGGTGTGTGTGGGCTCTGTGACCGTTCGTCCGACCGCTTATGTCCAACATGGGGTTTGGCAAGGCTGAGGGGCTCGGGTTTTTGTCACTTCCAGGCAAAGTGCAGGTAACTTTCCTTGGACGCTGGTGTGGAAAGCAGGCGCGTTTGGGCCTCAATTCTTCACGCTCGATTCGAAAGCCAAAGCAGACGGCCTAACATTGCCATATGGCCTGCGTACCTATTTGTTTGCGGGCATCCGGCATGGGGTTAGGCAAGGCGAGGGGCTCAGCATCGTATGTAGAACAGTACATGGGAAATGACTTGACCTGTTCAATCCAGCGATCGAAGAGACAGGGACGTGCTCTGATGATGTGCACTGCCAAAGCGTACATACGAGCTCTCAGACAGGAAAAATAATGACCTTGCACCTACACATCCGCTCGCAGGCGTCCGGCATGGGGTTCGGCAAGGCGGAGGGGCTCAGAGCTCATATGCAATCAGATTCCACATGCACGTAATGGTTTTTAGAACAATGTGAGACTACCCCTTAGAAGTATGGACAAATCCATGCATCAGACAGAGTACATGTGCATGTAATGGATCACAAAAACATGCCCTGTTTGTGGGGACTCTGTACCCATTTGTGTGCAGGCGTCCGGCATGGGGTTCGGCAAAGCGGAAGGGCTCAGCATCGTCGGCGACAAGAAGGCCGACGACGAGCGCAAGAAGATTGGCTTCTGAGCGCCGCTGCAGTGCAGCACTGCTCGGCGGCGCAGCTCTCGCAGCAGCGGCCCGCAGACAGGCCTAGCTGCTGCCGCTGACACGAGGCACACCGGGACTCAGAAGAAATTTCGGGCGTGCGTGCGTGCCTGTGCAAGGGGTATACTAACGCTGATGAGAGGGGAGTGTGGGGGAGGCATCACAGAATCGCGGTCTGCACGCCGCGGCTCAAATCGATCGTGCGTGGCGCACCGTTGAGGCTGCGCAACGCCTTGTTTGAGAATGCATTTTTTACCACGCCATTCGCCTGTCCGGATCTCTGTCTCGTGCCGTGTTGCCAGTTCGCATGTCAATATTGCACCTGCGCATGGCACACATGCGCTTGTGAACACCCTTTGCCATGCATGCACACATAACATTAACAGGTAGCTGCAGCAGTCCACAGACAAGTCTTGTCAAACAGAAAACAACACTTCCATTGCTGCCAGTTCCACACACACACACTCGCCCCCCCCCCTTCCCCCCCCACACTCAATGCACACGCGATCTCAAGAGCAACCATGCGGCGATTAATTGAGCCGCACACATACGTCCCCTCTGGTCTCAAATTTTCAGATCTTGTCCACATGATAGAAAGGTATGTACCTTTCCATGCCCCCCCCCCCCCCCCCCCCCCCCCCCCCCCCTTTCCTGCCCGTGCATCCTAGCATTATGCGACTGAAGAACTCAGATGCACAGGGCTACATGTACTTCTGCACATTGCATGATACTGTAAGAAGCGCCAGCAGAGTCGTTGGTCGAAGACCAGCGGTATCAAGCATACGCTGTGCCCCTCACCCCCCCCCCCCTTCCCCTTCCCTGCGTTGGAGCCCCTATGAGCATCGCTCCTGAGGGATCGCCTTGGAGCCAGCAGCATCAAACACACGCTGCCCCCCCCCACCTTCCCCGCCCCGCCTCCGGAGCCCCTTTGAGCATCGCTCACGAAGGACACAGTGCCAATCAGATTCATCGCCTGAACAGCCCCTGCAGGAGCTGCACCAGGAAGAGGGGAGACTGCTCCGCAGAGAAGGAGAGGCCGTGCTGCATGTACTCCGGCAGCAGCGCCGCACCGGACCGCGGTGCGTACTGCACCTCGCCTTCGTCCTGCTTGGGCGGGGGTAAGCAAACCAAGCACGCTCAGCGTTACTGTAGTTTCGCACCTGAGTTGCGATGATATTCATATGGAAGTACAATGAGACACTTTCAGACTGTCACACGACATGTAGTTCCGTACAGCAAGCTTCAAGTTAGATGCCATTCATCTGGGCTTTTTCGCGCCCTGAGCGAGAGTTAATGAAAAGTACAATGCATTGTTGTTGCCCCTCTCCCCTAGTTCCGGCGTTCTCCGGGCTGAAAGCCACCATCAAACCCTAGCGCTAACCCTAGCCGGAAGGACACAGCGCCCGTGGAACTGCCAAAAGAGGGCAAGGTTATTGGTGGAGAAGTCAGCAAATTCACAACAATTAATGCGGTACCGTACAGGGCGCAACAGCAAACAGCGATCAGCCCAGTTCACCTGTTCAAATCCGTCTCGAGTCTAATCAGAATGAACATTTCAGGCCTTCAATCCCTGGAAGGAATGCGCAGTTGAAGTGGCGGTATCAGCATGCACGGTGCTTGGGGACATGTTGCACTTCAAATAATGACATTGCTGCTGCCTGTCGTTTCACCTCTTTCATTGCCGCCTCCGGGTATCCAATCTGCTTCCAGGCACTTGTTGTGGCCCATTTGAACCAGATGCACAGACGAATGCTCGAAGTGATGCAAACCTTAAATGGTGACGTGAAAGCCAACTTCAACTGGTGACGTGCTCACCTCGTCGTCGCCGGGCAGCTTAAGGGCGAAGCGCACGGCGCGCTTGTGGATGTGGTTGACAGCCGTGCAAATCACCTGCCGACGCAAGGCGCAATGCGTCAGCCGCTATATACCGCGGTGACTAAATGGCACAATAATGACGAAGCTCGCATGGTGCAATAACCAAAAAGCTCGCAAGCGATCAATACTCCCGTGACAGTGCATGACGAAGGGATAGCAAAGTGAAGCCAATGCTTACGACTGCTGCAAATCACCTGCCGACGAAAAGCGCAGCGTGTTGGCTTTCATGTACGTATCGCGGTGACCAAGTGGCACATTGACAACAGAACTCGCACAGCAATTGATACCTAATTGACGAATGACGACAGCGATCGTAGTGACGACAATGCTTGCGCACTGAAACGCGCCATGCGAACTTGGTTGATGCCATGCAGATGACCCCCCCACTCGCGGTGAGACACGGTCGGAGAGCGTCGTGAACTTTTCGACTTGTTGATTCTTCTAAATAAATTAATAAACAAATGAACGCCCCCAGAGGGAACCAATGTGTTCTTGTTGTGAATTGTGATCCACATCACGAACACTGAGTGGCGCGATCGTAAAGATCTGTACACACTTGATGTGCAAACAAAAATGATAGTTTGACCTTCTGGCATTGTGCAGATCAAAAGACCTGCAGTCAAGAGGCTGCTGTTGTTTTCAGAAACAAGAGCATGTTGCCAATGCATTACTCTAACCCAAACCCTAACCCCCTGACTCTAATCAGCGCACGCAGAAGCAACGACATGTCTTAGAATCGTGCGAACAGACGCAGTGTAAGGGTTAGCTAGGGTTTGGGGTGAGGGTTTGCATCTCATGCAAAATACTTACCCCGGACTACGTACTGTTCTCAGCTTCAAAGCCGAGGGCGAGGCTTCTCAGCTGCTGGTAGGATTATTGGTTTCCCTATTCCTGACCATACATGGGCCGGTCATGTGTTTTAACAACACTTTCATCTGGAATACAGCCACTGTACATTGGACATGGATTGTTTGTTTGCCCCATTCCTGACCCTACATCGGCCGGTCACCTGCTGGAACACTTTCGTCTTGAATACATCCACTGTACATAGCAGTAATATATTCATTACGCAGGAACATCACGTGGCTGCACTTTGACAACTCACCTTAGACTGTGCACTGTCCTCAGGATCAAAGTTGAGGGCGAGGCTGCTGAGCTGCTGATACACGAGCAGCAGGGCCCTCTGGCGGTCCACCTTGGCTTCGAGCGCCACCACCTGGCACAGCGCACAGCGTACACATTCATCAGCTCTGGGGTATTCAACATGGTAATCTGATGCACAGCGGAGGCACGCACAGGCTTTGCGGGAGTGGAGGCTGCGTGTGATGTGCAAGGGCATATGTGAAGTGCACCTTGCACTTGATGATATCATCATCAAAATGGTTTCAATAAAGAACTGTCTCAGTACGTAATGTAGCAAGTTCGATTGACATGCTTCGAGCGCCGCCACCTGGCCCGGCGCACAGCGCACACATAGTCCAGCACTGGGAACTGCAACAGCAGGCGTGAAGTGCATGGTGCGCTTGATGGCGCAGCAGGCCCGCATATCATCATCCAAGTGACTTGAACAAGAACTGTCTCAATACGTTTTGTAGCAAGATCAAATGACATCCAGGTACTGACTGACGGCAGTCTTAATCTAGCAAGTGCTCACTAAAAAGCAATTCGATCAAAAAAATAATACAACCTTGTACTTCAATACATAATTGCAATGAATTTTGAAAGTAGTGACTGCTTCGCAGTATTTGAAGTTGTGTGCCACTACGCCCATTCCGAACTGCTCTGCATACAACCTCACACACAAGGTGCCTGCACCCAGTCAGTCGCAATGGTTGCCGAATCGAGCAATGGCAAGTCACCTGCTGTGAAGTTTGTGTGGTCCCCTCCTTTCCGGTGCCCGCAGGCGTCTCCGCGGTGGCGGGGGGCAGCGGCGCTGCGCGCTTCTTCTTGCTGGTTGAGCGCTGTGGCATGGCAGTGCTCAGCTTCTGCTGCTGCTGCTGATGGTCAGCGATCTGCTGCTCCAGGTGCTCAATCAGCGCGGACTGCGCGTGCACGACAAGTTGAAGTTGTAGGTATGAAAAGCACAAATTGAAGTTGCGGGTGACCTAGCGTGGACAGGGGGAAGAGGCGTGCGGAATAGAGTGTGATGTTTCTGCTGAGAGACTTCGGGAAGCGGCAGCGTAGCATCACTTGAAGTTGTTGAAACTAGGCTAACTACAGTTGGCGTGCAGCTGCAGCAAGCGCTACCTAAGCCTAGCTGGTAGGCAATACAGAAAGCCCAGCCACCCAGGTGAAGTAGTCTAGAAATGGTATGATGTCGCATGACAGCAAACTTCACATGGCCAACTTCCAGAGAAAGTTCAAGAATGGGCAGTCCACACTCCCGCAGCAATTTCAGTGCCACACACGAGGCGTAGATTTGCATGATGATACAACCCTGTTGAAAAACATGAGATTACAGCTGTCACAAAGAACTTTAAACGGCATGCAGGCCTCATCCACCTCTCTCGTCATCGTGCAAGAGCGCTCAATGCACGGCTACACACGATGCGCGGGATGTCAGCTAGAGGGCGACCAATGGCATGTTTGAAATCTGCTCCTCAGATTCTTCTTCTTGCGCAGGACGGCGCTCGGTGCATACACCAGGCATTGATGAATGATGGTGCTTGTCGTACCAGATTTCATTTCTCTTCAACAGGACTAAGAAATGAAACGCTACAAAAGAACCTTGTGGCGTGCATGTAGGTATAACCTGCGAAAGTCCAAGTGTGGCCAGTTCCCTCATGCTGCGACGCCAGCATTTTGGTGCATACATGAGGCGTAGACGAATGATGATATGAAGTCGTAAGAGAACATGAAATCACAATGAACCCTGATGCGACGGCATGTAGGTAACCTGCGCCGCCCTCTTCAAACTTCAAGAGCAAGTTCAAGTAGTTTACGGTGCGTAGGTATGTAGGTATACCTGCGCCGCCGCCCTCTCGTCCGCATTGTCCCTGAACGCCTTGAGCTGCTCTTCCGCTCCGTATTTAGAAAGGGCATGATATCGCATGACGGCAAACTCCACACGGCAAACTTAAAGAGAAAGCTCAAGTAGTTCATGTAGGCATGTAGGTATACCTGCGCCGCCGCCCTCTCGTCCGCGTGGTCCCTGAACGCCTTGAGCTGCTCTTCCGCTTCCGTCATGCGCAGCGCGGCCAGCTGCTCGTAGCGGCTGCGCCAGTACTCTCCCTGTTAGCGAACAACGCACATTAGTGAACGATGCACATTCATTAGAACTGCAGTTCAGAGAGGTTGCAAGCGGGGGATGCACTGTGCTGACATGATCATAATGATTGCTCTCATTTTGCATTAATTCATCATAAGTCATTTTGCGCAGCGCCGCCAGCTGCTCATAGCAGCTGCGCCAGTACTCCCCCTGTTAGCGAACAACGCACATGCTTTAGAACTGCCGTTGCACGAAGCAGCAGCTGATCTGAACTGTGGTGGCATCAGCGAAACGAGCACTCTCGTGGAGCATGGACGGTTTTCAGCCAGCTGCTCGTAGCGGCTGCGACAGTACTCGGCCCTGTTTGTGAGCAGCGCACGTGCGTCAGAACTGTCGTTGCATGAAGGAGCAGCTCATCCGAACTGTGGTGAAATCAGCATAATTGTGATAATAAATGATGATGGACCATGAACAGGTTTTAAAGCCCCCTGCTCGTTGCGGCTGCGCTAGTACTCTCTCTGCATGCAAGCAACTCATGCGCGCAAGAATCAGAACTGCTTTTGCACGACATTGCAGGCAGCTCATCCAAACTATGGTGGCATCAGTGCTCACTCTCACGGAGCATATTTGAGGGTTAGGGTTAGGGTTAGGTATTTTTGAAGCGGGTATGGTGCGTAGGCCAGCTCTTGTAGCTGATGACTTCTAAGCGCGTCTCACTTGTGCATACGTCTGCGGAAACTTGATGCACTCCGAGACCTGCCATCAATCCAGCGCGCATTGGTAGACTTTTGTACAACACATGCAGTGAACGAAGGCCACGAGAGTCCCCGATGTACAATGAGACGAGACAATTGCTGTCAAAAGCTGAACTCAGGCGTGAATACTTGCACACCTGCGGATCTATCTGCCAGCACTATGTATGCAGCACACAGTACTTTGGCGCCAGAACTCACATCCTGGTCCGCCACCGCAGCAGCTGCGTCGCTCTCACTGAGCACTGCCAGAGCATCGCTGCCGCCGCCGACGCTGCTGCCGCCGCCGCCGCCGCCACCGCCGCCGCACGCCTGTATCGCCCCGACCAGCTGCCGCATCTGCTCCACAAAGCTGCGCTGCGCGCGCGATAGCCCCTCCTGCACGGCAGCAGCGCTGCTCAGCGCGCCGCCGCCGCTGCTGCCGTCAGCAGCGACCATCGTTCCTTCTGCTGCCGCCGCCGCTGCTGCCGCCGCGCCGCCGGAGCGCTGCTTCGCGGCAGCGGCGGCGCCCCTGGCAGCCCTCTTGGGGCACGGCTCCCGCGCCGCGGCTTCCGCCTGCTCCGCGTCCCCAGCGCTGCCGCTGCTGCCGCCGCCGCTGCCGCTGCTGTCGCTATCGACGAGCGCGGCGGCACCGCCGCTACGCGTGTGCCGCTTCGCGCCGCCGCCACCGCCACGCGCTGCTGCGCTGCTGTCGCCGCCGCCTCCGTCGAGAGCAGCCAGCGTGCTGAGCGCTGCTGTCACCTGAGCGCTGGCGCGCTGCTGCTGCGCCGCCTCCCCCCCGCGCTCCGGCGATACGTCTCCGCTGCTGACGCCGCCGCCGCTGTCGCTGCTCTCGTCCGCAGCAGCCAGAGCACTGAGCGCTGTCACCCGCGCTGCCCCCCCCGCTGCCTGCTGCTGCTTCTTGCTCTTACGCGCCCCCTTCGCGCCCCGCCCCCGCGCCGCTGCTGCCGCGCTTTCCTCGCCGCTATCGGCCAGCATACTGATTCCTGTAGCCTGAGCGCTGCTGCTGCTGCTGCTGCTGCCGCGCTGCTGCTGCTGCTGCCCCCTGCCGCGAACCCTCCTGTCCGTCCTCTTGCGCGGCGGCTCGCTCTGCTGAGCATCCGCCTCCGCCACCGCGGCCTGCAGCGCATCTCCCTTTCCCCCCCTGTCCCCGTCCCCGAACCCCCCCAAATCAGCCGTTTCACCGACGGGACCCTCTGTCGCACGGTCATCCAAGTCGGGGGTCACCATTGGCAGTGCGGGGGGCGGGGATTTCTCGCGGCTCCTCTTCCTGTTATCCCTGTGGTTAGGGTTTGAGGGCCCCGCCTGAGGGTCCGTGTCCTCGGTGGATGTTGCCGTAGTGACGGCGGCGTTCTTTGCGGGTTTCACGGCGGTAGGCTGGCAGTGTGCGCATGAGGGTGGGAGCGGGAATGGCAGGGGTGTGAGGTGCGTTGCATGGTGGCGTGCCGTGGCAGTTACGTGCTGGATGCATGGCGGGTAGATGCTCAGCAAGTTAAAGACAGCGTGATCGATTAGCCAGGTGGTGTAGAGGCATGTTTGCGTGTGTTGCGGTGCATTGCCTGCCAGCGTCGCGGACTTCACGTCGTTCTACGCGTGAAGTTCAGAGAGCAACATGACACAGGTCAAATGGCTACAGTACATGCGACACACAGCGCAGGTGAATGAAAGGAACGGATGTGCAACAAAGCACAGGTGGATGAATGGAAGAGGTGTGCTGCCCTGTGACTTGCAGTGGCAGTTTCAGGAGAGGGCTCACGCACCCCAACAACGCGATTCTGAACAACAGACAACCCCTCCCCCGCCATGCAACGCAGCAGCAAAACTTGATTGCCAGGAGGCAATGCACAATGAAGTTCACCTGCAGGGGAGCAGACCAACGAGAGAGGCGCGCTTTACATCGAACTTCACTGCAACTTTAAGAAAATGTATGCACAGCCACTTCAAGAAAATGTATGCATGCATGCCAAGGGTGACTTGCCTTCTTCACGGCTGCGCCCTTCCTGGCGAGGGGCGCTTTTTTAGTCGCCTCTTCGCCCTTTTTGGGCTGGCCTTTGGCTGGCGTCGCCATGGCAAATGCAGCAAGGCCGCTGCCGCCGCTGTTTCCCGTGTTCTCCTTCTCAGCGTTCGCGGCAGCAGCGGACTTCTGCAAAGGGAGGCGTTTCGTGCAATGGTTGTTGAGAATCAGGACTTTGGCGTATTCGCAGTTGAAGGGTAGCACCGAGAACTGGGACCATCAGAAAGTATTGCTCCAAGCCGCACGGCAGGAGCAACAGGGACACTCTGTCTCCTTCACCAACATTTGCACTTGACGCAGGCCGCAGAGCACCAAATCGTCAAACATGTGCAGCGAAGAGCAGTATGCAGCTGGCACGCGCTGACGGAGGAGACCGCAACTTTCTCCGGCTCGCTTGCGCTGTTTGTTCAACCCCACATTCGGTGACAATCAGTAGCATCCTTTGTGCGACAAACCAGCCACTCAGTGCCTCAATTATGTCAACTTCAACTGTAAACTCAAGGCCCAAGAAGTGCTCACAATCCTCAGCGCGCATCACAACGTGTAGACGGTGATCCTCAATGCCCCTGTGTCACCCACATCGAGGTGCATGGAGGTGCAGCCGGGCCTCTGCGCAGGGCACTCAATGACACCAGAAGCTGGTGACTGCTATTTTCAGTCCTTACCTTCTGCTTTGAGCCCACTGCACCCTTGACAGCCTTGCGCTTTGTCAACTTCAACTGCGGCGCTGCATCATCAGCGCCCGCTGAATCCATTGCAGCCGCCACCGGCGCTGCCTTCCCCTTTCCCCTGGCAGCTGCGGACGCTGTGGTCTCAGTGACCTCATCAGGTCCTGCGTGAGCGTCATACGTGCAGTGCTCAGTTGTCTGTGTTGAAGTTTTTGTTGAGATTTTGCGGTGGTGGGATTGCTCACAGTTACGGTGAAATTGGTGAATGCACGAATGTATGCGCTGTGGAACATTGGTGGTGGCACCTCCTGAGAAGTTGTATATTTAGTGCAACCCTTCCAGAACGGGAATACCGACGAATGCCGATCAGGTTCGGTCGAGACCGTGCACAGAAGTGCGCGGATGGCGGCAACAGCCACAGCATGTGCAACCTAACCTTGTAAAGCATGTTTAATTCAGACCAGGTTTCCATTTGTGGTGTACTCGTTCCTAGCCAAGGCAGGGAAGAAACCGCAAGAATTGCATTTCTATAGCCACAGCGCCACGTACGCTGCAGCGATCAATCGATCCAGATCATTTACACTTACTTGCAGAGTCTGTAGGTCGCCCACGCGACTCCTTCACCAGCCGTCTCATTTCCGCCTTCGTCAGCGCGCCAGGGTCGCCATAATCTACCTGAGAGGGAGTGAGCCAGCAGCAACTGTCAGTTGCAGAAGCACTATCGTGCTGCCCGTACGAACGTCCGACATCTAGATCGCCGACAGTCAATCCTGACCATGCTGAAATGATTGAATTCCTGCGCTTGCCATCGCGGGTGCAGCTACGCACCGCAAGGAGTGCCACAGCGTACCTGTTTCGTTGCTCTTGTAGGTCTCATGCTTAATCGCCGAGTCTCCTCGATTGCGGGCTTGCCGCCAACAATCGTCACGCACACGGGCAGCAGAGTAGCGTTGCGTCACCAGCAACCTCGCCCTCCCCCCTCACTGGCAGACGCGCACGACGGCGCTTGTCAAACAAACTGGCAGTTGGTGAAAAAGACTGACTGAGCACTGCTTTGTAGGTGTAGTGTGTGTGTGTGTGTAGCAGCTCAACAGCGGCGGAGCAGCAGGCTGCCGCTCGTGTTCTTGAGCGACAGGATGCCCGATAGCGGCAAATCATAGGGGCGCAGCCACAACAATTTTCAGCATCTGCAACATCAAATTGGGGGGGCACCAACTCTTGATCCTTCGGCGATGGAAGCGCAGCTTCGGGCGCTGGTGTGCCACTACTTGGACTCCTACCTGCTGGAGAACGCCACGTTTCTGTGCGAGCGACTGTTGGCGGCACACCCAGGGGAGGACAACGCCTTTCTTCTGGCCACCTGCCATGCCAGGCAGGGCGATTCTGGCAAGAGGAGAGCCCATGTGCTGCTGCAAGGGACACGGTCGGAGCCATGCAGGTGCGCACAACTGCGTGTTAATGGTAGTTTGCCAATCACGCGCAAGTGCCGTGCTGCTAGTAGTATTGTGCCCGTAGTCAGCAGCGAAGAAGACTTCGATTTGACCTGTGTGCATATCTGCAGCGTTATTGCGTGCACACAGAGCTGTTTGCTGCTGCCAACACACGTCATGGCATGACATATAGCTCGTGGGACTTGTGAATGCTTTGGTAGCTCCCTGACTGAGGCCCGCTTCACAGCAAGCCTCGCAGCCACTTTCTTGGGTGCCGGCTAACTAGGCTCAACCGTGACTATCTGTGCTTGCAGTTCACAAAGTGCTACCTCAATAAATCAGATTGCCATGACGCTGAGGTAATCATATCGAGAGCACATTCCGCGCCAGCAGAGAGGGGTATACTAGTCAGGGCCATAGCCAAGCGCAGCGCAGCAAATCCAATCAACGTGCGTTTCTCAGACCGAAGTAAGTGCAGCACTTCCCTTTACTGCCAATCCTGCCGCGCTGCTTCGCAGATACCTGCTGGCGCACTGCGCGTATGTCCTGGGGAAGCTGCAGGAGGCGGAGAGCGTGCTGCTGGCGGACACGGATGTTGAAGTTAAGGGCCTAGATGGTACGTCCCCTTGCAAAGAGAAACTTCAAGTCAGGCCCTTGACGGACACTGTGTGTGCAGCAGAAGGCCATTGTCTCACAGGGTGCGACGCATGCAGTGCAGATGTCTCGTGCATGCGTCCGAAAGTGCACGTCAATTTTATGTGGTACCCGCCTTCTGTGACATGAGCATTGGTATGGCCTGTCACTGGAGCGTCGCCGTGATGTCACGAAATTGCTGCGAGAAACGCCAAGTCAGGCGCAGCATGCATCCGTTAGCGCAGTTCAATCCCCCGAGGTGCTGCCTACAGTGACGAAGGCACCGGTAGCACACAGGTCATGTGTGCTGCATAGAAGGCCATGCATGCCAGGTTGGCTCACCCTGGCACTGCACTAGACCTACCCTTCGGGTTAGGGTCAGGGTTGAGGGTCAGTGTTAAGCAAACGGTCCGCGCAGCATGTTGATATGCGGCCCTTGGACAGCCAACCGTTGCTCCTTGGTGTCTGATTTTGTCGGTGCAACTTGGATTTAGTATGACAAACCGGTACACACTCTGTTCTGTCTGGCAGTGTTGTGGTATGCACGAGGCAACCGTGTCAGTGCTTCTGAAGGCGAGGTTGCTGATGGTACATGTGCTGTTGAATCAGGTAGCAACCTCGGGCATTTGATGACAGCTGCAGTGCTCAGGCATTCGATGACAGCGGCAGCGCTCAAACATGTGGCAGCGCTCAGGCAATTCGATGACAGCGGCAGCGCTCAGCGATGACAAGCTGCAGCGCTCAGGCATTGAAGGGCAGCGGCAGTGCTCAAGCGTTCGACTACTGCTGCAGCGCTCAGAATGCGGCAACGCTACGGCGTTTTGCAGCGCGCTCAGACAGTGACAGTGCCCAGCATTTGATGATAGTGGAATGCTCAGGCGTTTGATGACAGCGGCATCGCTCAGACATGTGGCAGCGCCCAGGCATTTTGACGCAAACGGCAGCGCGCATACAGTGACAGCGCTCAGCATACGATGACAAGTGCTCAGGTGTTCAATTCCTGCGGCAGCGCTCAGACGTTTGGCGACAGCGGCAGCGCCCAGACAGTGACAGCGCTACAGTACATCTCGCCCACCAGACTGTGACGCCCATCGGCGGTTGAGCACTGCAACGCTTTACACAGGTTCAGGCGGCGACGCCTTCTCTTTTGCACAGCTTCAGTTGACGGTCGAGCGCTGTGACGCCTCGCACAACTTCACTTGGGCAGTTGAGCGCTGTGCAGCGGCGTGCTCAACACCAGCGCAGGCGTTCAACTTCAACAGCGTCAGTGGCGCGCCGTCCTTGCATACATGCCTACCCGCAGCTTGCAAGGAGAAGGAGGCACTGCTGCAGAGGCATGATGTCTCACATAACCTCGGTCGACAGTTGTGCGCTGCGACGCCTGTCGACAGTTGAGCGCCTTGTGCACAACTTCAGTCAGGCAGCTGAGCGCTGTGCGGCGTTCAACTTCAACAGCATCAGTGACAACGAATCAAAAGATTGAAGAGTTCTAGGTGACGAGTGGTCAGCCGCAAGTGCCTTTCACCAATAACCGTGGTCGCCGCTGCTGCAGTCATTGGCCACGAGTCAAACAGTGCCACCATATCCACAGTAGTCAGAAATGCTTCAATAGCGTCAGTGACGTGCCGCTCTCTCGCGTACATACCTACCCGCAGCTTGCAAGGAGGCACTGCTGCAGAGGTGTGATGTCTCACAAAACTCCAGTCGCCAGTTGAGCGCCCTGACGCCTTGTGCACAACTTCAGTCGGGCAGTTGAGCGCTGTGCGGCGTTCAACTTCAACAGCATCATTGACGTGCCGCTCCCCCGCATGCGTACCTACCCGCAGCTTGCAAGGAGGCGCTGCTGCGGAGGCCGCACCCAGTGCCCAATGGCGCAGCAGGCCTGCATCTGCTCGGCAAGATCTGTCAGGTGAGTGAGTCCTGAGGGAGTCGTGAGTCTCAGTGTAACTCATGATTTACTTGAGACTCATGAGGTAGATCAGCATGCGGCACGAGTGGCTGGAGAGTCGCCGCCTGATGCATTGTTGTGCATGCATTGTGATGCTAACCGTAACCCTACACCTAACCCTAAACCAAGTAAACCTAACTAAACCGAACCCAGAAAATACTTTTTAAAAGTGGGTCAATGCCTCAAGCAGAGCACCCACAACATGCATCCTATAAAGTGTGACACTTGAAGACAGGCCAGCTGCGAATACGGGCGAGACAAGCGGTACACAGATATGTGTACATTCTTAAAGTGTTTGCCTGTCCCAGGTGCTTCGCTGCGCAGTGCACGCTGTGTAGCGCCACTCCCCCTTTTCAACAGCCTGCGTTTGACATTTTCCCTGCTGCTCTTGGGTGGCGCAGGCAACAGACAGTCATGGGCAGGTGGCCGCCTACTTCCTCCAAGTTCAATCCTCAGGCTGCCAGCTTCTTCGCATAGAATCAAGTTTCCGCTGTGTAGTGCCCGCTGCGTAGAGCGCCGGTTCCCCTTTTGTCGACACCTCGCATTTGACTTTTTCCCTGCTGCTCTTGGGTGGCGCAGGCAACACATAGTCACTTGATTCTCATTCTGCTTGGTCCCTGCTTAGGATTAGGGTTAGGGTTAGGGTTAGGTTTAGGGTTAGGGTTAGGCTTGGGTGGCGCAGGCAACAGACAGTCATGTGATTCGCGTTCTACTGGGCAGCGTCCGGTCCTCTCCGCGCCTAACTTTTACTGCACACCACTTTGCGCGGCGCAGGCAACAGATAGGCACGGGCAGGCAGCTGCCTACTTCCGCCTGAGCCTGGTACTGGACCCTATGCTGTGGTCAAGCTTTGAGTCGCTGTGCGACATGGGGCAGGCCGTCGACACGAGCTCGTGCTTTGGGCCTTTGCCTGATGTGCCCGCGCAAAATCACCAGGTACCTGATCAACATTGTATCCTCTACTGTAAGTGAGCGTTGAGGTTAGTTTTGAAGTGCAAGTACTTCAACCTCGGCAGTTGGGGGACATGACACGAGCCTGCCCGACGTTCCCGTGCACAGTCACCAGGTGATCATCGCAGCTTTTTAGTTTGTCACACTGCTGCTGTGCGCTATCAACAAGGCCACGGCCGCCACACAGCAGCTTATGTCATGAAAGAGAGAAGAGTGTCGAACTCAAGCTTTGGCGATCTACTTGTAATGCCGCTGGCGTCGACACGCGGTGCTTCTCCCCTCTCTTGCATTTGCAAGCTCCCGCTGCGCCCCATTAACAAGGTTTCGCTTGCACAGCATTCACTTTTGAACTGCAAGTTTGATCAATTGTTCCGGTGAATCGCCATGCGGCGGGTTGCCAGTTTGCCACGCTGCCGCTGCCCCCCTCAACCCTGACGACGCAGACAAGTTTTGCGTCGAATGTCCAAACTTCAACTCTGATGAGGCAAACTGCCGCACGGCGCATCGCCTCTTGCAGTTCGCCACACTGCCGCTGCGCCCCTTAACCAGGTCGTGGCGGCAGCCCACTCAGACAACACATGTCAGTTCTGCATTGTGTGTAAACTTCAACTCTGACAATCTGTGCTGCGGCGCGTCGCCTCTTGCAGTTCGCCACGCTGCCGCTGCGCCCCCTCAGCAAGCCTGCGGAGCCCGTCCACCCCGACCCGCGCAACGCCAGACCCCACAAGCAGCAGCCGCCGCCGCCGCAGCCCCCCCTTTTCGGCAGAACCCCCGCTCGGAGCGTTGACATTGCGGACCAGGAGAACAGCGTGGCAGCGGGGGACAGGAGGGGGGGCGGGGGGCGGCGCCCGGGGGGGCTGCCGCCGTGGGGTCTGGGCGAGGGGGAGCTTTCCGCCATAGGGGAAGCTTCCATGGCGATGAGCCCGTTCCGGCTCAGTCCTAGGTAAGTCATATTGCTTGAGTAGCTCATGTTGGTGTCTTGAGTCAGAATTATGGTTACATTGACAATTAGGCAGAATGTCGCTCAAAGTGGCTCATGTGGGTGTCTGGTAGAGGTTAGAAACGGAATGTTCAGGGGCCTGCGTTCCGTATTCCGTGTTTCGGCCCCACGGGCATTTTCGTTTCGTTTTCCGTGTTAAACGGAACACGGATGCCAACAGGCTGGGTGACCTGCTTGAGGATGTCATGAACGGAAACCAGGTACGCAGTCATCAGCGCTGTATGGCACTGCTATTAGCACTTTTGTGGCACCAGGAACACACTTGTGTGCAGCAGAACTGTACTATATGTACGAAACTGTGACAATGGTCATGATTGAGATGCAAGCACGTATAGCACCAGCGTTAGCATACAAGTAGCGGTACCGGCCTGGTGCCCAGTTGATCATTGTGCTCACAACACACTGTCACGCTTGTAGCAGGGGCTGAAACAGGTGTACTTTCAAGGTCCATAGTTTACTGCACTACCACCCCTGTGTTACGGTGCGACATGTGCTCCCTGGAGTTGCAGTTAATCAATCAACTTAACTGTGTTTGGTGCTGCACCATAGCCTTGGAAAACAGAACCCGTGTTTCGTTCCGTTTTGGTGGCGTTTTGAGCCTGTGCAGCCGTGGCAGAGCCTGTGCAGTTGCCCACCACGATATGCACAAATGCTGCTAACACTATGGTCGTGCTTAACCCCATTGGCCGAGCAAGCATGGAGAAATAGGTTGCAACTACATGGCATGTCATACATTGATGTCGTCTGGTCCGATACAATGGACTCTGTCCAGCATTTCGGCACAGTACGGCAGTAAAACGGGGGGCGATTGCGCATTTGAGACAGCTAGTTGCAGGAGCGACCGCTAATTACGGAACACCCTGACAAGCAGTCAGGGCATAGGCGTTAGTTGTAGGATTGTGGTCCAAACACAAGCCGCTTTGCGAAAAAAAATTGAACCTCAACTTTCAGTTTAACTTGTTTAGGTTGGGTCAAGCAGTTAGAGCAAATGCCTGCATCATCGCCATGCTGCACAATGTGCAGTGCACCCACCAGGACAGGTGTCTGGCACCACACAAGCACGCAAACGCGGCAAACCCACATAAAACGGAACCGTTTTTCCGTGTTCCGTTTTCGTTTATCGTTCCGTTTAAAAACACGGTTCAAACACGGTTTTCCTGGAAAATTTCCGTTTCGTTTTTCAGTTTTTAAAATTCGGTTTCAGAACGTGATATTTTGAATGTCATGGGAGTATGCTAGTGGACCTGCAGAGGTATCCGTGTCCTATGTTAAACGTAATTTTTATTCCGTTTTCCGTTTCGGTTCCGTTCCGTTTCTAACCTCTAGTGTCTGGGGTTAGGGTTACGGTTACATTTAGGCAGAATTGTCATTCAGATAGGGAAGCTTCCATGGCGATGAGTCTGTTCCGGCCCAGTCCCAGGATGGGCGCGCAGCAGTACTTGCGGCCATCGGCGACGGCACCTGTTCTCATCCTGGAGTGTGCTTCTATACACTCACTCACTCATAGCCTGTTGATCGCGGTGCCTTTGACAGCAACTGCACGTGGGCGCACAGCAGCGTGGCCATTGGCGGCAGCGCTCATCCTTATACATAGCATACTGTATGTAAAACGCATCGCGTGTGTACGCTTGGGGGCTGTACCTGTCTTACTCAACAGCCTGTTATTTCACTGCCTTTGACAGCAATTGCACGTGGGCGCACAGCAGCATGGCCATTGGCGGCGGCGGCACCATGGGCATGCTCACACCAGGCAGCGTGATATCCAGGGGCAGCTCTCCGGGGCAGAGCTACAGCCTGCGCGGCGGTACGTGCGACACACTGTCTTATTAGCTGTATTGTGGTTTCCAATTTATGCTTGCGCGTGCGCTCGTGACATTGCTGGGGCATGGGGTTAGCCATGTGAGCTTGCGGTCACTGTGTGCGGTGGCCGTGGCCTGAGTGACGTCTGAACCTCAACTCTCTCTCTCTCTCTCTTGCGCGCTGATAGGGGATAGGGGCAGGCTGACTTCATTGCACAGGAATGCCTGCAAAGCATAGAGCAGGGTGGGCTGATATGTGTGTGGGCTGATATGTGTGTACGTGTATGCATCCTCGAACACCGCTTGGTAACTCTATAGTGTGTACTTGAAAACAAACATCCGAGGTCCAATACCCTACAAAGCATCGTCTGGCATCGGACTTGCTCGCGTGTCTGTCCGGCATTCCTTGTTGCATTTGATGAGCTAGCACGGAGCATCCATATTAGGCACCCGCTGAGCACTGATGACTCTCCCCCCCCCCTCTGCCTTGTCCATTCCAGACTTCCTGGCCAGCAGGCGCGGCGGTGCGCGGCCGCCCCCCTACCGCGCCCCCCCGTCGCGCACAACGCCGTCGCTCCACAGGGGAGAGACCCCCTCTGTGAGCATGGACACGGGAGGGGGCGTGACCCCCTCTGTGGCTGCCACCGCGCGGCGCGGGCTGCTGTTCGGGGACTCTGCGATTGCGCTCACGCCGATCGCGAGCGCGACGCCCGGGGACAGCGAGCTGGGGGACTCGCGACTCCCCTCGTCTGCGGTGAGTCACATCTTCAAGTAGTTGAAGTGGTGTATTCGAAGAAACGATCATACTTCTGAAGTGTCTAGGAGCTAGTGTGTGTTGAGGTTTAGGTGAAGTTGCTATCACGATTGCGAGCGCGACGCCGGGGGACAGCGAGCTGGGGGACTCACGACCCTCCACGCTGTGAGTCACATCTTCAAGTAGTAGTTTTCAAGTAGTAGTTGAAGAGGTGTGTTGAATCAAGCAACGATCATCTGACGGCAGGTGTGCTGGGACTCTGCGATCGCGCTCACGCCGATAGCGAGTGCGACGCCGGGGGACAACGAGCTGGGGGACTCGCGACTCCGCTCATCCGCGGTGAGTCGCATCTTCAAAAGGTTGAAGTGGCGTATTGAAAAAAGAAACGATCATCTGACGGCTGGTGTGTTGGGGAGTCTGCGATTGCGCTCCCGCCGATCGCGAGCGCGACGCCAGGGGACAGCAAGCTGGGGAACTCGCGACTCCCCTCGTCCGCAGTGAGTCATATCTTCAAGTAGTTGAAGTATTGATACAGATTTGGAAGTGAGAACACTCATTTCTGGCTAGTCGTTAGGTCGAGCAGGGACACAACTGCGAGCGCGACGCCGGGGGACAGCGAGCTGGGCGACTCGCGACTCCCCTCATCCGTGGTGAGTCGCATCTGCAAGTAGTTGAAGTGATCATTAGGACTGGTGTTGAAGATGGGTCGAGTAGGCGATACACGATGGAGAGCGCGACGCCCGGGGACAGCGAGCTGGGGGACTCGCGACTCCACTCATCCGCGGTGAGTCATAATTTTCGCTGCTGCATTATCCAAGCACTTGAAGAAGCCATATAGTACTGTATGCCCAGCTTTCGATGCTCCTTCTGCGTATTTCCGAGAAACAAATGGCCGACGAAGCTTGTGCTGCCGCCTGTCACTAGTCGTGTGTTTCAGGGTTCAGTGCATCTGTGCTGACGCGAGGGGATGTCGTTGAGGTTTGTGCTAGCGGCCACACCGAACCCGCTGCAGCAGCATCCTGCCGCCTTTCCATGTGCATCAATTAAACCAGAAGCCCTGCCTCTTGGACTGCACCTGCGGGACTCCAACCGATTGCACCTCCCTGCGCGTCTGACAAAAGAATTCAGGACCACAGAGGTGGTGATAAGGAGGGTTAGGGTTAGGAACCGTAACCGTAACCATCATTCGTGTCCATCGCTCCATACCTGGGGGTTAAGGCTCACGCACGCTGTCATTTGCCTGGGGTTGGGGATAGGGTTAGGGTAAGGGTCCACGCGGGGTGCGACAACAGCAGGCAGCTGTGCGGAATGGAGAGCACGAGAGCCACCCACCTGCGTACGTAGTGCATTGTTTTCATGAAGTTTGAGAGCTGGCAAGCTGGAACAAACCTCAACGGTTACGAGTGGGGCTGGTGCGTGGGCTGACTTCAACAACAGGGCAGCAGTGCGTAATTTCGCCGGGCAGAACTTTTTTACAAGCAATAATTATAAAAAAACGCAAGCTGCCACCCCTGCGCCGTGTGCTACCCTGCCGTTCACGCAGCAAGGTGTGGGCATGAGGTGGTGGAACCCAGGGGTACGTACATATACATGAGTGCAGGCATAACTGAGAGCAACTACTACTGATGAATATCAAAGTGTACTCATATATGAAGGATGCGTTCAAGCGTCACCTGCTTCATCGCCGCCTTCTGTCATTCTCAGATGGACCTGGATATGGAAGAGGAGATGGAAACCAGGGGCGCGGGGTACCTGGGGGTAGGGGGAAGGGGGCGGGGCGCATCCCCAGGGGGGTCCCCGCGGGGGGGGCGCATGGCGGGACGGCTAGCGTTTGAAACCCCCTCTGACGCGCGCGAAACGTTTGCGGTTCCAACCGTCAGGTGCGTGGTGCAGGGGTGGAGTTGAAGTTTCAACAGAAAACAACGTAGCCAAACCCCCCTCTTTCGCGCGTGAAATGTTTGCGGTTCCAACTGTCAGGTGGGTGGTGCAGGGGTGGAGTTGAAGTTCCAATAGAGTTGAAAACCTCTCGGGCTTGTGAATCATGCCCATTGCGAGGCGGCGAGGTTGTGTGCGTGTCAGTATCAGCTATGTTCCGGTGTGTGCTTGAAAACTGTGTTAGTAGGTGAGGTTTGGGGCTAGGGTTAAGGTTGGGGTTAGGGTTAGGGTGTGCATCGCTGGCAGCATCTCATGAGTGCCCTTCCATGCGTGCCGACCCCCCTTTTTTGTCTTAGCGCTGTGTGAAATTGTTTTAGGGTCAGTGTTAGCATGTTGAAGTGCTCGCAAGCAAGCGTTCGCTGTCTCGGTTCACATGTGTGTCGCTCCTACAAGCTGCTCTTTCCAGGCTGGCGACTAAGCCCAGCAAGTTCCCAGCCTTGCCAAGAAGCTTCACGTCATTGTGCTCTTGAATGTTGTCTGCTAGACTAAGCTATCAACACAGTGCCGACCCCACTCAATCGCTTACAACATGCAGTGAACCAATTTTGGTCAGAACTGCATCGTGAAGCCCATGTCGCCTTGTACATCTACCCATGACTTTCGGTTAGGGTTAGAGTTAGCGTCATACTAAGATTAGGTGAATGCGATCACAACCTACATGTCAGCGGCATGACAGCCGGCGGCGTGTGCGTAGCACGGCGCACCCTGCACACACACCCATCGCCGCCGCCAGACGCACCCCTTTCCCGCCGGACGCGTAACCTCCAAACACGCACCTGACACAAGTGACCAACAAAGCGTTGCCCGCATCAGGCTCGAGCAAATGCAGCGTTGAAACTGCTGGCTTGTACCGCACAAGGAGTGCTTAGGGTTAGGGCGAGGGGTATGTATGGCAAGAATCATGTCCGCGGCACCACGCCAGCCAGGCCCCTTGCAGGGCTCGCCCGGCAACAGACCCCTTTTGGCGCCGTATGCGTTGCCGACGAAAGCGTAACCGACGACGAAAGCGCAACTTCCGCATTGACTTGTCTGACAAAGAAAGCGTCGCCCGCGTCAGGCCGGAGCGGAAGCCCGGCAAGCAGCCCTTTTCCTGCCAAATGCGCAACTGATGCGTAACTGACGTAACTGACAGAGACAGCGCTGCGTCGCCGCCGTCAGGCCGGAGCGGAAGCCCAGCAAGGTGCCGCGGCATCTCACCGCGGCGCTGCCCGCAGCAGCGGCTGCGACTCCTGTGCACGGCGGCTTTCAACAAGCGGGCCCTCAGCAGGTACGGTATACTTCGAGTGCATGAAGTACGTACATTGCGCACAACGCGCAGAGAGCAGCACGGCAGCAGCGGCGCGCAGCATCACAGGCCTAAAGCACTGGCGGCGGCAGCACGTGCACAATTCACCAGTCCTCAGCGCTGGTGTCAAAGCACGCGCGTGCAGAACGGTCTGCCCTAGTGCAGTGCGACATGCAGCGTTCCTGTGGGCACTTGATGGAAGGGGGGGGGCAGGGCACTAAAAACATAGAGTGGGGTCATGATAAGCGTTAGGGTAGGCTCTCTCGTCATCTGCGCCAGCCCCTGTTGCCGCAACTGACAACGGTGGCGCCGCCGCCCGCCACTTTCCCCCTGCATCAGATGCCGCTCTGCGGTTCTACTAGCAGTACAGACGCAACGCACAGTATGTATGCGCGTACCCCTGGTCTTGCCCGCGTATCCCCCTGGGAGGGGTGTGCTGCCAGCCCCTGAAGCCGCAACTGCCACTGACAGGGGTTACGCTGCCGCTTTTGCCGCCGCTGCTTGTGCTGCTTCTTCCGCCTCTGCGTCAGACCCGCGTTCCGCATCGCAACGGTGACGTCAGCTGCAGCAGGCCGCAACTGACAATGACTGCGCTGCCGCCGCTGCTGCCGCTGCTGCTGCTGCTGCTGCTGCTGCTGCTGCTGCTGCTGCTGCTGCATCAGACGCCCGCTCCGCACTTCAATGGCAACATCAACGCGCCGCCGCCGCCATCAGCAGCAGCGGCGGCGGCAGCAGCAGCGGCGACAGCGGCAGCGGGGGGCATGCAGGGGGGGCCAAGAGCGGGGTGGACGCCACCGCAACCCCCCGAGTTTGAGCTGCCGCAAGGGGGGCAGACCCCCGCTGAGCATCCGCTGCAGGGGGAGGAGAGCGCTGACAATGCGGCGCAGGAGAGAGAGTTCCTCGAGCTGCTGTCCATCATGAGTGAGTGACGCTGCATGTTGAAGTAGAGCCAAGAGAGTTCATCGAGCTGCTCTCCATAATTAGTGAGTGGCGCTGCATGCTGAAGTAGCATTGAATTGCTGCATGCTGAACTAGCACCAAATGACTTTCTAAATCATCACTTTCCTGATCGAACAACATGATGCAGTAGAATCACATGAATTTCACTGCTCCTCATCCCACCAAGCCTCGTTGCTGGAACTGTGCGCATGCTAGCTCATTTCTAACCTCGCCCTGACACCATCCCCTTGGTGAACGGATTTTTTTTGCGCTGCTCTACATGATGAGTGAGTGACGATGTTCATGTCCTGTTGAGTGAATGTGCTCTGCATTCACATTGCATTGAACTCGTGATGGTGAATTCATCATCATGATGGGGCACCGCTCCGCACGTGCTGGCGGGGCAAATTGAGTGAACTGTGACGGAGGACAATGAATGATTTAGGATTAGGGTTAACCCTAGCCCTAGAGGAGACTGAATGCACATGAGGATTGAGCCAAACATTAAGAAAGCCGTGTAATCTCTGGTATTGTCGGATAATGTGAAGGAATGCGCCACCTCTAGTCTGACGGCCACATCCCTCGATGAACCTTGTGTGAGAGTACTGTATCTGGACAATGACAACTTGCCGAGACAAGTACGTCACTTTGGATACCACAGTTCAGCGTTGCACGTGGCAGGTACAATGGCCCTGATGGAAACGAGTCAAAAGATCATGGAGCTCTAGGTGACAAGGTGTGGTTAGCCGTCAAACTGGATGCCTCCGACCTAATATCGGCCCGCGACACTTGTTGACTCGCAGGCACCGCGTATCAACATGTGAGCTTCTACCGCTGCGTGGAGGCGGTGGAGACGCTCCACAAGCTGCCCGTACCGCACTTCAACACCGGCTGGGTGCAGAACCAGGTACCATAATGAACGTAAACAACAACCGCCCAAGCCTACCCCCTAGCCGTAGCCTTTATCCCCCTCAACTGTAGAGATTTAAACCTCAACCCTACTAGTAGGAAAAACGCCTGCCCGATGCGGCAACCTCGTGTGCTGCTTGCGAATATGTGTTGCATCCACAAGCTGCCCGTACCGCACTTCAACACAGGCTGGATGCAGAGTCAGGTACAACCGCCCAACCCTAGCCTTAACCTCAACCCTAGAGCTTCAACCTCAACCCTAGATAAATGCCTGTTATGCAGTAGGTTCGTGTTCTGCTTGCAGATATGTAGTGCATCCAAAAGCTGCCCGTGCCGCACTTCAACACAGGCTGGGTGCAGTACGTTCGCCCAACCCTAGTTCTAGCCTTAAACTCAACCCTAGAGCTTGAACCTCAACTCTAGGGTGGGAAACCAGGCACAACGGCTAAACCCTACCCTCTAACCCTAGCCTTAACCTCAACCTTAGACCTCAAACCTCAACCCCAGGGTGCAGAATCAGGTACGACTGCCCAACCATATCCTAACCCTAGCCTTGATATCAACCCTACATAGAGCTTCAACCTCAACCTCGGAAGGAAAACAAATGCCTGGATGCTTCAAAATCGGGTTCTGCTTGCATGCAGATATATAGTGCATGCGTCGCTGCATGTGGTCACCAATGAGTCAGTGAGTACGAGTCATTGAGTCCTTCAGCTGATCGCTGTCTTGAAGTACAGCAGCATACCCCCTTCTGGGGGGTGTCGGCCATGCACATTGGTCCATGATTGCGCAAGCTGCAGACGCAGCACAGCGATGCGTTTGAGGTCATCAGCTCACCCGCGCTGCCCACTGCACGCAGAAGCAGCAGCGCTCTGCAGTTACGCATTCGCGCTGCGGCAGCGCTCATCCGCCGCTCGACAGAACTGACGAGATTGCATTTGCACCTGCTGAATGAAGCTTAGCGGCATGTGAGGAGGCATTGTTGCTCAGCAGAGCAGGCGTCACTTGCAGTTTACTGGCTGCGCGTGCGCCGCTGAGCGGCCTGTCTTGCGCTCCGCTCCGCGAGAAGGCGCCAAAGCGCTTTAGCCTTATGCTATATTGAAGTTGAAGTTGCAGTTGCATCAATTAATCATTACACGCTGACAGTTGCTTTTAACTTGCACCGCTATTGAAGCAAGTGCTCTCATGATGAACTTACGCTTGTACATGCATCGGCTAATCATCACTCGCGGGCTCTTGCGCCGTTGCAGATTGGGCGTGCGTACTACTACATGGGCGACTACGAGAGCGCAGCTCAAGGTATGCACTTCAAGTTGAAGTATCTAATTTGGTCGCAGTTCAAGGCACGTTTCATGCACCTGAAATTTGAAGTTTTGCTTTGCCTGCTCGCCATTGCCTGACTTGGATAGCTCGGCCTAGTCAAGATTGCGGCCGCCACGTGTGTTTTTTCTGGCCGCCTGCATGTGCTGCTTCACAGGTTGCCAGCCTGAAGAGTGTGCCGCTCTTTCTGATCTGACGATGAAGTGGCTTACTAGGGTTAGGGTTAGTGCCACGCCTGACCACCTCACTATAGACCTTTTTCGGCCTGGCACTGCCTGTCCAAATGGCAGTCTTATGGACCAGTCTGTTGCAAGAGCAGCAGACTTGATAACTCTCTACGTACCCCGCAACATGTACCATTGTTCGCGTGCCGCACATTGTTGTACTGGCCGCTACCGCACATCACAGAGTATCAACACGACTAGACTGGGCGAAGAGGGGGGGGAGGGGGGGTGGGGTCTACTACGTGATTTGTGGTTCTCTTAGCTGCTACTGCTGCTGCCTCCGCTGCTGTTGCCGCTGCTGCCGCCGCCGCCGCCGCTACTGCTTCATTCATGTTGCCCGCCGCCGCAGTGCATGTACATGATGTAGTTTGAGCCTCGCCCAAACTCTGACCTACCCATCACCCCTGCTGCCTGTTGCCGCAGCGTTCAAGTACATGATGCAGTTTGAGCCGCACCGTCTCGACGGCCTGGAACTGCTGAGCTCCTGTCTGTGGCATCTGAACAGACAGGTCAGTGACTCAGCGCTCATTCAAACAAATGCATGTTCATGATGCTGGTGTTTCTGTTTCATTCAGTGTCAGGTGTAGCTTCACCAAATTCACACAGTTCTTGTATCTGCACGATGCTGGTGCTTCTTTTTTGTTTCAGCAGAGCGCATTCAGTGTCAGGAGTACCGTTGCCCTTGTTCAACCAGCTATGCCTTCATGATGGTGATTTTCCTGTTCAGCAATGCTTCTGGCGTGAGGGTTGGATTTCAGGTGTATCTTGCTTTGGCCCTGTTACCGTAGAAATCACGCGAATGCTGGTGGATTCACCATCATGGATGAATTCGCGTGAACACGTGCCCACTTAACCCCGCTCTGCCCTGCAACTTCACATTCGCGTTCGCTCACGCTGCGCATCTCACCCCTCTCCCGCTATGCTGTCATTCAACGCCAATCATTCATGCACCTCACCAACCTCCCTCTTGGCTCCGACTACGCCCTGTTGTTGACAGCACCCGCCAAACTCCTTTTTTGCGTTTTTGTACCCCTCATTTACGCAGCCGCGCGCTTTCGTACCCCCGATTCCTGCCCCGATTGCATGCTTTGGCTGCGCATTCGTCCCGTTCCTTACCCCCAAGCCGTAATTCCTTCGCGGGTTTGGCTGTGCTTCCTGTTATTTCTGACGCAAACCTCAATTCCCGTAACCTCAACAACGCTCAGGTGGACCTGTGCTACCTGGCGCAGCGCGCGCTCGACTTTGATAGGCTACATCCTGTCACATGGTGAGTGGCAAGTTGAAATGGTGCAAACTTCACTGTGAGGTTGTTGAAGTCTGCAGCTATGGCCTGGTGTGTGCAATGATTTTCTGTTGAGAGCGATGCCGTGCGTCTTTGCGCCAAGCATACATACCCTTGCCAGCAGCGCTCTGTCGCGTCACCTGAGGGTCTGTGCTTTGCAGCAGCTTCTGCTTCAGCGATGTCGTGCAGACCAAACCCTAACCCTAACCTCGCAGGCAGCAACTTCTGCACCAAGGGCCCCCGTGGATGCCACCGTGCTTTTGGCCATGTCATGCGCTACACTACCTACGATATTGCACTATGATGCACACAATATTGCGCTGAGCAGTGCTGCATGGTGATTGATGTCGCCGCGCGCCAGGTGCGTCGCGGGCAACTGCTTCAGCAAGCAGAAGGAGCACGCGCAGGCGCTCAAGCTGTTCCTGCGCGCGGCACAGGTGAACTTGCTGAGCACTGATGCCTATAATTGAGGGCAGGTATGGAGGTATAAACTCATGATCAAGGAGCATGCGTGGCACAGGTTATTAATTCACTGGACTCGCTTAGTACTGACGTCGATGCCTAATATTGAGGGCAGGTATGTAAGGTATCAACTCATGATCAAGGAACATGCGCAGGCGCTCGAGCTGTGACTCACTGGACTCGCTGAGCACTGATGTCGATGCCTATGGCTGAGGGCAGGAATGTAGGTATCGAATGATGACCAAGGAGTTCACACGGACGCTCGAGCTGTTACTGCGCGCGGCACAGGTCACTAACTAGAGAAGTCAAGACTTGCTGAGCACTGAGATTGATGCTCCTCTTCGAGAGCATGTATGTCGCTGTTCGCAGCACAGGTAATTGGGTTAGTTGAGCACTGACGTTGATGCATAGCTTCGAGGGCAGGCATGTAGGTATCGCCTATTGCAGCCGGTGGCACCGCACTTTTCCTCCGCTCTGTCAGGGCAGCAAGAAAACAGCGGCGCATCTCAGTTTGTGCTACTTGAAGTATGTTCTTGATGTTTCCACGCTTGAAGTATTTGTTTTTTCCTTGCTTGAGGCGAGCTTGATGTATTGCTGTTGTTTTTCTCTCTTATTGTCCCTTTCGTCTTCGGGCAGGGCTGAGCTCTTTCTCCTCTGCATCAGAGCAGCGACAAAACAACTGTGCACCTCAATTTACTCCTTGAAGTATTCTACTGTGTATCATAAATATTGACAAATATATTATTAATCTTCTTCCCTCAGGTGGCGCCCCGCATGGCGTACGCGCATGCCCTCTGCGGTCACGAGTACGTACTCATGGAGGACTTTGACAAGGCGGTGAGTGACTCTGATTCTGACTTTGACTTTGAGTGTGGGCGGTGATGATATGTTCTTGCTCTGAATCGGTCAGTGACTCTCATTTTGACTCTGAACGCGGCCGGTGCTGTTATGTTGCAATCAAGGCAGTTAGTGACTCTGATTTTGACTCTGACCTGGATGTGGCCGGCGATGTTGCAGTTGCCGTGAAGCCGGTGATTTCATCAGTAGAGTGCTTGTGTGCAGCGCTAGGTGGCCTTGGAAGTGGTGCTCGTGTGGCTAGGGTTAGGGTTCTATAGCCAGTGTGGGGTATTTTTTGGGCAGCTGCGAGCTTCTTTTGCTTCGGCAGACACTGTGCAACACATGCTTCTACCCGATGCAGACGACAACGTGATACCAAAACACCATGCACCATATGTTTCTTTTCAGCTCAGAGGACAATGTGAAGCCAAACACGCTTGCACCAATGTTTCTACCCGATGCAGATGATCATGTCGATGTTAACGCGAAGCCCAACATGTGTGAAGCCACACACAATGTGATGCCAAAACGCCATGCACCACATGTTTCCACCACAGCTGAGTCGTGCTGCCCTACCGCCGTGCCGCGCAGATCACCTGCTACCGCACGTGCATCAGCATCAGCGAGCAGCAGTACAACGGCTGGTTCGGCCTGGGCGAGGTGTACGAGCGCCAAGAACGCTTTGCCCTTGCAGAAATACATTTCAGGTCAGACATTAGGGTCTGGTTAAGGGTAGGGTTTGGGTTAGAATGAGGGTTTTAGTTAGGGTCAGGTGTACAAACGCCAGCAGCGATTTGCCCTTGCGGAAATACATTTCAGGTCAGACAGCATTTAGCATTTAGGGTTGTCGGTCAGGATTTGGGTTGAAGTCAGGGTTGAGGTTTGGGCCTAGGTGAGATGTACAAACGCCAGGAGCGATTCGCCCTGGCGGAAATACATTTC
This sequence comes from Tribonema minus, assembly GCA_017506865.1. NCBI lineage: Eukaryota > Xanthophyceae > Tribonematales > Tribonemataceae > Tribonema > Tribonema minus. Next base: position 535,737 of record JAFCMP010000323.1, on the reverse strand, counting down.
AGGTCAGGCAGTGCTTGGGGTCTGGTTAAGGATCGTCTTAGGCTACACTGAGGCCTGTTGCAACTATAGTTCTAGCTTGTTGATTTTTTCACCCTGGAAGAAATACGTTTCAGGTCAGGCAGCATTCGGAGTCTGTGTTGGGGTTTGCGTTAGGTGTTGGGGTTTGCGTTAGGCTACGGTTAGGCCCGTTTCAGCTGGAGTGATTTTGCTCTGGCGGGGGCTCATTTCAGGTCAGACAGCGTTTGGGTTCTGGATTAGGGGTTTGGATAGGGTTAGGAGCGATTTGCCCTGGCGGCAACACATTCCAGGTCGAGCAGCGCTAGGTTTGGGGGCTGGTTAGGGTTAAAGTCTGGGTTGACGGGAGGTGTACCAACGCCAGGAATGCTTCGCCCTTGCAGACATACATTTCAGGTCAGACAGTTTGGAGTCTGGGTTGAGGTTTGTATCAGGCTGCCGTGAGGCAAGGCCCGTTACAGTTATTGCTGAGCATCGCTGCTGAGCTTCTGTGCCATGTGCACCTTGTTGTTCTGCGCGCTGCTGTTGCAGGCGCATGTCAGGCCACTCAGTGTTTGAAGTCTAGTTTGGAATTTAATCAGGCTACGGCTACTGCGAGGCCTTCTTTTCATATGGCTGAGCTGAGCATCGCTGCCGCCTGCATCTCGCCGTCCTGCTCGCTGCTGTCTGTGTTGCAGGCGCGCCCTCAGCATCAACCCGCTGTGCACGCCGTTGCGCTGTCACCTGGCGGCGGTGCTCTGCAACAACAAGCGGTGAGCGCTGTCATGCAAACGCTAACCTTAATAACGCATTGCGTCAAGTGCTCTGCATGAATTGATGAGCGCTGTCTCGCGAACCCTGCACCTAAACCAATCAGCACCTGGCGGCTGTGCGCTGCGATGACGAATGGCGAGCGCTGTTGAACGAAAACTCCCCTCACCTAAGCCTCATGACCCATTGCGGCAGTGCTCTGCATAAAGCAGTCAGCGCTGTCAACAAACCCTGTACCTAACCCTAATTACACCTGGCGGCGGTGCCTCTGCAACAACAAGCGGTGAGCGCTGTCACACAAACCCTAACCCTAACAAATGCCTTGCGGCGGTGCTCTGCATACAGCGATCAGCGCTGTCGAGCAAACCCTAGATCTAACCCTAACATCCGCTGAGCACCCAGCTGCGCTGTTCCCTAGTGGCGGTGCTCTGCGACAAGAAGCGGTGAGCGCTCTCAAAGAAACCCTAACCCTAACCCTGACTAAAACTTGCGCCAGCGCTCTGCATGAAGCGGTGAGAGCGCTGTCTCGCAGACCCTACTTGGATTTAATCTTACCCTAATTACGCCTGGCGGCAGACTTCCGCAATCAACAAATGGCGAGTGCCGTCAAGCAAACTTGACATGTAGGTCTGATGTCGCCTGACGGCAGTTCATCAAGCGCAGTGCGTGCCATTCATTCATTCTGCAGGCCTTGTTTGGCTGGCTCAACTGTATTGGGTCGGCCTGCCAAAGTCAACATCGGACTGCATGTACTTTGTGCAGCGTTGCCCAATGCCAAGCAAAACATGAGATACCCTCGTGACTCCCGAGGAAAGCAATGGCACGGGTTTATAGGTTTTCAGTTTAGGTTGGAACAGAAAACGCAACCCTACCTCACTTTATAACCTGATCATGACTGCCTCGCGTTGTGATTCAGGTACACAGAAGCGCTGCGCATGGCGGCATTGCTCAGTCCTCGGTATCCCTCCGTGCGTCAGAATCGAGGTTTTTGGGGGAAAAGTGAACCCTACCTCACGTATACCTAACTCTAGCTGCCCCGTGTCGTGATGCAGGTACACAGAGGCGCTGCGCATGGTGGCAGAGCAGTACATCACGCCTCAGGCGATGCCTCCCATGAGGTGAGTTTACAGGTCTTGCTGTCGTTGATGAGGGTTAAGGTTGGGGTTAGGGTTAGGGCTACAGTGACGGTCACTGTCGCTCTTGCAGTGTATTCCCATCAACCGTCGCTCAATGTGTTGATACCATGGCGGCAGAGCAGTACATCACACCTCAGGCGATGCCTCCAATGAGGTGAGTATGCACGTCTGCTGTCTTTGTTTGGGGTAAGGGTTCAGGTTAGGCTTAGGGCTACAGTGAGGGTTAGCGCCGCCCTTGCAGTGTATTCCCATCAACTGTTGCTCAATGTGTTGATACCATGGCGGCAGAGCAATACATCACACCTCAGGCGATGCCTCCAATGAGGTGAGTATGCACGTTCTGCTGTTGTTGTACCTCAAGTTGAAGTATGCACCCTCAACTGCCAATTGTCGCTCAAGGTGTTGATGCCATGGTGGCAGAGCACATCACGCCGTAGAGGCGATGCCGTCAATGAGCTGAGCAGTCTTAGCCCTAACAGATGCAACCCTAGCCCTAATCCTTACCCTGACCCCAGACTAGCACGAACCGCGCAAGTCCGCTGCTGCCATGCCACTCTTGTGCAGCCCTAATCTTAACCCTAACCCTAAGCTGCACGTGGTTGAGAAACTTGAACTTGAGGCGTTTGCGCAGTTCCTAGATGTTTTGCAACACCTGGTGCGGGCGGTATCATCACGTGTCCTCTGTTACCCGAAACCTTGCTCGCGCTGTCGACTGACCTTTGCTGGCCTCATGCGCTGAGCTGCGCATTTTTTGGGGGCTTGATATGTGACACTCGCTCTTTGCGCGTGCTTTTTCGCTCGTGGTTTTGCTGTGGAGGTCTGAGTGGCGCCTGGTTCTCTACATAGTCAGGTAGGCCTAGGGTATGATCGGGGTTTCAAACAGGGTCAGCACCACGAACTGTCAAGGACATGAATGCTAATTCAGCTGCGTGCTGTTCATGTTGGTCGTCTGGACAGGTTTGAACGAGCACGCGTGCTGGAGGCGTTGGGCAGAAATGAAGAAGCACTGGAGGTCAGTACCACCCTCGTGTTAGGGCTGAGTGCCCTAGGCGCATGTGTGGGTTTATGCGTCAGCATTGGAAGTAAGTACCCACCTATCCCCCCTCAGCCATATACTGCTCGATCGTTCCTGGCCTGCCTGCGCGTGTAGGGCGATGGTCAGAGCTAGGGTTGGCTCTAATCCTGAGTGCTGCCAAACACGCGAGTGCTCAGCCACACTGCTTAGCCTAGTCGTCTCCTGGCACGTGCGTCGGGAACTGGTCATGCTTCGCGGTTTAATGTCACATGAGTAGATCCAGGTTAGGGTTCGAATTGGGTCTTTCACCATCAGCACTGCCAAGCGCAAGTGCTCAGCAGCCTGTCCACCCCGTGCGCGCAGGAACCGCTCCTGGTGTGCAAGCGGCAGTGCCTCGCCCGTAGTTTTTTTGTGTGCTGTTGCTCAACCCTGCTGCCTCATCATTTTTGCGCAGGAGCTGGTCACGGTGCGCGACGCCGTGCCCCGCGAGTAACCCTAAGGTCGGGGTTACAGCCCTAAGGTCGCGGTTAGGCTCAGCTCTAACCCTAAAGTGCTGCCAAATACAGTGCTCAACCCCGCTGCCTTCTCGGTTTCTGTGCAGGAGCTGATATTGGTGCGCGACGCGGTGCCCCGCGAGTGCAGCGTGCACTTCTGGATGGGCCGCATCTGCAAGCGCCTCAGGCGCCTCGACGACGCCGTACAGCACTTCACCGCTGCGCAGGACCTCAACCCTAAGGTATGCATGCGCGTATGCGCATCTGTCGCTTTTCATTGTTTACAAGTCGCAAGTACGATTTGCGCAGGAGTCCACGTGGCTGTTCGGGCGATTCCGCTTGCCTTCATGCCTAGATGAGGCCGTTGAGCAATTCACCGCCGCGCAGGACCTCAACCCTAAGGGGCAAGCGCCTACAGTGCACACATTCAAACCACATATCCCGAACTGTACCTGGAGTATATGAAGTATACTTCTATCACTTTTATCATCTATCATAAGTAGGGTTGTTGCAATTTTAAATCGTAAAGTTACGCGTAACGTTTTATGCCGTAATTTATGCCGTAAATCAGAACGCATATCGTAAGACCGTAAGTTACGGTTCCCTTAAGTTACGGTGCCGGTGCCGTAACTTGCGGCATATAGTGTATATATGTAGTAGGTAGTAGCCTGCCAGTAGGCTACTCGTGTTTCTCGCACACACACCCTCAAAAATCAGGTTGAAGTGAAGTTGCGCGAGCGAGAGCGAGAGTGTGTGCGTGCGGAAGATCACGAGGTGTGCTGCATGAGAGATGATGGCGTTGATGCAATGAAGGTGCAACGCTGTTGGACAGCCTGCGCCCACGAGCTTCTTTGCGTTGCGGAACAAGTACTTGCTGATATGCATGTAAGCGCACAGAGGAACTTGGGTGGCGGGCGAGCTTGCAAAAGGAAGGCAGCTCTGCTAGATGCAACCACTACGGCTAACGCATTTTACTGTCACTCCGGCAAGAACGATGCTGGGGTACCCCAAACGACCGCAGCATGAAAGGCCCAGATTGAGCTCAGGGCTTCGCTAGCACATGCTTTACGGTGGCCTCTCTGTGCTGCTCTGAAGCAATAGACATAACAATTGTCCTCCACGATGTTGCATTGATCCTGAGGCGTGGGGCATATCTGTTTGGAGTTGGGGTGTGCACATTTACAAAACCCTCATTTTTGAGCTCATTCTACAACATTTACGGCTTTTACTATTTACGATTACGGCATACTTATGTTACCATTACGATTTACGATTAGCAGCAATATTACGGCTTACGATTACGGTACGTTACGTTACGATTACGATTTACGACTTGAATTTCCAAAAATTTACGATTCCAACAACCTTAATCATAAGTCAAGAAGGATAGGAGTGTATGTACGGAGAACTCGCGTCGCTGCCCAGTACACATGCGCGCCTCAATGACGCCATTTAGTACTTCATCGCCGTGCAGGAGCTTCACCCTAAGGTACGGGCACTAATCCCCCGAGCACGCATGCGTTTTTGTCGCTTTCAAGTATTGTATGACACAAGTGAGATAGATTCGCGTAGGAAGCCCTTCGCGTAGGAAGCCCTTCGCGTAGGAAGGCCATGTGGCGGTTCTGCGCGCATATTTGGTTTCTCCACATGCGTACATGCCTCTATGACGCCATTCAGCAGTTCACCGCTGCACAGAACTCTGCCTCTCCTTGCATGTTTGCCGCTGCGCGAGCAAAGCTCGGGGGTAGGGTCACACTAGTCGCTGATTACGGTCCACGCTACCCTATCCCTATCCGCTGTAACCCACCCTTAACCTCACACCCATGTACTTTCTTCCCCTTACCCTAAACCTGATCTAAGTTTGCGCCCAGTGCACAAGGTGTGCGCGGCTTTCACTACAGCACTCAGTACAACGTGCCCTTTGTCATTGCAACGTCAAACAAAGCTCAACCAGCTGAATAAAATTGCCAACGGCGCCTTCTTCTGCTGCAAGACGCGTCCTCCTTATTTCAACGTACTTGGCTTCATGTAATATACCTAATGAAGCATTTGACTCGTGGCCGATGACTGCAGCAGCGGCGACCGCGGTCATTGGTGAAAGGCACTTGCGGCTAACCACACCTTGCCACCTAGAGCTCTACGATCTTTTGAATCGTTCTTATAATGAGCATTTGCGGCTGACCACACCTTGTCACCTGTAGAGCTCTACGATATTGTGACTCGTTTCCATGCTAATCTACTTTCTTGAAGTACATTTCCATGCGTACTCAACCTCTCTTTGTGTGCGGCGCATGCAGGACAATGCGGTGCGCGCGGCGCTCGAGAACCTGCACGAGCCCGACGAAGCGGACGACCAGGCGGGCATCATGTGAAACTTCAAGTCTTGAAGTTCAGCGGCATCAGGAGTGCGTCGACGCTGCAGTGCTCCTCACGTTTCAGCACACAGATCAAACACACTTCCGAGGCACACCTGCAACAAGCTCCAGACGGCGCATGCGGTGTTGCCATCACGTCGTGACTGTAATGCACATGTATACAGGACTGCACTGCTGCTGGCAGTGTTTTGAGAGTTGTAATCTGTATGTTGTCACTGCCACTCTTGGTGTGCTGCTTTGAGCAAAACGTGCATGTAGAGTAATTGCAACTGCAACGGCTGCTGCTGTATAAGCCAGGTAGTGGGCTGCTCTGTGCACTGCCGGTGTGTGAAAAACGAATCAAAAGATCGTCGAGCTTTGTGTGCTTCGTGTGCAGTGACTTAAAGCCTGCCAACGGATGTGAAGGCCACTGTGGTCTGCATGTTGAAGTGTGCTCATATGCAAAATGCACTGTTGAATCGTCAAAATTTGCCAGTTGCATAGAATGCTCTTTGCACCGCAAGACTTGTCGCCTGTCACGGCCCTCACAGTGTAACTGTAGTGTGTGTACCAGTTATTAATGCATTGCAAATCTGATCTTGCTTGACGCATCCTTTGTGCGCTCTCATGTGCAACAAGGGCACACCAAAACTGACCTTGCCTCCACAGATGATTGCTTGCTCAGTTTTGTTTGTCTTCTGCCATACAAGCAGATGTATCAATGTTGCGTATTGCATCCAAACACTCGCAGCAAGCTTCACACCACAGAGAGCAAATAAGCATGTGCATGTCAGGCAGCACACTTGCAGGCGAGCAGATTTCATCAAAAACAGACATGTAACACAGACACTGGGTGTCCCGGACTTGGAACAAAAGCTCAAAGCTCAATTCATTCAAAAAGCCTTCAGAGCACGGAAAATGGCTACTTGCAGATGCTACAACACACACAACGAAGTCTGTTGGTCCTCAAGCTAGTGGTCAAAATAGCGCCCATTGATGGCACTTATAAGCAACGGATACTGCTGCAGGCTCCCAAGGCGAAGGCGTGATATTCACGACTGCATCAGGCAGAACACCAAGTAGAGATGCCCGACGCTGCACTGGCCGCTCCATAAAGTGTGTGTATAAACACATTCAGGCCCTAATGACTTGCAAAAACGCAGGTCGCTCGTCTCGAAGCTCGGAGCTGCAAGCCACAGCAACAGACAAAGAAACGCAAGTGTCAGCTTGTAGGCCGGGTAGAACGCAAGGAAGTATAGCGCGGACCACTCAAACAACAAACAAAGACTTGAAACACAAGGTCGTACAGTTTGATCAGATGTGTTCTTCCATACTTGCATGAAACTGAACACCGCAGTGCGATGCTGCACCGCTGTGCCTGCCTTCACCACAGCAAGCAACCCTGCCTGAGGCACCATACTGATGATTCAAAAGAAGAGCTGCATTTACGAGAAACAGGTCAAAACAATTCTTCTGAGCTCAGACAGGCAAGCTAGCAATGTGGCAATGCAAGTAGCATAAGAGTGCAGCTTGGCTGTTGCATACCTTGTTTGACCGCTGCTGCTGCGGACTGCTTGAACAGAAGCTGTTGCAGCCGCTGTGACCAAGCCAAAGGACTTGGAGATGTGCACTTGACGCCGATTGAACCCTGATGAGCAAGGAATAGCGGTCGCTCCATGTGGACGACGTGGTGCGTGCAATGCAGCGGCAAGAGAAGGAGGAGCACAAACCAGTAACAGGCAATGCAGTGTCAGTGCAGAGCATGTGAAGGCACTTGAATGGATTACGTCATCGCTGATTGTTTGACGCATCGACGGTGCAGATGCACAACACAAACAAGTGTGATGAGCTGTAGATGCGCTAAACAGTGTTACTACAGGAACACAAAACACACTACACAGGCAACCCCCCCCCTCCCCCCCGACCCCCACGACAAAGGCACCTCTGCGATTCGGACGACCTCTGGTGCCTCCGGGAGAAGCAAGCTTGCTGCGGTTCCGTTCAAGCCGGTGTAGCGATGCAATTGTAACGCGTACGGCGGAATCTTCACCCCGTGCAGCGGGGCAATGAACACAAGCAGCTCACTACAACAGAGCAGCTCGGCCATTGCAAACACGTTAGCCACAGTGCAAATGAAGAAACGTTGCCTGCGCTCGCACCACCCACTGCGCGACGCCCAACGAATACCCATGGGTCAAAAAACCGAACACACGCGATGCTGCACCGCAGTGTCCACAGTATGCCGGCCTTCAACACAGCAAGGGACCCTGCCTGGAGCACCAGATTGCCGAGCCGAAGGGAGAAGCACCTGTGAAGAGGAGCCGCTACTCCAAACCTACACAGGCAGTGAGTCGTATGGCGAACGCTTACCGTCGGTGAGGCGGGCGTAGATGGTGCTTCCACGAGACCGCAGCGTCCTGCCGCCAACGAACGCCCCACCGGTACGCCCTCAGCAGCGCCAAGGGCTGCATGGTGCGCGCAATGCTTCAGCGCTGCGTATGCTTCAGTTGTGTGTAGCGTTGCGAGGTGTGGAACAAGCGCCAGCTCAACGCACAGAGCCAAAAAAGAGTTGAGGTTGCTGTTTGCTTCCGGGACGAACCCAAAAGTATACGTACAAAGTCAGAACAGTGCCAGGCTTGGCACTGTGAGAGTGAAGTGCATCTAAGCCTATCACAGGGGGAATGTGCCATGATCAGTCAGATCTACTTGGGGGAGAAACAGACATTCACACCCGTCCGCCTGCCCACCTGGGGTTCTATGCATATGGTTCTTTTTTTCCACACGACTTGTATTTTCATGCAGCTAGAAAAGAGTCACGCTCTCGAAAAAATGTCAAATGGGTCACAGCCGGGGGGTCACGCGGGTCACAGTGTGTCACAGTCGTTGGCAAACTCAGAATCAACTGATGAACGCTTTAGGGCGGGGTCGCATATCTGTTGTGAAATGCACACGCGCACTACAGAACTACAGGCAGCCCCATCGTATCACAAAGGCCAAGAATCCCCAAGCGCCAGTTTTCGTCAAGTGCACCACCTGTAATCATGCAGGCTGCAGCGCCCGACAACGTAGCCGTGCCAGTAGTGGTGCCAGCGGAGCCCCCGCATGTTGTGCATGTCATTCCCAGCGGCGAAGGCGGCGGCGGCAAGAAGAAGCGCAGGGCGACTCGACAGCCGGCAGTGGCGGCGGCAGCAGCTCATGCAGGTGCTGTCGATAATATCCCTGTACCGCAACAGCAGGCGCACGGCTACGGTCTCAGTGGGCGGGCGGCGCAGAGGGCTCGACGCGCAGCGGCACGACGGCAGCGGCAGCAGCAGCAACCGCCAGCAGCTCAACAGCCTCAGCTACCGCAGCAGCAGGAGCAGCAGCAGCAGCAGCAGCAGCAGCAGCAGCAGCAGCAGCAGCAGCAGCAGCAACAGCAGCAGCCCGACCCCGAGCCAGTATGGACCGATGGCCGCAGGGGCGCCTTTCAGGGGCTCATGCCAGGCGCCGCCATACTGCACTATCCATTGCCGCCGTCGCTGCACCAGCAGCCCGCAGCACCTCCCGTTGCCAATGGACAGCAGCATGGTGAGCAGCCCGATCCACAAACGGCTGCCCCGAAGGTCACGCTGCAGGTTGCTGCTCGGGAGATCGCGGGCATGCCTCAGTGGATTGCTGCCAGCAGGGTCAACGCCCAGGTGGCCCAGGATCGCCATGAGCATGCGAAGAAGGTGTGGGCAAAGTTCATGGGGTCAATAGCTGTGCAGATGGCGCAGTACGAGCTGGATGAAGCCGCATATCTGCATCGGATGTACCCCACGCCTGCGTCCCTGCAGCGGATGAAGACAGCTGCGGCTGCTGTTGCTGAGCAGCGCACTTTGGCCGCCCACCAGGTGCTCATGGCCATGAACAACCGGCCGGAGCTCTGCGCGCGGCTCAGCCACCAGCTCACCGCAGAGATCACCAGCCTCGACCAGGCGCTGCACCTGCTCGACCTGCACTCCCTGATGACTGGCATGATCACGGCGAGTTGCAGAGGTGATCGGGCTGTGTACATTCGGGCTGAAGGGCCTGTGTACCATATGGCATGATAGCTTGAAAGTTCGCTGGAGAGAATTGTGCATTTCGCCTTTCAAATCGCCAACGGTCGCCAGGTTTTTGTGCTCACCGAGTGCACTCACCTCATGGTATTGTGTGACAGCAGTTCCTATACACGTGCACTCTTCCCGTGCAATGTTGCCCATGGCATGCTCATCTATGCACTGCATCATACTACCGCTAGCTCTCTCACCGCGATCGCAGCACTGACCGCTATCATTGTTTCTTTGCACCTCCCGCAGCTTGTATTCGACACCGTCGTCGACTTCATCCTGGAGGGGACAGGCCTAGTGGTGGTGATCCAGGCTGCGGCAATCACAGCGCCACGGACCGCCCCGTGCTCAGAGATGAAGTCATCCGCTACAGCAGGACATGTAGATACGTGCGTGTGCTTATGATACAATAAGGAGGTCCAGGCGCACTTCGGCATTCTGGCCGTGTTCACGTATGAGTTTGGGAGGAGGTAGAGCGGCAGGAGGCCTTGCGGCACTGCATAGAGCGTTGCTGTCAGGCCGCAAGCGCAATGTATCTTTCGTCATTGTTTGTTTGAGTAAATACATGATGTGCTTTTGACATACGATCAAGGCTGCGGCTGCTTACCTTGGCTGCACATTGCTTTGTGCCTGCTTGACTGATGCTTGCATGCTTTGCCGACGCTATGGCTACAGTCTGATCGCTAGAGCAAGTGAAATTTATCTCGCATGGGTGGCTTCCATGGCTGGACCCAATGGCATATGCAATGTATTTGCATGCGTCGTCAACACAGAATCTTGCGCAGCGTTGATTGGTTGTGCACTCAGAACATGAGCATATGGGGATAATCAAATCTAATCACGTGCAGTACCTACTACTAGTTGGTGGTGTGCATAGGCCCTGTAATGTTGTTGTGTAGTGTTGTTGTGTCTGTGTTGCGGCTTCTGGCAGCGCTTGAACTGGTGGTGCCTGTGCGTTTGAATGAGGGCAGTGCACTGCATTGTTGTGTGTACAAAGCCTGCAAGGGCTGGCAGTACCCTTCATTGTATGAACTCTATGCTTTCTCATTTGCGTTTCCTACCATGAATGATGTGGCAAACACGCCTGTTGGAGATAACAATCTGCATATTCCTTCACATACCTGAGGACTAGCTACACTGCACGAAAGTCAAAGTTGCCCTTCTGTGCGCGAACATACGCTCCACGACTTTGAAGTTGTTGCGACTATCTCCTAAACACCAAAAGGTGAGCACGTTCTGTCAAGATGGCAAACCGCGTGCAGTGTGCAGCGTTCTGTTTGAAGTCAATGACAGCACATGGTGGCAATACACATGGCAGACAAAAGCGTACGGCTTGCAACTTTGATCTCGGGCAATTTGTGATACGCTAAGGGGGTGGGAGGCAGTGCGTGGCAGCGGCGGCAGCGCCGCTGCGCCGCTGCGCATGCTGTACTGCTGTTTGGTCCCGCTGTGGCGGCAGTCTTGACAGTTACAACGGTGACGAGCGCTGTCACCACAGCGTTGCCGACTGTTACGCAGGGGTTGCACCACTGAGCACTGCTGTAGCAGCTGCTGCGGCGGAGGCCATGAACCTCAGGCTGCTGACGCCGACGGTGGTGCGCTCGGGCAAACAACCGCTGCTGCTGCTGCTGCTGCTGAGTTGCAGAACGAGGTCAGCTGCAGATGGTACGTGGCAGAGTTCAGCGAGAAAATGCTGCTGTGCACGCGTCCCTCTCTGCCAGTGCCCGCGCACACGTCGCTGCCACCGCTTGTGCTTAGACAGCGCTCTCGCAACGTTCTGCCCGCACCTCGGGCGTGCTGCTGGGCGGCAGCGCAGCGCTGGCACCATCACACTCCGCATGAGCCTCGTGTATGCTGCTGGCGCCGCTGCAGCGCTCCGAGCCCGTGCATGCCTCGTACGCGCTTCCGTGCACCAATGTGGCGCTGCTGCACTCGACGCGCACCACGTGCGCCTCACGCGCGCCGCGTGTGCCGTTGTCGCTGCCTACGCGCGCTGCGCAAGCGCTGCTGCTGCCGTTGAGCTTTGACATAATGATTGTGCCTGCGCTGCGTCCGCGCTCCCCATGTCGCTGGCTTGCAAACCCGCTCCGCGCTCAGTGCTCCGCGCTCTGCGTGCTTGCCGCCTGCCTGCAGCGCGGCGTCGGCATCATTGCAACACGCTGCACACGAGGCTCCGCAGTTGGGAACGCATTCCGGGCCCCGAGGGTCCCGGCGCTGCCGCAGTGCTGCCGCTGCAGCCAGACTGCGGCGCTGCGTCTGCATGGCTCTCCGGCGCCTTGCGCGAGTCAGCTCTGCAGTTGGACGCTTTTCGAACTCCACTGCCCCCCGCGGCCACCACCGTGTGCGTCCTGCCCTGTGCAGCCTCTGGTGAGCGAACTCTGTATTCGCTAAAGGCCATGTACGTATACGTATTGGCAGGGGTTTGCACAGGTGCTGGTAGCGGTCGCAACACCAGCTTTCTGCATACTGAAGCAGGCCGCTCTGTAGTAGGATGCCGCCGACGAGGGCCGCTTTGCACGGCGCCACTGCATGTGTAAAGTATGTGCTCATGCGTCAGCGGTGTTTGTCATAATCATCCATCGCTGGCGCTTTTCTCTGGTATTCTCAAATCGTGGATATGAATTGCACGCAGCACCACCCAAGGCACGTATGCAGCTGGCACGGTTTTGCCTGGCAATCCTAGTGCGCGCATTGTGCAGTGCACACTGGCACTAAGTAGTGTAGTCGGCTCGGGGTCGCGGCGGTAGGTGCTGCCACGCATTGTAGGTGTGGGGCCGTCCATACTGTAAACCTGCTCAGCCCGGCGGTTACGGCTGCCAGAAGTTAACTCTTATAAGGGGCGGAGACCCTGGGGCTATTCTGCACGAAGTTGTATTCAACACGTACGCTTTCCCCGCCGGTCTCGCGCATAGCACCGCTCAGAGGGTCTGTGCAGAATGACAGCACAATGTACTTTTTTCATCGAGTTTCGCTAGGGACAGAAACCCTTTAGGATCTGGAGTGTGTAGAGGATATGCAGTATAGACACCATACCATAAGCGACTGCTCCCAGTGCATGCAGGGTGCACAATAGTGATTGCATGCTCTTCCCACCCAACACAGGCTGCAGCGATCACTACTGCTACTGCTACCACTATTCTATCACTACCGCTACTGGCATCCACAGCTGCTGCAAAACTCCTCAGCAGTCACTGGACTGCTCTCAGGCTGCAGCACACATGTCTGTCGCGGGCAACACTTCCAGTGTACTCATTCATGACTTTTGTAAGGAACCCATTGCAGCCATCTGCTGCAAAGATCCGACAGTGAGCACCGGTGCATACAGACTCTGCACCCTCAGTAATATATATGTACTGCGTGTGCGTGGACAAACTCATCCGTTGGACCAGGTTTGCGCACCTCAAACCTCAAATCCTACCGGCGCCTGTGACTTGCCGCTGCTGTGCAAAGGAAGAACACGGACGCCGCCGAGCCACAGCTGTGAGGGAGGGCAGGTCTGGCGGGCGCGTCCATCAACGTCGAGGTAGGCAGGAATCTCGTTGGCGTTGTCACAGCAAACGTGCCAGATGCATGGTGCGCGGTGCTCGAAGGCTGGGGAACTAATGACAGCAGCAGGCTCAAGAAGCCGGGCGAGCGTCGTGACGGGCATGATGTGTTTACTTTGTAGGACTTGCGTCGATTGTGCCTCATCAGCAGAGTCAACAGCCGTCGCAACTCGAACATGCCTGCGAGGCCTGATAGCAGCGGCTGAAGGTAATTGGATCTCGCGATCTGGTCATGATGTGGTAACGAGCCGAGCGCTGGGCCATGAGCGCGCAGTCTCAACAATAGAGGATGCACAGGGTGAGCTGCAGGCGAAAGTTTTTCTATGTGCAGGGCTCCGCGCTTCGTCTCAGCGCGCCTGTCCCCTGCTTTGCTGGACATCCGTTCGTGCGCCAGGTTAACTCAACGCAGAGACTGTGGTGGCTGAGAGCGCTTGCTGGCTGGCCTGCACGCCTACAGAATGAAGTCCAAGAGCGGCGGTTGCGAGACACGGATGTACAATGCAGGGACAGGCAAGTACCATGCTCAAGTTCTGCTTGGCTGAGTGCACAAGCGGTCACGGGCAATTTGGTACAACGCAGACACTGGCAAGTATCATGCCTCAACCTTCTGCTTTAGTTGAGAGCACCATTAATGTTGAAGAATCCTTTTTGCAAACCCGGTAGGCCATTGGTATTCAATATGGTCCTGCCGTGACTGCAAGCTGATTGAGGGCTTACAAGTGCTGTTGAATTGAAAACGGCGTATCTGAGACGCGTAGATTCAAAAGGGAAGCCACCATGGTCAGGCATTTGCATGCTACCGTACAACCACATACAGTCACGGTGCCAATGAAAACGGCAAGAGAAGACCGGAACACAGAATTGCCCGGGCTTACCTCTTACTGCAGGTTGCGAGCAGTCACTCGGACCAATGTGTGAACTCACTGGCAGGGTTTTAAACAATGTTGCAATATCGAGGACTTTCCATGACATTCCATGTCGCCATGCCGATGACCCAACATAGATGATGCTACTGCGCACCTACTGGCGACTCCATTGTTGATGAACCTGCTTACGTGGTGTGATGGCTGCACTACCGATAATACCTGTTGCATCTGTAGTTGTACGTCATGGACTTGTATGTATAGCCGGCACAGAATTCTCGAGTATACCTGCACCATGGTCTCAGACCAGGCTGGTACACACCTTATGTGCGATACTGTCGTTTCATTGTTGCGCTTTCAATGTGATGATGTAATCCTGACAAGGCATTGCAAACCTTCCCATGATTGTGTGAGCTGCGGCAGGCTCCAGAGTATTTTGGAGGGGGCGAAGCTGCTATGGATTATCCCGAAGACGTGCCGCTTCTCGCTCTGAAACCTGAAGAGGGACACAGAGTCTACGTGCATTGCTGGGTGGCTGCGCTGAACTCTCTAAGGATACAGCCCTTGCTGCACGAGCAGCCCTTGCTGCACGAGCAGCCTATGCTTGATAGTGTTGAAGCCTATACCCAACACGAATTGTGTGTGAGCTAGTCCAACTCATGTACCAGCGAGCACGTCAGATGGTAAGCAACCCCCATGAAGTGCCAGCCATTACCTTCGACCCAAATACGTCACCTCAGGACAGGCACCTGTTGATTGCGGCTGCAAATGCGTTTGTAACGTGAATACGTCTACAGGACTTGAATAGCCACAGCTACATTGAATTGCAATACAGAACATACTCTCACCTGCTGCTTGTGCAGGCATGCATGATAATTACCAAGCATAAATTCAAGGCGTGCCAGCGATCCTGAGATGTACGTATCGACTTATTACATATAAAAGTATTTATAAAGGCCCAAGGGAGGCCGGGTACATGGTTTGTCAATTGTAGCACCCATGGCATGTCCACCATGGCAGCTGCCACAACCGTCACAGCCCTCATTGCCATCTGCGTGATTTCATCGTATGCTGTGATCCATGATAAACCTTGTAGTGTACTTTCTGCCAACAGTTAAGCGGGGCTAGCTGGCTGCCAAAAGTCACCTTACATGCACTAGATTGCAGGAGCTGTTGCAATCAGCCCACTGGCACTGGCTAACGTGAGCGTGGGTTATCATTATTTGCTGACAAGGTAATTTGAATCTTGTTGCTTCCTGCATGTGCAAGGCTTTAAGAGTACCTTGGACTTTATAAATACAAGTCCATACGTACCTTGGACCTGAGAAATTGATTCGCACCATGCCTGCAACTAAAGTGATCAAAGACCAAGCACAAAATGGGCACCATGTACATGACGCATTCGTTTGTCTGCACCTATCTACAGGACACGTTTTTCGGCAGCGTGAGATATATCAAATGCAGTTCTAGTCCGAGAATGGCCACCGGTCAAGCAACGCTTGTGGGTGGAAAAATCGCTCAAATCCCGCGGAAAAAAGGAGAATTTTCCCAACCGCCACAACTTCAAGTTGCTGGCTTTTTTTTACCCTAGCTCACAAGACCTCACACAGGCTCTCTCAAACACACAAGGGCCCGTGATTACCGTACCAGCAACGCGATGGTAGCAATGCTAGAAACACCGCATGCATCGGGTGCGATATCGACGTCCTCGGTAGGCACAACGCTAGAAACACCGCATCAGGTGCGCTATCGAGGTCCTCGGTAGGCAGCGCTCTGTACGCCAAGGCCGCGGCTGTCCTACATAAACAGGAGCACAGGCTGGCCATAAGCCCCAAGGAGTTTGCTATCATCTTCTCTCTTCTCGGGCTGCCCGTCAAGCGGCTGGTGAGGCTCGGACTGGTGTCAGGTCACGAGTTGACGCAGCAGATGGAGGCACACGCTAAGAAGGTACAGCGAAGCCGGTCGTTACTCCGATGACATGTTCATTAGACGACGCTGCCTCGCTGACGGCCCCCGCAGAAGCGGATGCTATAGACGCTCTTAGCAAAGCAGTGAAGGACAAGGATTCACCTGGCCCAGTTCGTCAGCTGCTGTTGCGATGCGGCATCGACCTGCCATCGACGCAAGTCGCACTTCTTCTGCATGCCTTAGAGGCGTCCCCACGGCTCCTGGTCATAAGAGGCCTGCTTCCGCTGGAGGCACTTTACGCAGCACAAGAGGAGTGTCGACTGCCACCCATCCCACCGCTGCGGCGGCAACACTCGTTTCGCCGCCTCTCTGGTGACGGCACCCGTGTCGACCTGCGCAGCCTGTTGGAGAGGAGTGTAGCAACAAGGTTCACGGCTCACGAACTCGACAGGCTTGAGCTACCTCCCTTAGCCCCGCGATAAACGCACCTTCTCTGGCAGCATTCTGGCTACGCAGCTCGTCCACACGCGCCACGGCAACAGGCGGGTAAGGAGGCATATAGAAGTATGTATACACGATGCTCTGTGCTACACACACGAGCTTGCCCCACGTGCCTCATCGGCAAAATAAGAGCAACACCGCAGTTCTGCAGATGCAGACTGAACGCGGTCTTTGCCGAACAGCATGTAGGGGGCGGCCAGCGAGCGTTCTGCAATTCAGCTCAAGCAGAGCCTCTGAGTGCAGCCCCTACATAGAGGCTACATGTAGTACATCATAGATGATCAGATGAGCATAATACGCTCAGTCAAGGTGCGGCGGTTGAGTTTTTGTCACTGTGAGTCTTTCGCAGCACCCGCACAACAATCTTCATGGTATGGACTGGCAGTATTTGCAAATGAAACTTCAAGTAGTTCACGCATACGCACATACTTTGCGTCTTCTCTTGCAACTTGACCACGTGCTTGCTGTCTGTCTTGCACTGGTATGACACATGTCTGCGTGCTGGTATCAAATCGGCTGCAGTGCGTGCACGCATGCTCTGAATATGCAATCATGTGCTTTCATATGTCTTGGGTGCGCAGCCTCAGCATGATAGCAGGCAGACACTTGTGTGCATTCTTGTGTATAGAGACTCTCACAAGAGATGAGATGAATGCGCTGGCAGTACACATATGGCATGTACGAGGCAATACAATGAAACGACAACTTGTGAACGCGTCCAAATGACACTGGCGACTGCACGTGCAGCAATCCAACGTACCTGGCGGTGAGCCAACTTGAAGCCTGCCGGACACCTTTAGGGATCCGTGACACATATGTCACAACTTGAAACCGTGACGCTTTGTTGACATGTGCACGCGAAGTACCCACCACAAGTCTGTTGCTGGCTGCTTGACATATATTATTATGAAGTAGTATGCAAAGGTGTGGAGGCACTGCTCCATGCCCCAGCAGGCAAGCAAGAACTGCCAGTGCAGCTGCGCGCATTCTCGCTCCCTGATAGTCTCTGTGTGTCCTTTTCTTTACCATGGTTCTCGCTCAGGGCACAAAAAAGCCCAGATGATTGATATCGAAGCTTGTAGTCTTCGTGTGTGTAGGTACCTCATGATGCGCTCTAAGGGCAGGGCGCTGCATCAAACTTTTTACATACGCTGAGGGGGGCCAACTTGACCTTGAAGCCCACTTGGCAGGTGTAAGCTCCTTACTTCTGTCACCCTCCCTCAGGCATTTTTGCATGACCAAATGGCTGGATCCCCAGTCTGAAAACCAAGATGAGCCGGGTGAAGCTCTCACTGAGCAATCATTGATGGTGTTTGCAACCAACGCAAAAGAACAGCAATGTCCCTTCAAGTTGCAGCAGCCTGGCTGCTACAGCTACCTCCAGACAGCAACTGGTGCAAGCAGTGCCAAACAGTGTGACAATGCTCAGAAAAACCTCTCAGAAAACACTGTGCCTGTAACGCGCTTTCCCCGACTTGAAGCTCAGCTGCACACCCGGGCCGCGCCGCCCGCGCGCTCAGCTAGCTCTCACCGTCTGTGCACGCACCGCCGCCAGCAGTGCGCCGCCGCCAGCGGCAGTGCCGCCTCGCTGTTGCACGTTGTCCTGCGCCGTCGCAACGCACTGCGCCGTCATTGTGCTGGCGCTGTCGCCGCCGCACGCCGCGTGTGTGCCGCGCTGAAGCCGTACATACATATGCCGCCGCGGCGCTGCCGCCGTCGCCGTGCCGCGCGTGCACTGCCGGCGCCAAGCCACTGCGCCGCGCACACTAGGTGATGTAGCAGCGCTACCGCATATATCACATGCTGATCAAACATGAATGACAGCCCTGTGTCATTTGCGTCGGCGGGTATGGAACGGTCTTCTTTGGTGGAAAATTGGAAAAATCTAAGTTTCCGCAAGAACTTTCTCTGGACCAAAAACTCACCTGAAAACAAACCTGATCAAAGTTTCATATACCTGCAAGCTGGACCTGATGGCGGAAGCAAACAACACCGTTCACGCATCGCCTGTGGGCCTCAAGGTGCCCTCGGTGGGCAGCCCTCTGTACGCCAAGGCTACCGCTGTGTTGCACAAGATGGAGCAGAGGCTGGTCGTCAGCCCCAGGGAGTTTGGTGCCCTCTACGTGCTTCTCGGGCTGCCGGCAAAGCGACTGGTGAAGCTGGGACTAGTTTCACGTCACGATATGGTGCAGGAAATGCAGGCGCAAGCCCCTACGGAGGACCATTCCACGGACTCGGACCGGCGTCGAGCTGATCTACCAGTCGACGTGTTCGCCGCCCTGACAGCCTTGCGCGTCTCCGCCTGTCGGCCAGCTGCAGCCGCAACTCCTCCAGCAACTCAGCCAGAAGCACTTGGCCCAATTCGCCGGCTGTTGCTGTTGAAGTCCGGCCTCGACGTGCCTTCCACCCAAATTGCGCTCGTTTTACGTGCGCTGGAGGCCTCCCCACAGCTCCTGGTCAAGAGAGGGCTGCTACCTCAGCAGGCGTTGCATCAGGCGCGGCAGGAGTGCCGCCTCACACCCATACCGCCGCTGAGGCGGCAGCAGCGGTTCCGCCGCCTGCCCGGCGACGGCGCTGCCGCCGTCGATCTGCGCAGCCAGCTGGCGAGGGGTACAGCCAGAAGGTGGACCGCTGAGGATCTAGATGGCCCAGAGATGCCGCCCTTCAGCCCCCTGCTAGCGCGTAGCTTCGGCAGCTTTGCAGGTTTGTAGTCAGGGAAAGCGTGACCTGCGTCTCGCAGTGAAAGCGATCGCACAGCACGACTGCCCCTTGGGGCATATAGTCGGGGCGATGTGTATGTGTGCAGTCGAGTACCGTTTGCAGTGTTTTGATGTGAAGTTTTTCCCGGCGGTAAGATCACAGCGCGCCCCGGCGCACGGGTAGGCAATAACGGGAGGTGCAAGCCTGATTCTGCAGTTGGACGCTTCAAAAGCTGCGCCGCTCCCCGAATGTCATGTACGGGACCGCTGCAATATGCTTTGGGCCTTCTGCAGTTCAAGCGACTTGCGTGGCTCAGCAATCTCAAGTTTTGTGTTGACAATTGTCACAGGACGTGATGGCAGGGGGATGGTGTAGCGCAAGGGTCGGGCAGTGTGCCGCCGTTGCCTACAGTGTGGTGTGATCAAATGAGGGCGGGCGGCTACCAAGGTTTAGATGCACCGCCGTTTTGCAAAAATACAGTGCGGTTCTGCCATACAAACAGTGCTTGTGGTTATATGCTGTTGTTGCTTTTTGAACTGCTGCTCTTCTGCTTGAAAAGACACTTTGGCTGGTCTGAATGGTTTGCCATCATGCATTCGTACTGAATGCTGTCCTGGTCATACAAGTCTGATGCTCGGTGAGTACTTGCAGCTCAAATGAATCGCATCATGCGTTTGCCTGCTGCTGGAGAACGGACACTTCCTGCTTGCATCAGAATCATCTGGTACGGGAGGGTTTAGACCGAGCCGTTCATAGCACGTGTCAGGCGTGTTCTCACGGGGACAATGTGCGTTGCTCACTTTCTACTGTATGTTATGGGTGGCGATGCCTTTCAGCCTCGTCTGCTACCTTTGCCAATGTGCATCGCCGCATTTCCAACTGTTGCGTGCAATGCCCAACAACAAGTCAACACGCAGCCGCAATGTAGTTTTGTGATTGCATCGCACAAGCCGACGCACGTGTCAATGCGGTGTGAATGGCGCACCATACAGCCGCGGCAAGCATATGTAACGCGCACGCAGAACCACGATGACCTCAAACGATGTCGAGTCACACATCCTATGAACACAATGACGTCAACATTGAGACTGTGCACCCAAGTGATATCATTGCCAAGCAATACACGACGTACAACACAATGACGTCAACATTGAGACTGTGCGCCCTGCCCTTGTCAACGCAACGCATCGCGGGGCCTGTACGACACTACACTACAGCTACTGAGATGCGCGTTGCATCGAAGTTGCAGTACAGGCAACCAGCTGCGCTGCATTCGCAACTGTTACGCCTGCGTGCGCAAGGCTACGCAGTCGGCACCGCGCGCGCCGCGCACAGCCCGTCCTGCAGCTCCTGCGGAATGAGGGAGTCATCATCGCAGATGGCGGCTGCAGCAACGCTCCGCGCAATGAGCGCGTGGTGGATCAGGCCGCGCGCGCCGAGCGCCGCCAGCGCCCACTGGCGCCGTTCCCCGGGAACGCGCCCCGCCAGCGGGATCCTTCCCCACTTGGAACGGTCCCTGATGACGCGCACGCCGGCCGTCACGGAGAGCACGTCCCCATTTGCGGCAGCGGGATAAAATTCGATAACTTTCTGCATGAGCGCGGTGCGTTCGGCGACGGCGGCGGCGGCGGCGCGCGGAGGCGGCACACGCGCCTGCGCGTAGAGGACGTGCTCCTGCGTGGCGCCGGCGATGAGCGCGCGTCGCGCGCCGTGCCGCGCGGGCACCGCGTACTGCCCGTTGAGCACTGCAACGTTGAGCGCCGGCGCGCTGCTGCCGGCGCTGCTGCTGTCAACGCAGCTTGTTTGTACGGTGGCGGCAGCGGCAGAGGCACCTTCGCTGCTGCTGCTGCTGCTGCTGGTGCTGCCATGCATGGCCGTGGCAGAGGCACTGCTGCTGCTGCTGCTGCTGCTGCTGCTGGCGTCGCCGCTGCCGCTGCTGCTGCCACCGCCACAGCCGCCGCTGCTACTGTCGGCGGCGGCGAGCACGACGCTCTGCCCGCGCACCAGCCGCAGCCCCGGTACGCCCGCCAGCGACGGGAACGCCTTTACGTCAAAGCCAACCGCCAGCACAACCGCATCAAACCCCGCGTTTTCCCCCTCCACCAAGGCCCCCACGGCGGCTTGCGTGAGCCGCTCGTGCACCCACCGCGCCCCCCCCCCTTTCCCCCCATTGCGTAACCCCGCAACTGCTGATGCAGCCCCCGCACCGTGCGACCGCGAGCCTTCGCTGCTCTCGGAGCGGCGCTTGGCCGTGTCAACTTCAACTTGGCTCTGCGACGTGCCGTGACGCTCCCCTGACGGGCTCGCCCGTCCGCCGGCCTCCGATGACGCTCCCGTCTGTGCATCTGTTGAGGTTGATATTGAAGTTGAAGCTCCCGTTGCGGAGCGTCGCCCCCCCTGCCGGCAAGCCTCCCACAGGCCGCGCAGGTACAGGCGCGAGTCTATGGCAATGGCGCCGGCGATTTCGACGCCTGCCAGTGCGTCGGGCGATGTGCCGGGCGCCGCGTCGCACAGCTCTTCTGTTGTAAGCCACCTGAGAGCGGGAGTCGTGAGTCAGTCAGTGGTTGAGTCACGAGTGACTCGAACTGTCACGAACGATGGTATTTGATTGACTTACGGCGCATGTATCAACATTGGGAAGTCTGCATTACGGGGGCTCGCAGCCCCGGCGGATGGGTGGCTGCGCGGCGCAGAGTTGAAGTTGTTCTGACGCACCGCACGTACGCATTCACTGAGCAATGGAATAACATGAATGGCAAACACGGCCACATGATGTGCGTGACAGGGGACAGTTGATGCGCAAAGAGGCTAGCCCGGTGTTGCTTCTGCGGGGTGCCCGGGCTGGGCCGTGAGAGCAACAATGCTGGACTGGTGGCATCAGCAATGGCGCAAGGCCCGTCTTGTGAATCGACGTGATGCACACCACAACCCTGACCTGAGCCATTGAGGGTTGGCGGCAGCGGCCTTCGCGTACATGTCGTGCGCGCGCGCGTCCATGATCGGGCGCACTATGCGCTGAGCCGTGATGAGCGTCTGGTCGCGCGGCAGGAGCGCCGCGCTGTGCAGCGCGCGCGTGGCGGCCTGACAAAAAGAAACAGGAAGTGACACCAGTGCAAAGTCAAATGAGAGAGAAATGCCAACATGTCCGCCGCAATTACGTTCAGGATGACAAGTTGATGATTGGGCGCACTATGCGCTGCGCCGTGACGAGTGTCTGGTCGCATGGCAGCAGCGCGGCGCTGCGCAGCGCGCGCGTGGCGGCCTGACAAAAAGGAGCATCAGATGATATTAGGGATGTGAGAAATATGCGAAGAAGAGAATTTGATGATCGGGCGCACTATGCGCTGAGCCGTGATGAGCGCGCGCGTGGCGGCCTGCCACAAAGAGGAGCATCAATTGATATCAGGGCCAAGGAAATTGCCAGAAACATGCCAACACGTCCGCTGCTGTTACGTTCAAGCAGAAAACTCGATCATTGAGCGCACTGTGCGCTGAGCCGTGATGAGTGTTTGGTCGCATGGCAGGAGCGCATTGAGCTGCTGAGCAGATTGCCTGCAATCATGTCAGTAGTGACCAGTTCACATGAAATGCAGCACCTGAGTGGGCCTTCCAGCACAAGCTTCAAAACTGCTCGTGTGTGAACTTATATACTTCGTACTGAAGTACCTGCTTCCACAATGTACATACTGAAGTACTCCTTGAAGTGTTTTCATATGGATGCAGTACATATTGACTCAATGACTGCACCTCAATTCGGTTCATGATTGCCGCCAGGCCCTCTTCCCCCCCCCGACCCACCTGCCCCCGGGGCGCTAGGGGTGCAACGTGCCGGCGGCGACGGCGATATGACACATCAAACAACACTAACGCCACCCAGTTCAAACAGACTGAAGCATTTGAGGGGCCTGGTAGCACACAGGTCAGCATTGCTCAGTCCCTAAAAACTTGAAGTACAGTGAAAAAGGAAAACTTCATATGCACCTCAATGTGGTCCATGGCAGCCGCTAGCCCCTCTTCGCCCCCCCCAGATCAGCTTCCCCCGGTGACACATTTATCAACTCATGTACCCAATTTCAACAGCTCCTGGGGGGCCTTGTAGCACACAGGTCAGCATTTTTAAGTAGGTCAACATGAACACGTTTTGATAATACACTGAAGTACATAAATGAAACAACTTCAAATGCACCTCGATGTGGTCCATGGCAGCCGCAAGGCCCTCCTTGCCGCCCCAGATCAGCTTCCCGCGCGGCGTCAGGGGGTGCAACATGCCGGCGGCGACGGCAGACGCGCCTCCGTCGCCCGCTTCGTGGTCATCGTACACGGTGACGCATGCGCCGAACGACACGAGGTTGTACGCTGTCGCAAGGCCTGCGAGTGATGAATCGCATACAGCGTTTTTTGTGTTACGCACTTGTGCGCCAGCGCGCACAACAACCCTACGTGCGCCGAGCCACAGGATGTTTTTGATGCGAGGCCTGTAGAGTGAATGGCGTACAGAGGGTGGCCGTTGTACACGGTGACGCATACTCCGAACGAGACCAGGTTGTACGCTGTCGCGAGGCCAGCAAAGGGGGTCACATACATGCGGTATGCGCTTCTGTATCAGAAGACGTGGCAGCATGCATGCACTTGTGCATCAGCATGCACAGTAGCGCACACTCGTGTGCCTGCAGAGGGCACATTGCGCACGGCAAGCATACACACGACCGTGTGCGGCATGCATGCATGCATGCGCTTTTGCAACATTATCCACGGCAACATGGCGTACCGTGCACAGCAACACAGTGTACCGAGATGTTATCGCTGCGAGGGCTTGCAGAGCGGGTGGTGCACAGAGAGAATGCAGATCGTGGTCACCGTACACGGTGACGCACGCACGAACGACACGAGGTTGTGCGCAGTGGCGAGGCCTGCATAGTGGGTCACATACATACAGGGTGCGCATCACCGCCAAAGCGCCGCCGCACCTCGATGAGGTGACGGCATCAGAACTCTCTTGGGCACCTACACTGCCACAGCATCAATGCATTCTTGCTGTAGTCGTAGCCAGCTCAACCAGTTTGATGAGGACAGCAGAACTAGGCCTATGGACATGGTTCAATCGCAAGCACTTTCACAGCACTTGAGGAGCTGTTGCTTGAGAGGTCTGCATGGCGCAAAGCGGGGTCACTGCTGCGCACATCAAAGCCCGAAGCGCACATTGTCATAGTTCAGCGTGATGAACCAATGTGCCCTGCCCACCACCCATATGTGTCGTGGTGGTTAAGCTATGCATACCGCCATGCACGTACACCCGACCTCACATGCATGCATGTTGAGTACAACCAGCCAAGCTGCTCTTGAAGCTGACAGTCGTTACGGTATATGAGAGGTAGAACTAGCCATATGGTCCACAGGTTGAGCACAAGGCGGTCTACAGCAAAACGAGCACTACATTGCTGGAGGCGAGATGCTAACATGTTTGTTTGACCAAGTAACGAACTGCTGCTAATGTTGTGCATCATGTTGCGCCTGCTGGCTGGTTGCGACATGTACAGAGGGGCCGAACCCGCAGATGTTGTACACTATAGAACATAAAGTCTGCACCCGCTGGTCGCCTTAAATTCAAGCAACGCTGATTGCCAAAGCGTGACTGCATCTGTGCATTTGAGCTCCCCTCGAGTGGAGCACAAGGATCGTGGTGTCGTCAAGGATGCCGAGAAATGAGGTCTCTGGTCGAACTGTTGATTTCAAGTATGTGTCCTACAGAGCGCATCACATGTTTAATCGTGCTGCAGCAGCCAGCTTACCTGCAAACCCTGCTCCCACAACAGCAACCCTGCAGGGTCTCCCTAGCTCCCTGTGGGCAGCATCCACTCTCGCCTGCAAGGCCTCCTGTGAATAAGGCTGCAAGCGACCTTCAGCTGTTTCTCCATGACTCGAGCTCCTATGCTGAAGCAAGCAGTGCCTGCGCATGGCACCGGGTGCCGTGAATGCCAAGGCCCTGCCAGCGACGCCATTCCACACTGTCATGGAGACAGCTGCTGCTGCTGCCACTGAACAGCATCCGCAGCGCATCCTGCGCTTGTGGAAAAAGCCTGCAATGCTGCTCTTGCAGCTACAAGTGGCAGGTCATTGCAGCCACCACTTCACAGCACACACACAGGGCAAACTTCAAGTTCAACTTGATGTTGATGTTCGATTGCAGAAGAGAAAGATGGGGCTGTCCTGCGCTTTACTCTTGCTGGTGAGCTGCTGCCATGCATTCATCCACCTGCCTGGCGGCTCCGGCATCGTTGTGGCTCAGCGAAAAGCTCTCGCCACACCAGATCCTAGCGAGGACCGGCCAAGGAGTCCCCGCATAGTCATCGAATACTGTCCTGGTCCGTATATACACTGCTTAATGATCTTGTCAACACTTGCATTTGTAAAGTCCTATGTTGAGGAAGGGCATGGGAGCGAAGGCCACTTGTTGATGGCATGTAGTTTGCTGGTGCACACATCAGCTCACCGCGCACCTGCTTTGTGTAAGCAGCGGCACCTGCATCCGCGTCACCCTTGGCCACAATTGCTGACTGAGTTGCACAATGCTGCAACGCCTGCTGCCAGGGTGCAAATGGATGATGCGGAGTGCATGGCTGGCGCAGGAGCTTCTCAGCACGTTTGAGGTACATGAAATGTTCTTTCCATACGCTGTAGCAAGTAGCACTAATAATGACAAGGCAGCACTGCAGGCAGCCCAGCCAATTCTCACGCATTTTCCACCTGCATGGGTATGGCGACAAGGTGTCCAATAGCAAGGAAGACATCATAATCTCTTCTATGTGAAACGAGAGCTCTTGCAGCCCGCCTGCCAACCTTCACTCTTTGGTGCTTCTTCGGTTGCTTCAGGTCCGTTGCCCCGCATACGCAGGTTGAAAAAGTCAAACTGCAGTTTCACGTTCAAAGCAGATGGCATTGGGGCGTAGCAACATACGATGACATCATCAGGCTTGAGAGTGCATAGCTCATTGCCTTGCCAAAGATTGACCACCAAGGGACCTAGGCAGGCCCAAGACTCGCGGCTAGTGCATGTGTTGCTAGAAGCAATCGTTGGGAACCAGGCGGCAAAACATGAGAACAGCCACGTGAGTGCCAACAGGACCCAATCTCAACACTGTGCTGAGCTGTGCGCTGTCAAGGCTTACTGCGCGAACAACGCGCTAGTCCACTGTCGATGATTGCCGACTCCTTGTTGCGCTCCTCTGGCCACACTTGTCGTCATCACTGATGCCCTGCTTGCCTTGCAGAAGGAGATTGGGGAGGTGGCACTGCAGCCCAGCCCAGTGTCTGGCACCTTCAGAATTGCTGCTAATGGCATTGAGGTCTGGGAGCGCAAGAAGGACGGCGGCTTTCCAGAGGCAAAGGTGCTCAAGCAGCGCGTGAGAAACGTCATCGTGCCCACCAAGGACCTGGGTCACTCGGAATGTGTGCCCCCCAGTGCTCAGCCCGACATGCAGGTGTAAAGCGGGGGGGGGGGGGGGGGGCTCTAACGAATGCGTCGCTTGCATTTGCATCCAGAGCAGGGTAGTGCAAGGCGGCTGTGTCTGATGCAAGTGTCACTGGGACTGGGGTAGCTCAAGCGGCTGCGTCAGCGTTGCAGCGGGCGAGGGTGCGTCGAGTCCCAGACGTTTCGCAGTGCGCTCAAGCAGCACCACACGCGCACACGAGCTGCTGCGACTGCACTACATGGACGTAACTGAGCTACAGCGATCCACCACGCCATAGAGGGGCTGGGCTCAGGATTGGTGATGTGGCTGTCCTCTTGAGGAAGTCAGCACTGCAGAGGTGCATGACGTCGCCGCAAGACCGCCAACTCATGCATGAGTCATTAACCCTGCACAACACTGCAGTAGGGAATGTGCAGCCAATATGCAGCGCTTGAGCAGAGCAGCGGCGCATGTGTAATGTACTTAGCTGGCGCTAAGCCTGCTCTTCACGGCAACACAGCCAGGTTTCCTCTTCCTGCTGCAGTGTCACGACCATGTGGGCTGTTCGTTGTGAGACCAATGCAGAAGTGATTTTAATGTGTGAGGCTGGGAGTGTGTGTTGTTGTTTTTTGTCTTGCTGACAATGTCAGGATCACCTCATCATGATATATCCGCATGATTGCAATATTGATGGTGCCTTCTAAAGAACAAATTTAGGTACTTCAACACTCCTCCGCGCCAATCAGCTTCCGCAGCGCGAACAGCAGTTCAACAGTGGATCTTTGGTCGACATGCCGCCGCACCCGTGCCGCAGCCATTGCATCTCAGCAGCAGGTGTACAGCAAGCAGGCAGACACCGTCGCAGTGCACAGCAGCCGCGGCGAAGCGGCTTGTGCCATGCACCTGCCGACTTACAACAGGCTGCAGGCTTCGAACGCAGAAGATACTCGCAATGCCAATGCCGCTGATGGCGATGTCAAGCAGGAGCAGCAGCAGTGGGGAACCTGGAGGCACGCCTACGAAGCTTCTCGGATCTGCTTTTGGCACGGGTTGCTGCGAGACAGGCGGTGGTGCCTGCCCCTGCTCCTCGTCACCCTGGCGATCACCTACGAGGTTGCTGCCTCCTTCATCATGACGGTGATTGGGGACTTCTATTTGGCGGTGTCATCTCAGGACTGGCAGCTTTTCATGAACGTCCTGTGGAGGTCTATGCTGGTGGTGGCGGTGGTGGGGACGCTGAGGGCTTGCAGGGACTTCGCGTGCGAGGCGTGCGCTCTGCAGTGGAGGTGCAACCTCGTGAGGTACGCAAGATCTTGGACATGTTTTGGGATGAAGGCAGTGCCAGGTCTAATTGCAATGCAGTTGCATGCTGCCGGTGCAGAATACCTGCTCATGGAGTGGTCATGCAGCACATGGACTTGTGTAGCGAGCCCCTATGATGTTGTGGTCATGTAACAGTGTTAAGCACTTTGACTACACTCCTATTGACGCGTGTTGTCCAACACAAGGCTGCAGAAGTGTCAGTGCCGAGCACTGTTACACCAGATTCAAGGTGCGCTCACGAACTGTCTTGGCCATCACAGCGCATGCTGCATGGCAATGCCTGCAGCTAGTTTTGGCCTAATCCGCCATGGGCTTTGTGGCCCTGGAGCTGACTTGTTTGAAGAGAACTTATGCAGCACAGACAGATACCGGCGCAATCAGAACTAAGATCATGCTGTGGCCTGCAATGAACTGCGTCTTGCCATCAGAGGCAGCAGCTTTCATCGCAAGTCGAGAGCTGACAAGCCTGCGTACTGCTGCTGGGGCACGCTCTGTGTATCGTGCTGAGGCGCGGAGCCTACGTTTATGCACTGCATAGAGATGCAGCGCACAAATCGAGGTGGCTGGGAGGTTGAGGCTGCAGGCAGCAGCTCTGCACCTTTGCGACTCAGCGGCTCAAGAGGCCAAATTGTCCAGTGTGCAACCCCAGCCCCGCGTGCCATTGACGTATGCACACACACATCATGACGCCGCGCACCCTCATTTGGACCACGCCGACAGCAAGCGCTGCCGCCTCCGCAAATTGCAGCAGTCTTTTACGCCTGCCTGTACCTGTGCGTGCATGCGCCCCCTGATGTGCTGGCAGCCCTGCGCTCCCCCCATGCCGGCGGCGCATACAAGCGCATGCACACGCGCAGCGTGGACATGCATGCGCGCGGTGCTCGCATAAACACGCGCGCCACATGCGCAGCATGGCGCCATGCCAGCTCCGCGGCCACACGCGCTGCCGCCGCCGCCAATTGTCACAGTGCTCAGCTGCACGTAACGCATCATGACCGCGCAAAGCACTGCCCCCGCGCACCGACGTGCGCCGCTGCCAGCCTTCCCCGCACACAGAGCGCCGCTGTTGCAAGAACGCCGCAGGCGCCCGCCACCAACTTCAACACAGTACTTCAAGTGTGACTTGCTTCTTTAAGCGCGCATCATGCACGCCAACGCACAATCGTCTTATGTTCACACACCTGTCGATTCGCGCGCAGGTACCTGCACGCGCACTACCTGCGCGGCACGGTGCCGTACCAGCTCACGCGCGCGGGCGGTGGCAGCAGCGGCAGCAGCAGCGGCGGCGGCAAGGCGGCGGCGGCCGTCGACAACCCCGACCAGCGCATCGTTAGCGACGCGGCAGCGCTCACCACGGCGATGGGCGAAGTCATCCAGAAGACGCTCGTCGTCCCCGGTCTGCTCGCGTACTACACGTGGTACGTCGCGGCGCTCTTCGGCTGGGTGGCGCCCGCGGCGTGCTACGCGTACTTTGCGCTCGCCGGCGCGCTGAACGCCGTCGTCCTGCGTCGCGTCGTCCCGCGCGTCTACGAAGCCGAGCGGCGCGAGGGCACGTTCCGCTACGCGCACGCGTGGCTGCGGGCGAACGCGGAGGCGGTGGCGTTCTACGGCGCGGCGGCGGCGGCGCGCGCGGAGCGTCACCGGCTCGGCTACTACTTCAACAGCGCGGTTGACGCGCGCTGGCGGGTGCTGTGGGCGCACCTGCCGCTGTACGCGTGCGTCCAGTTCTTTGACTACGTGGGGTCCATCGTCAACTACGCCGCCGTCGGGATCTCCATCTTCTACCTCACCAAGGTGCGCCGAAAACGGTGTATGATACCTACATACCCTACTTGCATGTTGCTTATGCATACCTACACGGGTGGCTTCATCTTCTATCTCACCAAGGTGCGCCGACGCAGATCCCCTCATCATGCCACCCTCAGCGTGATTGATCCGTAACCCCTAACCCTGACCTAACCCTAATTCTGATGCTAAACCCCAACGCCACAACTTCCCCCTGCGCCCCCCCCCCTGCCAGGCGCACGCCGCGAGCGAGGCGGAGATCTCGTCATGCAACACTCAGCGTCCCCCATGTCAGACTTGTCACTGTCGGCAGCGACGATGCCACGTTTACGGTTGGCGTCTAAATTCCCACCTCGACCAACCTCTATCCTTCATTTGGGCCTACTACTTTCTTTCAATCTGACCCCCCCCAACCCCCCCCCCAACCCCCATGCCAGGCGCACGCCGCGAGCGAGGCGGAGATCTCGTCGCTGCTCGCGCGCGGCTCGTACTCGTGCCTCTACATCATCAACGCCTTCAGCATGGGGCTCGACGCGAGCGCGTCGCTCACCGTCGTGCGCGCCAGCGCCGGCCGCGTCATGGAGCTCTTGTGCGGCGCAGGCTTCACCGCCGCGGCCTCCGCCAAGCTGTCGCCATATGACCGCCCCGAATTAGACATCCCCGCCGCCGCTGCTGCCGCTGATGGCGATGAGGACGATGATGCGAATAAGGGCGATGCGGCCGCCGTGGCCATGCTCAGCGCGCGCAGCCGCGGCAGCAGCAGCGGCAGCGGCGCTGACGAGGCGGCGGAGGAAGCGCGCAGCAACGGCGGCGGCGGCGGCGGCGCGCTGCTGACGCTACGCAACGTGACGGTGGCGCGGCCGAGCGCGGGCGGCTGCGCCGGCGGCGACAGCGCATGGTTCCGCAACGGCACGGAGAACGGCGGCGGCAGCGGCGGCGGCGACGGCGGCAATCTCATCACCGACCTGTCGCTGAGTGTTGCGGAGGGCGAGCACGTGCTCATCTGCGGCGCGAGCGGCTGCGGCAAGACGTCGCTGCTGCGCGTCGTGGCGGGGCTGTGGGAGCCGCGCGGCGGCACGGTGCGGCACTGCGGCAGCAGCGGCGGCGGCGGTGGCGGGGCGGCGCAAAACTGGTCTGGTGGCGCGCGCGGCGACGGCGGCGGGGAGTATGAGTGCGAGCGCATCATGTTTCTGCCGCAGAAGCCGTACACGTTCGTGGGGACGCTAGCGGATCAGGTGCGTGGGGTATGCAGGTATTGCGGCGCTGAGCGCTGATGCGTGCCTCTACACCTGTGTATGCGGGGCAGCAGAGGCGAAGATAGCTCGTGAGCAGAATACGTAAAGCTAGTGGTCAGGGTGCGTGCTGTCCGCGCGCGTTGGTGCCAGACGTACTGCGATGTGAAGTTCTGCATTGTGTGCCTTGTTTTGTATAGCATAAATGGATTTGTCTGTGTGCATTGCCTAACGGTCACTGCAGAGGTAGTTTACTCATGTGCCGCTGTCGCCGCAGCCGCCGCCGCCTCACACAGTACATGTGTCTCTGCCACCGAAGGGCTTTCACAGACTCTGCGCGTCAGCTCGAAGGACACTTCAAAGCCAACCGTAAGCTCGGCAGCCGACATCAACTCATGTGCTAGACTCTACGCACACTCTCATCACACACTTCAAACACACAGCATGAGCGCGGCAGCCGCCATCAATTCACGCGCTATGCGCTGTGCATCGTTACGCGCGCCGCCGCCGCCGCCGCAAAGGTCGTCTACCCACGCGAGTGGCGCGACGCCGCCGTCGCCTGCGCCGCCGGCCGCGCGCGCGTCGCCGACATCCTGCAGCAGCTGCGCCTCTCGCACCTGCTGCGTTACGGCGGCGGCGGCAGCGGCGGCGGCGGCGGCAGCAGCGCCGGGCTCGAGCGCGTCGCCGACTGGCCCAACGTGCTGTCGCCGGGCGAGGCGCAGCGCCTCGCGCTCGCGCGCGCGCTGTACCACCGGCCGCGCCTGCTGCTCCTGGACGAGGCGACGTCAGCGCTTGGCGAGGACGCGGAGGCGGACGCGATGGCGCGCCTGCGCGCCGCCGGCGCGACGCTCGTCTCCGCGGGGCACCGCGCGACGCTGCGGCGCTTCCATGCGCGCGCGCTCGTGCTCGCGGGCGACGCCGCCGGCAGCTGGGGCGTCGCCGACCTCTAGCAGCGCGTGCTGCGCTGCGCAGCGCACTAGCGCAGCTGGCACGCGCTGCGGCAGCTGCCAGGGCATCGCGCGCGACGCTACGGCGCTTCTTCTGCCAGCGCGCGCTTGTGCTCGCGGCTGCTGGGGGTCGTCGCCGGCCTCTAGCGACGCGCGACGCCCGCCGCTGCCAGTGCACCGTACCAGGCACTGGACGGCCTGCGGGTGTGCTCTGGCGGTGAGCCGTGCCCGCTGCTGTCAAGGGGCATCGTACGACCGCCTCGGTACTCCTGCCGGTGTGCGCAGGCTCCAGCTCACGGGCGGCGCCGCAAGCAGCTCGGGGCGTCGCTGACCTGTAGCGGCGCTGGCAGCGCGGCGTGAGCGGTCCGGCGGTGCGCCGCGGTTTTCCAGCTGGTGTGCTTACGCAGTGGACGATTGGCACATCCCCAACTTCTGGCGTCACCGATTTCTGGCACCGCCACTGCCAGTGCGGCACGCTCGTGGTCATGGTGATGCGCTGGCGGTGCTCCGGCCGTTGCGCGTATGCAGTCGGCGGCAGCTGGTGCGCCACCGACACCGCTGGCGGCGCGCAGCTGCAGTTATGCGCCTCCGCGCAGCGCCGCCGCGGCCGGTCGTTTCCGTGCGAAGCGCCCACTGCCAGGACAAGATTCGACGCTGCAGCAGATCGCGTCGCTCATACATGCTGCCCGTTCACACACGGGCGCTGCCGCCGCGCGCAGCTTCAATGCTGAGGTTGGCGGTGAGCGCCGTGCGTTCCGAGCGCTCTCATCGACCTGTACTGCGGAGCGCAGCCGCCGCCGCCGCGCAGGAAACAGCCAGCCAGCTGTTCAGCTGCTTTAGATGGATCACGGCGCAGGTGCCGTATCTGACTCCTCTGACACTGCAGCACAGGGGCAAGCTCTGAGCGCTGCTGCCGCGGTGAAGCGCAACGTGCCAGTCGCAGCACAATTTTCACGGCGGCGCCGCGGCGGCAGCGGCCGGGGCCGCAGCGATGCGGCGCTTAGATCCATCGGCGCGAGCAGCGGGGCATGGCGCGGCTGCTTCATCGACTCCGCAGGTGCCGCCACGGAGGCATGCTGTGGGGCGCCATTGCTCTTTGCGGGAATTTGTGCAGTATTGCAGCTGCTCCGTGTCTCAGCGCGCGTCTGTCCAGCTACTACTGGTCTGCCCTGCTCCGCAGCGCGCCGGCAGCGCCGGCAGCACCGGCAGCACGGCTGCAGTCCTTTGGGTGCAAATGGATGTGCAGCCGCTGATGCTTGATGCTGCTGTTGCAGCGACGTGCTTTGCAACTGCAGCGCTTTCAGACGCAGATCTGGATTCCAAGAGGTTACAAAGACGTGCAGATGGTTCGCAGGTCACGTGCTGCCGATCTTGCAGTGCTACGCAAGTTCAATCGGCGCGGACAGCGCTGGCGCTGTTTTTCTGAGCGCTGCTGCTGCTGCTGCTGCTGCCGCCGCCTGCTGGCAGCAGCAACGCTCATCATGTGCACCACGGAGCTCATCTCGCGAACGCAATTTTGGTAAAGGCGTTTGCTCGGCGCACACAGTTTTGGCGGCAAACGCCATGGCCAACATCGTGCCTGTCTCCTCCTCGCTGGTACAAACAAAGCTGCAGTATCGCAGCGCTTTTGGGGGGGAAGGTGTTCAATGTTTTGCGGCCTTGGCTGCACTGCCGGTGCCCATATACTTCAGCCCCGAGGCAGCGGCGGCCCCGTTCAAGAGGAGGGCAGATGCGCCTCGGCGCATGCACGCATGTGCTTCTAGACCGCGCTAGTGTTTGGGAACAACATGAATGAAACTGCTGCTGTACACCGTCTGAGGGTCGCTGCGTTGTCTCAACTTAAGCTGTGCCTGCTACGCTGCACGCGCATGCGCAATTATGCAGTTCAATGGCATGACTGCACGAACGTAGTGGTTGTCGTTGAGACTGTCACGCGACATGTAGATTCCGTACAGCAAGCGTCAAAGCTGGATGCCATTCATCTGGGCTTTTTCGCGCCCGGAGCGAGAATTAATAAAAAGTACTGGCATGGTCTGGCGACATGTTGCAAGCAGCGGCTTGCCCAAATTACAACGATGTTCACCACTGCTGATGCGGTTGAAGCAGCGGGTGTCTTGACTCATCTGGTCAAACGGCGGGGCGCCAAGGACCATGATGCTGGATATGCATGCAATGTCCACTGCCCTTGAGTGTGGTCCCGAGCGCAAAGCGTTGTGCTGCAGTATGTCGACATTATGGCACCGTGTGTGTGTAAGATCAACCACATGTACTGGCAAAACACCCGTTCTCAGGCATTCCCGACTCACATGCGTCAACAACGACACGTGTCCATGCACATGCAAGACGCAGCATCATGTTCTGTTCCCAGAGTGGCAGCTGGTGACACTGTGTTCATGTATTTTGAGCAGTGCGCTGTCGTGACATCCCTGAGCATGCGCCTATCAGAGTAGGCCCGATGATGAACTGGGGCATCAATCTGCCGCGCATTGGACCAGCTTGCTGTATAGATTCATCAAAGCAAACATCATGCGAGAGTGCTGGCGACAATGGGCAAAGGCACGATCGACGTGGGCTTACGGTGAGTGACTGTCTGGGAACGCCAAGCACCCGGTGAGATCGACAAGGCAGTCGCAACTTGATTCGCAATGCATTGTCCGCCCAAATACATACACTTGCTGTAGACAAGGTCCATTCCGTCATGCGATGCGTGTGTGCGGGTATGGTGCCCGCGCATCAGCTGTGATGTGATTGTAATTAGCCTACCACTCAACATAAACAAAAGGTTACAACAAACTCTCACAGTTGTCGTGTTGGCTGCTGATCTACGACCCCCCCCCCCCCCCCCACCCTCCTCCCCCCTCCCCTTCACTGGAGGTTGTTCCTCTATACCGTCACGCCAAACACCTGTATGCGGCAGTCGGTCTGCAAATGCCAGTGCGATTCGACGCGTGTCGTAACTGCCCTGTAACTGCCACTTTATGCCCGGATGCTGACAGCTGCGGGCTCCTAGAGTAGACGTGGCAGTGCTCCGACGCATGCCGCCCACTGCGCCATGCGCAACCACTTACTTGAGCACTGCTGTCGTCACCCAACCGACGCCGCTGTCGCAGCACCCTGGCGTTCATCGCTGCCGTCAGACGACACCGCCGCCACAGACTGCCGTCTAGCGTGCGCTCTCGAAGGCAGCAAGGACCTCGACAGCGTCACACTTGAAGTTGACATGTGTGTGACTTCAAGTTGGGCTGCCGAGCGCGTCGCGCGCTCTAGCCTTCCCACCCCTGGCTCATCAGTTCCAGCGTCATGAAGACGATGCGCATGCACTGGCTGAGCACTGCTGCCTCAAAGGGGGTGCGCGGCTCCGTCCCCCCGCGCATCATCTCCTCCAGCTTCAGCCGCTGTCGCGCATGCATGGGGGAAGACAAACCGCAAGGGTGAGGAGCGTCGAATGTGTATTCACGCCAGACCTCCAGTACCAGTAGGCGCGCATGCGTGGAGAGACAAACCGCAGGGTGAGGAGCGCCATATGTGCATACATACCTGAGGTGCTTTCTTAACGTCCGCTGGAGGGGCGGACACCCATGGGCGTGTTTGCAACACAGCATGTACATCCCGTGTGATGTGGCCTACAGCTGCGTGCATACCTGCCTACCCCCCCTTCTTTTCACCTAGGTACCCCCAAACGCATGATGTAAAAAAGGCGTGGGCCGAACACTGCAGGCACATGTCACTGTCACTCACGTTCAGGCCATAGCCCAATGCGTGGGCGCGCATGATGTTGTCCACAAACGGGTCGAACTCGTTCTCAACGGGAGCGGCGACGCCCTACAACTGCGAGCATGCCTGCCTAACCCTAACCCTAAGTTACGACAACGCACGAGCCGAAGACTGCGAGTACATGTCTCAACATGTCACTCACGTTCAGATCGTAGCCCGACGAGTGGGCGCGCATGATGTTGCCCACAAACGGGTCAAACTCGTTCTTGAACGGAGCACTGATGCCCGCTGCCCGCGGCACGCGCTGCGGCCACCGCGCACGCTCGAGCGTGAGGTACACCAGCGTCATCCACACGGTGCGCAGCTCCACCTGCGAAGGAAGTGGCAGTGCAGTATTTATTATTACTGCTTCAGCAGCATTTCAAAAAAGTACATCTGCAACTACGGTGGGTATGTATGTATGCCCACCGCGCGCGCTCTAGCGTGAGGTACACCAGCGTCATCCACACAGTGCGCGGCTCCACCTGAGTTGCAAGTGCTTTATCAGTCTCAATGTTCATCAATGACAAGGTGGGCATGGAGGTATTCATTTCGTGTGAGCTATGCAACGTATGTACAACACATGGTCCTCTGTACATCTGAATAGGACGGACGTATAGTAGTCAGCATTTGCACACCGCTGACCCAGGTGTAACTTTAGGTATGCTCACTCCAGAGTGACGTACTCCAGCGTAATCCGCGCCGTTCGAAGCTCCACTTGAGACGGGGTTGGGAAAGGGTAATTTGGTAATGCAATATACCTCAAGAAGACACACGCCTGCGATCTGCCGTTAAACGACTATAATGTGACACGGTCACAGCACGAGCTGTCACCATGGCAGCTACACACAATGAGCGCAGTCACACGGAAGGCGCTGGAATAGGGCACGCGCAGGGCCTGGTGTGAATGCTTGCACACTTTTCATCTGCCATCACATGAACTCACTCATGAGTTCACGCGTTGTAGTCGGTGAATGTCAAATAGGAACGAACACCCAACATAACTGTCCGACAAGAGCTGGCACTGCAGTAATCAAACACTGTGCTTGCTATACTGTACTTGCTACAAAACTGGGCGCATTCAAGCTGAAGTGCACGTGTGCATGCTTGCGTCGAAGCTCTCACCTCCTCTGCCATGAGCGGCCTGCCAGCGCTGTTGTTGCCGCACATGCCAATCTCCATTGACAGCGTTGGAACTGCAAAGCCGCTCTCATACGCCTTCATGATTGCCGAGATGAAGGCTTGCAATCCCCTCTGCCATGGCAAACAGCATGCAGAGCGAGCAATTGTGAGCCGCAGACAGCCCTATCCATTGGCTGCTAGACATGATGTAGCGCTGTTCCAGGCCATCGTCAAGGCTGTGTTGTTGTGAGCAGCAGCAAAGCAAAAGCTTCATGTACACGCTCCCGGCCACAAAACATACGACACCAGATATTACTAGTATTTGTACTTGACTACAATCGATCTAGCAGTTCGACGACCAGTATAAGAGCGGTACTACGGCCTGCTGTGCAGAACGTTGACGACCAGTATAAGAGCGGTACTACGGCCTGCTGTGCAGAACGTTGATGTCACAGGTAGTGCAAAGCGAACCTGTGAAGGCCGAATGGCATATGCGAACTGAAACACAGCAGACATTCTTGAAAGCTCACCGTGTAGTCGCCTTCACTGCATGCTACGACGAAACTCCTCTCCACGATGCTGGCGAGATCTGCTGCAGATGACTGTGGGCTGCTTTCTCCACCACCGCTGCTGTCACTGAGCTCCCCAGACAGACCGAATCGTAAGCATGACCATCTTCTAACGCATGCTTCGCTCGGTCTGCTATAGAGCGCCAGCACACGTGCAGCGGCGCTGCCGCTGGCGGGCACGAATGCGCTCGCTGGCGTCGCGCACAGCACACACACGACGAACGCCGCAGGTCTCCTCATGACACACGTATACGCGGATGAGCCTCGAACTTCCCGATGAAAAGTGTTCATGTTCAAGTGATGAAGTTCGCTAACATGGCCGTTCTTGAAGGCCTACAAGCCGCCTTAGCACTGCCGCCTTAGCACAGTCCAGGTGCGTAGCAGGCTTGCGTTGCGTACATCAGGCGCGCTTTTCAGCCAGAGTCCTGTGTCTCACTATCTGTAACCTGATCCGGCTCTGTGCAGCATTTGAAGGGGAAGGCGGACCCAAACACATCGCAGGACGATATGCTGAGCTCCGTTGCCAGATGCGCTGCAATGCGCGCAGTGCGCAGTGCGCCCGCGCGACGGGCCATGTCTACTGTCCCACAAGAGGTGAGTTTTGATACTTGCAGTCAGCCACTATTTAGTGCGGCACACTACTTTCTGTCGTGGCCAGCAAACAGCGAACTTTGAAATCAAATTCAGCTCGAGCAGATCAACAGCTCATCGAGTCTGCAGCACCACTCAGAAAGTATTAAAAGTGAACTTGTTGACACGCCACCTTTGGTGGCGACTATGGCTGCATCGACACCCCCAGGCCCTTGCTGATCAGTATATTGATGAAAAACGAATCAAAAAATCGATGTTCTCTGGCTGATGTTCAGTTATCCATGCTTTCTGTGAGCCACTGAAGTGGCACAGTCATGCTTGAGGCGCTCTCTAGGTACTTCATGATCGAAAGCCAACCACTACATACATACATGCTACAGTAGCTGCGACAACTTCATGCTGAGCAGCTGTTCTATACATGCATACCCCCTGTCGCCCAGTGCTTCATCCCCAAGGATGAGGTCACCACCAGGGTCATGACGCTGCTGACGGGGATGAAGCAGCTGCGCGGGCACATGCTGGAGGGAACGCTGACACTCGATAGCACGTTTACGTCGCTCAGGTGGGCTGATGATTTTGATTTGATGTACCAACTTGAAGTTGCTCATGTCAAGTATTTGAACTGCAGGTGAGGTGAACTAGCATCTTGTGACAATGCGACACACACACAAATGGTTCCGCTCAGGTAAGCTGATGAACTTTAAGTGCACCAACTCGAAAACAAGTGAGATGCCATTGCTGTCGACGAGGAACATGCAAGGCAAACAAATGATTATGCACATGCAAGCCGTGAACTTTGGCACTGCACAGGAATTGCGCAGGAATGAAATGTGTTGATAATGTCACAGCCATTTGCGGTAACGGCCTATGCTTGGACTTCAAGTATAACAACGCAGCTCACGCGACACAAGGAGCACACCAGCTTGAAGCACTCGCAAACTGCGGGCGTGGTTTGCAAGCAACATGCAATGCGTACCAATATGTAGTAATGATGTGAGGGGACAGGGATTGCCGCTGCTTCCTGGGAGGAGATTATACAGGGGCACTCCAAGCACATCGCGGTTGCACGCCACAATGTCACAGCAACAGACGCGTACGCTGGCAGTTGCCAGACAAGCATGACGGATCACATTTGACGCGACACTCTTTTATCCAGGTTGATGGCTTATGTATAAACCCAGACGCGCTTGTGGGACTGCTCTCACAAACACAACGGGTTGCTTGCTGCCTGCAGGCTTGATGAGCTGGACCTATTGGACATCGCCGTGCAGGTGGAAACTGCGTTTTGCATTCAAGTCCCCGAGTCAGCAGCGCTCAAACTGGCAGCGCCCAAGGACATTATTGAGCTGGTAGCAACGCATCCGCAGGCCAAGTGAGGGGGGGGGGGGGGGGCGACTGTAGGAATCGTTGTTGCGTGCGTGTGGCGCTGTACTAGGTCTCGAATACTATCATGTTTTCTGCACCACGTGTCGGCGCGTGCCATGATCGTCTCTGCTTTGCAAATGCGCCTGCATGGTCGCCGTGGCACTTGACCCGCCAAGGGCGGTGCTGGGCACTGCCTACCTGGCCCTCAATGAAACATTAACTAATGTGCACAATGAGGTCATATCTATGTCTTGCATGCCATTGAGCATCTGGGCTTCCCCCGCCTCCCCTCCAGCGAAGACCCACAAGTTTCATTCAACGCCGGGTTGCTTGCATGATATACTGGGCAGTTCCATTGTCATACATTCCGACACGCGGTTGGCTGTTCTCAGACTTGACTCCTGGTGCATGTAGGTAGAGCCCCGCCCGTAGATGTCATCATGACAGTATCTAGTGAGTCTTTGTGTATGCTCCCAGCAGAGAAGGCGAGCACAAGCTCAATGCGAGCATACAAGTTGTGTATGACTTGGTGGTGCAGAAACAATGTGTGTTTACCCCCCGGAAGTTCGAACCCCCACCAACTTCCAGAAAATGACGGTTTGAATTAGAGAGTGATTGTCAAGCTGTCGAGTGGCGGGCAGCGAAGCAGTGGCTAGGGGCTGGCGAGCGGCGGGGGTCGGAGCCGAAATGGGATCTTCTTCTGGGGACAGCGTCTCTGGGGAGCAGCAGCAGCCAGCGCCTGATAGAATCATTGTTGTGGCGCGTGTTAGGCCGGTCACCGCTAGGGAAAACTTTGGAGCGGCTGCTCAGAAGGTGAGAGCAAGTGTTGTGATCATGGCGACGCTTGTGAACACACGCAACTCGCTACTCATCCTGCGACCTTGCTCGATGGTTCAGCAAGCTAGCCTTTCAGCGATCGTGCGTTACCCGCCAATTAAATTTCAAAGTGGCAGCGGCACCTCGAGCGCTTTTGACGCACACATCATCGTGTAGACTTGCCTAGTCATCGCATCGGTACCATGGTATTCTGGTGTGATGTCAGCTTGTGTGACACCCTGCCAGCTGCGCCGTAGACGTGGATGCCACTCACGATGCGCTGTCAGTTCGCTGCTGCAAGCTGCTGCTGTTTCGGGGCCTTAGAAAAATCTACATGAAGCATGCAGCAAATGCTCCTGGGTTTTGTCATACGACATGTTCACAATATGGGCGCAACCATTATGACGTACAACCTCTGCAGCTGGTCACACTGCTGCTCACATTCATGCATTGCCTGTGTCAGCATTATGCGAAGACTTCACACACCGATACACTCGTGTCTGCCGGCGCAGTGCGTGACCATCGCGGAAGATGGAAAGACCATTGTGCTGGCATCTAAGCCCACAAATAGGTGAGTCTATGGGTGTAAACTTTAAGTCTACGCCTACTCCTACTTCAACTCCGTGATGCGCTCTTTTTTGCTGCAACGCATGCACAACACCCGGATGTTGTAGAACGAAGGGCTGTTTGGTGAAAAACGTGAATTGTTTTACGTGTTCATGAATGTAAAAGATTCAGTCAGTGCACCAGTGGCAAAGTTTGTGAGGTTGCAGTTGATCTGCTCCCGTTCATGGTGAATGGTGCTTTTGTCCTGGCCACACACACCCGTCACATACCTGCTAATTCCACACCCGTGGCTAAACTTCAAGAACTACAGTGAGCGCTCCGCCACTGCAACAGTCTCATCTGTCGGACTTGCTCATGTGCGCTCAGGAGCAGCATGCCTCTTTGTACTTTTTTACACATTGTAAGGCGAATTTCATGGAGGTTGTCACGCAAGCACGGTGTGGCATGCACCACGACTCCATGTGTCACTCAGGGGTTCATGCTGGTAATGTGAAAGAGTGTGGTGCGGGTGCGCCATCCAGGGCGCTCGGCATCGTCCGCCACCTCTGTAGTCTTTTCCACGTGACGTGATTGCAGTGTTAATTTCACTGCTGGCACCTGAGCGTTGCTGCGTATGCTGTGCACTAGCCGCGCAGGCTGTTTACCTATGACTAATTGTTGCTGATCGGGTAATTGCTGTGCACTGCTGCACAGGCTGTTCACCTGGCCTGTTTGACAACACATCACATGCTCAGTTGCTGGCTTCTGAGCATTGCTGCGCATGCTGCGCACTGCCGCGCAGGCTGTTCACGTATTATTGTTACTACTCTAGTAAATGCTGTGCACTGCTGCACAGGCTGTTCAACTTCCCTGTTTGAGCGCATATCACTTGTTCAGTTGCTGGCACCTGATAGCTGCTATTTGCGCTGTGCACTGCCGCGCAGGCTGTTCACCTTTGACTATTGTTGCTGATCGGGTAACTGCTATTTGCGCTGTGCACTGCCGCGCAGGTGTTCACCTTTGACTATCGTTGCTGATCGGGTAATTGTTGTGCACTGCTGCTCACACTCCCCTTGCCTGTTGCGTGTATCACATAAGTCCTCAGCTGCTGGCACCTGAGCGTTGCTGCCCATGCTGTGCACTGCCACGCAGGCTGTTCACCTTTGACTATGCGGCGGGCGAGGAGTCCACGCAGGAGGAGGTGTTTGAGCAGGTTGGGAAGCCCATTACTCAGGTGCGTGTAACTGTATGTAACTGCTGTAACTGAACGTAGCCGTCATGTTGCCGCAGCCGCTCTTGCCCATGATGCTGGTGTCAGGAGTACTGGGACCATGCTGGGCGACATGCATTTTTTACTTCATGTGACTGTCATGTGACAGGATCCTGCCTGAATGAGCACAAGAACCAGCCGGCCACGCTTGCCATGGCATGGCCACACAGCGATTGCTGTGATGTAACGGTCATCAGGTGCGCACGCCAGCTGCGACGCGCGCATGACACCGTTGAAGTTCGAGTACTGCAAGCTATCGCAGCACCAAGTGCACATTTGGAGTTGGTCAGACGGGTTCCACAAAATCAGCCACCACATTGAGTGCACGAGCTGCCATGTAGCTCTGCTGGGCCTTGTTTACGGGTTTGGGAATGTGCCCTGATATGTACGTTGAGGTATTAGTTATACTTCAAGTACTTGACGTGCGCCCTTGGCTGTCGTTTACTGCACAGCGCCGTAGCTCATCATGGGCTCCCCCTTCTGATACGCCGAGATTGATTTTTTGCAGACAACGCTCATCATGTTTGGCGCATGCACCACCTCAGGAGCATGCTCCCTCGTACCATCATACTTGAAGTGCTCGAAGTGCACACCCACTTCTTTAACTTTGCCGTGCCTGGAAGGATACAACGGCACCAACTTCTGCAACGTCCTTACAAGCTCTGATAAGGCATTTGCCATCTTCAGTGCAAGTGCCTTTCAAAATTCGCTACATCATTACTAACAACTTGAATAGTATCAACTTCAAGAATCTGCCCTCATACCATCATACACTTGACTGTCGCCCCCTTAGGCGTGCCTCGAGGGCTACAATGGCACCATCTTCTGCTACGGCCAGACCGGCTCCGGCAAAACGTTCACCACCTTCGGTCCGAGCGCTGCGATGGAGAACGCTCTCGATCCCCAGGATCCGCGCAGTCTCAGTCAGCGGGGACTGGTCCCTCGCGTCCTGGAGTTCCTGTTTGACAGCATCGCGGCGCAGGCGGCGGGCGGGCGCGTGACGTACGCGTGCCGCTGCTCGTTCTACGAGATCTTCAACGAGCGCGTCTTTGATCTGCTGGGTGAGCATACATGAACTTTTTATTTAATACTACTTCAGTAATCATACGTGTCCTTTTTATCAATTCCCGCTCCGGGCGCGAAAACGGCCAGATGAATGGTATCTAAGCTTGCTGTACGGAATCTACATGTCGTGTGACAGTCTGAAAGTGTCTCGATGACAACCACTACATGAACTTTTTATTCAATATTACTTTGGTAGGTAAAGGAGGGGGGTAGTCATGAATGCTGTTGTGTACACTTCTGTATGCGCAAACAGGAGTAGCAGTGCCAGTGCTCGTGCCAGTGCTCGTGCCAGTGCTCGTTCCACGAGATTTTCAAGGAGCGTGTCTTCGACCTGCTGGGTGAGCGCGTGTGTACTTCAAGTCTCATGTACGGGGGACTGGGGGGGGGGGGGGGGGTCTTGGCATGCGTGCGTACATGTGCATTTCATGACCTGAAGTGAACGTTCTTCTGACATACAGGCATATATGTGTATACTTAAATATATATAAATAGGTATACACATATATGTGGACATTGACGAGGGTGTTGCAAGTAAGTATTTGCATGCGTGTTCATGCCAACCTGGGATACTCATGCACCTACACGTTACACTAC
Source organism: Tribonema minus (assembly GCA_017506865.1). Classification (NCBI taxonomy): domain Eukaryota; class Xanthophyceae; order Tribonematales; family Tribonemataceae; genus Tribonema; species Tribonema minus. The sequence continues at coordinate 491,960 of JAFCMP010000323.1, read as the reverse complement.
GGCGATGCCATTGACGCAGAAGTCAGTCTGGGTTGCCGGATCGGCCGTGAGCTCGTGCAGCGGCCATTGTGTCCTGCCATGCGATGTAGGTATGTAGGCACATGCAGGGCTGCCATGCAATGTAGGTATGTAGGTACATGCAAGTAGGGTATGTAGGCACATGCAAGTAGGCTGTGTATGCAAGCAGGGTATGTAGAGCTACACTCCATCAGCACTGCATGTCAATCGATCCACCTGGCAAACGTACCGCTGCTCTGGGCGAAGGATGATTTGCTATTATCATACGCATGTTTCGGTCCACACTGGGGTGCAGTGTGCTTGGATGTAGTCGGCCAGCTCTTGCAGCGGTGTGTCATCATGCATCCTGCTGAAGGGCATACACTTGCGCACAATGTACATCATTTGAGATTGAGCTAGAATGACAAGTCACCAAATCCATTCTTACAAAAAATATTCCTCAGTTCTTTAATGAGTCAGACAGTGCCGTCATGATGTCATCATGCACTATTGAATTCAGTGCCATGGCGCATATGTATGTCATATATGATTGCCGTGATTGGTTGCCCCTGCAGACTCTGCGAGCAGTTCGAGCGGCCCCAATGGACTCAATGTGAGGGAGGACACGCGGAAGGGGGTATACGTGGAGGGACTGACGGAGGAGCAGGTTACGGGGGCGGATGCTGCTGGCAGCATACTATTCAGGGGCTACAGGAACAGGTCAGTGTTGAGTGATGCCCTTTCCTATCGTAGCAGGGCCTTGGTGATGCCGTGCAGCTAGTACTAGGCAGATGCCACTAGCGGTTGCGGTTTCAGTATCACTTCAGTATGACACATTAGGGTGTAAGAAGATGAATGACTTTATGCTTCAGGACTCATGGATAAGCAGGTTACGGGGGCTGACGCTGCCGGCAGCATACTGTTCTGGGGCTACAGGAACAGGTCAGCAGGCGCTCGTTTGACGCGACGATCAGCATTGACTGTAGCAGCAGCAGGGTGTTGTCAATACAGTGTCAGGCACTACGTAGTCTGTGTATGTACGTATGACGTCACGCTTTGGAGGAGCAGGTTATGCGGGCGGACGCCGCTGGCAGCATACTTTTCTGGGGCTACAAAAACAGGTAAGGTGGGCAGTTACGTGATGCTCTTTCCTATCGTAGCAAAGTATTGTTGATCCAGTGTGACACACTAGGGTGAGAGGAGATGTATATAATTTTGCGCTTCAACGAGTAGGTTACGGGGGCGGATGCCGCTGGCAGCATGGTTTTTCGGGAGCTTTAGAAACAAGTCAGCTACGTGAGGCGTGACGCCATTTCCTATAGCATCAGGGTACAAGCGACCCGGAATTCGACACTGGGTGCGAACTGAGAAACCTACATAGTTACCTGTAGGTATGTGCAATGTCATGCTTTGGGAGCCATTGAGGAGCAGGTTACAGGGGCGGATGCCGCTGGCAGCATACCGTTCACTCAGTGTGTTCAGGGGCTAAAGGCGCAGGTCAGCGGACGCTCATGTCAGGCGATGATTTGCTTTGCCTGTAAATTCAGCAGGGTGGTGTTGATCGGGTTTTGGACACTTGGGGGGAGGGGGGGGAGGGGACTTCACGTTCGTAAAGTCGGCATTTGCTCAGCATCAGCGCGCCACTGCTCAGGTCATAGATGCAGGAGGTTTCACAACCAACAATGCAAATGGCTGGGCTGGGCTGGGCCACTGTGGCCCACACAGTGTTGTCTACTACACTCGATAGTGTGTGAGTGAACCTGTCCGGTCAAATTTGACGAGAGCTGAGCGGCGCGACATAAGGGTATGTATACATCTGACATGAGACTTTGAAGGTATGTATGTATGCGTGCGCTGTGGGGGCAGTGCTCAGGACAGTGCTTCATGCAGCGCTCTTGCACTGGAGCCCCGAGAGCGCTGCAGCACACCGTTGAGTACTGTGCTGATGGCACTGAGCTGCGGCACTGTTGTAGAGCATGGGGGCAGGCGACCTGCAGCACGGCCTGATGGCTGATGGCTGCAGTTGCAACTTCAAGTGTCATTCTGCCCCCTGTTAGCGAACTGCAGCTTCCGGTGTTTCAGTGACGGGGGGGACAAATGTGCTTAAAGAGACCATGCCAGATTACACTTTGGGAGGAGGAGCGTGAACTGCCACTTTAACTTCAACTGTGGCCTCAGACGTGCAATATGAGTGTTACTGTTGCGCTTTTGGGCACATGGAAGAGACGGCGCCGAAGCAGGCAGCGCATGTCGAATGGCATTTGGCAGAGAAGCCTGCTTTGACTGCAACTTCATATTTGTAGACGTTGTCAACTGCACTTTTGCGCTTTGAACTTGTGGGAGAGACGGCATCGAGCAGGCGAAGCATGCCATATGGCACGTGGGAGGGAATCCTGATTGACATTGCAACTTCAACTGTCACTGTTGCGCTTTCAGGCACGTGGGGGAGACGGCCATGAACAGGGAGAGCAGCAGATCCCATGCCGTGTTCACGCTGGTAATTGAGGCAAGGGAGGAGGCGCTGGAGGAGGGGCTCACGCGCTGCAGAGTCGCCAGGTACATGCGTACAGGAATACAGCAGATGTTATCAAAAACCCTTCCTTAGAGAAGTCATGTGTGCCACTTTCTTCACACGATTGTACCTGCCGTAACGAATGTTCTACAACAGAAGGTTTTATACAAAATGGTAGGCGCTGGAGGAAGGGCTCACGCGCTGCAGAGTCGCCAGGTACAGAACTGTAAATTCAATCAGAAATGTTCTTTACAAGTCACATGTGCTTCTTTTATATTCTCATACATATTCCTCTATTCTTATAAAAATGTACCTGCCGTGATGGATGTTTCTGTATATTCTTTCAACAGTCACGTGTGCCCACTTATTCATTTATGAAAGGTCTCGCAATTGATATCTTAAGACAGAGACTGCTATGCAAAAATGGTCGGTCCTAAACTCTGCGCTGCAGAGGCGCCAGGTGCGGCAAATGCGACTGGAAGCATGTGTTCTAACATCACGCGCTCTGCCTCATGTACTCGCCGCAACAAATTCCACAAAAGGAAAAGAGAGTGCTGCACACATTGTCAGGCCCGGAGGACACCCTCATGCGCTGCAGAATCGTGAGAATTCTCGTTGACGCGCCATGACCCTAACCCTAACCTTAACCCTAACCCTAAGGGAGTGATTGACGTGTCATGTTCGTGATGGTCATCGAGGCGCGAGAGGAGGCGCTGGAGATTCGCCAGCTGCAAGAGCACACGTTATTTCATTCTACTTCAATTTAGTTATAGTCACACATCATGAAGTCAGGTACCTGGCGCATCCAGGCGGCACAGTATGGAATGCTTTACACAACATTGAGTGATCCTGGTGAAGGGTCACGGCGCAGAGTTGCCAGGTGCAGAGCAGCATATGTCTTCGTAACTCAAAGCATCATACACTTCGAAGTAACTTCAAAGTACTTTTTCGAAGTATACTGTTGCAATGATTTGCTGCCTTTTGGTGCGCAATAACGGCTGCCATGTACCCCGTGTAGCTGTATACTGTGCTTGGTTTTGCAGTGTACAGTGCAGAGTTGCCAGGATACGAGCAAGTGTACTGCACAGTACTGTTCAAATGCTCAAGACCATTGAGGTGTGCACCGCGTGCGTCAGGCCACATTCAACTGCCGAGTAGCTGACGCGTACTGCCCAAAAGTTTTGCTGTGTATGGTGCAGAGCTGCCAGGATACAAGCAGCAAGTGTAATGCACGATACTGATCAAATGCCCACTACCATTGAGTTATGCACCGTATGCGGCAGGCCACATTGAACTGCCAAGTAAGTGACACTCCACTCTGTGCCTGACGCCTGCTCAGCGGTGATCCGCAGGATCTACATATTGTGACAATGAAATATATACATACCGCATGCGTCAGGTCACGTGAAATTGTCGAGTACTTCAACTGACGCTCCATGCCGTGTCTGCGGCCTGTTTTGCGGTGGTCTGCAGGTTCAACTTGGTCGACCTGGCGGGCAGCGAGCGCCAGAAGAGCACACAAACAGGGTATGTATCTTGAACCAAATTTATACGTACCCCCATTTATGCACTACCAAAGTACGAGTGTAGTTCAAAGAAGTACACGAGCACATCTACGAGCACACAATAGGGTGTGTAATCTTGAAGTGATTATGCATACCCTGCAGCATTCATCAAATGACTCTCACGCACTTTAAAACAAGCGCATTGGGCGATGTCGTTCAGAAGTTATCGTTCTTGCAGATGGACACGTTTCGTGCTGAGGGACATGTAGGTTTTGGTAGCAAGCTTGACATCAATCATCTGGGCTATTGTACGCCCTCAGCGAGAGTTCTCAACATAGAAAGTACATGATCACGTTTGTGTGTGTACATGCTGGCAGGACTTCACGTTGCGCGCACAGGTGTACTGTGAAGTGCACGATGCTGGCAGCTTTCTCGCCTTCCAACAGGATTATGTAGTGCACATTCCATTCATGTTTGGCAACTTGGCTATTGCAGAGGTGACCACCTGGTGTGATCTCATGTTCGTGAATGTTTATTCATGTATGTTGTAATTCATTGCTGTAGCAGGGGGGACTTGGTGTGATTACATGTTCCTAAACATGAATTCATGTATGTGACTGTGATCGTCTGCTGTTGTGGTATGGGTGACCGCCTGGTTTGAATTCATCTTTGTGCACGCATGTTCATGTCCGTGATGGTATTTTGCTGTGGCTTGGGTGACCGCCTGGTGTGATTTTATGCTTTTGAACGTGCATTTTGTGTATGTGATCTTCTTCTGCTGCGGCAGGGGTGACCGCCTGGTGTGATTTCATGTTTGTGAACGTGCAATCATGTCTGTGACCGTCTTCTTCTGTGGCAGGGGCGACTGCATGGTGTGATTTCATGTTTGTGAATTCATAACTGTGACTGTGATTGTCTTTTGCTGTGGCAGGGGAGACCGCCTGAAGGAGGCCAGCAGCATCAACGGGTCGCTCAGTACGCTAGGCCAGGTAATTTCACACTGGCTTTCATGAATTCATGATTCACATGCGTTGATGCGATGATTACTAATCATGAGCTTCGCTGCTGAACTGCTGCGAATGAGCGCTCTTGTCAATGATGTCCGCATATGGACAGAGCTTTACCCCCGAGGCGTTGTGAGGTCTCATGTGACCAGGCGACCTAGTGTCGGGAGAAGAATTTTCAATGTGTAGAAGGATGAAGAGGCACGTCGCCTACCGCATGAATTCCTTCAATATGACATAACGTAACTTGAACTGCGTTTGCGACTCTCGCAAACATCGTTTGTAGGTCATCAGCGCGCTTGTTGAGAAAAGCGCGGGGCGCGAGAGGCACGTCGCCTATCGCAACAGCATCAACACTGATCTGAACTCCGCTGGCGGTTATTGCATCATTGCTGACAGGTCATCAGCGCGCTTGTGGAAAAGAGCGCCGGGCGCGAGAGGCACGTCGCCTACCGCATGAACACTTCAACGACATGATCTGAACTTCACTCACTGCCTGATTGCCGACAGGTCATCAGCGCGCTTGTGGAGAAGAGTGCCGGGCGAGAGAGGCACGTTGCCTATCGCAACAGCAGGCTCACCTTCCTGCTCAGGGACTCGTTGGGAGGCAACAGCAAGACGCTGCTTGTGGTGAGTTGCTGAACTTGAAGTACTTCCTGTGCTTTTCATTGCTTTTTTTCAGTGGTATTGTTTCTATTGCAGAACATCATAGACTCTTTAGATTTCCTGGGCGGCAACAGCAAGACGCTGCTAGTGGTGAGCTGCTACGCATGTCAAGTATCTGCTGTCAGCTAAGAAAACTTGCAATATTCATTTGCTTCTCAATTGCTGTTGTCGAAGGCAGCCGCGAAGGATTATGTAGGGTTGGGGACAAGATCAAGTTTCCGGGACTGTAATGCCTCTATTTCGCTGACACCAAGCGCGCTGGTTTCCTGCGCACAAAGCGAACGGCGGCAGCTTGCATGAACGGTTTTGCGCTTGATACACGACAGCAACTCAGTTCATCAGCGTGAAAAATGAAGCAATGGTGCGCGATCATGCAATTGTTGCAGTTCTCGTCCGCATAAGTGCAGCAGCTCAGTTGATCCTCTAGCACACGAACGTGCCGCACTGTGCTGCAGAACTGGACTGCTGTAACGAAAGCGGAATCTGACGGCGACGCCTGTGCTTGCGGCTTACAGCCATGGTGCGTGCTCACATGCACACGTCGAACGATACCCTAGCTCACGAACATGGAGCACAGTACTGCGATACTGGACTGCTGTAATGGAAAGCGAATTCTGACAGCGACACCCGCCTCGCCTTTTGTGCTGCGCAGGCGGCGGTGAGCCCCGCCAGCATCAACTTTGCGGAGACGCTGTCGACGTTGAAGTTCGCGCAGCGCGCCAAGATGATCAAGAACATGGCCATCAAGAATGAGGTGCGTACGTGGTCGCGGCCCATATTATTGGTGCACTTGCGGCAGCGCGCTGTCATTGTTACTGATGTAAGCATGTCAAGCTTGCGCTGTCACAATCGCTGATTGATGCACGTCAAGCGTGCGCTGTAATCCAGCAGAGGCGCGTAAACCACTGACCTTATTTCTGGCACCTCAAGCGTGTGTAGTGAGAATGGCCCCCCGTAAATTGTAGGATGTAAGGCCCTGCAGCTCTGCCAGAAGACGTACCACACAAGGGCCTGAATGGCATGTATATTGCTCCAGAGGAGTCGTTGCCTAGCGTATCCCGTGCACCCCGTGGTCGCAGCTGTTAGCTCGTCCACTCGCAGCAGTCGTTCGTCACACTGCTCAGTGCAACTGCTGAGCTTCCGTGCTGACCTTCTCCTGTGTTGCATTATCCAGTGGCAGCACACAGCGCTCTTTGCAGCGTCTACCGTCACAACAGTCATGAGCCATTCGGCAGGACACTTCAAGTCTTGTAACTGTGTTTGTGTTGATGCTGATGCCGGCAGGTAGGCACAGCTGGCAGTTTCAAATCTTGTAACTGTATTTGTGTTGTGTTGATGGTACCGGCACATTCTGCAGGAGGTTTCAGGTCGTGTAACTGTATCCGTGCTGTCATGTCACTGCTACTGCCACGTGCTGCAGGACACCAGCGGCAGCTTTGAGGCGCTCAAGGCGGAGGTGGCATCGCTCAGGCAGCAGCTGGCGCTGGCCGCCGCAGGACCCCAAGCAGTTAGGCCAGGTGTGTCACTGGCATTTGCATGCAATCTTGGCAGCAGAATGATCACCACCTTTTGTGCGCGTCAGCAGCAACATTGACGATGTTTGCAAAGCATGTCTGCTGACCCCCAAGCCGTCAGGCCAGGTGCGTCACCGGCGGTTGCGCGGGACCCATACAATAGTATATAAATTGTACTTCTATGATTCTTGAAAGCACACAGATCTTGTAATTTACTGTCTTTTTAAAAAAACTTACATGTAAAGGTCATATAATTGCTGATGAATTATTCCGTGTATGCTAGAGGGCGTGCGTCCATGAGCCCCGCGGAGTTCAAGGCTTAGGGTTAGGGTTAGGGTTAGGGTTAGCGTCTATCCTGAAGCTCCGCACCGCCGCCACCGCCAAGCTCCCATGTGAATTATCAGTTCATTCATGCCATTCACGAGCCACAGCTCACACCTGAATGGATCTTCGTGCCAACTGCAGGACGTGCATCCATGACCCCAGCGGAACTCAAAGCCGCGCGCCTGTCCTTCGGCTCAGCAGAAGCGCCAAAAGGCGAATTTGTGGTGTGCTGTGTTTCAAACGGGAGCCACCGCCCTTGCCATTGATTGAAACATCAGGATTTTAAACAATTTTCCAACAACTGCCTTTTTTTGCAATGAATGTTGACGTGAAGGTCATGTAATTGCTGATGAATATCCCTGTGTATACTGCAGGGCGTGCGTCCATGACCCCAGCGGAATTCAAGGCCGCGCGCCTATCCTTTGGCTCTGCGAACGCCGCCGCCGCCGCCAAGCTGCTGAGCCTCGGCGACGGCGTCGTGTCGCTGGAGGCGCTGACAGCAGCGCTCAGGTGCAGCGCCGCCGCGGAGGTTGCGCGCGATGCCGCCAACGCGCGTGCCGAGTCACTCTTGGCGCTCGTCGACAAGGCCGAGAAGTGAGTCTTTGGGGCTATGTTTGTCTACATCTGGGTCAGTGTTCATGTGTGCTTTGAGGTGTGTGGTATGTCGCTGGAGGCGCTGACAGCAGCGCTCAGATGCAACGCTGCAGCGGAGGCTGCGCGCGACGCCGCCAACGCGCGTGCCGAGTCACTATTGGCGCTGGTTGACAAGGCCGAGAAGTGAGTGTCAGGTTCTTCGTGTAGTGTGTGGTGTGAACTTGGCGTGTGACGTGCCGCTGGAGGCGCTGACAGCAGCGCTCAGATGCACCGCTGCAGCGGAGGCTGCGTGCGACGCCGCCAACGCACGCGCCGAGTCACTGCTGGCGCTCGTTGACAAGGCCGAGAAGTTAGTCTTTTTCGGGGCTAGGTTTCTAGGGTTTACGTTCTTAGGTTTGCATTTGGGGGTCAGGGTTCATGTGTGCTTTGCGCGGTGTGAAGTTGGCGTGCGGCATGTCACTGAAGGCGCTGATGGCAGCGCTCAGGCGGAGGCCACGCGCGCCGCAGCCAACACGCGAGTCGCTCCCAGCCCTTGTCGACAAGCCGAGAAGTGAGATTGTAGGATTGGGACTGGGGCAGGGCAGAGGAGGCTGACAAGTCAGTTGCTCTCGGCTCAGGGTTAGACCTGGAGGTTGAAGTCCACGCGCGGTGCGCATTGTTGAGGTTCACGGCCTACATGTATGCATGTATATCACCATGCTGCCAATGGGTGCCTGGCGCTCGTCGGCAGGGCTGCTGCATCCCAACCCAAATTTGACCCTAGCCCTAACCCTAAACCTGTTTTCCATGCGATGGGCAGCACACGTGGAGTTCCTGTTGGCGGGTTCGCGCCAGCCAGGTGGCACGTCACCGAGGAACCAACCTCAACATGTGCTGACCTCTGCTTCGTCAGTTCACATTTGCGGTTCTGCGTCAAAGTGCAGAGGCGCTCTCAGTCTCTGTGTCGATCCCTCATGCCGCTCACTGACCGTAGCCTCACCCACAACACTTCAACTTCAACCCATACTCTTCAGGGCTGCGATGCAGAAGGAGATGATCCTCAAGTTCAGGGACAGCGCGCTGGCTGCGCAGCGCAAGAAAGACTCCGATGCTGAGCGGTGAGTCCCGTATGTTGAAGTTGAAGTTCATCAGGACTCCAACTTCAAGTTGCGCATCGACTGTGCAAGGGGCGACTCCGATACGGAGCTGCAGGTCCACTTGCACTTGCATGGCATGTAAGCATACTTGCTGTTGAAGTCAGTCTCACAACTTCGATATGGACACGACTGGCCATGCAAGTGAGCCGCCATATATAACAAGTCTATATGCTGAGTCAATGCCTTGCTTCACTAGGTATGTATGTACCTTGTGCAACCGCAGCAGATTTGCATGGTGCTCCACTAGGATGGCCTGCCTGCTCTTGACAGCTGGTGACATTTGCCAATCACGGACACAGGTGGCACGCGTTGCAATCCAACATCAGCTGTATACATTGCGGCCTCAACGATTGAAACTCAAACATTTGATCCGACTGCTGTAGAGCGGGTTTCGGCATTTGAAACAAAGACCACTTGGACTGACTACACATATGCTGTACATGAAGTTTGCCTCTTTTATTTCTTGCATCCTTTGGGCCGGCAGGGCTGCTATGGCAGAGGAGATTGCATTCCTGCAGAAGGAGCTCGAGGCAGGGGGCGACAAGCAGTCCCAGGAGGTACCCTCAACTGCAACTTGACACCCTTAATCCAACACATGTCCTGACCCTAACTCAGAGCATGTATTGCAGAGACGAACCATGCCTCACAGAAAGGGTGAAGCGTTGTGGCGTTGAACCTGGGCAATTCAAAACATCAGCAGTTCCGCGCCAATCTGTGCCAATGTGCCCTTGCCTGGTTTCCCCGCCCGACCTTTGTTCTCATTACACACATACGGGCAGCCACTTGTGTTTGACGCTGACATGGAAAGAAAAACAATGTGCTGAAGCGATGATATTCATGCAGCGTTGCCACAGCGGATGTCATTGTTATCTTCATGGATTCACTGTGTCGCAGCGCTCAATCGCGCCAGCAATGCGTCGCATGCGTGCAGGCACCCTCCTTTTTTTTCATCAAACAGAACTGCCCCTCCGTCTGTTTTGCAGAGTGTTTGTTTTTGCATGAAGTGATTTCAATGGACAATTTCGCGGTGCACGAATGCAGGCTGCGCGGTGGAAGCTGGCGTACAAGCACGCAGAGGCAAAACTGCTCGAGCTCACTGGCACAACAACTGACGGCGCAACAACAACCGGCAGACCACTCGTGTGGTCGATGGAGGACCATACCAAGTTCACAAGGTGCGCACTGTGCTCAAAAGTGTACTGACTGCGTTCTGTAGCCTGCCATGACTGTGCTTGTGATTGATGCTGCGACTGCTGACGAGCCACTGGCGTCTTTAATACTTGACCATACAGAGTTTTGAGGTGTGCTACTGTATGTGCAATTTGCTTCATGCTGAAACTGCCAGCACGCGGGTCGCCAGAGCAGCAGTGCGCACTTGCATGAATTGCGCATGCGTATCGTATGTGTACTTACCTGAACTGAGCGTTGCTGCTCCTGTGCAGCCTGCTGGACAGACAGGCGGGCTCGCTGGCATGCACTGTACTGCAGGGCTACTTCTGTGAACTGCACGTGTACTTCAGTGTACTATATGTACTTACCCGAACCGGCAGTGTACTGCCTGTGCACCATTGCTTGCTGCCGTGTAAGTGCACTCATGAAATTTAATACTTTTATAAGTATGAGTGAGCTTTATGCTGAGTCGGCCAGCAGCGACAGTTGGGTCACCAATACCGTTGAGGTACTTGCGCGAACTGCACGTTTTTGCTGTATGTGTACTTGCCTGAACTGAGCATGGCTGCTCTAGCGCAGCCTGCTGGTTAGACAAAGTGGCCTCACTGGCATGGACTGTACTGCCCGTGCACTGCACATGCACTTCAGTGTACTGTATGTGTACTCACCTGAGCGCTGCCTCCCTTTGCGCAGCCTGCTGGATGGACAAGTGGCCTCGCTCGCAGAGGAGGTGGCACACCTGCGCGCAGAGGCGGACGCCTTTGAGTTGAGGATGGAGGAGGCAATTGACGTTGCCGCCAGGTACAATGACTTGCCGCAGTCTTGTTGAGGACGTGATAATTTCTTTTCCAGGACACTTGTTCATGTATGGATATTCATCGATGTCCATTTGAACATCTGAGTAGGGCAGAGGGAGCTGCACGTCCCAAAAATCATAGTCACATGTTCTGGAGGGCCTACGCGTTCTTTTTAATGAAAATGGATGTTTCAGGAAACCTGCATGTATCGTATATTGCCAGAGACATGTGCACGCATACTCAATTGCATTTGGATGGCAGGCTAGGTCGCCTGGTCAACTCATGGGGGGGGCGGAAGGCTTCTTGCTCTGCAGTGCTGACCGCAAATGCTTGAGCAAGGGTTAGGGTTAGGGAGACTAGGGTTAAGGAGACTAACCCTAACCAGCCCTGTGGTTCACTTGTGCCCTTGTTGCGTGATCAACACAAGATAGCGCATCGTTGCGTGCTTGTATTGAGTCATCCACGGTACACTCTGCCGGTACTCATGGTGTTGGGCAGTACATGGCCGCTTACTACTACGACATGAACTGCCGCACGTGTTGAGGTTCACCTGCTGCACTGCTTTACAAGCACCCTTCTTGAAGGCGACACATGATGACTCCAGAGCCAAAATTCAACATCCACACGCACGCGCTGACTGCCTGATGCATACCTGTACTGTAAGCTTTTCTGATACGACATCGACCTCCACACGGTTTCCAGAACTCACTTATTTAAAATGAGCTGTTGCATTGCTCAACAGGGAGCTTTTTACTGGGGCATCTACTTCCACATGTTTTCCGGACCTTGCTTATTTACAATGAGCTCTTGCATTGCTTAACAGGGACGCGGAAGGCCGCGCCGACAGCACTTGATGCCTACGGAAGCTTTATAATTTTCCACTCGCACGCGTTGAATGCCTGTTGCATCTCTGCACTGCGAGCTCTCCGATGCAGCATCAACTTTCACATGTTTTCCAAGCGCATTAATTTATTGATAATGAACTGTTGTATTGCTCAATAATGTTGCATTGCTCAACAGGGACGCGGAAGGCCGCGCCGTCAGTCGCGAGCTGGCCGACAAGCAGATTGTCGAAGACGCCCTGCTCAAGAAGCTGCAGGTCAGTTTGGTGTGTGCATGCGTGTACCTTCACTTCATGTACTTGAAGTTGAGTGTGCACATGCATGCACGCACGTATTGTTTTAATGAATGTAGTCCTAAACCTCTATTTATGTTCAGGTATGTAGGCCGCATGGAGGACGATACTGTTTGCGAGCATAAATGCAAAAAACTGCTGTCATGTGATATGATTGGGCCGGCCTTCAACACTGATTTTTGCCTGTCTGCCATTTGCCAGCTGCTATGAGAGAGAGCCACACGACAAGGAGAAAGCTGACCTCAGATTCAATTATTAGAAAAGTCAATTTTGTTGGCTTCTCTTAAAATGCCCTAAGCAAGATTTCATCAAAAGTGCAAAGTTCAAAGCCTATGTAGTTCAAAGCAGTTGAAATTCCGCACTGTGCCTCTACACTGTGCCTCTGACATTACTGCCATCTCTCGACCGGTGCTGACTGCAGGAGAGTCACAAGGCGCAGGAGGAGGCTGAGCTCTCCTTAAAAGCAGCAAAACCTTTACAATCATTCAGTACTGGGTCCTGCGCCCTCAGCAATTCCTCTCACTGCGTGCCATTCCACAATGAACGGTGTCGGTGACTGCGGGAGAGTCACAAGGCGCAGGAGAATGCTGAGCTTTGTTTTTTAAACAGCACAAATACCACAGTCTTATCAACAACAGGATTAAGCTCTTGACTCAGCAAATGACCCGTGCTTTGTGTGCCATCCACTGGTGCCGACTGCAGGAGAGTCACAAGGCGCAGGAGGAGGCTGAGCTCTCTGTTCGCGAGGCGCACGCACGGCTGAGCACTGCCGAGGCATCGCGCACGGAGCTGCTGGGCAGAGTGGGCAACCTCGCCAAGCACCTGGACGACGAGAGGCGCAGGGTCAAGGCAAGATAAATGTTTTCATGGTTTGTTGCAGTTTGATTCTCATCTCAGCAAAAGGGAAAAATGCTTTGTTTTTACTATGTAATAGTTGATGTTGGGGCACAGCAGAGGTGTCGTGCACGGAGCTTCTGGGCAGTCTCGGCAATCTCGCCGAGCGCCTCGACGACGAGAGGCGCAGGGCCAAGGTAAGATGTATACTTCTATGTTGTGTTCATATTGATATCCTGTAGATTGAAGTTCAACTCGGGTTGTGAAGAAAGTTTATATTCCGTTCAACTGTATGCTGGGGTCACGTGTGGAGCTTCTGGGCAGAGTCAGCAATATATATCGCCAAGCACCTCGACGACGAGAGGCGCGGGGCCAAGGTGAGAGAAACTTCAATTGTGATGTCTTGCAAATTGAAGTTCAACTGGGGATACACACAGTTGAAGTTTGCATCTTGTTCGATTTTTTACTGGGGCACAGCAGATATTGACAGCCTTGCCAAGTTGTAGTTGGGAGGAATTTCAGAGGTGAAGGGGCATTAACTAGAATGTGTTTCAGTTGCAGTGGTGCAAGCTGGCATTTTGGGACGAGGCATGCACCACTGCTGCGGTTGTCGCTATCCCTGTATGACACGCATGCTTGTCATATTGGCCAAAACTCCTCCTGTTCTCGTTTCACCTAAAAAGCTTCTGCCATTCTTGTGCTCATGCCGATGGTGGCGTGCCTCGGTTGCAGCACTAATTGTGCCCAGTCATTCTGTACAACTGCTTCGTCGTTACTGCAGGCGGCAGAGGCGGAGCGCGATGCGCAGCTGGCGGCGCTGCAGGCAAAGGCAAGTCACACATTGCAGTTCAGCTGTAAAGCTCAACCTCAGCCTAAAATCAGCTCAATGCAAGGAACACAGGGGGCACGCTGAACCCACGGTGCAAGTGGACAGTACACGCGCGCGACAGTAGCATGATTTCAAGGCGCAAATGAAACACAGGTGCAGGTCTGGTGTACGCTGTCCTATACTATTCTGGTAGATGCATTTATTTCTACTGGTCGGTGTTCATGCTGGCTGTGTCACTCCAGGCCTGCAGGGTGCGGTTGGCCTGTGCTCATTGTGAGTGCCAGATGAAATGAGCTAACTCAGAGCCTAACTGTAAGCAGTGCTGCCATTCTGCATGCATGCTCGCTGCGTTGAAGGCCAATCAACTGGCAGCAGGATGTTCCATTTGTGTTCACTTGTAAGCTTGGCCCCAGATTGAGGTGCTCAGTGCTCAGTGCAGCAGCAGTGCTCAACAGGAAAGCCAACTACGAATTGGCTGCCTCTTCTGTTGGGCGAAGGGCAGTGCACATGGGTCGTGCAAGCACCAAGATTACATTGAGGATTAGGGGTAGAGTTGGTTGAGGGTACAGTGCAGTCAAAGTTACTGGCACTGGCGCTGACGGTGGTACTGCTTTCGCCCCTTCCTTTTTTTGCCTGTTTTTCTACTTTTTGCCTCAGATTGAGGCGCTGAGCGCTGAGCGCGAGGCGGCAGCAGCGCTCGACAGGGAGGGCAGCGAGCTGTCCGCGCTGCGCGTGCAGCTGGCGACAGCCGTCAAGGACAACGGCGTGCTGCTGCGCCGAGCTCGCGAGGCGAGTGTTGAAGTTGAAGTTGTGTAGTGTTGAGGTTTGTAGCTTAACACGTACACCCCGTACTAGGTCACCTGTAACTGAGTACGCAAAGCGATCAACGAAGTTGCTGCGGCATGCTCGCGAGGTGAGTGTTGAAGTCGAATTTACATGTTGAAGTTCAATGCTCCACCAAGCACAATCGTGTAGCAACTGACTGCGCAGAGCGGCGTGCGTGCGAGGCAAGTATTGAAGTTGAAGTTGTGTGTAGTGTTGAAGTTCAGTGCCCCACAGCACATCGTATAACACGTACTGACTGCGCAGAATGTTGGATGGCTGCTGCCCATCCAGAGACATGCGCTGGTGCTGTGTGCGTGACAAACACAGTTGCCACATTCCCGCGCCTCAAGGCAAAACTTCAACATTGTGGAAGTTGAAGTGTGCGCATCATACCCCCATGCACCATCTCCATGAAGGTGTGTTCATTCAGTGCTGGTGCGCTGCAGAGGCTGACGATACAGATGAAGGATGTTCACTTGTGCACCTGCACTGCAGTGCAGTTGAAGTTGTGGTTGAGAGTACAGTTGAAGTTGTGCGCTCACTTATCGCTCACTCATTGCGTACCGATGTGCTACAGGCTGCGGCGGAGGCTCATGACATAGAGGATGATCTGGAGCGTCGTATTCAATACAGTTGAAGTTGTGGGTCCCCTACCAAACAAATGTCGTGTCAAGGATGCTATGCGGGTGACGCTGATAATTCAGTGCTCACTCATTGAATGCTCGTGTGCTGCAGGCTGCGGCGGAGGCGGATGAGATGGAGGATGATCTGGAGCGCGCACAGGAGAGTGTTGCCGCAGGGCAGGCCGCGCTGCAAGCAGAGAAGGTCAGCCCACGCCTGCATCATCCTTCTCATACTTCAAGAAGTATTACAAGGCATCCATATTTAAAGTGATCGGGCGCATCTGAAACCTTATACTTCTACAACGTGTCATGGTTGTGTGTGTGCTTCTTTGTACTTTAAGTAACGTTTGGAGCGTTGCCGCAGGGCAGGCCACGCTGCAGGCAGAGGTCAGCCCACGCGTGCATCATGATTGACGTATCACAAGGCATCCATCGTGTTCATAATTCATATGTTGTAAAGCATCCATCATGTTGATGATAGCGTTGCGATTGGGCGTACTTCGAAGTATGTTAAATTGCATACAATACGTGCACAGGAGAGCGTTGCCGCAGGGCAGGCCGCGCTGCAAGCAGAGAAGGTCAGCCCACGCCTGCAGCCATATTACATGCCCATCATGCTGAATCTAGAGTCGGGCCTTGACGTATGGAAATAGTACGTCGCTATGATGTGTGCTGCCAGCACAGCGTTTCGAACGCAGCTGCAAATGCGGGGCACCTTGATTGCAACAGCATCAGGTGTGTGTCTGCACAAGCTGCCTTACTACGAAGCATCTATTCATTTGAAGCATGTGTCTCATACGGTTGTGACGGTGCCCTTCCAAATGGCAGCTCTGCATCAGCCGTGCTCAGCAGCATTCGATGAAACTGCAGCATATTCATAAGAGCAATGACACGCCCACAGCTAAAATGAACAGCATTTTGCGCTCCGATACAGGACCATGCCGCCTAATAGGATAAACCACTGTTGAGCAAGTAAACAATGACAAGTTCAATCACAATCCAGCAAGTAAAACAACAACACGCCTCCGATGATGAAATAAATTCATGCTTTTCTGCATTACAGGACCGTGCCGCCGCGGAGGCAGCGGCGCTGGAGGCCCAGATGAAGCAGCAGGAGGAGGCTTACGAGCGCGAGCTGGAAGAGAAGCTGGCCGAGAAACTTGCACTCGACAAGGTGAGTCACCGTGCTCCTGCATGATGATTCAAGCGCGTACTGTAGTCCAAGCGCGTACTGTACCGTACCACAATCCCTGATGCGCTGATGACCAATCAGCAGACGCTGTTCTGCAGGCGTACAATTGGAAACCTTTCACAAGGGTGGTCACCTCCTGCACTGCACTGCATACATGAAGTCCTGGCAACACGTGGGTTAGGGTTAGGGTTAGCCTAACCCTAACCCTAACCTGACCCTAACCCTAAGGCATGCTGCGCTTCATGCAGCTGTGCGCACCCGAGGGCCGCGCAGGCGTACCTGCAGCAACTGGCTGCGCCCCTCCCGCCACCCTCCCCCCCCCCCCCCCCAACCCCTCCGGCTTTGAAGTCGTACCTGTGTGCCTCCAGCAACTAGTTGGCCTGCCCCCTACGGCCTTTTTGCCGGAGAACTTGTACCTGATTTATTTGCTTGACCACGTACATCATGCTCGGTTGCGGAGGCTGGCAGATGTGGAACTTTGGACAGAAATTGACAGAAATTGCCAGGACGTGCACATCATCAGATGAGCGGGCGAGACTAGCTTCGTCATTGCAGATTTCATATCCTTCTCGTATTGAGCGCTGCGATACTCTATCTTTTGGTGTAAATAGAAGCATGATTTCCTGAACACTGAGACTGGCGTTCATGACCGTATGTTGTTTGCTCAGCCGCGTGAGTAGGTAGGCAAGACTAAGTAGCGCTGACGCCCTCTGCTGAGTTAGGGTTAGGGTTGGGTTTAGGGTTAGGGTTAGGGTTAGGGTTAGGTAACACTGACACTGGTGCTCATGGTATCGTTTGCTTAGACGTGTATGTGACCATGAGTAGGTGAGGCTGCCATCCCATGTTCACCATCATTCGCTGCTGCTCTCAATGCAGGAGCTGGATGAAGCGCAGAGCGCGCTGCAGCAACAGGGCTCAGCGCATGCGGCAGCGCTCGCATCCGCGGCGGAGGAGCAGCAGCGGCTCAGCGCAGCTCTCGCCGCTGCGCATGCGACAGCTCAGGTGAGTCACTCTTGCAGTTACATCTGGTCATAAAGCTTCAGCAAAGAGTTGAAGTTTGGCTTGCCCGTGCCGCCTCGGCTGCTGCAGCGACTGCTGCGGAAGCTTTTCAAAGTTAGGCTTCGTGAGTGCAAAGACAGAAACAACTTCTTGAAAAAGGAGGCGGAGTATGCACACAGGGTCTAGGGTTAGGGTTAGGGTTAGGGTTAGGCTCATGAGCGTACATGGCAACACCTTTGCCGGTAAATCCTGCGCAGCGTTTGTCTCGTCTTCTGCTGCTGTGCACGGAGTGTCACTTGGCGGCCGAGCATCAACAAGCTGCCGTCGCTACTGTATACCTCGTATTTCAATGTATCGTGTGCCACCAGCTGCCAAACTAAGCATCGGCACTCAGTACCACAGCTACTTCTTTTTCAAGCACGAAGGCAGCTTGATTTACTCATACACGCCTTGCCTATGGCTTGTACGGCGCGTGCGCAGGAGCTGGAGAGCAGGGTGTCCTCGCTGCAGGATGACTGCGACACCCTGGCGGAGCAGGTCGCCTTCAGCAATGGGTACGTATGCTGTGCTGTGCATGTATGTATGTATGCTATGCATACATGTATGTATGTATGTATTGAGCAGTGCGTCCTCGCTGCAGGACGACTGCGACACCCTGGCGAAGCAGGTCGCTTTCAGCAATGGGTACGTATTCTATGTATGTATGTATGTATGCTATGCATACACGTATGTAAGTATGTATTGAGCAGGGTGTCCTCGCTGCAGGACGACTGCGACACCCTGGCGGAGCAGGTCGCTTTCAGCAATGGGTACGTATTCTATGTATGTGCCAGGGTGGAGCAGGTCGCTTTCAGCAATGGGTACGTATTCTATGTATGTATGCTATGCATACATGTATGTATGTATGTATTGAGCAGGGTGTCCTCACTTCAGGACGACTGCGACACCCTGGCGGAGCAGGTCGCCTTCAGCAATGGGTACGTATGCTGTGCTATGTATGTATGCATGTACGACAGCAGCGCATGCGGCATGCGCATGCCCTACTTACCGCCCCGCCCTTTCTCTGCAACACTGCAGTAACATTTGGAACAAGAATCAATTATATCATTGTTTTTGCTGTTTGCCGTTTCGTTTAAGTTCCTGGTGCGAAACTCATGACAAGGCCTGCTTTGTCTGCCGCAGTTGCATGGAGGAGCTGGAAGGCGACCGTCACGCGGCTCACGCGGCGGCGGCTAGCGCTAGCGCCACACAAAACGTCCTGCGTAATGTCCACCCTCGCGTTCCCGACTGCAAACCTGCGTCTAGACAATTTCAGCCAGCACATGCAAGTAATGAATGTTCACGATCTGCCCTGCGTTTTTCGCACGCAGCCGCGTGGAGGAGCTGGAAGGCGACCTCCACACGGCTCAGGCGGCGGCGGCGGCAGCTGCGCAGCGGGCGGCGTCGCTGGCGCAGGAGCTCGCCGCCGCTGCGGAGGCAGCGGCTCAGCAGCAGGGCGCGCTGGCGTCAGCGCTCGACGCCAGTCAGGCGCAGGCAAGCATACCTACCCATGAAGCGCGCGCATTTTGCTGACACAGTTGCTCAGCTGCAGTGCTGTCAGTTGCGGGAGTGCGACCATTGAACCCTAACCCTAACCCTAAGCGATTGTTCTTGTTGGCAGCGTTGCATGTTGCCTCTCTGGCGAACACGGTGTGCGTGGTGGTCAGCCCTCAGTGTGAGGGTCAGGGCTAGGGTTTGGGGTAGGGTTAAGGTTAGGGGCTGGAAGTGTGTGAGGGTTTCCCCCCCCGTTTCATGAGCCACGTCGTGGCGATATGTTTGTGCGGCAGACGCAAGGCATTGGCGGCCTCTCAGCCTCCTTAACCCCAGCGGCATGGCTCAGTAAGTAAGGGCATGGTCACGGCTAGCGTCATGGCGAGGGTTAGGGTTAGGTCGCCATATCGCTGGTGCACGCCCTGCACCATTTGCTATGCTTGCGAGCCACGGCGATACTCGATCATCTCATTGCCTGAGTGTACCATGATGCCGATGCTTGTCGCAGCACACCTTTTAAGTGCACGTGCTGTGTAACTTGAAGTTTAACTTCAAAACTTCAAATACTAACACCCCGTCCACTGCATACCGCAATCACATTTTGTTTGTGCTGCAGGTCGCTCAAGCGCAGGAGGCGCTCGCGGCGGCTGCCGCCGACCACGCCGCCGCTGCAGCAGCGGCGGAGGCAGCGGCAGCAGCAGCAGCTGCGCAGCACGCCGCGATGCTCGCTGAGCTCGAAAGCGCCGCCGCCGTCGCCGCCGAGCGCGACGCCGCCGTCACGCGCCTGAGTGCCGAGGCAGCGGAGGCAGCGGCGCAGCACGCCGACACGGCAGCAGCGCTCGACGCCGCCGCCGCCGCCCTCGCCGCGCGCGAGAGTGCAATCGTGGAGTTGGAGGCGGCGGCGGCGCGTGCGGACACGGGGCGCACAGCGGCGGAGGCGGCGCGCGCCGCTGCCGCTGCTGCCGCGGAAGAGCGCGAGCGCGCCATCGCGGCGCTGGAGGCGGCGGCGGCGCGCACTGCCGAGGAGCAGACGTACATCGTGGCGGCGATCAGCTCCGCCAACGCGTCGCTCGCGGAGCGCGAGAGCACGATTGTGAAGTTGGAGGTGGAGGCGGCGGCGGCGGCGGCGTGGCATGCGGACGCTGCCGCTGCGGCGGGGACGGAGCTGGCGGCGGCGGCGGCGGCCCGCGATGGGTCCGAGGCGCAGCTGGCGCGGCTGCGCGAGGAGCACCAGGACGCGGCGCAGGTGAGCGGTGGGGGTAGGCATCTCAGACAAGGGGTATGTATTGGTTGTACATCGCTGCGCGAGGAGCGCCAGGACATGGCGCTGGTGAGGGGTGTGGTAGGTGATAATTGAGTTGGGTCAATGTTTACACCGTGTGACATGTAGGACATGATAGCGCTAATGCGGTGAGCTTTGCTGGACATGCAAACACAACAGCGGTGTCGCTGAGTCAGTTGATGGTCTCTCAGGCAAGGGGAATGCATTGTTAGTACGATGGGCTTTTGTTTTTTATTTTGCACGAGCAGAGAGGCGTGCTCGGGCTGCAGCTGGGTGCAGCGCCGCACACGTGCGCTGGCTACCGAAGCATCGCAGACGCGCGCACTGCCTACCCCTAACCGTAACCCTAACCCTAACCCTAACCCTGCTCACAGCAGCAGCGCTGCAACCAGATCGGGATCGACGACGACCGCTGTGCTGACCCTTACCCTATCGCTGACCCTGCGGCATGCATAAGTGTATGCGTCCATTACTGCTGAACATTCTACACTATGCGCATTCAAGAGCGCTGTCACTAGCTGCTGAACCTCTGTGTGGGGGGGCTGCCGGCTGGAGCTGGCCTACCGAACACGTGAGACCTTCTCAATTACTGAACACCCATGCCTCGAACGCTAAAAGCTTGCACACAGAAGTCTTTTTGACTGGTGGATACGGTGGTACTGTTTGACTCGTGGCCAATTGCTGCAGCAGCGGCGACCACGGTTACTGGTGGAAGGCACTTGCGGCTAACCATCCCTTGTCACCTACAGCTCTACGATCTTTTGATTCGTTTCCATTCTTACTGGACATGACCGCTCAGGTCAGGGTGGATGGGCTGCGAACAGGCTGAATAACCGCGCAGGTGTGCTCGTCAGCCGCAGACGGAGAGTGCTGCTGCAGAGCGCTGCAGCAGCACTCGCTGAATGCTGCTGCCAGCAGTGAAATGATCATGCCACAGTCAGCTCTGCTCCAGTGCAGCAGAGGACTTGCACTTGCAGTAGCTCACACTGCAATGTGTATTCTCGCGTCATGACACAGCAATATGACTCAATGCAGTGGTTCACTTTGCAGCACATGACTTCAGAAGTCAGCAAACAGGAGCTCATGACGAAGTGCGTGTCCTCGCTTCGCGCTGGCGCACCAAGCAGCAATGTGGTGCTTAATACAGTGGTTCACTTTGCAGCACAGGACATTACACTTGTCCTTCAAGAAGACAAGAGCCCATGAATAATAACAATCTGCATGTTCTCGCTTTGCGCAGGCGCACCACGCAGCGCAAGCGGCGCTGCTGGCGCAGCTGCAGAGCGCCGATGCCGCTGCAGCAGCTGCCGCGGACGACCTGCAGCAGCAGCTTGCGCACGAGAGGGAGCGGTCGCAGCAGGCGGGCGACAGCGCAGCGGAGGCAGCGGCGCTCGCCGCCGCGCTCCAAGACAAGGTATGTTGGGCATAAGTGCAGCAGGACGTGTAGGTATAGCTTGCATCAAATTGGAGGTTGCAGCAGGCAGCGGATAGCGCTGCGGAGGCAGCAGCGTTTGCCGCCGCACTCCAAGACAAGGTATGTTGGGTATCAGTGCTGCAGGGCATGTGGGTATAGCTTGCAGGAAATGCGCCGTCGCAGCAGGCTGGTGGCACAGCTGCGGAGGCCGCACACCCAGTTGCTTGGACAATGCCAAGGGTTAGGGTTAGGGTTAAGACTACCTGCGTCATCGGTTCGCCTGTATTGCAGGTCGAGGCCCTGGAAGGTGCGGTGTAACACTGCGGAGCGCTGCCGATGCGCTGAGCCGTGACTCTGCTTCCTAAAAGGCTTATTAATGAAAGCGCACTGGAACACCCTCAGCGCAGACATTTCCGCAATCGTGCTGGTTCGTGGCCTATCAATGAACTGTGATGCTGCGCCGTCGTTGCACATTTATCGCAGGCCGGGAGCCTGCAAAGCGCGATGCAGCAGTCGCGGAGCGCTGCCACTGAGCAGTGATGCCTCATGAAACCCATGCATACATCCTGTGCCCATCATTACCGCATTGTTGCATGTACAGAGCCTAGAGCGTTTCATCTGACCCTGCAGCAACGTTTCGTCTTCGATGCAGGTTGAGAGCCTGGAGAGCGCGGTGGAGCAGTCGCGGAGCGCTGCCGACGCACTGAGTCGTGACCTCGCCACCGCGCGCGAGGAGAGCGTGCGCGCAGCAGCAGCGGCGCAGGCGCAGCACGCGCACGTGTCAGCGGAGGTGAGCGGAAACGTGCAACGGTTTGGCTGACATGTATATAAACCAGTTGTTACATTGTCTAAAATAAACATGTACATCAAGTATCATGTGGATAATGCAAGCATGAGCGGCGGTGCCTATGGCGCGATCAACGCGTCTCGACATGGGTCGTTGACATCACGTTGTTACTTTGACAGCGCCCTGGATGTGCTCCAGTGTTTGTTTTACCTTTGGTATGGTGCACAGGTGTGCAGGGGGCCGCCCCGCCGCAAGTGCCAGAATGGAACGGCAATGCGCATGTAACGTCTGCGTCTGCTGTGCACAACGTGAATATCTGGTGATGACCGCTGCAAGGGCGTGGTGTAATGCGAGCATGGGTGGTTGTATCAGAGTGCAGATGTATCAACGTAGGCTTTCATATGGCGTTGTTGCTTCAACAGCACCTTGCATGTGCTCAAGTGAGAGCGCTGCTGCGCAGGTGGCCATTCTGCTGCAGCACTAGTCACTGCTGTAACTGCCAACACAAGTGACGGCAATGAACATATATCGGCTTGCACCTTTTGTGAGCTAACAACTTAAACCTTCGTCATGCGAGCACGAGCACTTGTAGTACATTGGACATGTCTCAACATTTGCAAGTCTCTTTGGTATTGCATTGTTGCTTTTAAGCATAGTGTTGTTGCTTCAGCATAGTCTTGGGTATTGCACTGTTGCTTTGACAGCACTTTCATTCAATCCAAGTTAATGGTACTCAAGTGTTCATTCACCCCTTGATGCTGAGCGCTGCTGAGCATGTGGCCATTTTGCTACCATCACTTAACTAACTGCTATAACTGCCAACACAAGTAACAGCAGTGAGCGTGTAACGGCTGTACGTTCTGTGAATTAACAACACGAATCTTCGATGCTGAGCGCTGCTGTGCAGGTGGCCGTCATGCGCGACGCCGTCTCCGCGGCAGAGGAGCAGTGCCTGGAGCTCGGCGAACAGCTTGAGGCAGCGCTCAAGCAGGCAAGTCGTCAACTTCAATGGCAACTTCAACAATTATACCTTCATTGTTTTCACGGTCAAAGTAAACCACATAAAGAAAAAACACCGTAGAGCTCTAAGTTCCAAGGTGTGGCAGTATCCGTGGTTGCCGCTGCTGCGGCCATTGGCCATATCCACAGGAGCCAAACAACTTATGTGTGCAAGCTTCTCAGCATTTGAGGCGTGGGTGTTCACAGTTGGAAAGCTCTTTCCAATGACTGTACCATTTGTTCAATCCTATTTTGATTTAGCCAAACCTCTCACCCTAGATCTGGACGATGTCAGCGCTCAGTTGTGTCCGCGCCTGGCGTAAAGGCGTTCGAGCTGGCAACAAGCTTCAACTGGGGTGGTGTCTTTGACCAATCTACAGACTTCAAGGAACAGTGGCCCTCTAATGCCACGCTTTCAGTCAATTTGTGCCTCTTATTTCTCAACGTCTCTGCTGTTTTCGTGTTGCGTGCACGCGCAGGTTTTCAAGGCAGCGCCCTTCAACGCCGAGCCAATACCGCTCGTTAGAGTAAGCTAACCCCTCAACCCAAATTGAGCTAGCCTCAAACCCTTGCACGGGACGATCTCAACGCTCCGCTGCATTTGTATTGTTCGTGTTGCGCGCACGCAAGTGTCCGAGGCGGCGGCCTTCTTAGTTGGTGGCGTTTTTCACCAACCTACCGACTTTGAAGGAGACGTTAGCCTTTAATCCCACTGTTTCAGTCAACTTTTGCCTCCTATTTCACAAAGTGCTGTATTCATATCGCGCGCACGCAGGTGTCCGAGGCTGCGGCCTTCAATGCGGAGCTCACCGCGCTCAACTCTGAGCTCATGCTGCAGCGCGACAGCACGCGCGAGGAGGCTGCGACGAGCGCTGCCGCAGCAGCGGAGGAGCTCGCATCCGCGCAGGAGCAGCTGGCGCACCGCGAATTTCAGGTACATACTCAATTGTGTGAATGTATTAATTATATAATTGGAAGTGCTGGGGAGTTTCAGTGGTATCGTAAAGTGGTGCTGTGAGCGTGAAGTACCACAGACCCTTGCTGGGAGGTGCGTCAATAACATATTGTGGTCCTGTTGAGCGCTGCTGCCGCCGTGGAGGATCTCGCGTCCGCGCAGGAACAGCTGGCGCATCGCGAGTTCCAGGTACTTGAGAGAGCGACCCAATTTTTTATTTATCAATGAGAACGTGAAAGATTTTTTTGGGAAGTTTGCAATTTGAATGTGTGATCGTGGACATGCCGGGGAGATTCACGCAGAGGAGCTCGCGCCCGCGCAGGAGTAGCTGGCGCACCGAGAGTTCCAGGTACTTACTATGCGAGTAATAGTATATCACAGAGGTGCAATGGTATATTTCAAGTGACAAACCTCGACGTTGCTGGCACAATGCTATGCTTCAAGCAACAACGAAAAAAACTTGCATGTCGCAAGCAGCACCACTCGACCACGGCCACTTAGACAGGGGGGAGGGGCCGCGCTGCAAGCATCATCAGTTGTTCATCACAGCACTGAAGCGCAGAGAGGGCCAGCGGGGCGCTGCGCACATCTTGAAATGATACACTTGAAGCAACAAACTTCTATTGGTGCCATGATGAATCTGCGTCAAGCAGCAAACTGCGTTGCTCATCACGGCACTGAAGCACAGCGCTGTGCCGCGCTGCAGCTGGAACACGTCAGCGAAGCGCTGCGCACATCTAGAAATGCTACACTTGAAGGTACAAACTTCTGTGGTTGCCAAAATGAATCTGCGTCAAGCAACAAATTTCGCTGTTCATCACTGCACTGAAGCACAGCGCTGTGCCGCGCTGCAGCTGGAGCAGGCCAGTGGAGCGCTGCACATATCTAGAAATGATATAAAGAAGCACGGTAAGTGTGGAAGGCACTCGCGGCTGACCGCTCCTTGTCACCCAGAGCTCTACGATCTTTTCATTCGTTCACATAAAGAAGTACATTAAGTGAAAAACTTATCTACAAGTTGCCAGCAGAATAGAATAATTCAAGTAACATCACTGCACTGAAGCGCAGAGCTTTGCCGCGCTGCAGCTGGAGCAGGCCAGCGGAGCGCTGCGCACTTCAAGTGACAAATTTAATATTGCCAGCAGAATGTACTTCTTCAAGCAACAAACCTGGATGTTGCGAGCAGATTTACTCGACCATGGTCACTGAGACTGGGGGGAGGGGCAGTACTGTAAAGCATCATCAGTATTCATCACTGCACTGAAGCACAGCGCCTTGCCGTGTTGCAGCTGGAGCAGGCCAGCGGAGCGCTGCGCACATCTGCGGAGGACCTGCGCATCGCTCTCGCGGAGCGCGAGAGGGTCGAGCGCGATCTGCAGGGGAGGCTCGCGGGCGTCACCGCTGACCTGCAGAGCGCTGCTGCGCAGGTGAGTACTGTTGTGTACTCTGTGCTGTACACTGTGTGTACTGTGTGTTGTGTGCGTGTACTGTGTACTGCGCAGTGTGTTTGCTGCGCAGGTGCCAATGCGGGTACTGTACTGTAAGTGTACTGTGTATGTACTGCATACTGCAAAGTGTGCAGGGGGAGGCCGGCATGCATCGATGTGAGCCTGCAGTGCGCTGCTGCGCAGGTGGACTCGTGTATCGTGAGCGTGTACTGTACACTGTGTGTGCTGTACATGTATTTTGAAGCTGTGCGATCTGCATGGGCGTCGCCGCAGATCTGCGCATGCTTTGTACCATGTGAACTGTGTACTGTGCAATGTACTGTGCCATCAGGGCCGGTGTAGTGCTAAGACAAAACACACCACGCCTTTGTCCCAGATGCAGTTTTTTTTTCTTCGCTTCCTTCAGTGCAGCGAACAGCCTGACACTGCTTTTGACTGCTTGGGTATGGGTTGGTATCACCCAACCTCATAACCGAAACCCTGACTATGAAGGCAGACACAAATGTGTTCTGTCCTGCTTTGACCTTCTTGAATATGTACATGACTGAGGCACAACCGACTAGACTGAATGTGCTGTCGCAATATGCAACCCTAACCCTAGCAATGTACGCTGGGCTTGCAGCTGGAGGCCAAGACTGCAGCACTGGTGGCGCTTGAAGCGACGCTGGAGTCCCTCAAACAGGTGTGAAGAAACTTGAATTTGAAGTTGAGGAAGATAAACTGGAGAACCTTACCCCCTGGAGGGCGAGGAAATTGGCTGAAGTAAGAGACTTGCTGACATTGGTAAAGCAGTGCGTTGAAAGCGCCAACAGCATCACGTGTCCGCTGCTTGGTGTAACACAGAAAGTGGTGGGAGGGGCACAGCAGCATGTGGCTAACATGACCACAGTGCACCAGCCACAGGTCTTGGAAGCATGCTACTCAGCAGCATACGTGGTTACAGGAGCGCTTGCATTTGAGCCGTGCATACACAAAATAGCTTGCCGCTACTCTTGGTCCTTGCGTGATTCAGCGACATATCTGAGGATGCTCAACCTTGCACTCCTCAAAAAGTACGCATTATAGCATTTCTGTACGTAGCGATAAACTGCCGGATGATCCCATGTCGCTGTACACTGCCACGGGTGTCAAAATGGTGCTGCCGCTGCTGTTTGCATCCGTAGTGACAGGAAAGAGCACAGTGCAACAACCACAGGTTTTAAAAGCATGCGACTCAGCAGCATATTTGATTGCAGAGGCGCTTGCATTTGAGCTGCACATACACTCGCTTGCATCTGGGCCACACATAAACTAAACAGCTTACTAAACAGCCCGCCGCTATTCGTGTTTCCTGCGTTGCAGGAAAAGGCCTCCAGCAATGCTCAGGCAGCTCAGGCGCTCGCCACCGTGGGCGAACTCACTGTCAGGTAAGCCCATATCTAGGGCTAGGGTTAGGGTTCATGATAACAGCACACATCTAGGGTCTGGGTCAGCGGTTGTGCCTGCATGTACAGCCTCGCATAAAGCAAAGCGGGCAGGCGGCGCAGCACATCCAAGATGCACCTCGCTGTTGTGCACGCCTAGAAAAAAAACAAGTGACGAGCAGTACTGATACTGTTTTGTACGTCTTCGCATGTACGAACACAACCATGCGCAGCCTGGCCAAGCAGACGGCGGAAGCGCAAACCTCCGCAACAGCGGCGGCGCACGAGGCGGAGCTGCGGCGCGAAGCGGCGGCGCGGCACGCGGCGGCGGCGGCGGCGATGGACGCGGAACTTCAACTGCGTACGCGCGAGCTGCAGGCCAAGAGCGAGGAGGTGGAGACCCTGCAGTTGAAGTTGGAGGACCGCATACGGGAGGGCAGGTGCATGAGTTGATGTTGAGTATTTTGCAGTTGAAGTTCTCTGGCCCTGTTTGGCAGGGTGGGAGAAGTGTTGATGGTGCAGCAGTTGATTGGTTTTTGGCGCATTCACGGGCATGCGTGTTGTTGGTTGATCTTCAAATGGTTCTGTATAATGCGAAGTATTCTATTTTCCGTAGTGGACAGCGATGTTGAAGTTGAAGAACTGCGTTTTGCGCCGCACTCCATACTATACACGTGCCGGTCTATGTGGCGAATGATGTTCAAGATACGGTGGAGCCAGCATTCATGCACAGCGGCGCGGTGTTGCGAACTGCACTGCATGCAGCAGCCCTCATCTATAGATAGAAGTTGATCAACTGCGCGCTTCAGTGCAATGTGAACGACTTCAACTTGACGTTCAAGAACTGCGCTTTGCTGCTGTGCCTGTCTGCTTTGCCCGTGTGGCCCGTCTGCAGCTGCCTAACGGAGGCCCTGACAGACTTGCAAGGGCAGCTGGCGCAGGCCATCGAACAGGTATGTATTGAGTACCTTGCCTAAGGCGACATGCCAACGTACCCATGTGATCATTCTTCAGTTTGTAGACGTGTTGGTAAAGTTGATGTTCGTTTTTCTACTCTTTGAGTCACTTCGAGCTGTCTAAATGATCACAAACGTATACTTCGAAGTACATGCTAGCTAATCCATAAAATGACATAGAAGAGTAATTAGTGAGGGAAGGCTGGAAGCAATAGCATGTGCTTGCAAACCTGCCCTTGAGCACAGTCATTGAGCAGGTATGTATTGAGTACCTCAAGCCTGGCACATAACCTCTTCACCAATGCGCAGGTGCATGTCAACCCGCAGCAGAAAGAAAGGGGACTGAATGAGCTGAGGCCCAGTGGTGCACGCCTGCTGCTTGCTGCCGCAATGCCGTGCAACACTAAATGACAAGGGGGGGGGGGGGGGGGGGGGTTAGGCAACTGCAGTTCAGTCGGCATGGTGGCAACATGCTGGGCGGCAGTCGTGGCCATTGTTCTCCATGTTGGGGCACAGCTTGCGGTCTCGCTGATGAAAAGTTCATGCATGGCTGCGCATCAATACAATCATACGTGCAAGACGGCTTCGCGCAACGCAATCTACTCCATCACGTGGCTATTCCGCTCTGTTGCAAGTCCTCCATAGCATACGTTGACCCAGATAAACTTGACCTTTCTTGTTGACTTCTTCATGCAGGTCGGCACCATGCGCGAAGAGTCTGTGGCGCTGGCGCAAGAGTCGAGCAGCGCTGCGGTGGAGGCAGAGGAGATGCGCACCACGCTGGAGGCGCAGATCTCAACTCTCCAGGTGCGTTCTACTTCAACAGCTCATAAGGGAAGCAAAGTTGAAGTACACGTGAGTGTGAGCTGGCAAGAGGGGGAAAAGGCGCGATGGAGGCGCAATGTCGCAACTCATCAGGTATTGACTTCAACTGATAAATTGCTGACCATGACAACACTTTGAAAAACACAGGCCACAGCGTCAAGTTTTTGTGGCTGTGTGAAGGAAGGCTCAGCCCGGGCGAGCGCGGCGCGCTAGAGGGGAGCCTGGAGACCGGCACTGTCACACTCAACTTCCATCCAAACTTCAACTTTGATGATTTTGCTTTTTCGACAAACCACATACATGTACTCGCATAACAGCCCCCTCCTCCCCCCACCCGTCAGGGCGAGATATCGCGGCTGCGCGAAGGCAGGCTCAGCCCGGGCGATCGCGGCGCGCCAGAGGGGCGCCTGGGAGGGTCGCGTTCAACTTCAATCCAAACTTCAGCTTCGCAGATTTCGTTGAACTGCACTTACCGTCTTGTCGATAATTAAGGTCACTGGACGGCTTTTTTGTTTCCGCGTAAAAAGGGGGGGTGGACGTGCTTTTTGCGGAGCTAATTAAAAGGGGTGGACGCATTTTAAGAAGGCTACACAGATCGCCTGCTATGCACTTCGTTCTTCTTCATAATGGATTCGCGCTCGCGTTCGCCCAACCAACGGACGCCGCAGAAACGTTTCGTCCCTCGCCAGTTTTGTCAGGATCTGCGTGTAGATCGATCCATCCTGTGTGCCAAAAGTGCTGCTAGGCCTCCATGGAGCAGAGGTCGAAGCTGTCAAACAGCGCCTAATGTGTTTCAAGCCAGTCCCGCAGCAACGTACAGCAGCACCGCATGGCCCAGCTCAGCACGACAAGTTCAGCTTTGCTTTGACAGAGTGAACTTCGTCGTGAACATAGTAATCGGTACTGTGTGGCATACAAAGAGGGGTGAACATCTTATTGCTGAAGCAATAAAATAAACGGTGGACATCTTTGGTGAAGCAATTAAAAGGGTGTCCTATGGGTGTCCTATGTTTTTATGCTGGCGCTAAAAACTAACAAAAAAGCCGTCCAGTGACCTTAATTATCGACAAGACGGTACACGAATAACAGCAGCCCCCCCCCCCACCCACCCACCCCTCAGGGCGAGATATCGCGGCTGCGCGAAGGCAGGCTCAGCCCGGGCGAGCGTGGTGCGCTAGAAGGGCGCCTGGGCGCGGCGCTGTCGCGCTCGGAGGCGCTCGCCGCTGACGTGCTGCGGCTGACGCAGGCGGTGGAGCTGGAGCAGGCGGCGCGCGCCGCCGCGGAGGAGGCCGCCGCCGAGGCAGAGCAGAAGGCTGCCGCCAACTTCAACAAGGTATTTTTGGCGATGCAAAAGTTGTGGTGATCCGTTATGCAGCGACAGAGTTGCAGAGCGCACTGGCACCGTCTGCTGTACCAAAGAAGTATACTTCAAAATATGTAAACATAACAAGATGAGCTGCGGAGGAGGCCGACGCTGAGGAGCAGAAGGCCGCCGCCAACTTCAACAATGTATGTCGAGCGTCCGTTTCTTGGGCTAATTTTGGTTGCCCTGACAACATTGGGTCTATACTGTATGTATATTGCTGCCGCGGGTTGGCGTATAGTGCAGCGCTGCGGAGGAGGCCGCTGTGGAGGCAGAGCAGAAGGCCGCTGCAAACTTCAACAGGGTGCGTCGAGCTTCCGTTTTTGGCCCACATATGAGTGCCCTGACAATGTTTGATGAACTCTTGTTGCTGAAGCGGATTGGTGTGTAGCTGATCTTGCTGTTTGGCCGCCACTCTCATGCGCTTGCGCTGCAGTTTGAGAAGCAGCGCGAGGCGAACGCGCAGCTGGCGGGGCACAACAACCTGCGCCAGAAGATCCAGATGCATGAGCAGCTGAAGAAGGAGGTGAGATGTGCACCTGCACAGTTGTCAGCTTTTGCCAACGTGCCAGCTTGGCATCAGCTTCTGTGCGCAGGGTGCAGTGCTGGACCCAGTTTTCAGAACTTGCCATTGTGCCAGATTGGCATCAGTTTTCGTGCACAGGGTCAGTGCCGTGTCCCTGATTCTTGCTGCCAAGCCCTCGAGATGCAAACACGCACAACACTAGATTGCGCTACGGTCCTCGGATCACAGCAAGTGTAACGCGATTGATGCTTGTTGTGTGCCAGCCTCGGCTTCTGAATGCATACTTTTGAGGCCTGTCCTTTTGAGGCAGGCATTCGAGATGGACAACAGACCCTGACTCTCACTCAACACATCTGTCGTTATTTTGCGACAATGATAGCCCATGGGCCATGTGTATTAGCAAGTGCCCAGTGAAATGGCCAAACACAGGAACCATCTATGGATCCCTAGACACGTCGTTTGAAAACTGCCACTTTCGACATGTTCTTCTGCTTCCACAGACCATCTGCGGGTTCTTTAAACATCATTCGAAACTGCCACATGCGACCTGTTTTCCTGCTTCCACAGATCAAGGACCTTCAGCGCGTCAACAAGGAGCTGAGCGATGAGGTCTGCAGGCTGAAGAAACTGCTGCACGGGCCCGCTTCCAAGCCCCCCGCTGCCGCCGCCGCGGCGGCATCGGACGAGGATGCGCTGCACGAGGCCAACAAGTTGAAGTGAGTGTGACGGCGGCAGTACATTGAAGTACCAGCTGTATTTTTTGGGGGCTGATGAGGCGAACAAATCGAAGGGTGAACTGTTTTGATTGCGCTGGTGAGTTGAAGGCAAATTAAAGAGTCAATTTATTGCATCGGGCGGATGACTTGCATCAAGTGCTGGTTCCAGGCTCATGTCGCATTGCTTTGCAGGCTCCGTAGCGCGCACGAAATGTGGCGCGCATGAGCGCTCTGCGGTTCAGCGCACAGAAGTTTGAAGCAGCGATGACGCTGTATGCAATGCAGGACTGCATACTGCTTGGGACACAAACTTCGCACACCGCCAGGCTCATTTGTGGCAGAGGTTGATCCTTGCCGATGATTTGTTGTGGAACGCCGTTCTGAACGCCAAGTTACAAGGTTGGCTGTTCCGTCGCCAACTGGAATGGCGCGCCTTGTCATTACACAACATCACTTGAACAGTTCAAAGCGCCGTTGTCTGGCTCTTTGCAACAACTGGCTGGCAAGAAACGCGTCGGCATGCACAATTCCATCAATGCGATGTGTCCATGGCAGTCGTGCCACAGTAAAATCGTCTGACGCCATCCTCCGCAACGCTGCTCGCTCGTGCTCGCGCCTAACAGGAAGCAGTACAACCTGCGCAACCGCACCATAGGGGCGGACGTGACCAACCAGAGCACCTGATTTTACGGAACTGTCTGCCTGCTTAGGGTTCCGGGCCCTCTCCTAGGGTTGCAGGTCTTGATGCTGTGTGCAAAGACGCCAACTGCAACCCAGTTTCTGTGCCATACGATATACGCATCAAGCTGGCGCGGCGACCAATGCGTAAGGCGGCGGTTCATACAGCCATGCCAGGCTCGGCAGTCAGCGCAGGGGGGCGTACTGTTGCAAGCAATCACAGCGGAAGTTGAAGTAGCGTTGGCTGCCTGCACGATCTTCAAGCGAGTGCGGAGACCCCGCCGCCAGCAGGTTGCGGAAGTGCGGGCACGCTGCTGTACAGTCCTGCGCAATAGTGTCAGTAATGGTGCACCTTATGTTGATCACTACTATGTTGCTAGTCACTGTGCTGCTCCTCCTTCTCTTTATATCCACTGCATTTCATTTTGCGCTGCTGTGATCGTGGGGGGAGTGTGTGTGAGGGATGTAGCCTTGTACATTGCACAAGGTCCTCTGGACACACTGCCAAAAGGTTCCGCAGAGTAATCATG
This sequence comes from Tribonema minus, assembly GCA_017506865.1. Classification (NCBI taxonomy): domain Eukaryota; class Xanthophyceae; order Tribonematales; family Tribonemataceae; genus Tribonema; species Tribonema minus. The sequence goes on along the minus strand of JAFCMP010000323.1, from coordinate 458,892 downwards.
TTCGATGCTAGATCTGGCAACACAAGCCGATGGGCGCTAATGGCTGAAGCCATGTGGCTTGGGTGAGAGCCGAGGGACTGCACCATGGACATTTTCAAGTATTTCCTTCGGGGTCGCTGCCGTCTGCGGCTGCCGGGTGCCTCAGTACGATGCAGCACACTTTAAGCCTGGTGTCTTACGCGGTGAAGTGGGCCGAATGGCCATTTGCTGACAGGGGCGGGACATGTGGCATGTGGATGGGCTCGGAGAGCTTCCCCTGGGCAGACTCACTGGGCGATGGGCTCGGAGAGCTTCCCCTGGGCAGATTCACTGGGCGATGAGTAAAGCAGCGGCTGTGGCAGTGCAGTGCAGTGCCTCCGAGGCTCGCCGGCCTAGCAGTCACCGTCATGGGTCGCCCACGTTGGACAGGAGAGCAGAAGGCCGCCTGGAAGCAGGCTAAACGAGGTCGGTGGCGACAGCGATCGTCTAGACCTTTACCAGCGGAAGCACCTGTGCCAACTCTCAAGAGGCGGCGGCCACAGCTTTCTGTCTGAGCTGCACCCTGCACGTCCACTGCCTGAAGAATCCCATGTCTCAGCTTGACAGTCGGCACAGGTGATTCCGCCGGTAAGGGTCTAGGAAGGAATGCTGTTGCCACTTACCTCGCTTAGCCTGCTTGCGAGCCGCCTCCTGCTCTACTGTACGACGTGGGCGCTGACTGCGACTCCTTACACAAGGCTCTTTTCTGCTTCGTGCCGAGGCACCCCGGCGACCGCAATGGCGCCTATCCCAGAGGAATTTTGCCAGTCCCCTCGGCTCTGGCCCAAGCCCTAGCCGCCAACGCGCCTCCCCCAAATCTACATCAACACACACACACATATCAAATCAACACATCAACATGTGACGCGCCTTTTTCCCTCGCAGGCTTCTTCGAGCGGAGGCGTAGCGCGCCGCCCGTGAAACCAGTACATCTCGCTTCCTCTCCTGAGGTCACGAAAGCCAGTAAAAAGAGGCACAGAGCAAAGTAATGAGCTGTGCAGCTGTTGTCGAATGCCTGGCATCCGATGTCATAGATGCCAAAGCCGCACGATGGGGCTTCCAGGCGCTGCAGCGGCTACTGCTCGACTGTCCTCCTGCAGGCTCTGAGGCGCGCCTCTGCCAGCAGAGGCTGTTCGCTGCTGGAGCTGGCCAGACAGTGATGACAGTAATGAAAAAGTACCCAGACCAGGCTGACACGCAGAAGTACGGCGCTGGGGCTATCGCCTTGCTAGCGCAGCATCCACCCAGTCAAGCAGTTTTGGCAGAGCACGGAGCCTGCGAGGCGGTGATGGCAGCTCTGCCCCTGATGGCAGACGATCGACTGGCGCTGGTCTGGGTGTGCTGCGCCGTCGCTGCCCTCTCCTCCAGCACCGAGAATACCGCAGCCCTGGCCGCTGCCGGCGCCTGCGAAGCCGTCGTCTCCATCCTGCTACAGCACCCGCAGCACGACGCCATCCAACACGCGGGGGTGCGCGCCCTGAGAGCGCTAACTGTCACGAACACGGCAGCGTGCATGGCTGCCGCTGGCGCCTGCGAAGCCGCCCTGCACGCACTGGACACCTGGCACGACAGCGACATCATGCAGGAGGCCGGGCTGGAGGCGGTGATGAGGCTGGCGGTCGAAGAGACGAACAGGGGCGCGCTGGCGGCGGCGGGCGCGTGCGCCGCGATCGTGCGCGCCATGCGCGCCTTCCCCGACGATGCCGCCGTCCAGGTCCACGCCCTCGGCGCAGTGTGCATCCTCGTCGGCGGCGATGATGGCGACAGCGGCGGCAGCGGCGGCAGCAGCGGCGGCGGCGGCGGCGGCAGCAGCGATGGCGGCCGCAGCGGCGGCGGCGGCGGCGGCAGCGGCGGCGGCGGCAGTGGCGGCGGCAGCGGCGGCGACGGCGGTGGCGGCAGCGGCGGCGACGGCGACGGCAGTGGCGGCGACGGCGGCGGCGGCGGCGGCGGCGGCGGTGGCAGCGACGGCGGCGGCGGTGACAGCGACGGCGGCGGCGGTGGCGGCGGCGGCGGCAACGGCGGCGGCGGCGACGGCGGCGGCAGCGGCGGCGGCAGCGGCGATGGCGGCAGCAGCGCACGCAGTGCGCAGTTCGGGGAGCTCGGCGAGTGCGAAGAGGTCGTGGCGGCGCTCGGCGAGCGGCTGCACGGCTGCGCGGAGCACCAGCAGTACGCCGCGCTGGCGATCGCGCAGCTGGCGGAGCGCAACGGCGCGCAGCTCGGCGCGGCGGGGGCGTGCACGGCGCTTGTGGCGGCGCGCACGCGGGCCTCGTGCGCTTCGACGCGCGCGCGATCTCCGCGCTCGCGGAGGGCAGCGCCGCGAACCGCGCGGCGCTGCGCGCGTGCGACGCGGCGGGGGCGCTGACCGACGCCATGCTCGCGAGCGCGGGGGACGAGGACATCATGTATGAGGCGGTTGCGGCGCTGCTGACGCTCATGGGGAGCGCTGCGACCGTCGCTGCCGCCGCCGCCGCCGGCGGCAGAGCTCGGGACCAGGGCTAGGATTGGGGTTCGGTGGTAGTGATCGTAGGGTGCTTATGTAGGGCAGGTGGGGGCGGCGGAGGTATAGACGATGGCATAGGCGCTGGTTAGGGTCAGGGTTTGAGGTTAGGGTTAGAGGTAGTGGTAGGTAAGCCGATGCGCCCGCGAGAGAGCTTTGCAATTTGATTCATTGATTATGGATTTGTTTTCATACAGGGGCCCATCGAGGCAGCACTTCTGCAGCTCAACCTGTCTTTCACGTGTAAAGAAATGAACAAATCCATCTGCTTCTTTCAAGGGGGCTGACCGTGCATCCTGAGAGCCGGCGCCCCAACGTGCCGAAGCTAGGGTTAGGATGAGTTGTTGTGAGAGTTGCCTGCAGGAGCAGAGCGGACCTGTGCGACTCAACTCATGTCTCGACTCATGTCTCTGTCAGCGGCCACATGGTGTCAGCTATGCAACACGTTCTTCCGGCAGCATCGACAACGCAGTTCCGGCCGCTCAAGTCGAAATGCTTCCTTCGGGACAACTGATGCGAGTAATGATGCTGGAAAGATTGTGTGCAAATACACGCGCTTCAAGAAGTAAAGTACAGTACTCCAATGTGCTACTGCCCGGTGCACACATGTTAACAGCGCACGCGTTCACGCGACTGAGCGTCGTCCGAGGCCGGCGGACAGGCGAGTTCATCAGGGGAGCGTCACGGCACGCCCTAGGGCAAAGTTGAAGTTTACACGGCCGAGCGCCGCTCTGAGAGCGGCGAAGGCTCGCGGCCGCACGGCGCTGGGGCTGCACCAGCAGCTGCGGGGGTACACGATAGTAACCAGAGGGGGGGTGCGCGAGCGGCTCATGCCAGCCGCTGTGGGGGCCTTGGTGGAGGGGGAAAACGGGGGGTTTGATGCGGTCGTGCTGGCGGTTGGCTTTGACGCAAAGGCGTTCCCGTCGCTGGCGGGCGTACCGGGGCTGCGGTTGGTGCGCGGGCAGAGCGTCGTGCTCGCCGCCGACGACTGCGGCGGCAGCGGTGGCGGCGGCGGCAGCAGCGGCGGCAGCAGCAGCAACGCCAGCAGCAGCAGCAGCAGCAGCAGCGGCGGCGGCGGTAGCGGTGCCGCTGCCGCGGCCGTGCATGGCAGCAGCAGCAGCAGCAGCAGCGCAGGTGACGCCGCCGCCAGACAAGGAAGCAGCGGCGACGGCAGCAGCGCCGGCAGCAGCGGCGGCGGCAGCGCGCCAGCGCAGTGCTCAACGGGCGGTACGCGGTGCCCGCGCGGCGCGTGCTCATCGCAGGCGCCACGCAGGAGCACGTCCTGTACGCGCAGGCGCGCACGCCGCCGCCGCCGCGCGACGCCGCCGCCGCCATTGCCGAGCGCGCCGCGCTCATGCGCAAGGTCACCGACTTTTATTCCGCCGCCGCAAATGCGGACGTGACGACCGGCGTGCGCGTCATCAGGGACCGTTCCAAGTGGGGCAGGATCCCGCTGGCGGGGCGCGTTCCCGGGGAATGGCGCCAGTGGGCGCTAGCGGCGCTCGGCGCGAGCGGCCTGATCCACCACGCGCTCGTTGCGCGGAGCGTTGCTGCAGCCGCGATTTGCGATGACGACTCTCTCATTCCGCAGGAGCTGCGGGACGGGCTGTGCGCAGCTCGTGCTGCGCCGACTGCGTAGCCTTGCGTGCGCAGGCGTAACAGTTGCCAATGCAGCGCAGCTCGTTGCCTGTACTGCAATTCTGATGCAACGCGCATTTCAGAAGCTGTAGTGTAGTGTCGTACAGGCGCCGCAAAGCGTTGCGTCGACAAGGGCAGGGCGCACAGTCTCAATGTTGACGTCATTGTGTTGTACGTCGTGTATTGCTTGGCAATGATAACATCTGGGTGCACAGCCTCAATGTTGACGTCATGGTGTCTCAAAATGTACGGCTCGACATTGCTCGAGGTCATAGTGGTTCTGTGTGCGCATTGCACGTGCTTGCCGCGACTGCCTGGAGCGCCATGCCACCCCGTATTGACACTTGTGCTGGCTTGTGCGATTTCAAAATTAGCGGCTGCATGTTGGTTGCTTGCTGGCATTGTGCAACATTGTAATTAGAGATGCGGCGTTGCGCAGACTAGCGAAGGTAGCAGAAGAGTGTGAAAGGCAACGCCACCCACGGTGTGCACATGTGCTGGCCAAACTGGAGTGGAAGCTATCAGGTATACCAAGCAGCATGCAACCATCATACGGTAGAAACTAACAATCAAGCATGCAACTTGAACCAACATGCGCTAGAAACTAACAATCAAGAACGCACATTCCCCTCCTGAGAACACGCCTGACACGTATTATGAACTGGCTGGGCCTGGAGCCTCCCGTACCAGATGATTCTGAAAAAAGCAGGGAGTGTCCATACTCCAACAGCAGGCAAAGCACGTTTTGATTCATTTAAGCTGCAAGTACTACTCCTGGAGCATCAGCCTTGTTACGGCTTTGTGTATGTGCACCTGGCTGAAAGGGTGACATGCCATCAGAGAGTTCTAGGTACCAGGGCTTCCTATATGATGTCTCTAGGTGTTTGTATGCAACTTCACATTTGTAGTTCTAACCCTAGGCCCTAGCTGGCCAGAGTTGAGAGTGTCACACTTCTCTTCCTGAACTCGCTGGAGCAAGACTGAGGGAAGCCCCCCACCCAAGCATTGGACTGTGCAGCTAGGTGTGAGGACCATCTACATTAACACAGGTGATCCCTAACTTGTCTCTGTGCTCTCTCTCTCTCTACCTCTCTCTGTTTCTCAACTGCTCACCAAAAGTCAGCTTCAACTTAGCATCTCACTCATCCCACATCACACATCTTCACATACTACCCCCTAGCTTTTTCGTATCAGATGGCAACCGATCATACCTAGCCTCGTCACCCCTAACGCTGCCGTTGCGAGTGCTCGTTGGCTTGTTTTTTGCGAACTTCAACCTGGCATCTACCCGTCGCTTCGATGATACGTGTACCGCCTAACGAGTGCACTGGGCATGGAATGCTGGGTATGCTGAGCTACAAATCCCACACCGTTACTGAGAAAAGCGGTGCCAGAGAGAAAAATCCGCTAAAGTGAGGCCTCACGTATCTAGAGCTTATGGTAGGAGTGGCTACCTAAGCAATGCTGGTGCGGCGGTCACCCAGGAGGGTGCGCACAGCCATGAGAAAAGGGGGAGGGATGACACGGAGCCAGGAGCCAGAGAGCCAGTTGCAAGAGCACGAGTCTCAGCACGAGTTGAGTCGTTGAGCTGTGCATCACCGCGCCCTGGAGGATGTGACTGTGGCCTATGTCCATGTGAGCCTTGACAGGCGCATGATAGGAGCCGGTTATACTCGCTCGCAGGCAAGCGCGACTGACCCCACCCGCCAGAATGCAGGAGGCGCATGAGCAAGACAGCCCTGCATGATGCCAGAAAATCCACAGAAATGAGAGTGTGCGGCCCGAACAAGATGAATACACAAATGGCGCAAGCAATGTGTGCTGCGACCAAACTGAGAATGCACCCCAAAGCCTGATTGATACTGGTCCAGCGCCTCAAGCCTAGCCCTACTGTAGTATTCCCCACTCGCCAGACACAGGAGACGAGCCGCACGCGAACTAGAGGAGCAGAGACTACATCATGCCAGGCCCGGAAGTCAGGCGCAACAACGGGCGTGTCTCTGACCCATTTTGGAGGCGCCGCAAGAGTACGGCCACCGCATCAAGGAGAGTGATGATGGGGAAGCACGACTCATTGACGCCAGTTGGCCAGATGCTAGTGATGTACAGGCGGTTTGCGCGGCTGCAATGCGCAGCGCAGCTGCCGGCATGAGCGATGAGGACGACAGAATGGAGCCAGGGTGGGAGGGCAATGGTGGCGCCAGAGACATCAGAGAGACCAGTGGCCAGAACGCCAGAGAGGGGTGCCAGACAACACCTGCAAGACGCCAGGTGGCCAGAGAAGGGTGTCAGACAACGCCTGCAAGACGCCAGGTGGCCAGAGAAGGGTGCCAGACGACACCTGCACGATGCCAGATGGCAAATGACCAGAGCGTGCGCACTGATGCCGCGCATGACACCAGCAAGGTGTTCAAGTTCGGCGCGAGCGCCGACGCTGGAGACACAGATTCTAATGGCTGGCAGAGCCGGGGTTTTGTGCACACCATGTGGCGCCTGTGCGGCGACCAGCGCAAGAGCAGCGAGCGCGCTGTCATGGAGCGCGGCTTGAAGATGTTCGTGGACACCGGCGCTGACATCACGCTGCTGTCTTGCAAGCAAGCTGAAAGCTTGCCAGCTGGAGCTAGATGCCGTCTGGAGAGGCTCGATCCCACTGTCATAGAGCTCGCTGACACGCGCAAGTCCATCCCCATTCTTGGCGCGGTGACCCTATGGTTACAGTTCGGGGGTAAGCAGTGCCAGCATAGGTGCTTCATTGTGGAGCTGCCAGGCCTGGATGGCATCCTAGGCACTGGATTCTTTGTGAAGTTTGGCTCGGTCATATCATATGAGACTGGCAAGCCAACTTTTGCGCCGCTTGGAGCCAGTGGACCAGTTGCACCTATGGTGACTGCTTGAGATGCAGCTGCGGCACTTGGTGAGATTAAGCGCCGTGGGTCATTGAATACCCCTACAGAGGCAGCAGTTTCAGCACCTCAGCATAGGGCTGCAAGGCTCACAGAGGACTTTGTCATAGCGCCCTTTGAAGAACAGATTTTAGAGATGAGCTTGCACCCAAAACTGGAGGGAGTGTCGGAGTATGACGGTGTGTTTGTGCCAGGCACCACTCAGGTCATTGAGGATCTGACACAGCGCGGCGCGCGTGTGGCGCTAGCGGCAGTGCGCGTAGCATCGGCAAATGTAGTGCACGCCAAAGTGGTCAATACTTCAATAATGCCACTTTTGATACGGCGCAATACCCACATCGGCAGCGTACGTCCAGCGCAGGATGGAGAAATAGGTGATTTGAAGGATGCCAGTGTTGGGCTACTTCAAGATTGGCTGATGCGCGCAGCAGAAGCGGAGCCAGACCCGCGCGCGCAACTGGCAGCAGTAGCCACCGCATATCGCATGCAGTCTGACGCCGTAATGGCGGACGGGTTGCAAAAGGGGCTCGCCAAGCACTTTGAACCACAACGCTCAGCGACGGCATCTACCGGAGCATCACCAGAAACAGGCGTGAGCCACGGAGCGTCACCAGCGGCATGCGCTGCCAATGGAGCGTCACCAGACACAGACACGAACAACAGAGCGTCACCAGACACAGGCACGACCAGTGGAACGTCACCAGAGGCTAGTACCACCAATGGAGCGTCACCAGTGACTCCAAGCGAGCAAGGCGCGCAGGTGCAACAGGATGACCTGTGCACTGACGAGGAGTTGCGCGAGATGCTCATGGTGGACGGCGAGGTCAATCCCATGCTGCGAGAAAAGGCGCTAGACGGCGAGTTGCTAGTTGACGAGGTACTTCGGGTGCTGCGTGCGCATCGCTCAGTGTTTGCGAAGGACCCGAAGAACCCACGCCGGACGCACCTGACGGAGATTGACATAGATACCGGCGACGCGGCACCAATGGCGGACAAGGCCAGGCATTGGGCTCAGAAGGAGGCTGAGTACATCATGCAATGGGTTAAGGCGATGCTAGAACGGGCCATGTTGAAGTTTCAACTAGCCCTTGGGCCTGCAACCCAGTGCTTGTGCAGCAGAACGACAAGATTCGGTTTTGCGTTGACTTTCGCAAACTCAACTCAGTGACCAAGCGCGACAGTCATGGTATTGGCAACATAGACGACATGCTGCAGAAGCTGCGCGGAGCATCAGTCATGTCAACGCTCGACTTGGCGGCCGGGTACTACCAGATCCCACTCTCAGAGGACGCCAAGCCCAAGACCGCGTTTCGACTGCCCAACGGTGCGTTGTACCAGTACACGGTGGCGCCTTTTGGCTTGGTCAACCTGCCGGCACAGTTCACACGGCTCGTGCACCAGGTGCTAGGCGAGGCGCTTGGAGTGCACGCGATGGTGTACATCGACGATGTGCTAATTTACACCAGTTCCCTTGAGGCGCACATCAAGCAGCTTGACGATGTGCTGGGGAGGATTGATGCCGCCGGCATGAGCGTTGCCAGACACAAGTGCCAGCTGTTCCGCGAGGAGGTCAAGTTTCTCGGGCACATTGTTGGCGCAGGCGGAGCTAGACCAGATCCTGACAAGGTGAAGGCAATGCTAGGCATGGCACCTCCAGTAGACAGCAGGGGCAAGCCAGACAAGAGATTGGTGCAGACCGTCATGGGCTGCTTCAATCACTACAGGCGCTACATCAAAGACTTCAGTAAACTGGCGGCGCCCATCGTCGAGCTCACCAAAGACAAGAACTCGCACCTGCTGTGGGATGCCACGCGACAACGCGCGTACCAGCGGCTGAAGGAGGCTATGTGCGGCGCCACACTGGTCATGCACCCAGACTTCTCGTTGCCGTTTGTGCTGTACACGGATGCTTCCAAAACAGCATGCGCGGGTGTACTCACGCAGTTCAGGCCACTGACGGAGCTAGAAGCGCAAGCGCAACCTTGCACGACGACGGGACGTCGCCGCCTTGAAAAGGGGGAGGAGGTCAGAGAGGTAGTTGTTGGCTACTTCAGCAAGCTCAACAGCGAGCAAGACGCCAACATGGGGGCAACAGCGCTAGAGTGCTTAGCGGTGGTGTTGTCGCTCAACCACTTCCGGCCATACATCTGGGGGTGTCCAGTCACGGTGGTCACAGATTCAGCAGCGCTCAGGTGGTTACTTACACTACAGGACCACAATGGCAAGTTGCTGCGTTGGGCGATGCGAGTCATGGAGTATGACGTCACCGTGCAGCACAGATCTGGCAAGCACAATGGCAATGCAGACGGCCTTTCACGGCTGCCAACACAAGCGGAGCTTGACGCGCCAAAGGAGTACTGGCATGCTGATGAGGGTTGGTCAGATGCAGTGCCATGCTTCAACGCGCCGCCATCTGGGGTCAAATTTGCTGATGATCAGCATGTGACTGCGGACAGCGCGTGCAACGGCGCTCAGCAAGGTCAGACTGTGCGCAGCAGCGCTCAACAAGGCGTGTGAGAGTGCCTACGTTGCACGGCTATGCTGTAGCGGCGCCACACGGGTTTCCATACCGCTTCAACGATGCGGCTGTTATGGCAGCAGCGAGCGAGAGCGGAGGAGTGGCCGGACGCTTGTTCAGCATGAGCATTGCGCCGGCCAAGGAGCTTTTAGAGGAAGATGACGTGCCGGCCCCAGACTGCGAGGGCAACGTCACGTTGTTTGCGTCGCCAGAGTCATTTACCTGGCATGCTGATGCTCAGGTAACAGCTGGCACAAGATGGAGGCGCACTGACGCGCGACGAGGCACAGCACGTCAGCGGAGGTCTAGCGCAGCTACGCACCGCCAAGGCAAAGCGCAGGCGCACTAATGCAGTGAGCACTGATGCAGTGAGCGCTGACACCGCGATGACGGCGGTCAGGAAGCGTACGCTTGCCCATGTGATGAGCGCTGACGCGACAGGCGGCACAGGTTCAAAACGGAGGCGCAAGAGCTCATTGAGCACTGACTTGACAGCTGGCGCAGCAGACTCAGGTGTGCACGTGTCAGATCCAGAGGCATGTGCAACGACACTTGATGGTCAGGAGGAAGAGCCGTCAGGCGACAGGCGTAATAGCAGGCGCAAGATGACAGCTCCTAGGCCGGACACGGACGCAGCGGGCGTCGTGGAGGCTGCGGCGGGCGGTGATGCCCCACCTACGCCAGCGATGCTCAGCAGGGAAGTCTTTTTGGAGATGCAGAGGCGCGATGCTTTCTGCCAGGCGGTCACGAGGGCATTGGATCAGAGTGGGCTGCCCCGTGACAAGGAGTTGGCTATGCACTTGATGTGCAGGGAGTTGTACACCACTGAGGACGACGGCCTGCTTCTACATTGCGCAGTTAGCAAGCCTAAGCGTGGCAAGATGCTGCTACAGTGGGTGACACCATCAGTGCTCAGGCCATTGGTGCTCAGACTTGGCCATGACGACGCAAGCGCGGCGCACGGCGGTGTGGGCGCAACGTTGATCAGGATTGCTGAGCGTTTGTACTGGCCAGGTATGAGCGCTGATGTCAGGCAGTACGTCATCAGCTGCGTAGCGTGCCAGAAGCGCAAGTCTTCAACTTCAAGTCGGTATGTGCAGTTGGTGATCGAGCCCACACACGTCTACCAACGCGTACACGTGGACTTCCTTCAAGCACCCGTCAAGTCGTCGGCCGGCCACGTGTACATACTCGTTGTAGTAGACGCGCGCAGCGGGTATGTATGGCTGTACGCCACGAAGGACAAGGAGGCAACCACAGTGGCGGACATACTATACAGGCTGTTTCTGCACATTGGCAGATGCCAGAGCAGCTGATTTCAGACCAAGGCAAGGAGTTTGTGGCAGCAGTCATTGCTGACTTGTGCCGGCTCTTCATGGTCAACAAGGTGGAGACATCTGCGTACCACCCACAAGCCAATGGGGTAGCAGAGCGCATGAACCGGCGTGTTCTTGCAGCACTACAGCTCTGGGTGTCAGATCAACAAATCAACTGGCACAAGGGCCTGGAGACTGTGCAATACGCGCTCAGAACATCACCGCGCACAGAGACGGGCTTGACGCCATACTATTGTGTGCATGGCCGGGAGGCAGCTATTCCACTAGAGGCGTTCGGCAATGTGGAGCACAGAGGTGATCTGCTCAGCGAGATACAGGAGCGCCTGACTCACATAGAGGTGGCGCAGCGCGTCATTGACGAGGCGTATGGCATCAGACGTGAGCGCATAGAGCAGCGTAATCGCGATGTGCGGCGCACGGTCAGCTACTCGGTGGGAGATTTGGTCATGATCGAGCAGCAACCGGTGCCAGGCAGGGGTCGCAAGCTAGATCCCAAGTACTCGGGGCCATGGCAGCTGATGCAGGCCACCAAGTCAGGGCTTTCATTCTCGGCGCGCACGATGGGCAGGAGAGTGAGACACACCATAGTCCACGTTTCCAACATGAAGCCCTTTCACCGGCGGCCAGATCACTTGACGTCCAAGGGCACAGTGCACGCAAGGCTCACAGGCGAACAGTTGGCGGATCTTGACGTGGATGAGCAGGTGTATACCATTCACGACAGGCGGGCCAACCCGAATGGCACCTGGGATTACAGGTGGCTCAGGCGTGACGGTCAACTGAGCGAATGGGTCTGCGAGGACGCAATGCTTGAGATTGTGACACCTTGGACGCTAGACACTTTTCATGCTCTGTATGAGCTGCGCCCAGAGAGTGAGCAGTTTGCATACGCTCAGCGACCGGAAGCTAAGCCATCTGCTCAGTTGGAGCGCGATGCAGCGCTGGCAATCTTCCCACGCGGTACAGAGGTAGTGCGAGAGCACAAGCCGCGCGACGCACCGCTCACATACATCTGGGGGCGCATAGACGGCTACCTCAAGCCATATTGGCGGGCGCGCTACGACGATGGAGTGTGGGAGGACATGACCAAGACCGATGTCAAACAGGCAGTAGCGCTGGCTCAAGCAGTCAAGCACCGGGCAGAGCGCAGTGGCATTACGACGAGCCAACCGGTGTTGACGCTAGTCACTAGTCCCATCATACCATCTGATTTTGGCGCCAACTACGAGGGCGAGGTGGTGCGCTATCACTCGGAGTCAACTGGCTGGTCGCGCGGCAAGCTGGTCAAATACATGCCGCGGCACAGCAAGTTCACCTTTGAGGTTTTGTTCAACGGAGAGTCACAGCCACGCACGGTTGTGTTGAGGCCTGGCTATTACACAGCGGGCGAGGGCGAGTCTCAGCCAAAGCTGGCCAGACGCTCAGCATGGAACATCCTCAACAACAAGCTGGCGGCAGCCGCGACTGAGGCGGAGCCGATAGCTGTTGATGACTCCAGTTAGTGACCTAGCGCTTAGGTTAGGGTCATGTAGGCCATTGCCAACAGCTCAACGGCCGTCACATGAGCCAGCTATAGGCTCAGTGACAGTGCTGCGTGGACTGGGCGGGGTCCCGCAGTAGGTCCGACACAGCCGTCCTGTGCAGCATAGCCTTCTGCATAGGAAGCATAGCGGTGTGTTGGGTGGGCCTGGAACGTTGACCTGATTCGTGCATCTCTCTCATGTTAGAACCTGGGACAGCTCCGAGGACGGAGTTGTGTCTAGGAAGGGGGAGTTGTTACGGCTTTGGGTATGTGCACCTGGCTGAAAGGGTGACATGCCATCAGAGAGTTCTAAGTACCAGGGCTTCCTATATGATGTCTCTAGGTGTTTGTATGCAACTTCACATTTGTAGTTCTAACCCTAGCCCTAGGTGGCCAGAGTTGAGAGTGTCACACTTCTCTTCCTGGAACTCGCTGGAGCAAGACTGAGGGAAGCCCCCCACCCAAGCATTGGACTGTGCAGCTAGGTGTGAGGACCATCTACATTAACACAGGTGATCCCTAACTTGTCTCTGTGCTCTCTCTCTCTCTACCCCTCTCTGTTTCTCAACTGCTCACCAAAAGTCAGCTTCAACATAGCATCTCACTCATCCCACATCCCACATCTTCACATACTGCCCCCTAGCTTTTTCGTATCACTTGTATGACCAGGACAGCATGCAGTATGAACGCATGATGGAACACCATCAGGGCAGCCCAACTGTCGTACTAGTAGCAGGCAGACAAACAGTAGCTCACAACAAGCAACAGCGTTTAAAACCTTGAAAAGCTTATTGTATGGCAGAAACGCATTCATTGTATTTGCAAATCAGCGGTGCATCTAAACCTTGGTAGCTGCCCGCCCTCATTTGATCACACCATACTGTAGGCAACGGCGGCACACTGCCCGACCCTTGCGCTACACCATCGCCCCTGCCATCACGTCCTGTGACAATTGTCAACACAACACTTGAGTTTGCTGAGCCACGCAAGTCGCTTGAACTGCAGAAGGCCCAAAGCATATTGCGGCGTTCCCGTACATGACATTCGGGGAGCGGGGCAGCTTTGGAAGCGTCCAACTGCAGAATCAGGCTTGCACCTCCCGTTCTTGCCTCCCTATGCGCCGAGGCGCGCTGTGATCTTACCGCCGAAAAAACTTGACATCAAACACTGCAAAATTTAATGGTATTTCAAATTGACTGCACACATACACATCGCCCCGACTATGCCCCAAGGGGCAGTTGCGCTCTGCAATATGCTTTCACTGCGAAATGCGGGTCGCGCTTTCTCTGACTACAAATCTGCAAAGCTGCGGAAGCTACGCGCTAGCAGGGGGCTGAAGGGCGGCATCTCTGGGCCATCTAGATCCTCAGCGGTCCACCTTCTGGCTGTACCCCTCGCCAGCTGGCTGCGCAGATCGACGGTGGCAGCGCCGTCGCCGGGCAGGCGGCGGAATCGCTGCTGCCGCCTCAGCGGCGGTATGGGTGTGAGGCGGCACTCCTGCCGCGCCTGATGCAACGCCTGCTGAGGCAGCAGCCCTCTCTTGACCAGGAGCTGTGGGGAGGCCTCCAGCGCACGTAAAACGAGCGCAATTTGGGTGGAAGGCACGTCGAGGCCGGACCTTAGAAGCAACAGCCGGCGAATTGGGCCAGGTGCTTCTGGCTGAATTGCTGGGGCAGTTGCGGCTGCAGCTGGCCGACGGTCGGAGACGCGCAAGGCTGTCAGGGCGGCGACCACCTCGTCTGGTAGATCAGCTCGACGCCGGTCCGAGTCCGTGGAATGGTCCTCCGTAGGGGCTTGCGCCTGCATCTCCTGCACCATATCGTGACGGGAAACTAGTCCCAGCTTCACCAGGCGCTTTGCCGGCAGCCCGAGAAGCACGTAGAGGGCACCAAACTCCCTGGGGCTGACGACCAGCCTCTGCTCCATCTTGTGCAACACAGCGGTAGCCTTGGCGTACAGAGGGCTGCCCACCGAGGGCACCTTGAGGCCCACAGGCGATGCGTGAACGGTGTTGTTTGCTTCCGCCATCAGGTCCAGCTTGCAGGTATATGAAACTTTGATCAGGTTTGTTTTCAGGTGAGTTTTTGGTCCAGAGAAAGTTCTTGCGGAAACTCAGATTTTTCCAATTTTCCACCAAAGAAGACCGTTCCATACCCGCCGACGCAAATGACACAGGGCTGTCATTCATGTTTGATCAGCATGTGATATATGCGGTAGCGCTGCTACATCACCTAGTGTGCGCGGCGCAGTGGCTTGGCGCCGGCAGTGCACGTGCGGCACGGCGACGGCGGCAGCGCCGCGGCGGCATATGTATGTACGGCTTCAGCGCGGCACACACGCGGCGCACGGCGGCGACGGCGGCAACACAATGACGGCGCAGTGCGTTGCGACGGCGCAGGACAATGTGCAATACCAAGGCGGCACTGCCACTGGCGGCGGCGCACTGCTGGCGGTGTGCGTGCACAGACGCCGTCGGCGAGAGCTGAGCGCGCGGGCGTGGCGGAGCGCGGTGTGCAGCTGAGCTTCAAGTTGGGAAAGGCGCTTGGAAACTGCGGGCCTGCAGTGGTTGCTTGCCATGCTGGGGCAAGGAGCAGTGAGTCCACACCTTGGCATAATGCTTCTTTTATAAATGTACATGTCAAGCAGCCAGCTCAAGGCTTGTCGTGGGCACTCCGCATACACAGATTCAGCTTGAAGTTTAAAGCATGTGTCGCCGAAGTTTAAAGCATGTGTCGCCGATCCCTGCATATGTGTAGAGGCTTGAACCGCCAGGTACGTGGACATCGCTTTATGTGCGGTCACCAGTGTCATTTGAGCGCATTCATAAGTTGTCGTTTTATTGTATTGCCTTGTACTTGTCATTGTGCACTGCTAGCGCATTCACCTCATCTCTGTTGATATCAGAACACAGAATGCAAACAAGCTTGACTAGTCTCTGCCTGCAATAATGCTTAGGCTGCTCACTCAAGACGTACAAAAAACACATGCACATAGTATATTCAGAGCATGCGTGCACGCACTGCAGCCGATTTGATACCAGCACACAGGCATGTGCGTCATACCAGTGCAAGGCAAACAGCAAGCACATGTCGGAAGATAAGACGCGTAGTATGTGCATATGCGTAAACTTCTTGAAGTTTCATTTGCAAATACTGCCAGTCTATGCCATGAAGATTTGTTGTGCGGGTGCTGCAAAAGAGTCACCGTGACGGCGTCAAAACTCAACCGCCGCAGCTTGACTGGGCGTATCATGCTCATCTGATCATCCATAATGTACTACATGTAGCCTCTATGTAGGGGGTGCACTCTGCTTGAGCTGAATTGCAGAACGCTCGTTGGCTGCCCCCTACATGCTGTTCAGCACAGACCGCGTTCAGTCTGCATCTACAGAACTGCGGTGTTGCTCTTATTCTGCCGATGGGGCACGTGGGGCAAGCTCGTGTGTGTAGCACAGAGCATCGTGTATACATACTTCTATATGCCTCCTTACCCGCCTATTGCCGTGGCGCGTGTGGACGAGCTGCGTAGCCAGAATGCTGCCAGAGAAGGTGTGCTTATCGCGGGGCTAAGGGAGGTAGCTCAAGCCTGTCTAGTTCGTGAGCAGTGAACCTTGTTGCTACACTCCTCTCCAACAGGCTGCGCAGGTCGACGTGGGTGCCATCACCAGAGAGGCGGCGAAACGAGTGTTGCCGCCGCAGCGGTGGGATGGGTGGCAGCCGGCACTCCTGTTGTGCTGCGTAAAGTGCCTCCAGCGGAAGCAGGCCTCTCATGACCAGGAGCCGTGGGGAAGCCTCTAGGGCACGCAGAAGGAGCGCGACTTGCGTGGACGGCAGGTCGATGCCGCATCGTAACAGCAGCTGACGAACTGGGCCAGGTGAATCCTTGTCCTTCGCTGCAGTGCTGGGAGCGTCTAAAGTGTCCGCCTCTGCAGGAGCCGTCAGCGAGGCAGCGTCGTCTGGATGAATATGTCCTCGTAGCAACGACCGGCTTCGCTGTTTCTTCCAAGCGTGTGCCTCCATTTGCTGCGTCAACTCGTGACCTGACACCAGTCCGAGCCTCACCAGCCGCTTGACGGGCAGCCCGAGAAGAGAGAAGATGACGGCAAATTCCTTGGGGCTTATGGCCAGCCTGTGCTCCTGTTTGTGTAGAACAGCCGCGGCCTTAGCGTACAGAGCGCTGCCTACCGAGGACCTCGATAGCGCACCTGATGCATGCGGTGTTTCTAGCGTTGCTGTGCCTACCGAGGACGTCGATATCGCACCCGATGCATGCTGTGTTTCTAGCATAGTTGCCATCGTGTTGCTGGTACGGTGATGACGGGCCCTGTGTGTGTGAGCCCACCCTTACGAGCGCCAACGAACTTGAAGTTGGTGGCGGTTGGAGAAATTTCTCCTTTTTTCCGCGGATTTTGGTGATTTTTCCACCGCCGTTCACTGCTGTTTTTACATACTGTAGCCTCATGTTGCCATTCTTTCTAGGCGAGTTTATTTGCAGGGAAAACATGATGTTTTTGGGCCATTTTACTTGCAGTCCGTTGCTTGCTGCCTGTCAGCCACCGCTGGATTGCCTGCACCAAGAGCTGTCTACTGCACATGTTTTCACAGTTGTTGAGGGTCATGGTGCAGGGTTGTTCAATGCTACCCAACCGTGGCAGCACGGCTAGCCCTAACCCTAGTTGCGACAGCAGTTGCAAGTAGGGCTAGGGGTTTGGATTGGCTTGGGGTTAGGGCAGGGTTGCGTGAACTATAGCTCGGACATCATGTGAGCATCAGAGCGATCGCGAGAGTACATGTCAGCATGTGTATGCGTCCTCCTGGCTGATGTGGTGCACTAAATCAGCTCCAGGCGGCACAAAAACCATACATAGAACACCTAATCTGACCTATAATAGGCAGCCGAGCAGCACATAATGAAACCCGTAATACGGCTAAAAAAACATGATATCGCAGGCCCTATGCCGTTTGATCCCGCTGCGGCGGCAGTTCTGGCAGTTATGACACTGCCATGTGTGTTGCTAGGCGTAGCAGTGCTGAGCACTGCTGCAGCAGCAGCTGCTGCTGCCGGTGTGGCCATGGAGCCCAGGCTGCTGACGCCAACGGCAGCGCGCAGTGACAAAGGAAAGAGATTGGGCGTGACAGGTAAGGGAGATCATGATGTCGTTGCGGCTGCTGCGGAGTCGCTGGGTGACGTCAGCTGCGGACGCTGTGGGGCAAATTCAGCGAGAAATTTCTGCTCTTGACGTCTCTATCTCTGCTTACACATGAGTTTAATGCCTATGGGAAGCACAATGTGCACAGTACAAAAACAACATGCTTCAAAAATCTAAAAACATTTTTCTTTATCACACGTTGCTGCCACCGCTGGTGCTGAGACAGCGCTCCTGCAATGTTCTGCGCACACCTCGGGCGTGCTGCTGGGCGGCAGCGCGCTGGCACCATCACAGCACTGCGCATGCGCCGCGTGCATCATGCAGCTGGCGCCGCTGCAGCGCTTCACACGTGGCCTCGGCCGCGCCGCCGTGCATTGTGCGCCTCACGCGCACCGCGCGTGCCGTTGTCGCTGCCTCCGCGCGCTGCGCAGGCGCTGCCGCCGCCGTTGGATTTTTGGATTTTGACTACATGCCTGTGCTGCATTCTGCGGTGCAGTGGCACGCTCAACGCCGCGCCGCGCTCGGCGCCCGTGCCGCCGTCGTGCAGCGCGGCGTTTGCATCGTTACAGCGGGCTGCACACAAGGCTCCGCATGCCGTGAACGTGTTACGAGCCGCCATGCGCTTCTTGTTGCCATCGCCGCAGCGTCTCCTAGGAAATACATGCACAACAACGGACCCCGAAGAGCCACTATGGACCGACAGCCGCATCACCGCCTGCCCGGCACGCATACCAGGGAACATAGTATAGTAACCATTGCCGCCGTTGACAAACGGCACCTTATGCAGGTGCTGTTGTTGGCACCTTATGTAGGTGCTGTTGTCGACGATGCCCCTGCAGCGCAATAGCAGGCGCACGGCCGCGGTCGCGGTGCGCGGGGGGGGAAGGGAGCTCGCATAGCGGCACGACGGCAGCAGCAGCAACCCCCAGCAGTCCAACAGCCTCAGCCACCGCAGCAGCAGCAGCACCAGCAGCACTACCAAAAGCACCAGCACCACCACCACCACCAGCAGCAGCAGCAGCAGCAGCAGCAGCCAGAACCAGTATGGACCGACAGCCGCATGGCCGCCTTTCAGACGCTCATACCAGGCATTATACTGAGCTACCGATTGCCGCTGTCGCCGCACCAGCAGCCCGCAGCACCTCCTGTTGGACAGAAGCATAGTGAGCAGCCCGATCCACAAACGGGCCCGAAGGTCACGCTGCAGGTTGCTGCTCGGAAAGTTAGGGGCATCCCGCAGTGTATCAAAGCCAGCAAGGTCGACGCGCAGGTGGCTCAGGATCGCCAGGACCACGCCAAGAAGGTGTGGGCGAAATACATGGGGTCAAAAGCTGTGCAGATGGCGTAGTAGAGCTGGACGATGTCACACATCTGCATTGGCTGCACCCCACACCTGCATCCTCCAAGCGCAAGACGGCTGCTGAAGCTGCTGTTGATGAGCAGCGCACTTTGGCTGCCCACCAGGTGCTCATGGCGCCATGAACAACCAGCTGGAGCTCTGCACGCATCAACTCGCCGCAGAGCTCACCATAGGTCTGCCAATGTCACAATACGAGGCTGGGTGAGCTCTGCAGCGAGTTGATTGGCTCAGGTATGCAGAGCTCCGGCTGGTTGTTCATGGCCATCAGCACCTGGTAGGCAGCAAAAGTGAGCTACTCATCAACAGCAGCTCAAGCAGTCTTCGTCCGCTGTGAGGACGTAGGTGTGGGGTACAGCCGATGCAGCCCTGTGGCATCCTGCAGTATTGCGCGCCAACTGCAGACCTATCGACCCCATGTGTACTTCGCCCACACCTTCTTGGCATAGTCATGGCGTTCCTGGGCCACCTGGGCGTCGACGTTGCTGGCTTCAATTCATTGAGGCATGCCGTCGATCTCCAAAGCAGCAACCGTGCAGCGGGCCGTTTGAGGGTCGGAATGCTCACCATGCTGCTGTGCAACAGCACCTGCATAAGCTGCCATTCGGCGACGGCGATACTGGGTAGCTTGTTATTACGCCTGGTATGAGTGCCTGAAAGGCGGCCATGCGGCTGGTGGTCCATATCTTCGGAGTCGAGCTGCTGCTGCAACACTGTGCTGCAACCTCAGCCAACAGCCTCAGCGACGCTGCAACAGCAGCAACTGCAGCTCCTCTGGCACCACTACTGGCACGAACACGATCATGTTGTCGGATGCCATGATGCAGCGCTTGACAAAGGTGTTCTGAGATTTTGTTCGCGAGAGAGATGAAGTTAGCAAAACCTCAACTCGGCTTTTGCATAGCCATGCAGCCCTTGGCCATGCAGCCCTTGGCGCTGCTGGGGGCTTGCCATTGGCGTTGACGGCAGGACGCCGCGATCTCCGTGCAACCGCACTACGCCCGCTCACCGACGGTACGCGTTCGCCATACTGCCTGTGTAGGTTTGGAGTAGCGGCTCCTGTTCACAGGTGCTTCTTCCTTCGGCTCGGCAATCTGGTGCTCCAGGCAGGGTTCCTTGCTGTGTTGAAGGCCGGCATACTGCGGTGCAGCATCGGTGTGTGTTCGGTTTTTGACCCATGGGTATTCGTTGGGCGTCGCGCAGTGGGTGGTGCGAGCGCAGGCAACGTTTCTTCATTTGCACTGTGGCTAACGTGTTTGCGATGGCCGAGTTGCTCTGTTGTAGTGAGCTGCTTGTGTTCATTGCCCCGCTGCACGCGGTGCGCAGTGGGTGAAGATTCTGCCGTACGCGTGACAATTGCATCGCTAAACCGGCTTGAACGGAACCGCAGCAAGCTTGCTTCTCCCGGCGGCGCCAGAGGTCGTCCGAATCGCAGAGGTACCTTTGTCGTGGGGGTTGGGGGGGAGGGGGGGGGGGTTGCCTGTGTAGTGTGTTGTGTGTTCCTGTAGTAACACTGATTAGCGCATCTACAGCTGATCACACTTGTTGGTGGTGTGCATCTGCTCTGTCGATGCGTCAAACAAGCAGCGATGACGTAATCCATTGAAGTGCCTTCACAAGCTCTGCACTGACACTGCATTGCCTGTTGCTGGTTTGAACTCCTCCCTCTCTTGCCGCGCATTGCACGCACCACATCGTCAACGTCGAGCGACCGGTATTCATGGCTCATCAGGGTTCAATCGGCGTCAAGTGAACATCTCCAAGTCCTTCGGCTTGGTCACAGCGGCCGCAACACCTTCTGTTTAAGCACTCCGCAGCAGCAACGGCTGCACAAGGTATGCTACGGTCAAGCCGCACTCTTCTGCTACTTGCATGGCAAAGAGTTTTGTACGCTGGATACAAGTATAGAAGGACACATCTGATCAAGCTGCACTGACTTTGTGTTGCAACTTGGTTCAGTTTGAGTAGCACGCACCGCACTTGCTTGCGCTCTATCCTACCTACAAGCTGACAGTTGCGTCTCTTTGTCTGTTGCTGTGGCTTGCAGCTCCAAGCTTCGCGACGAGCGACCTGCGTGTGTGGAAGTCACAAGGGCCTCAACGTGTTAATATACACACTTCCTGGAGCGGCCAGTGCAACGTCGAGCATCGCTAGTGTTCCGCCTGACGCAGTCTTGCACGTCACGCCTTGGGATCGGGAGCCTGGAGCAGTATCTGTTGCTTGTGCCATCAAGGGCCACTAGTTTGACCATTAGCTTGAGGACCAAATGGACTTCGTTGTGTGTGTTGTAGCATCTGCAAGTAGACATCTTCCGCGCTTTGAAGGCTGTTTGAATGAATTGAGCTTTGAGCTTTTCTTCCAAGTCCGCGACACTCAGTGTCTGTGTTGCATGTTCTGTATTTCTGATGAGATCTGCTCGCCTGCGAGTGTGCTGCCTGGCATGCACGTGCTTGTTCGCTCCCTGTGGTGTGAAGCTTGCTGTAAGTGTTTGGATGCTATATGCAACTGATGCATGTGCTGCTTGTATGGCAGAAGACAAAACTGAGCAAAGCAGCCACTCGAAGAGGCAAGGTCAGTTTTGGTGTGCCCTTGTTGCACATATGAGCGCACAAAGGATGTGTCAAGCAAGATCAGAATTGCAAATAGCATTGGTTGACATATACTTGTACTAGTGGAGTGGTCCATAGTACCAAGCATTAGGGTTGGTGACAGTTGTGGAGCTGTGAGACCTGTGAAAGTCGAAAAGCCTTGCCGTGCAATGAGCATACGAAGAAACTGGCAGGTTTTGACAATTTAACAGCACATCTTGCACACAAGCATACTTTAACGTGCAGCCCACAGTGGCCTTTATCCGTTGGCAAGCTTGATGTCACTGCACCAATGCAGCAATGACAACTCCACGAAAGCAGCCCACTACCTGGCTTTAAGCGCAGTTGTCAACCTATTTCACAGGCACAATTATCATTGCATTGCTGCCCATGCATACAGATGTGTGTGTACACCAGCACCATTGAGCGAATGGCAAACAACACAATGCAACAAGCAGTCCAGAAACGAAGGGCAGCAGCAACCTGTCACAAGCACAACAAGTGAAGGCAGCAAGCTTGCCGCTAGCCAAAATATGCAGCACTCGATTCTATTGAGGGCCAACAACGCTAATATGATGAACCTCGACAGGTAGCCAATGACTGCAGCGCCAGTGCTTAGCGGCACCCACAAAATCACAAACAGTACAACGATGTTAAATTTTGCTGCATCACTACAAGCTGGCTGATTCAAAGTGGCTGAGTCTGATTTTCAGGGGCTGTGTTAACAGCGCCCGCCAGCAACGATGAACAGGTTCGGGGCCTGTGGCACGCGCAGTGTGATGCATCAGCTAATCATTTGCCTAACCCTACTAAACAACAAGAGTCAGTGCCCCTTGCTGCAAGGCTAAAGTCACGGCGGGTTGCCGGCCAGCACGATGGCTTCGGCACTCACATTGCATCACCAGCACCGCACGCGTCTCACCGCGTGGCGAAGCATACCATCTTGTGTGCGTGCGGGCATAGCATACCCCAAAGCAAGTGCTCACTGCCGCAAGTCAGGCCGCGCGCTGCGCCAGCACGCAGGCGCGACAGAACGCAACTGGCCCGCCTCTCACTCCGCTTGCTTGCCCCTGATGATGCCGCGTTGGTCGTGAGGCCATGGTGCAGGCTCACGTATGTGCGCTGCCACGACGGCTGGTTGCAAGCATGGCTTATGGAGATAATCAGCTATGGAGACAATCAGCTGTGGGGTAGACTGTGGAGCGGGTGCCTCAAGCTTCAAACTTCCAGGGGCCCTGAGGTGTCCAATGCTGAAGGCTGAGCAGCCCGATGCCGCAGCCGCACAAGCGCCGCAAAGTCCTGACTGAGGACAGAGCAGCACTTGAGCTCTAGCCAAACGCATAATGCGATTGTGCAGGGGCGTCAAGGTGTCTGCGCTGTGCGCTGCCAGCTGTCGTCAACCGCCATCGGCATGCTCTCGCTACGGCGCGCGCCGGCTGTGGGCACGTGCCGCCATTCAGCGATGCTCGGCAGCGGGCGCGCATAAGCGGCGCAGCAACGCTCAGCATCATGTACGCGGCAGCAGCGGCAGCGCGCAGCAGCGGCGGTGCGCATTCGTACTCCGCAGCAGCTCCAGTACTGACCACACTGGGTTGCAGAACAGAGTAGCTACGCTTGGCAGCTTGCCTATCCCAGCTTGTTACGCGGCAGGCAGCGCTGTTTGCGCTGCATGCGCGCTGTCAGCCTCTGAATCATCGCTGCGGGAAGGCTCACGCGCCGAGAGCATGCGCCGCACCTGCGCAGCAGCGATCAGCAACAGGCGGCAGTGCTCAATCACGTGCACCACAACAAACTTCAAAGATGTTACAACTGACTCAGTAACCCCCCTAATCCACTTCATGTTCGCTTCTCATATTTTTGTATGCCGCGCACTGCCATCTTGCGGCACGGTGCACACGTTGTGCTGCCTCGACTTGAACTCTAAGTGCTCTGAGCGTTGTGTGACGCTGCAGTTTGTTGAGCGCCGCTGAAGGGGAGGAAACCCTAGCAAGCGTGTGCAGCCGACATTTCAAACAAGCGAGTCTGCGCAGCGCGTTGTGTCACAAATCTCTGCGCGAACTTGTTGCCAGGCCACCGCTATCCACTATGATGCTGCTGCTTAACGCACGAATCCACGACGTACAAGTTCATGCAACACTGTCACGCATCACTCTACTCAACTTCAACAACCCGATTCTTTGTGCTTTGAACCCCGCCTCGTGTGCACAAACGGGTGCTCGATCCAACATCCATGCACGCATGGCCATCATATCGCGAGCAATCAGTCACCCCCTTCTCACCAATCTCAGTTCTCAGCCCAAACCCCCCAGTAACCCCTACCCCTCACATCAGCCCCAGACACCTATATCATCAGATCACAACAACCCTGAGCATACACTTCCTACGGCGCGTGATTACATCGACTTTAACAGCATTGCAACGTATACTTCAAAGTATACATACTTCCAAAGCATAACATTACATCCACACACTATACAGGCACACATTGTCGGCAAACCCTACTCATCACCTGCGCGCGCACGGCGGCGCTGTCGCACGTGACCAGCTCCACCAGCGCTCGATACAGCCACCGCGCCCCCCCGCCGTCAGCAGTTACAGCAGCAGCAGCAGCAGCAGCGCTCAGCGCTGCGTCGTCCAGCGCCTCCAGGACGCGCAGCGCGGCCACGGCGCTAGGCGTCATCACGCTGAGCACTGCTGCTGCCAGCTGCGCGTCGCTGCCGGGCGCGGAGGCGGCGGCAGCGGCGGGGGCGGCGGCGGCGGCGGGCGGGGCGTGCTGCAGGAGATCGTGGAGCGCTGCCTCGCGCGCCGCTGCAGGGGGAGAAGTTCAAGGTGAAGTTGAAGCGCGTTAGTGGAGAGACGGTGTGGGGTGCGTACCGTGTCGCTGCCGTTGCAGCCAAGTGCGTGCACACGTGCATGCTCAAGCTGAGTGCTGGTGCATCAGTGTTGGAATCAGCATGAGGGATCAGAACTCCTTGCACCCTGATAGTAGTCGCTCACCATCACGACAGCGCATGCCACCGCTAGCCCTGAGAGCGCCACGCTGCCTCTTCTAACACCAACTCAAACCTCACGTTCCAGTATCACCAGCACAGGACTGCAGTGCGCCGCCACCCTACTGCATGCGCCGGCGCACGTCAGTATGTGCGCAGAGCCGCGCAGCCTCCGCCGCTGCTGCTGCCGCCGCTACTGCCGCCGCTGTCGCCGGCGCCGCCGATGTCGCCCAGCTACTCACGTACAACGCGAAAAGCAGCATGTCGCTCCCAGCATCTCACAGCGAATGCGATATAACGAATTCATACTACTCCCTCGCACCAACCAGCTGCGTGCAGCAATCACAGTACGCGGCAACAATGCCCCACCCAATCACGCGCAGCACTCACAGTAGGCGGCGACGATGGTGCGCGCTGCCGCCGCCGCGCGTGCGCGCGCCCCCGGCCACGCCGCCTCCCCCGGCGGCGGCGCCGCCAGCGCGCTCAGCGCGTTGAGCAGCGCTGCGTACGCCGCTGCCTCCAGCCGCAGCGGCGCGCACACCGCTGCGGGCGCGCCGCCCGGCGTCAGGAAGCCCGCCGCGCCGAGCGCGCGGCGCAGCGCGAAGGCGTTGTTGAACCTGCATGCGGAGAAGGGGGGGGGGGGGGGGGGGGGGCGGGTCACTGTCACTGCTGCGTGCACAAACAGCATTTGTGTTGAGCTTGTGTGCAGCGCGGGAACGCAGCACCCTCCGGCGGGGGGGGGGGGGGGGGCATGCGGCTGAATGCATGACTGAAGGTTGGAAGGTTGGCGCTGTTGAACCTGCGTGAGCAGTGGGGAAGGGGGGGGGGTAGGGGGGGTCACGGCTGTGTTGAGCGATGGTATCATTGAATCTGTGTGTGCGGTAGGGGGCGGAGGGGGGAGATACACACTCAGTAGGACTCGCAAATACAAACGGGCCACCTGTCGCGTGAGATAAACGACAGAGGAGTTGAGCCAGGTGACTGCCAATTATCGTCCGTCGCACACGCCTGCAACCACCGTGACATGATGTGGTTGGGAACAGCACGGCGGTGCCCCATGGTGCGGTATGACAGGCTGCCCGCCAGGGTTTGTGCGGCTCGCGCCTCCTCAGCTTGCGCTGGGCGCTCAGCGATGACATGATCAGCACATCACCGTCCCTTGCGCAGCTTGCGACATGACCGTAGCAGCACCGCGGAAGCAGCGTCTACTCGCGTCCGAAGGCGCGGCAGCAATGCTCAGCAAAAGCGCGCACCTGCGCGCGGCCGTTGAGCACTGCTGCAGCGCGCACGAGCGCCACCAAAAACATGTTGCAACGAGATGGCTTATCAGAATACACTAAGCGCAACCACCGTGACATGATGTGGTTGGGAACAGCACGGCATTGCCCCAGCGTGCGGCTTGCGCTTCCTTTGCTTACGCTGGGTGCTCAGCGACGACATGATCAGCACAGGCCTACTCGCATCCGCAGGCGCGGCAGCACGGCGCAACCAACAACAGCACCTGCGCGCCGCCGCTGAGCACTGCTCCAGCGCGTCCACGAGCGCCTCCAGACTTGCGCGCGAGATCCGCCCATCCGCGCAGCGCGTATGGCACGAGGCAAGCCCCTCGACGAGCGGCAGCAGCCGCAGCGCTGCCTCCAACTTCAACAGCAGCGCGCCGAGCTTCCCGCGCAGCTCCCCCTCCGCCGCCGCCTCCTTCGCGTCCAGGTTCTGCTCCGCCGCCAGCGCCACCGCCGCCGCCATCGCCGCGGCGGCCTGCGCGCCGTCGTCGTATGGCAGCGGCGGCGGCGGCGGCGCTGCTGCTGCTGGCGATGGTTGCGCGCTGGTGTCATTGCCCGCTGCCGCCGCCGCCGCTGTAGCGGCGGCTTCTGCATCGTCACTGTCGGGGGCTAATTTCTGCACTGGCGCCGCCGCCGCTGCTGCTGCAGCTGCTGTTCCTGGTGATGGAGGTTGAGCGCTGCTGCCACTGTCTGCCGCCATCTTGCCGTCATTAACCATCGCCGCAGCAGCAGCAGCAGCAGCGGCGGCGGCGTCCCTCTCCCCCGCCGCGCCAAACCCCTTGCCTCCGCCCCCATGCGCCGCCGTCGACGTCAGCCGCCCAGGGTCCACACCACCAGCACCAGCACCAGCAGCAGCAGCAGCAGCAGCGGCAGCAGTGCTCAGCAGCGGCGGCGCTTCCAGCTGCAGCAGCGCGTCGTCCTCCAGCGTAGCGCTCGGCAGCGCGTCAGCGAGCATCGCGGTGATCGCCGCCGTCACGCAGTCCCACGCCGTGGTGTCAATGCTCGGCACAGCCGCTGTAACTGCCGAAACCGCCGAAACCGCCGACGACGACGTGGGGTCCGGCGGCAACCCAGCGTCGCTGTGCGCTGCGTCCCACTCCTCTTCGTCCTCCTCGTGCGCCTCAAGTTCAATGATGAAGTTGGCAGCGGCGTCGACGGCGGTGCGCGCGAGCGCGGCGCTGCCAGCCTGGCGCGGGCCGCACGCGCGCAGCAGTGCCAAGAGGTCCGGCAGCAGCGGTCGCGTGCGCGCGCCGTGCGCAAAGTAGAGCCGCGACAGCGCCGCGAGAACGCGCGGCGCCGTGTCGTCGACCTGGGTGGGGCGCAGGGGCTGAGCTCATGAATTTCATATTCACGAACATGGATCGCTTGCGAGGGTGAGAAGGTGCGCGATGGAGTGTGTCGCTAAGGTTGTAGACGACGACGACATCAACAGGAAACCTCAAGAAGTGGGGACACTCTGCGGCATTGCATGTGCTTGGCGAGCGTCGAACATTGCAGAGGCTAGTGCACGCGGCAGACCGATTATGATGCTAAACTTCAACTTCAAACTTGAAGAGGCGGCTCACCCAGCTGCTCATGCCGCCATCGCCTCCGCAATCAGCTGCAAACGCGTCGGCGGCCGCGAACGCGTCAGCAGAGCCGGCAGCGTCAGCGTCCGGAGCGAAGGCGCCATCGACGATGTCGGAATTGTCTTCTGCGGAGAACGCTCCACGGCCCGACGCCGCGGGGTCCACCGCGGCGCCGTCCATCATGGGAGCAAGCACGCCCTTGAAGAGCAGCGCCCACGTCGCCGCAGAAAACACATCGCCGTGTCTAACGAGTATGTTGGTGAGCGCGTCGAGGCACGCGTGCCGCAGCCGCGCGTCCGCGGCGCCGCCGACGCTCTCGCTCAGCCCGAACAGCAGCGGCCACCACAGCTGCAGCGACGCGTCGCCGCCGCCGCTATCGCTGCTGCCGCCGCCACCGCCGCCGCCGTTGCCGCCATCACCGCCGCTGCCGCTGTCGCCGCCACTGCCGCCGTCGCCGCCACTAGCGCCGCTGCCATTTGTGCTGCCGCCATCGCGGCCGCCGTCGGCACTGCTGCCGTCCAGCAGCAGCGACTGGTCCGCATGCGACGGCGACAGCGACAGCGCCGCGGCGGCGGCGGCGGCGCGCGTGCGCGGATCGAGGTGCGCGGCGACCGCCTCGAGCGCCGCCGCCGCCGCCAGCGCCGCCGCCGGCGCGAACCCCTCGACGAACGCGAGCAGCGCCTTGACGAGGTCCAGCAGCGCGCCGCTGTCGCAGAGCGCTGCCACATCGTCTGCGACGAGCGTTGCTGCGAGTGCCCAGCCCGCCGCCGCCGCCGTCGCGCTGGCATCGCGCGCAGCAGCGGCGGCGGCGGCGCATATCGACTTCCAGCCGGAGCGCAGGTGCGCGGCGCGCGCAGCGACGAGCGAAGACGCGCAGCGGAGCGCTGCCTCGCGCGCGGAGGCGCGGCGCGAGCGCGCGAGCACCGCCTCGAGGGGGCGCAGGGCGGCGCGCTGGAAGTTGAAGTTGGGCGGCTCGCCGCGCGCGAGGAACTGGTCGGCGAGGCGGCGCAGGGCGTCGATCGCGTACGTGGCCAGCTGCGCGCACGAGCGGCGAGATGAAACGTATGTGAGAGTTGGAGGGGGGGCGGGGGGAGAGGGGGGGGGGGGGGTGTGGGGGGGGGGGGGGTCACACCAGTTGAATGCGCAGCACAGATGGGTGACGTTTGAGCAAGCCTGTTAGATTTTGTGAACAGACACACATCACCAAACGGTAGTGAGGGGTTAGGGTCAGGGAGTCGTCGTACTGCAAAACACGGAGTAAATATATGACGATCCAATGTTGTATGTGGCATACATCGCCGGCTTCACGCCTTGCGTAAGGTTGTGAGTGTTGGATAGGGGACTGCGTGGCGCGAGCAGCACAGTCGACACCCCTCTTCTTTCCCCACTGAAAGCAGTGGTGGTCCAATTAACTACAGGAGCCAACAAGTCAGTGACTGAAACATTGCCACAGCATGAGTGTCCTCAGTAACACAAAACATTAGAGGTAGAGCGCCTCTGCAAGAACAACAAAAGATGACTGGTGGAAAAGATCCCTTCGCGGCCGTGCTGGCGAGCAGTGGCGCACTGCCATAATGAAGCTGAAGTTGTATATTATGTCCTGAAGTTGCTGGGTAAACACCAAACTTACAGCAGTCGTGTTTTTGTGGTGTGACAAGCCAAAACGACGGTGACTGAAACATCGCCGAACAGGGAGTGTCCTCAGTCTCTAGACAATCAGAGACACACCGCCTCAGCCAGACAAAAGACAACGATTGGTGGAAATAATCCTTTCGCGGCGCTGGCGAGCAGTCACAGCAGGGGTGGCCCAGCCAACTACTGTAGCCATTGAGACAGCAACTGAAACATCGTCAATAAGGAGGCGTCCTCAGCCTCTAGAATTGTCAAAGACAGCGCGCCACGGCAACGACAACAATCGGTGGAAACGATCCCGTCGCGATCGCGTAGGCGGGCGGGCAGAAACGCACCTGAACGTTGTCATGCGAACCGGCAAACGCGAGGTGCTCGCCCAGCACGCGCCACAGGCCGTCCCAGACGAGGCGGCCGCGCGCGTCCATGTTCAACTCCGCAACTTCAACCAGTTTCTGCAGGGAGAAGACCCTGGGCGCAGCGGCCGCGTCAGCGTTCCGCAACGGCGCGCTGCTGCCGCGCAGGTGGGCGGTGAGGGTGCCGTCGATCTCCTGCCGGCTGACCGCGCAGAGCTTCATGGCGTCATGAGGGGGAAGGGGGGGGGGGGGGGGGCATCCTCAATGAGGTCCGCCTGTGCACTCTATGCAGTTGGATGTACACATACTTCATATATATATATACAGCTGGTATCATATGTATACAGCTAGATGCACTCGTGAAGGGGAAGCGGTGCAGAGGTGGCCGCAGAAAAGTGGCTGACCGCGCAGAGCTTCATGGGGGTCACGCGGGGGGGGGGGGGGGGGGGGGGTAATAATCGATGTGAATGATGGGGTGTTGACAGGCAATTTCCTTGAAGAGGAGGTGTCGAAGAGTTGCTGCATGCTGGGCACCAGAAACTGCGCCGTAGGTTCTCATGCTCAAGTTGCACATCCTAGTACCACTCAATCGTTTTCTGTGTTGCTCCGCGCGGTGAGTGTTAGGGACACGCTGCTGCACAAGACATGCTCGATTGCCGCCATGCCAACTGTGCATGCACCTGAGCACTGCATCTTCAGGCTGCACCACATTCACTCCCGCGTGCTCACGGATTCTGTGCGCATGTAGCACACCGCAAAAGGTGAAAATAACAGGCCCTTTGTATAGAAGCTTCAAGTGCCTGCTTCACCATTCACTGAAACGCCACTGTATCATTGAGCGCATTGTTTTACATTGACCACGCTCGAGCGTACGCGGCTGAGCATTTACGATCGCGACAGCCTGAAGTCCGCAGCAACGGGCTGTTACACTCAGTGAAACTGCCCAGACAGCATACAAAGCGCTGTTACTCTCAATGAAACTGCCCAGCTGCGGAGAGCATACACGAAGCTAAGCACTGCATCTTGATTGAAAAAAAAACGCGCATACCAAGATGAGTATCACATCCGGACGGAGGGGGAAACAATAGTTTCGACTATCAATCACCTGCTCCACCATCTGTTCAATCGCCGCCGTCGTTAGAGAGACGCTGCTGGTGAAGACCTGATCTATTGCCTCCATATCGAGCATGCTCGCCACGAGCTGCGCGTTGGCCATCTCAACTGCTGCCCGAGCAGGGTCCCCGGCTGCATCTGCAGAAGCCAGGGCAGAGAGCCATTGTTAGTGCAGTTGAGCGCTGCTGCAGGTTCTGGAGCAGGTGAAACACTCAAGCATTGCTCAACTTCGCCGAAGGCTGTGTGTGCCCAAGTACTTTGCATCAGTACTGTTGTCATCTTGTAGTCAAATCGGCATGACCGCTTCTCTGCTTTACGTTCACACTAACGCAGGGGGATTTAGTTGCGACTGTGAACCCCCACGTTCAGTCCACGACGCCCGCTTTATGCTGCATATACATAGGCATACAGTACCGTGTGCATGTATATGAAGTGTACGATCACTTGTATGAGATGCCGTGTATAACTTGTGTCAGGCTGAAGACTGCATGCATTGGGCCGCTGCAACCCTAGCCCTATTGATATAAACCTGCTCACGCTGCAATTCCAGCAAATCTGTAGCTCTTGAACCGCGGTCATCTAACGCTAAAGCTAACCCTGAGTTCTTGCTCAGTAAACCTGATTTTGGCCAACCCTAACTAACTAATCTTGAATCCTAGCCCCAACCTGGTGCGCCCTGATCTCAACCTCATAACAAACACAACACACATGCAGCGCTTCTCAACGCAACACTGCCGGAACCTGTGCCGAACAGCCCGCCCATGCTCAGTACACCCTAGCCCTAACCTCAGCATTCATCCCAGACCCCAACCCTCCCCAAACCTGGCGCATCCCTGATTCCCGCCTCACACAGCCCGCTCTACACATACGCCGCTTTTAGGACCACGGTTAGGGTTGGCACATCCCTGATCTCAACCTCACACAACCCACTCTACACTCGCGTAGCTTTTAGGGTTAGGGGCAGGGTTAGCGCCGTTGGCACCTGCGCGAAACCGTCCGCTGATGTGTTGCGGCGCTTCCGCCGGCTCGTCCATCGGGATGCCATCATCATCATCGCTGTCACCGCCGCCGCCGCCGCCGCCGCCGCTGCCACCGCCAGCGGTCGCCGCAAGCAATTCCTCGTCCGCTTGCGCATTGCCCGCGAGAAACAGCAGGCGCGCGATCTCCGATGCGCAGCGCAGGACGGTCCCCCAGGACTGTTCCAGACAGTTCCCGCTCTCCGCGGCGATGAGGAGCAGCGCGCGCGTGCAGAGAACGTTCTTGGGGCCCATCTCAGCGGCGGTGGCAGTGCTCAGCAGCGTGAACTTGACGAGTGCGTTGACGAACGTCTCGCACGCCACCTGCATGTGATGGACAGATGGACGCAGCGCAAGCGATTTCACTATCGATCAACTCGCATATGAGTTTTTTGGGAACAACCACAACAGAAAAAAGTGAACCCTTCTCTTTCCAAGGTTTTCTTGCAAAAAATCAAAACACCTGAAGGCTGTGCGTGGATGCGTTGCGGTCGCAAGCTCTCTTGTGCAGTTGAAATTAACCCCCACCAGCACCTCGTCTAGGCACGAAGGCACAAAAACGGGTTAAATCTGAGTTCCCCCGCAGTACGCTGATGGCACACCGTGGCTCATCGCTGCCCAGCGCGCGATCCGCGCATGCCGCCGTGAGTGGGGTCGCACCATCAAGTGGTACCTCATCTGGAGTTCACTGCGGTACAAGGGTACAGGCCCGCACGTGCGGCGCATGCAGGGAACACGAGCGGGTCAAATGGGTTCACATAGGTACAATATGAGTTCACTGCAGTACACAAGGGGCGCACCTTGGCCTCCTCGCTGCCGGCGCGATCTCCGCACGCCGCCACGAGTCGCACGACACATGGAGGCACAAGGGTGGGTTCGCAGGAGTACAATCTGAGTTCAGTGCAGTGCACTGGCGCACCTTGGCCTCCTCGCCGCCTGCGCAGTTGCCGCAAGGTGCATGACGTGCGAGGCACGTGCGGACACAAGCAGGACAACGCGGGATCACCGCAGTACAAACCTAGTACACTGCAGTACACGAATGCGCACCTTGGCCTCCTCGCTGCCGGCGCGATCGGCGCACGCCGCCGCCAGTCGCACGACGTGCTGACACCCCTCCAAGCACAGCAACACCATCTCTTTCTCCAGCAGGGCCAGTTCGGAAAGCGCATCTGGCGCAGCGGCGGCGGCGGCTGCGGCGGCGGCAGCGCCCCAGGATTCGTCGTCGCCGCACTCCTCCAACACCTGTGCGCGCGTTGAGCGATGGGGCACGGGCCGGCTAATTGAGAATCACCACCAGCGATCCTCAGACCCCCGGGTTCATTACAGGGGCAGAGCGGAGCGAGAGGTGGCATGAAGTAATTGGTGCCCCCTGCGTTAGCGCCAGGGTCGTAAGGAGGGGGGTAGTAAGGTACTCACTGCGCCGCCGCAGCGCGCACGCGGCGCAGGGGCAGACCTTGAGCCTAACCCTAACCCTAAGCATGCGTCACGGGCGGAGCGTCACAGCAAGGCAATGTGCAGTGCGTACTTCAAGTATACGATCATGATTCATGTGTGTGCCGCACAGCAGTGGTGCGCCGTGTGTGATGTGCTACGTGTGCCACGCCGGACAGCTGGTGCAACTGCAATGCTATATATAGAGGGTGGGACAGTGAGTCTGTTCTAACGCGCTGTGCTGCTGCGCGCCGTGGCGGCAACGGCGCCGCCGTTCAGGGTTGCGCCGTGTGGCGCCGTGCGCGGACAGGTGCGTCAGTGCTCAACAGCACGCATTGCAACGGAACAATATAGTCAAGAACCGATGGCCCTGGAGCGTTAAGGGCAGGGCCAGCAGGCCATGGGTCTGGGCATAGCTGAGCCCGTCTGGGCTCAGAGCCAGTAGATGGCAGCATCAACTTTAACTCCTGTCCGCGCTTGACACATGGTCATGGGCACTTGACAGTACAGCAGCACATGGCACCTGCAGCTGAACTTAGGTTGGACAACAATGGTGACCTCAAGAAGACAGCACGCACGCCCGGACACCCCTAGCAGGGACTGCGCGCTTGATGTTCCTGTTTGCGGTACAGTTACTTGAACTTCAAGTTGAAGTTGATTCACTGACCTGACTAAAGGCCCCCAGCATCGGCCACCACGCCACCTCGAACATGGCGCGCACGTACTGCGCGGGGCTGGCGGTCGTTGCCGCAGCCCTAGCGCTAGGGCTAGGGCCGGGGGGCGACCCAGGGGGTTGCAGGGGAGGGGGAGGGGACGACGCGCGGACGCTTGGGTCGTTGCTGGCGCGCCTGCGTTCGCGCACCATTGCGGCGCCCGCCCTGACCATCTCTTCGCGCTCGCGGGCAAAGGCTTCGCGGCGCGCGCGGTCGGTGAGTGACGTGCCTGCGCGGCGTTGAGGTAGGGGGCGTGCGCTGGTAAAGTAGGGGTGCGCGTTGTTGGGGTAGGGGGTGTGCAGCGCGCACGGCGGCGACGTTGCGGGGGCCCTGAATTGCTACTGTGGGTTGAGGCGAGGGCGTGCCTCCTCCCAACAGCCAGTTGAAGTTGGAGTCGAACTTAAGTGTGGGCCGCTGATGCCCACCAGTGCCTCCGACGTTCAACACGACAATCTGATGCAGGCAGGCGGCATGCAGCATATAATACAGCGCCACTCCCCCCCCCCCCTTCCGACAGCGTCACGGTTTCCGTGACGCGTTCTGCGTCTGCGCGTGGAAGAGGGCGCTGAGCAATGCTGCACCCGCCATCCTAGCGCGCACCGTTCCCCTCATTCAGCACTTCAAGTCGCGCTCGCAAAATTTGCGCAACGGCTCATTCGAGTCGGGAGGCGCCGCCGCAGCAGCACTGCCCATTTCATCAGACAGCGATTGAAGTCGATCCACTCGAGAGCTCAGATCCCAAATACGCAGAAGCCGGAGACGTTCGACAACGCAGCACCACACTCACTCCAAGTGCAATTTGCGTACTTCGATGTATGTACTTTGAGGTACTGCTGCCTACCTGTTAGACAACTTGAAAACACACCGACTCCTTGATGCGATACTGATACCTACCCATGTTTGCTCAGTACATAGATGGCGTACCCGTCAGCGCGGCGCAGATGCAACTGCTGCAGCATTTGTAAGCACCCTACCTCCTCAGTGCGATACCCATACTTGCGGCTATCACAAGTACGGCAGCGGCATAGATGGCACTGCCGATGGGCGGCACCGCTGCACCAGCACTGAGTAAAACTCAAACACCTCAGCATACCATACTTCCGTCTACCTCAAGTGTAAGAGTGCAGTGACACCTCTGGGAGTGTGGCGTAGATGGCGCTGCTGACGGGGGGGCGCAGCCGCTGCAGCAGCGCTCATAACTTCTCAGCGCCGTACCCATACGTACATATCTGTAACGCACCTGTCAGTGTTGCGTAGATGGCGCTGGCAACGGGAGCCGCAGCCGCTGCAGCAGCGCTCACACGTTCTCAACACAGTATACTCATACTTACATATGACCACCTCAAGGTCAAGGCACATGGACGTACCTGTCAGCGTTGCGCAGATGGGGGGGCGACAGCTGCAGCAGCGCTCATAAATTATCAGCGCATATACTTCGAAGTACCTACGTATCTAGAAGGCACAATGACGCACCTGTCAGTGTCGCGTAGATGGGCTCAGATATTCTCAGGAAAATGCCCACTTACACATGACCATAAGCATGAGGCACTGACGCACCTGTCAGCGTGGCGTAGATGGCGCTGCCGACGGGGGGCGCGGCAGCAGCAGCAGCGCTCAGCTTCTCTCGCAGCGCGTCGTCCTCCCTGAGGCTGATGGGCTCGGCTTGTATGCGGTCGAAGATTGCGCTGAGGAACGCTTCATCAAGGTCACCCCCCGCCGCGATCCCCCTGTTGTTGCCTGCACAAGGGGGGGACGGTGAGGGGCGCAGGTTATGTGCACTGCTGCACGTGAGTAGCGCACAACGAGCGCGCACACTGAGCGCGCAGCGTACGCGGTTCAGGGGAATTACTTCTGAGAACGGCTTGCCCCAGATTCCCACCTGCCGGATAGAAATCAAATGCAAGCACCGTGCTCGCAACCCAAACCCTAGCCCTGCTTGGCAAGGAGCACGTAGTGCACGAGGCCGAAGAAAATTGCTTCTGAGATGACCACAATCAGATTCACGTACTGTAATTTTACTATCAATGCTGACCTTAACCCTACTTACCAAAAGGCGTGTCGCGCTGCAGCTGATCACTGTCACCCTTCGACCTGCAGCATGGAGCCGGCCGCACTCCGGTCCCGGGCGCACTCGTCGTCAGCGCGCTTGGAAACCACGGTCAGAGTTAGGGCATCGCGCGACCACTGCAGTCTATGCGCGAGTGAATCCAGTATGAAACGCACAAACCATCCGCATCCGCGCATGGCGGGCTTCGTTGAGCAGCACCAATGACTCTAACCCTAACCCTAACCCTAACCGTAAGCTACCTTGCACCAACAGCCCGGCATGAAATGTACAGGCCTGACCTGCTCGCATGATCTGCCAGCAAATCATACTCATGATGTGACCATGCCATCAAGTGGGGCAAACGGCCCCCCGTCACGACCCCCCCCCCCACACACACGCTGACAACCCCCACCGTGATCTGCCAGCAGAACGCCAAGACATGAGCCTCATTTATGATGCGGCAGCCAACAAGGGTCGCTGCGGCAAATGCGATGCGGCAATCAACAAAGCTCACTGCTACACATATGTACATAATATATACAGCTGTCGTACCAATGAACCCCGCCTTGGTCATGCGCCGGTCCGCACGGATCGCGGGGTTGTGCAGGTCCGTGTTGAGCATCACCACGCTGAAGGCGAGCACGAACGCGGCGTCCGCGGACGGAAACACGCCCGGGTTCTGCGCGCAGTAGCGCGCGGCGAACGCCTCCATCGCGCGGTCAATCTTCTGCGCCTCGCCGGGCAGGCGGAAGCGCGCGAGGAAGCGGCGCAGCGCGTCGTCGAAGGGGGCGCCGGCGAAGTCAAGCTGATGCGCGTACGCATGAAGCACCTGCGGAGTGTGCACCGCAGCGGCGGCGGCGGAGGCGGCGGCGGCGTGCGCGCTCTGCGGGTGAGATGCGGCACAGATAATGGCGCTTAGCATCATGCAAAGCGGCGCAGCGCGTCATCGAAGGGCGCGCCGGCGAGGTCGAGCTGGCGCGCGTATGCCTGGAGGACCTGCGCAGCGCAAGTGAGGGCGGCTGCGGTGACACGCTTGCGGTGAGCCAGAGGGCCGTGAAACGTACTGCGGATGACACAGACAGCAGCGGTGCAGCGCATCGTCGAAGGGCGCTCGAGCCAAGTCGAGCTGGCGCGCGTATGCGTGCAGGACCTAAGAGTGGGACGCACGGGGCAGCAGCGGCGGCGGCGGCGGCGGCGCACGCGGGGTGAGCGCGAAAGCCGTGAAATGTGCTGCTCACGGACAGAGGCAGCAGCGGTGCAGCGCGTCGTCGAAGGGCGCGCCGGTGAAGTCGACCTGACGCGCATACGCGTGCAGCCCTGCGCAGCGCGAGCAATGGCGACGGCGGCAGCGGCGGCGGCGGCGCGCGCGCTCTGCGGGCGAGATGCAGCACAGTCTGACAGCGCTCAGCATCATGCGAAGCGGCGCAGCGCGTCGTTGAAGAACGCACCGGCGAAGTCGAGCTGGCGCGCGTACGTGTGCAAAACCTGCGCAGCGCAAGCGACCGCGGTAACACCCTAACCCTAAGCTCCTGAGCTTGCGATCGGACATCGGCAGTGAAGCGCTACAGCTGTCTAGGGGGGCCACGGTGCTGAAACTCGCGGCCAGATGTCAGAGACGGGCTGAGAGCGATGCTGCCTTCTGAGATGCAGAGTCGCCGCGTGGGTTAGGGCTTAGGGTTAGGGTTTGTCTGCCTGAAGCGCAAGCTCAGAGGGCAACCTGCCGATGACTTCAGATGATCATACAGTGATATGAAGTGCTGGCATGGTCGGAAACCCTTCTTTGCCCCCTGCTTGGTGTGCCACGGACACCTTAACCTAACCGTAATGCCACACCTGGATGCAGAACCTCTGAGCGTGTTGCGCTTGAAGTGTGAGAGCTAAGACAGCATCTGCTGAGCAATCAGCTGTCAGGTGGAGAAGCCGGGGATGCAATGATGCAGCGCTGTGACATTGTGCAGAACCCCGCTTCGCTGTTGCCGAGCCCTATGCTTAGGTCTGGGCGCGCCCGCAGTGCTCTATGCCACACATGGGTGCACAAGCTTTTGAAGCGCAAGCTCAGAGGGCGATGTGCCGATGTGTTCAGTTGATCTAGATGTGGTGCACGCAGCAGATTGCAGTACTGACATGGTCCGACACCCCTCTTTGCTGACGGCGAGCCCTGCGCTTGAAGCCACGGACACCTAACCCTAACCCTAACCCTAATGCCACACCTGGACGCAGAAGCCATCTCTGTATTCCGCGCCCCTGCCGAGGTACTCCCCCGTGGCAGTCTTGTCCAGCCTCTCCTGCACAGCACGCGAGAGCAGCGCAAACCGCATGAGAGGGGTCAGCATTCAAGAGGCGCCCAACTCGAGCGGCTCAAGACTTGAAGTTAAACAGACCCCGTTTTGTATGCAAGACGCGTGAGGGAGCGCGCAGCACCAGCTGTCTTACCAAACGGGATCACACGCACTCTTTGGCCATGTGCCAGGGCCTTGCTGTTGTGGCACTCCCGCGCGCCCGCTTCTGCCTGTGGCCTGTCGTCTTGCTGCGTATGTGGCCTGTTGTCCTGCTGCGTAAGCGCCTTGATACTTCAACATTAGCTCAGCAGGTGAGCCGCAGTCAACCCTCAACTTGAAGTGTGGCCCAGTGCTCAAATCCTAGAAGGCAGCACTGCCATCCGGCGTACCCTTGAACAAGCTCGCGCTTCAAAGAGGTCAATCCGCTTCGTGGGACAGCGGATACATAACTCTCACTTGAAGTACTTTAAAGTATTGTAATTGAAAACATCAAATTGAAGTTTAGCTTGGGGCAGTGCTTACCGCGTGCACGTGGAGTAAGGCAGCGGTCTCCAACGGTCTTGTGCTCTTAAAGCAGTCGGTCCGTTCAGCTAGTCAAACACTTCAATTTTGAGTAGTATCAGAACACTTCAAAGATCTAAAGTATACCAAAGGGTAGGTATGCTCGGGCGTCGCCTCCAGCAGTCCCGCGCTCTCGAAGCAGTAGATTCCCTTGCAACCCTAACCCAAACTATAACATCCTGAAACCTCAAGTTGAAATTTAGGCAGCAGCTCACCGCGTGCGCGTGCAGGAAGGCGGCGACGCCCTCCGGCGTCGCCTCCAGCAGTCCCGCGCTCTCCAAGTAGTAGATTCTCTTGCAACCCTAATTCAAACCCTAACACAGTTGTAACCAACTTCAATTTCAAGGCACACAA
The DNA here is from genome assembly GCA_017506865.1 of Tribonema minus. Taxonomy (NCBI): domain Eukaryota; class Xanthophyceae; order Tribonematales; family Tribonemataceae; genus Tribonema; species Tribonema minus. The sequence goes on along the minus strand of JAFCMP010000323.1, from coordinate 420,028 downwards.
CATCCTGGAACCTCAAACTGAAGTTTGTGCAGCAGCGCTCACAGCGTGCGTGCAAGAAGGCGGCGACGCCCTCCGGCGTTGCCTCCAGCAGCCCCGCGCTCTCGAAGTAGTCTATCCCCTTGGCAGGGGACAGGCGGAACGTCACGCACCCCCTCGAACCCCAATACAGTTGTAACCAAACTTCAATTTCAAGGCACACAACATCCTGAAGCCTCAAATTGAAGTTTTTGCAGCAGCGCTCACCGCATGCGCGTGCAGGAAGGCGGCGACGCCCTCCGGCGTCGCCTCCAGCAGCCCTGCGCTCGCAAAGTAGTCTATCCCCTTGGCAGGGGACAGGTGGAACGTCACGCAGCCCCTCGACATTGCCTCTTCAAACCTCTTCTTCTTGCCGTGTTCCAGGATGGGGCTGCTCTTGTCTGATGGTTCGCCCATTGCCCCATCTTCTGCATCCGGCACCAGGACGCCTGCGATGACACGGCACGCAGGCAAATTAGCGGCCGCAGAACCGATGCCAGGTCAACATGAGCATACATTTTCAGCGTACTTTGAAGTATGCTTTAAAGGCACTTCGAAGTACACAAACTCCAAAATGTACGCTGCTATGGCACCCGGAGGTATGCGACCCACATTGAACAAGAAGAATTCCGCTCGTAGCCTGCCTTACCCTCTGCCGCATTCGCCTCCGCCGCGGGCCCCTGCGCGCCGCCGCCGCTGCCGCCGCCACTGCCGCCGCCGCCGCTGCTGCCGCCGCCGCCGCCGCTGCTGCCACCGCCGCCGCCGCTGTCCATCATCAGCGCCAGCAGCGACGTCGCAATGTTCACCAGCCCGCGCAGCCCGCACGCGCGCAGCTGCGCGGCCTCCAGCGCCGCCTGAGCGCTGCTGCCGCCGCCTCCGCCGCTGCCGCCGCTGCTGCCGCTGCCGCCGGCGACGCGGCCGAGCGCGCCCACGACGCGCGCGTAGAGGTCGGCGGCGGCGGCGTCGCAGTCATAGCGCAGGAAGAGGTCCGCGAGCGCGTGCGGCGCGCCACAGAGGGCGCGCACGGCGTCCAGGACGTGCCTGCGCGCAGCGGCGGCAGCGGCAGCAACGGCGGCGGCGGCGGCGGGGCATGCGCAGCACGCGTCAGTGCTCAGCGCGGCGGCGGCAGCGGCGGGGCATGCGTAGCACACGCGTGTCAGTGCTCAGGGATGGCGCGCACCGCGGCCGGGACATGCCTGCGCGCAGCGGCGGCGGCGGCGGCGGCGGGGTGTCAGTGCTCAGCGGTGGCTCAGAGCTGGCGCGCACGGCGTCCAGGACGTGCCTGCGCAGCGGCGGCGGCAGCGGCGGCGGCAGCGGCGGCGAGGCATGCGCAGCACATGCGTGTCAGTGCTCAGCGTCTACGAGCAGGCGGCGCGAGGCGAAGCGCCGCGCAGTGGTCAGCGGCGGCGGTGCAACCTAAATCTAACCCCAACCTTAAACCTAACCCTAACACGGCGGCGGCACCGCTGCGGGACGCACATGCACTTAGCACGCGCATGTCAGGCGCACCGTAGCCGCCAACAATGGCGACGCTAAACCTAATCCTTACCCTACCCCTAACCCTAACCCTAACACCTAGTGTCACCGACACTTCATCAGCCCAAACCTTGACTTCTTCGCGTATTACTGACCCCAAGGCACCTTATAAATGTATTGTCTCTGCTCTCAACCCTGGAAGTGACCCTGAGTGTAACTTGACCCTTATGCTGAGCGTGGCGCACCTGCGGGGGTCGTGCGAGGCACTGGCGCTCCCCATTTCACCCTGAAACTGACACTTTTCCTAACCCTAACCCTAACGCCATCCCTGCCCCCCAACCCTATGCCTAAGCGCCTGAACCCTAGACTTATCCTTCACCCTACTGCTGTCCCTTGGCCTGCACGCGGCGCATCACCTCACTGCACATATGTGTCTAACCCTAACCATAGGGTTAGGGTTGATTCTAGGGTTGGGGTTCAGGGCTACAGTTAGTGCTTGCTCAACTGCCTATCCCCACCAATGAGCTTGGTCCCAAGCGCTTTGAAACAGAGTGTTGTAAGCTGCTGCCCCAGTTCAACCATGCCCGCTCAGAGCGGCGTGCGCGCCTGCGGGGGTCGTGCGTCGCGTGCGCGCTCTCCAGTATCCTCAGTAACACGTGCAACACCTCAATCTCTGCATGCGTGTGCGGCGCACCATGCTCGCTCAGTTGACTAACCCCCCCTGCTGACCCTAACCCTGACCCCAAACCTACCCAACATGTAAACCTCACACCGCATTCGGCAATCGCAGCGCGCACCTGCGGTGGTCGTGCGTCGCGTGCGCGCCCTCGAGTATCCTCAGGAACACGTGCGTGGCGCACACCTCAATCTCCGCACGCGTGTGCCGCGCGAACCGCCCGCTCAGTTGACTCACCCCCCACTTGACCCTGACCCCAAGCGCCTAGCCTCACATGTAATCATCGCACTTGAACTAGCGCAATCAACGCTACTCGCAAGCGGCGCGCGCACGTGCGGAGGTCGTGCGTCGCGCGCGCGCTCTCCAGTATCCTCGGCAACGCATGGGGCCATAACACCTCCGCCTCCATGCCTGCTGAGTTGACTGGCCCCCACTCCTAACCCAACCCCCAAGCGCCTTGTTGTGCATGTAAACCTCATACTCGAAGTGAAACATTCAACCCTGATCGCAAGTGCCGCACGCACCTGCGGTGGTCGTGCGTCGCGTGCGCGCTCTCCAGTATCCGCAGGAACACGTGCGAGACAAACACCTCCACCTCCGCGCGCACGTGCGGCGCAAAGTGCTCGCTCAGGTGCCTAACCCCGCTCTTAACCCTAAACCTACCCCTATCCCCAAGCGCCAACCCTACATGTAACCTCATCCGAAATTCAACCCTGAATTGCAATTGCTGCGCGCACCTGCGGTGATCGTGCGTAGCGTGCGCGCTCTCCAGTATCCGCAGGAACACGTGCGCGACAAAGACTTCCACCTCCGTGCGCACGTGCGGCGCGAACCGCTCGCTGAGCTGCACAAAGAGGCGCAGGCTCAGCCCCACGACCGCCGAGTGCGCGCTCGTGCAGTTCTTGAGGACGCTCGCGCACAAATAAGACGTAACCGCCGCGATAAACTTGCCGCCTTCGCGGAACGCGGGGCCGCTTGACTCGAGAATGCCCAGGAGCAGCTCCAGGCTGAGCAGCTTCGACGCCAGCTGCGCGCCAGGGCAAGCGTTAGGGTTGGAATAAGGGTTAGACCAGTCTTAGTCTGCAGGCCGGGATTGGGGCGAGGGCTAATGTAGCACCAAGCAGCTTCGACGCCAGCAGCGTGCCCAAGAGTAGGGATGGGGGTTGGGATTAAGGGTGATTAGGGCTAGTGGCAGGGGTGAGGGTTGGGATGCGGGCAGGCTGAGCAGCGTCGACGCCAGCTGCGTGCCGGGGCGAGCGCTAGGGTTAGGGCTAGTTAGGGTTAGGGTTGGGATAGGGTTGGTTGGGGTTAGAGTTAGGGTTAGTCTGCAGGCCCAGCTGCGAGCCCGGGGGTTACTAGGGCTAGAGGCAGCGGTTATGCTTGGGATGAGTCCAGGCTGAGCGCCTTCGACACTAGCTGCGGGCCAGGGCAAGCGTTAGGGTGAGGGTTAGGATTGGGGTCAGCGTTTGACCAGGGTAAGTCTGCAGGCCAGCTGCGTGCCCAGGGCTAGGGGGTGGGGAGAGAACCTAGGGTGGTCAGGGTTAGAGGTAGCAGTTCGGGTTGAAATGAGGCCATGCTGAGCGCCTTCGACGCGAGCTGCGTGTCAGGGCGAATGTTAGGGTTAGTGTTAGACCAGGTTCTGTCTCAGGGCCGGGCCAGAGTAAGAGTAGGTGTAGCACCCGGGCTGAGTCTTCGGGCTGGGGTCAGGATACGGGTAAGTCATGACCCACCTTGCACAGTCCTCAAGGCAAGCTGTCATGTAGTTTGCAATATACTTCAAGTGCAAGAACCGCACTCACAGTACAGTGACAACTTCACAAAACACACACCCTCCCGCAAGCGCAATGGGAAAACCGAGCCGTGAAGCCGGCCTTCCAAGCTCACCATGCGCGCCTCAGCAGGAGCAGCACTGCTCAGCGCGAGCCCCTCCCCCGCCCCCGCCCCCGCCGCCGCGTCCCCCTTCATGCTCAGCTTGCACAGCGCGCGGAACAGCAGGAACGCGTCGCGGTGCAGCACCGAAGGGAACGATCCTCCCGGCACCGTTCCTGGCAATGGACCGGTGGAGCTCATTAGCGGTGCTTGCAAGTCCCCGCCCTTACTGTCAGAGGCCCCCCCTGTAGAGTGCGGCGTCGCAAAAGCCCCCTGCCCCCCCCCCGCCGCCTCCGATTCCCCCCCTTCCGGCGCCCCTCCCCCCGGCGCTGCGGACTCCGCTGCCGCCACCGCCTTTGACGGCTCTTCTGCCTCGGAAAGTAGGGGTGTTTGGGGGGGTGGTGTCCCCTCCGCCGCAGAGGCAGGGGGGGGTGCGGGGGCGCTGGACTTCAACTTCAACTTGAGGTCCGCGTCGCACTGCTCCATGCGCGCGAACACGTAGCTCAGCAGCTGCTGGAGGCTGGCTTTGGCGGTGAGCTTGTTGACGGCGTTCTGCGAGCTGCAGCGGCAGCAGCGCCATCACACGCAAAAAGTAATCTTCAAGTTGAAGTTAAAGAACTGCAAGCTTGAGTTGAAGTCTGTCTGGCTCAAGTAGAGCAGTGCAGTCACCAATTGAAGCCAGCTTCAGTTCAATCTCAGTGCTTCTAAAAATACAGAATCCAAATTAACCCGTGGATGCAACGGAGCGTTGGCAGAATGCATTGGCCGAGGCATATCATATGAATCCCCGGGTCGGTCTATTCGTGAACTCGGTCTATTCGAGGCGTCCAGACGCCGGCCACAAAGCTGGCGCACTAAAAGTTCAAGTTGAAGTTCGGGTGCATGGACCATACAGGTGGAAAGAAAGCAAGAGTAGGTGTAGGCGCAAAGCCCGTTTAAGGCTGATGGTGTACCGCACATGTGACGCTCCTCATCGAGTCAACTTCAACATCATGGCACCGCAGACAGCAGGCGCGCGTCGTGCAATATCATCACCTGAGCCGTGACCACCCTCAGCGCATGTGACGCTCCTCATCGAGTCAACTTCACTAGCCAAGACGCTCAGCAAGCACACAGAAGCCAAGATTGCATCGGATGGGCGGTGTACATGCTATGTGCACCTACGCTGCGCACTGCCGATGGCAGGAGAACTGGGACATGTGCTCCTGGTCCTTGAAATGCAGTCTGATCAGGATGTGATTCACAGACCGCAGCATACAACATCAGGCATCACAGACCGCAGCGTGCAACACCAACCATTACAGCAGGCGTACAACAAGCGTACACAAAATGTACTTCTAGTGTTACAGCTGCAAGGCTTGCCTGCGGTGGACAGTGTACACGGTGCGCACCACCAATGGCAGGCTCGACAACACTCCTACAGAACCGACGCAGGCACGAATTATGGTGCAACGCAGTGCAATGAGGACAATGGCGCCACATGACCTGCACAAACTGCAAGCGTACATCCGAGTGTACATCCGATGTGCAGATGTGCGAGACTTGCCTGAGGTGTACGGTGTATATCGTTCGCACCGCCAGCAGCAGGCTCGCCTCATGCACCTCCATCGCCTGAGCTGTGACCACGGTGAGCAGCGCGCGCACGACTTGCAGCTGCACGGCGTCGCTCTCCAGGTCGCACGCGCAGATCATCTCCACGACAGCATCTGACAGTTGGGCAAACGCATGGCGCAGGCATGTGAGTAAGCATGTACCTCTATGTGGCACAGGCAGGCACGAGACTTGAGGAGCCAAATGGTCGTTAATTGGCCGTCTTGCACATTCTGTAGGAAGAAACTGGGCCCTCAAAATTGAAGTGTACCAACGCGCCGTTGCATGCTCTCGAGGGCGCACACGTCATCCCAACCCTAACCCTAACCCTAACCCTGACCCTAACCCTAACCCTAACCCTAACCCTAACCCTAACCCTAATCCTAACCCTAACCCGATCATCTCCACGACGGCACCTGACGGTTGAAGACAAGTGCAGATGGCAGAGACACAAGGGGCGAGATGTGTGTTGATGGAGGCTCAGTTTTCCACACATTTTTTCGCACTGCTTGGCAGCTCGCCAAGGCTTCGCTGCGAGCTACAAGGTCAATGTCTTGACTGACGGTTCTGTGACTCACCTGAAAACGTGCGAGGGTGCACGCCAGCACTGCCGCCGCTGCTGCTGCCGCCGCCATCGCCAGTGCCCCCTTCCGGTGCAAACAGCACGCCTGGCTCCAGCAAAACGGGCGCGGTCATTGCCTCCGCCTCTGCCGCTGCTTCAACTGACGGCTGTTCTACAGCAACCGCAGTTCCGTCACTGCCGCCGCCGCCGCCGCTGTTGCTAACGACCGCAGCGCTCCCGTCAACATTGGCGCCACTGCTGCTGCCACTGCTGCCGCCGCCGCCGCTGCCACCACTGCCGCCGCCATCGCCACCGCCGCCATTACTGCCGCCGCCGCCGCCGCCGCCGTCTGCAGCCTCATCGCAGCCTGCTTCAAGCCTCGGCAGCGGCGCGTCAACAAAATAGCCGTGCGCGCACAGCTTGGCGATGGCATCTAGCGCCGTTACCGTCAGCTTGGTGTCGGCAGTCTCCAGGCACAGGCGGAAGGGGCGCAGATGAGCGCTGCTGCGGCTGCGCGTGCCGTTTGAAGCCGCGCCTCCTGGGGAGTCCAGCGCGGCTATGTCGTCGAGATCGGCTGCGGACACGAAGCAAGGGGGCAGTGCTCAGAAAGATACATCAACGATATGTCACGAGTTGTAGCTGATCAGAGCAGCAACATATGCTCCAATGGACGGATGGCTCGCTTGCTGCGCATGTGTTCATGAGCAGGGCGAGCAAAGCTCAGACGGACCGTGCCTGGAATTCAACCTGAATGACATGTCAGACATTGGACAGCAGTACTTGCACTGCATTCATGAAGTTGTTGTTGCTGCTGCTGGTGAGCTGTTGTCCAAACGTCTACTGCTCTTGAATTCTTGCAGAAGTTGAAGTTGTATGGTGCGAGAAGAAAAGCAAATGATGTTGCCTGCCAAACTGCAGTTGCCCTTGCCGATATCACATTTCAATGCTGATGGCATTCTACAACCATAGTTTGATCACTGACAAGGACTCAAGGGCAACTGCGCATGATCGCGTACGTAGCAGCCGCCGTGCATGTTTTCGTTGCTCACCCAGCACTTCCTCGCATGCCTCCGTGACTGCCGGATATTTCCTGCCAGCCTCTCTCTGCACCTTTAGCAGAATCCGTCTCAGCAGATTCTCCATGATGCGCGCAGGAGAGCAAGTCCGCCTGCCTGCGCTTTCAACTTTTGGTTCGCCTGCTTGGTGTCCAGTGCTTCACTTGCGCCCAGGTCTGCGCGAGTGCTGTGCACCGACACTGCTTGCACTAGCACAACATTTTGCAGGCCCGGTCATGCCGCGTTTCACCGGCAAAGCTGAGAACGAAGCTTTCAGAGAAGGACCCCGATTTCACAGGTTGAACTTCGCTGCTGAAATTTGAAGTTTTTCCTTCCTCAGTGGTTGCTCTCACCAGCTGCTTTGAGCTTGGTGCACACGTGTCACGATGGTGCATGCACAAGGGCAACACTGGGCTCACACAGTTCTTTGAAGGCCGGCAGGCACACCACCAACGGTGCACAAGACGGGACGAACCAAGACGCCGGTTCAGGCAATGCATTGTCAAGCATGTCTTACAATTCGTCACTGAAGTGCGAAAAATGTCTTGACAATTTGTCAGATATCATTTGCACAACATTATTCTACGCACACACACACCAGACACAGCAGCAGGGGCAACAAGCAGCAAGGTGGGAGAAGACCCGTTCCGCGAAAGATTCAAACAAGTCTGTTGAGGCAAATGTGGTCCATACTGCATACGGGTAGCCGCACGCTGCGCCTATATTGGAGGGGGGGGGGGGGGCGACAGTGCGTATATTGAGGTGCACGCAGACATGCAGAGCACCCCCCCAAAGTGAAGCACCCTCCAGGACTGTCTTGGTCGGCTGCGAAAGCGCTATGTCTGTTGTGTGCCTGGAGACGTTAAGGCAGATACCCCCTGCCCCCCCTCCCCCTAATCCCCCCCCCCATGCTGACTCTACTTGCCTCTTTAACACGATCGTCACTCATTCTGGGGGGGAGAAGAATCCCCCCCCCCCCCCCCCTGTGTCTCTGTGTCCACAAAATGCGCCCCAAAGAAGCCCATCCGTTCAACAGAACCCGGCCCACGAATTCATAATCATTCATGAACAAATCACGAGCACGCTTCAATCTATGAACGCGCCCCCGCGCTCAGACCCACTCGCGGGGGTTCTTGAAGGCATCCATGATGTCAGCCTCGGGGCTTCCGGGCTCGGGGTGGTGGTCGTACTGCCACCGGGCCGTCTCTGGGAGCGACATGAGGATGGACTCGATGCGACCGCCCGTCTTGAGGCCAAAGACTGTGCCGCGGTCGTAGACGAGGTTGAACTCGACGTAGCGCCCGCGGCGCATCAGCTGCCACTCCTTCTGCGCCTGCGTGCGGGGGTGGGGCAGGGGGGGGGGGGGGGGGGTGAGTGCTCGCAGTGCTTGTGTGCTGGTGGCACTTGGCTTCCACCTTGAAGCAGGGGTCGTGGGGAAGGGGGGGGGGGAGGGGGGGGGGGAGTGCTCGCAGTGCAAGTGTGCTGGTGGCACTTGGCTTCTGAGCAGGGGTCAGACATAATGGAATTGACACACACTTGGGCAACGTAGCGCCCCGCACCGCTGCATGAGTTCAGGGTGGGGGGCGGGGGAGGGGGGGAGGGGGGGGTGCTCGCAGTGCCACAGTGTGCCAGCGCCACTTGGCTGCCAGCTGCAGCAGGGGTGAATGACGTGGTGAAGTTAAATGTTGCGGACCGCATCTGTGGAAAATGGATAGTAGTTGAGGTTGACGTGGCACCCGCGGCAAGAAGGACGCTGTCACTCCTCTGCGGCTTGCACAGACATGAGACGCGCGTGGGGGGGGGGTTGCGCAGTGTGCATGCGATGCCGAGTCTTGTGGTATACATGCAGGGGGGTGACGGCGCTGCGTCAGGAGTGTGGAATTGAATCACAGCAGCCTCTCCGTGTGAGCCTGAGGCATGCCAGTAAAAAGCAGAGTGGCCCAAAGAAGATGTGCATAGCCACAAGCAGACCTGTACTTTGGTGTACTTTTTATTAATTCTCGCTCAGGGCGCGAAAAAGCCCAGATGATTGGCATCTAGCTGTAAGGAATCTACATGTCGTATGACAGTCTGAAAGTGTCGCAACGACAACCACTCAAACGCCGCCGCCGCCAAATGGCATCTCGGGGTCCTCCCATTACTTTGGTGTACTTTTATTAATTTCGCTTTGGTGTACTTCAAAGTATTACTTCTTGATTGCGGCGCGGAAAAGCTCAGATGGTAGATGCGTCCAGCTTGCTATCAGAACCTACATGTGTATTATGAAGAGCTTAAGGGTCTCGGCACGCAGTAGTGATCACTTCTAAATGACATGGCCAAATGGTACTTCAAAGCATGTACTTCTATTATATTCCACTTGTGGCTGTGGAAATGCCATGTTGTAGGTGTGTCGCCTTGTTCTCACTCTTGGATGTAGCATGCAAAGCTTGCACGCCACACCCCGCCCCCCACATCACCCCCAACAAAGCACCCGCAAGCGACTGTCCCCCACATACTAGCAGGGATACCAAACAAAGCTACAAGACTCTCCCCCCACAGACAGACCCGTCTTAGGGCCACCCAGCTCCACGCAGACTCCATCTCAAAGCTTTCATGCAGGCCAAGGTCACCATAATGGGCCCTGAACTGGAGATTGTGGCTATCTACGTGAACCCCGATATCATAAAGATAAGCAGAGGGAGTCACTGGGCGCCAGGCGCTGACGTTAGAAAGAAAGGCTATAAAACTAAGCAAAGCATCGCCTCCTTGATGAGCGGGACGGTGGTTCACCGGGCCCCCCATATCACCCCCAACAAAGCATCCGCAAGCGACTGTCCCCCACACACTAGCAGGGATACCAAACAAAGCTGCAAGACTCTCGCCCCACAGACAGACCCTTCTAAGGGCCACCCAGCTCCACGCAGACTCCATCTCAAAGTTTTCATGCAGGCCAAGGTCACCATGATGGGCCCTGAATTGGAGATTGTGGCTATCTACGTGAACCCCGATATCATAGAGATAAGCAGAGGGAGTCACTGGGCGCCAGGCGGTGACGCTAGAGAGAAAGGCTATATAACTAAGTAAAGCATTGCCTCCTTGATGAGCGAGGTCACGGCTCACCGCAGGCTGCAAGCCTGACAAGATATTGCCATTTACCGCTGCGAGTAACTTGTGGTTGGTGCCGTGGCGTGCAGCCGACTCCACTTGCTCTCCAAGCACGCCAAGCCGCTGTACTTCATACTTCAAGCAAGTGCAGCATGTACCTGTGTGAACTCATCGTTCTTTGTGACGCGCACCAGCACGTACGTCTTGAATTACGGCTTCCAGGCAGTCGCTAGAGAACGCACCACATCTCAATGCAAATTGACGGTCACTTCAAAACGACACCGCCGGATGGTACGTGCTTCATACTTCAAGCAAACTTCAAGCAAAGTGAAGGATGTACCTGTGTGTACTCGTCGTTCTTGTGGCGCGCGACCACCGGCACGTACGCCTTGGTCACGGCATCCAGGCACTCACTAGACAACGCAAATTGTCTCTCAATGCGCACTGATGATCACTTCTAAACGACACACACTTCAAGCAAAGTGAAGAACGTGCCTGTGTGTACTCGTCGTCCTTGTGGCGCGCGACCACCGGCACGTACGCCTTGGTCACGGCATCGAGGCAGTCGCTAGAGAACGCAAAGTGCTCGTCGGGGGTCTTGTCGTTCTGGTCATCAAAGAAGATGCCGCCCAGGCCACGCGTCTCCCCCCTGCAAGTCGACGAGAGAGAGAGTGATGGGGGGGGGGGCGTGAGGACATGGGGGAAAAGGAATGCTTGTATGGCGCCGGCGATGGTGCTCAGCAGACGTGCGTGACACGACACTGCTACTGACCAGCACATTCTCCCCCTGGCCATTGATGCAGAAGAGAGATGAGGGAGGGTGAAGAAAAAAGGAGAGATTGCATAGCGTCGGCGGTGATGCTCAGCAGACGTGCACGACACGACTCTACTACTGAACAGCACATCTCCCCGCTGCAGGACGGAGATAGAGAGAAGGACAAGTGGTGCGTAAGAGAATGAAAACGAGGACTGCTTGCATGACATCTGAAATAATACTTACCCGATGTGCCTGACATGGCACTACTACTGACCAGCGCATCTCTTCCTCTGGTCATCGATGCACAAGAGGGATGAGGGGAGGGTGGGGGAATGTGAAACTGTGGAATGGTGTCGGCAGTGATGCTCAGCAGATGTGCATGACACGACAGCACTGCTGAACAGCGCGTCTCCCCCCTCGCCACAACAAGAGAGCTGAGGAGAGGGCGAACTTGAAACTGCTGAATGATGTCGATCTTGCTCAGCAGATGCACGTACGCACATGGTTGGAGATACTTCTTGCAAATATATGGTCTCAGAGTACATGCATGCCTCTTGTGAAGGTCTGGTCTCAGAGTACAATTATGACTCTAACCCCAATCATAAAAGTTTGAATGCTGTGACCATTGGGCAATTTGGGAAACGTTGGCTTCTTCGTGCCCCAGACAGCCAGTGTGCAGTCACACCCTAATCCTATCCCTAACGCCAACAGCGCATGCTGCCACACAGTCTATTTGTGAAGTTCCCCTGCTCCGCACCTGTGCGCAATGGTGAAGTACTTGTCCGCCCACGCCCTGAACCAGCTATTTTGCAGTAACCCTAACCCTAACCCTAACGCTAACAGCGTATGCTGCCGCACATAGAAGTACAATTTGTAAAGTTCCCCCGCCCCGCACCTGTGCGCGATGGTGAAGTACTTGTCCGCCCACGCCTTGAACTTGGCGTAGTACTCCGGGTCGTGCTTGTCGCAGACCTCCTTGTACGTGCCGTGGAAGTGCTTCATGTCCGCCGCATCCAGGTAGCTCGGCGTGATGTCCGTCCCGCCGCCGAACCACCATACGCCGCCATCCGTCTCAAAGTACCGGTAGTTGAAGTGCATCGTGGGGCAGTGCGGGTTCTTGGGGTGCATGACGGAGCTGAGGCCGCACGCAAAGAAGGGCACGCGCTCGCCGGGCTTCATGCCCTTGGCGCGGTCGACGCCGCGCTCCGTCGCCGCCGCCAGCGCCTCCTGAGGCATGCTGCGCATTCCACAATACATGTTGCAGCTTGAGGGTTTAGCGTCATGCGTTGTGCCCTGTAGCTTGAAGCGGGTACATCGTGGTATGTGTGCATAGGGTTGTATGCAAGGCTATGCCTGTGTCATTGGAGCTTCGTGCCCTTGGCGCGGTCGACTCCGTGCTCTGTCACCGCCGCCAGCACCTCTTCAGGCATACGGCTCGCACAGGAAGAAGCACAGTAGCGTGCAGGGACACGATGGCTGCAGGCATCTACGCTGCGGTATATGATAGTTGTAGTTTGAGGTGGGTGTACATTTACAGCAAACAGATGTTTCGACTCGAGGTCTTCATATCGTGGTGTGTGATGTGGTACGCATGGTGGCCTGTAGCTTGAGGTGAATTTACTGTGGTATGCATTCTGTGCCTGAGTCGTGTCAACTTCTGCTGAGGCAACCTGGGGGTGTGCACAGTTCAATTTGAGGTTGGCACACATCTTGCGAAATGCGAGTGCCGCACACATGAATAAGTATTGTCAACTCGTACAACGTGTCACCATTCATTGGAGTGTTGTCAAATTTTCAGTCAGATTGAACAACTTACATTTCAATGTAGACTCCGCAAATTCAAGTTCACGGTCTGGCAACTAGCAAACTCACGAAGCAGGTGCACAATAGTGCACCTCAAGCTGCTCGCTGCTTCATAATTGCCCCAAAAACAACACCTTTGACTTGAGACCGTTTCTTCTATATTGGCGGTCATGCAACAAAAAATACATCAGCACCTGCCAGAAAGTGTTTGTGCTTTGTTGGTGGTCATGCAACGATACATCAGCACCCGCCAGGACAAGTACGACAAAGGGGCTTGAACGCTCTGAATCACTTCCTTCTTTCAACATCATGCCACAACTCTGCAGGGTCTCTGGATGCACACTACTTCATGTCAGCATGCGTGGGTGCCAAGTTCACGCAATGGCCATCTGTGAACAATTAAGGAGGTCCAGTTGAAGCCTGCTGTCATTGCTGAAGCTTGCAACACGACTTGGAAGCAGATCATGATAAATCAATACTTTATCATCATAAATTTGCATTGTACAAAACTGCAGTCAAATGACACCTTCGTAATTCCAGTAGTCTACCTATATCTACCTATAAGCACAGCACCTGTTATGCGATAAGCCAGAACTGAAATCATTTCCAGAAGTGCGATGACTGGTCAGTTCAAGACCAATCTCACAACATAGCAGGTGGTCAGCTTGCGCATTGGCCTGTGTACGTATATGTGATCTTGCTGACATTTCTCGTGTTCAGCATGCACAGACATGAACACGTTGACCCCCCTACAGTACCATGTAGTCATGTTGTTGATATATGTATTGAGTGCCGCAACCTACAGCAGGCATAAGCCTCAATGAACTGCACTGCATAGTTTGCATTCATGTATCACAGCTGGTCATTTGACAGAGTTCATTCATCGTCTACAATCACTTGGGAGCATCCCTCCGAGGCACTGTCTGTGCAGGGCCTGTGCATACCATCACCCTGCATGACATTCATATCACCCTGCATGACATTCATGTTCATACTGAATTCATTTGGGTCACCACCTTCGCTTCAGCACATCTTGACGGCGCGTCCCTATCACCTCAACTTCAAGTTACACTTTACAGAACCATCAGCGCAACTGTAACTCTGCTGCAAGGTACACAGCCCACAAATGCAAACCAACACACCTCACCTGCCATAGACGATGGTGAGGTGCCTTCAAAGTATCAATGAAAAAAATCAAATTTCATCAAGCTTCTAAAGTACGTTTGTGAAAACGGTCCTCATGGCGCAAACGCCTGCGGCGCGCGTGCACCCCTCCCTCTCACTGGCCGTACACGACGCTGGCGTTGACGCCAACAAATGTTTGTTGTCATAGACACTGCCGATTCGCCTCAACTTTCAACCTCAAGCCATATTTCTCAAGTCATGTTTGCAAGGCGGGGGGCGTCACACATGCATCACGCGCAGCAGCGTCTCTCTCACCTGCCGTACACAACGCTGACGTTCACGTCAACTTATGTCACTTGTCATAGACAATGCTGTTTCAACTTTGAGCTTTGTTTTGAAAGGCAGGAGCGTCACACACGCACCATGCCCTCTCTCACCTGCCGTACACAACGCTCAGGTTGACGCCGGCCTTCTCAAAGACCTTGCCGCCCGTGAGCACGCGCGACATGCCGCCGCCGCCGTTGGGCCGCACCCACGCGTCCTGCTGGAACTTCCCCTCGCCGTCCAGCTCCTCTATCGCCGCGCAGATCTGGTCCTGAGCGTTGCGGCACAGCACCTCGAACCGCCGCCGCATCGAGTCGTTGCCGTCGAGCTCGCGCGTGAGGGAGTCCGGCACGGCGTCGATCGCCTGCGCACAGTGCATGATTCATGAATTTCATGGAATTCATTGTCAGTAGATGCTTTCACGGCTGATTTCACGGATTGTGTTGTTGGTGCGCAGATCTGGTCCTGAGCGCTGCGGCACAGCACCTCGGACCGCCGCCGCATCGAGTCGTTGCCGTCCAGCTCGCGCGTGAGGGAGTCCGGCACAGCGTCGATGGCCTGATCATAACCTCACGGGATGTGTTGATTATTTCACACGGAATTTGTTGATAGTTTCACACAGAATATGTGTTGCAAGTTTGTGACAAGGGAGTCCGGCACGGCGTCGATCGCCTGTGGTGACTTTGCGCAACGGCTCGGCATACCAGTGAATATAGTTGACATTCAAGGTATTACAAAAAGCAGTGCTCAGCGTGGTAGAGTTGGTGCCGTCAGGGTCGAGCGGGAGGGAATCCTGCACGGCGTCGATGGCCTGTGATGTTGCACGACAACTCAGTGAAGCAGTGAAAATCAACTCTCAGTGGACCGCTGTTGATCATTGCTTAGCGCAAGCAAAGCTTGCTGCAAGCGCTATCACGGTCAGCACCGAACAACAGACAGCAGGATTTCAGCATGGCAGCAGCTGCAAGTCAGCCATGCGGAAGTGTCGCGCAATGTGCACACCAGATGTTGTGTAACTGTCTAGCAACTGCCAAGTAACTGCCATTCAGTGCTGCGTGGTGTGCAACAGCTGCAACATAACAACAGTGTCAACAATTTGTACTATGGTGTTCTTTGCACTGTCTAATTCCACGTGATGTGTCCAAAAACTTACACGATGCATGCAAATTCATTGTGAAAAATTGCCAACAGCAGCACCTGTGCCACAGTTTTGATCAAACATACAGGGCTATCAAAGTGGTTCATGCAAGCCCGTCAAATTTGACAACTTTTGGAAGCAGCAGCCTCTTGAGCAATGAGGGTGTTGTCCAGCAATGCTGTGCTGGTATTCAACATGTGCACTTGCGGATGGGCATTTGTGGCATTCCCATGCAGATCCTACAATTTGTGTGACGACTGGCATTGTTTGGCAATGAAAGTGCAAAATGAAAACAATAACCAAAGACTGCCACCAAATGAGGACCTTGAGGTAACATGCACCAACTACCTCCGTTTTCAGTCAAAACTCCGAAATGCTGTATGCTTTGAACAGCCCTGCGGTGCTCCGCAGTGGGTGTAGTGTTCAGCTGAGCTAATAGTGCAGCCCACCATGCAGCGATGCAGCACATATCGGATTAAATCATTGTGAGGGCCACAAGATTGACAGAGCGCCGATACATGTGTCCTTCTTCAACTGTCCTATGCTCCTGCATCAAAGCTGGGTGTTGAGCAGAGTATAGCATATCAACTTATCAATGATTCATCAATGATATGCAGCCAAATACAAGACTTGTAAACAATAGCAGCGATGAAGATTGTTATTTTGGAGCTTGCGCAGAATCTTCACCTTGTGTGTGTCCCAGCCGATGTTGACGGGATTTGGGTCCACCTTTGCCTCCGTCGTTGACATGCTGACCTGCTTACCCCATTCAGTCAGCATGCACATGCAGATGCGGCGTTAGGACACCTCTGTGCAATCGCTAGCGATCATCAGCAAGTCCTGGGCCAGTCCGGCAAAGCAAACGCATGCACGATGCAGTACCGGCACAGGCCTGGCAGAGGCCTGCAATGGACTCATGACAGGCTGGCTTGAAGTCTGCGGCTGATGGCCTTGAGCTGTCACTCACCGCGCCTCCCCGCACAGACACATGTGGGCCAACAGCGGATCCCCGGAAGGAGCTTGAGGTGTGCACAAAGCTGTGCGCAGAGGTGCTCAGGCTGGCGCCAGCGATGGCAGCGGTGCACACGGTGACGCGCATGGTAGCCTCGTCCCGTCTGCTCTCACTGCTGTGCTGTGAAAGCTCCGCGTCCTCCCCCTCAAAAGCCCTTTTGCCGATTCATACACTTTCACGGAAGTTGAGGTTTGAGAAAGTTGAAGTATGTGATATTTGTATGAGCGTTCGACTTTTGTAGCTGAGGTGTGCAGGGCAGGGGCTGCTGCCCAGCGTGGCTGACGCTGGTGGAGGGGGCCGTTAAGGCGCATAAACGCAGGAACGGCTTGGCAGCTTTTCCTCAGGTAAGCTACTATAATCTGTGCGCTACTACTGTGCGCACAGGAGCTGCGAGAGTGTGGATCGAGGCAGCAGCAGTTGTAGCTCTCGAAGACTCGTCGCCTGCGCAGACAGCAATGCTTTCAAGAGTTGCTGCTTGCACTGCAATGCTGTTGGGGAAAGGTGATGGAGCTGGAACTGACAAGTCATCGGACATGCCCCCCCTCGACACTCTTGCCTGTGGCTCATCATCATTTAACAAATCGTGAGTAGGGATGCAACTGGCTTGTTTTTCCTCATCGACAGCAATCGATGATGGCACGGTTTGACAGGGCTTACAGTCGTATTCTGAAAGAAACAACCAGGTTCAACTTCACGAAAAACAGCGGGCATTCATTTGTTACCTAATGTATAGCAGTAGGTGTATTAGAGCGACAATTTCCTTAATGGTGGGGTATGCAGTGGGCGGCAAAGCAACATGGGATGCGGGGCAGCACCTGCAAACTTTGTGACAACACACCTGGGCGCACAGAGCAATATCGAGGACCAAGTTGAACTTGAAGTAAGGACCTCCAGGGGGGAGTGTGCTTCACCCTGAAGTGGCAACGGAGGTAGTCGCATGCAGCCTTGCATTGGCATTGGTAGAAGTCGCAACCACGGCTCGAGCGTCGAAGCACCTGCAGAGCAGCCCAGCTGTTGCAACAGCAGGTTGTCTCAGCTGACCAAATCTTCAGAGTATGCTCCATCAGTGCATTCAGGACAATTCATTTGGCTTAGGCAGACGCAGCGCTGAGTCATTTGTTGTCATCATGCGTGGAAGATCTCACCGCATTACTGTTGTAATCACCCTCACAAATGCTATCACCTTGCATGGGGAATTACAGCAGATTATCGTTGTTAATTCATTTGAGCAAACACCTAGAACTTGCAAGGCCTACTGTGTGTAACTTTGGCGGTTGCGCGAGGAGGCGGTGCGCTTAGTCGCCTTCACAACCTACAATCACTGGCTCAAACGCAATTGCTAGGGTACTACTACTGTTTGCCTACATTCTCAGGCACATTCAGCACTGCCATAAACGCGATCGCCAAGGTAGTGCTACTGCTTGCCTACATCCTCGGGCACACCCATCACTGCCACAAACACACTGCTGATCTACTGTCTGCCTACACTCTCAGGTACACCCATCACTGCCATAAACACAACTGCTGATCTTCTGCCTGCCTACACTCTCACGCACACCGAACACTGCTGTAAACGCAATCGCCAATGTGTGATAATCTACTGCCTGCCTACCCTCTCAGGCACAGCCATGGGGGTCGGCGGCGGCGGTGGACCGCTGGACCACCTCCGCGGCGTCTTCGAGGACCAGGGCATCACCCCCGCGGACTTCCCCACCGCCTTTGCCATCCACGAGCTGCTCGCAGTCGCCTTTCTCGCGTCCACATGGGCCATCTGCTACCAGACGCAGCCCTCGCAGAGCGCGCTGTTCGCGCCGCTCGCGCGCGCGATTCGCACTAGTGAGAACCGCTGGGTAATGGGGGTGCGGGAGGGGTTCGCGGGGGTGGTGGCGAGCGCCGAGGCGAAGATCGCAGCGTCACCGAGGTGAGATGTGGTGTGCCGTCTGCGAGATGGCTGGGCTTTTGTTGTCGCCATTGTGCTTCTCGCAAGGTGATGTGCTGCTGTGCTGCTGGCCATTACGGTATTGCAGCTTCACCGAGGTGAGAGGTGGTGTGCTGTCTGCAATGATGGCTAGGCGTCTGTGGTGTCCATTGTGCTTCTCGCAAGGATAATCAGAATGCGCTGCTTGCCATCATGGCGATGCCACTGTATTACAGTGAGCAGGCCTTGTTGTCTGCTGCAATGGGCCACGCGCACAATTCTCCCCGTCATTAGTTGCTGATGCGTCGCTTGCCGTAAGTGTGTAGCACGCTAATGTCTTCGTTGCGTTGGGGCAAGCGGAGTAGAAGCACCACGTTCCGCTCCTCTCTGTTCTTGACATTGTGATGGCTGTGATGGCTGCAGAAATGCATTGCAGTTTGCGGCTCGCCTCTCTCACTTCTTTGCGCGCAATGTGGCATTGGTTGACACCTTCTCTTTCTGCACAGTGACCCAGAATCTGGCCTGTCCCAAGGGGATTGAACTTCACTTCACGAACTCTAACCTGACTTGTGCATTCACTCGCAGGTGCGCTTGAGTTCGAGGCTTGCAACTGTGGCTAAATGCGCCTGTGCAGCCAACGCGGGGACACCTACGTAACCCTAATGCTATCACTAAGGTTGTGCTGCCTCTGAACGTGCTTGTGGCCTGTCGTGCTGCGCAGGCTGAGCAGCCAAGGCTGGGACACCGCCAGGCTCACAACAGCGCTAGCAGAGAGCACCATTTTCCGCAAGAGCATTAAGGCAAGTCGCATGATCTTCTGTGAGTACATTGGTGGCCAATTCAACGTTGATATGGTTCAACAAGTTCAAGTGAGCTGCCCTCTGTGTGTGCTGACCAGCTTGCTGTTGTCCTTGAGAGCCGTTCCATGTACATGTCATACAAGCAGGCTTGTTCGACGCATTGAGCAGGGCAATCTTGCAACCTGCGTTGCCCCACAGACACATGCAGCTTCGATATTTATCGATCAAGCAGCGTTGAAGGCCGAGCACACAACTTTTGCGTGCTGACCTTGTTAAGTTCAAAAGAAGACTACGAAACAAGGCGTGCGTCACGTGTGATCTGGTCAACCCAAATGCACTTGAAGTACGCTATTGAAGTACCATCACGGTGACATGGTGGCGAAGCGCAGCTGCCAAGCTGTGAGAATGTAGACAAGTGCCTTGCACATGAAGTCCGTTGTGATGTGACGCTTCTTCATTCCCCCTGTCCCGCCCCTACCTGGCAACTCGGTCGTTGAGCCATGGATCTGAACGCTCAGGGCAACTTTAGATAGCATCGTTGAAGATTCATGTTGTAGTACTGGATTTGTCTTGGCGTCAGTGCGACTCATTCGTGCAACTTTGTGCGCCTCTCTCACTGCGCCCCAGCCAATAACCATCCCCGGCAAACTGTGGGCTACGTGGAAGATCATGGAGCTGCTGCCGTGGCGGCAGTCGCGAATGGCACCGGCAAAGGGAGAGTCACCAGTTACTGCAAACACCGAGCAATTGACGCAACCAGCAGCTGCCACTCGCGAAGCACGGACATCAAGGGGTAGGAAGGGCACCCGCAGGCGGAGAGTAACTCTCGTCACTGTCAGAAGCAGGGCCAGCGTGCGCGCAGCTGCGCGCGGGGCGACTGTTGCTGCACAATCGAGATAAACATCATCACATCATGCACTGATGTGCAATCTCAATGCGCTGTGAGACTTCTGGCTGTATGGCAACATGCTGCGCTGAGCGGTGCTGCTGCGTCCATGCAAAAGCTGCGCCTTCTGTGCAGCCATCGTTCCACACACAGCACTTTGTGTTCCACACAAAGCAGACTTCAAATGCCAGTGCAAACATACTCTTGCCTGATACTGACGCACATGCTGAACGTGATAGACCTGCAGCAGCTTGGGATTCAAAGCCATGGCCGTACTCAATAGAGCGCTTGCCAGGCATTGCCATTGTGACAGGTTCAACTGAGTGAGAAAATGCAAGGAATGTTGAGACACACAAGTACCAGATCAAAGTCATGGATTGTGTTCAAGCTGAACCCCCCCCCCCTGTTTCTCTATGCGCATGCGCCTCAATAAACCAACCTCTACTGGTAAAAAAAGCATCTCCATGATGTTAGGGTTAGCTAACCCTAACCCCTCGTCGCCCTGTGTTACCCCCGCCCCCTGCCCCCAGCGCTTGGGACTCTGTCAATGAGCTGTCAAACCAGCTTTGACGCTAAACCGGGTGCCCGTTAAGAGCCGGCCTTTGTCAGAGCGTGCTCTGAGGCATCGACGCTGAGCACTGCTTGTGGCTAGAACTTTCTCCCTGGAACGGTCTGCACATGGCAGTTTATCCAACTCGAACGAGCTCTTGTGTGCGGACGGAAGCCAATGCTGGTCTCCACTCAGCAATTGTCAACGTTGGTGTACACGTACATCTTGAGGCCGAGCGCGGCAAAGTCGTTCGCCACGCCCTTCATGTTGATCTTCTGGTCCCTGTGCCACATGCTCACGGCGCCTGCGCGGGGGCACCGAGTCATGTGTCAGTTGAGTGCGAGTCAGCTGAATGAGTCGCTTGCGCCTGTGCTGTGGGGCCTGCTGGAATCATAACAATATGCGCACAGCAGGTAGCCTGCAACACGCCACTGTGGGGGATCCGCGCACCCCGCTCTCATGTAATGGAGGCACAACCATTTTACGTTCATAAAAGGAGAGCGTGAGACTTAATATACGGCCGTCCGCAAACATCAAGAAAGCAAGATGCTTAAGGGCAAGCCGTGTTGCGTTCATTTGCTTGATTGGAACAATTGCACTTTGAACCTAACCCCTTCAATGCTGCCACAGCTATCACGAAGTAGCTGATGGATAGTCTGTGGTCAGTGTAATGTGCCTCTTATCTGTGCATATTCCTGAAACCAGACAGCAAGCCAGACTGACGCGGACCAGTGCGCATTTCTGATGTCAACTTTTTCGAGATGCCTTCTTCATGGAGATATCTGCTGCAACTGACAGGCAGGGCTTGCAGTCGAGGTCCTGAGCCGCATCGCTGGCATGTATCCTGGTGCAATGCACATGCTCTATGTATCAGCGCAAAGAGCGACTCCGCGCATCGGTTGATATACGTCCACATTCGGACCACTTGATGTGCTTGAGCACTGATGATGGTGTTGAAGTTGAAGTTGACAGACTAGTGGAGCACAGCCGTGACTGACCTGGGTCGCCGTCAAGCTCCTGTACCCAGCCGAAGCGCGACTCAAAGGGCGAGCAGAACGTGTCCTTGTCGGTACCGCTGCGCATTACGAGAGAAAAAAAAACATGTGAACGTTGCACACGTTGTACCAGACTCAGCATGTAGACCAAAACAATGTCAAGAGGTCAGAGTTGGAGATTTAGTGTAACTTCACTACTGCCTTGGCATCGTTTGCACACGTTTCAGGGTCATCATTGACAATGCGCAGTGATCAAAACTGATGCGTGAAAGGGGAAATGGGTGTGTGTGAGCAGTGCACTGCACGCATGAAGCCAACTGTGGCAAGGGAAAACCATCAAAAGTGCTGCAATAAAGCTACTGCAGTAAGATTTGAGTAATCAAGCATTGGAAAAGCTGCCGCCAACTCATCTTTGAAAGCAAGCACACAGGTGCGCAACAAATTTTTACACATATACTTCAACTCCATACTTCAAGGTAATCTGTTGTTGCATTACAGAGCTGCTGCTGAAACACATTCATACTTCAAGGTGCTTTGTTGTCAATATAATAGATGCCACTGATGCACATGGCATACATCAAGGTCATCATTGTGATCATACTGTACTCGATTGCACTATCAATCTCCCTGAAATGCGCTTCAACCAATTACTTTCATCAGTATATCAATGCAGACACACATCGTGTGCTTTGTGTGCGTAATCGACTACATTGAAGAGTAGAAGGACTTGGCACATGAGTTGGAAGGAAAACCTCCATGCTTTGCTGCATCCTGCGCTATTGCAATCACTCGAATGCCCCCCCTCCACATGCAATGCTGCACATAGTGTAAAGCGGAGCACTGACTTCCTCAGGCATATCATGGGCTGCCGGGCCTTATGCTCGAACCCTTCGCCTAACCCTAACAAGAACGCTAACCCCTGCCTTTCAGTATCACTTACCTGCCGAAACCCTTATCCTACATCAACCCACAACCTTCCTTCCTCACCCTACTTTGAGCCAGATGAACCTATCGTGTGGAGCACTGACCTGTGCACAGGATACATATCCTTCGTTGCGGCAACATCTACCAGTCGCAACCTCATCTCATCAAGCCAGGCCAGGATACTGTCAACCCTGCCCCATACTTTCTAACCCTATAATTTTATTGTGCGGAGCACTGACCTGCTGAGGCAGATCATGGGCCGCCGAACCTAACCCTATTAAGGATGCCAACCCGCACTGTGTCCAGTATTGCTCATCTGCCTCAGCCCCTCACCCTACCTGTACAATCACCCCTACCCCATACTCTCTAACTCTGTGAAGCTCATCGTGCTGAGCACTGACCTGCTGAGGCATATCAGGGGGTTGCCGAGCCTTACAGCCCTGTGCACAGCATCGATCATCCCCCCCGCAGCTGCCTCCCCCCCAGTGCTCAGCAGCCAGTCTATCATGCCGTTGTCCAGCACAGCGTCCACGCAGCTCTGCGGGGAGGGAACGAGTACAGTGAGCTTGCATGAGTACAGTGAACCTTGCATAAGTACAGTGAACTTGCACGAGTGCAGTGGACTTGTCTCCCCCCCAGTGCTCAACAGCCAGTCTATCGTGCCGTTGTCCAGCACAGCGTCCACGCAGCTCTGCGGGAGGGAACGAGTACAGTGAACTTGCATGAGTACAGTGAACTGGTCTCCCCCCAGTGCTCAGCAGCCAGTCTACCATGCCGTCCACGCAGCTCTGCAGGAGGGAGCGAGTTCAGTGAACTTGACAAGTGAACTTGACTGCGTGCAGTGAACTTACCTCTCCCCCAGCACACAGCAGCCAGTTTATCTGCCGTTGTCGAGCACAGCGTCCGCGTAGCGCAGCGGGGCGGAGTGGGGAAGGAGTACAGTGCACTGGGGATAAGTACAGTGAAACTGAGAGTGCGAGCTCAGTGACTGATACACGAACATGTCTCGGAATACAGCAAAGTCGGTCGTCAACTTGTCTCAAGTACAGTGAACTTGAACTTGAGCGCAGTAGACTTGTCTCTTAGTGCGAACTCAGATGTCGATATCTACGCCCGGCACGCGGATGCCCCTCCGCTGTTGCGGCGGCAGGGAGCGCTTAATCACTGGACCTGCCTGGTGCTAACCCCAACCCTACCTCTGACCCTAGGCTTGCGTGTAGCCCTGTGCGTATTGCACACTGCACCGTCGTTCTGGTAGGAGACTTCAAAAGCGCCACAAATCATATACTTCCAAGTACATCGAAGTATGCTACATACTTGGCCAAGAGTTCGCTCACAACAGTATCAAATTTCATTTGCTGAGCTGGTGGGTAATTCTCCATGTTAGCTTTTGTGCCCTCTTAGTTGAAGACCGATCACACTCCCATTTGGCTCAGGGTGAAAGCATGATGTTGCGCATAGGTGCGTTGCGAGATATGATAGCTGCTGTACTGCCCAGCACCATCTGAAATTGCAGCAGGCCAGGCTGACATACGTTGAGTAAGATCAAGAACAAAGGTTTGTGTTTCGAAGAGCATGGCAGTCCTGCTCCGCTGGTGCCCTGACTTTTTCGCGTCTGACGTGATGGTTCCCCACTAACACAAATACTTCACCAGGTGCATCAGAAGGCATTGCTGACAGTGAAGCACATAAGTTGACTTTCAAAGGTGATAGAGCAGTTGTTACTATGGCAATTACACACTGAGCACTACGCCATGACGCAGCTGAAAGCCCAAAACCTGCAATGGCAATGTCAGTTCAACCCACCACAAAGTTGCAACCAGAGCAGTTACATGGCAGTTACACGCTGAGCACCGACCTGCTCCAGGTCGTCCATGGCGGTCAGATCCTCCTTGAGCTCAAACCGCAGCTGCCCCGCCGCCAGGTTTGCCGCGGTGGCAGGGTTGAGCGCTGCTGCCTTTTGCGCCGCCTCCAGCGCCACCGCGTCCGAATCCACCACCAGAACAAAGCTCCGCGTGTCTCTGGCATACGTAGCAGAGCGAGTATGCGCACAACATGGATCATGATGCAACCGCGTAACCCTGAAGACTGCCGCAACGACACGCTTGCTTAGGGTTAGGGTTAGGTCAGACAGGGTTAGGTCAGACAGGGTACCCTGTCTGATCCAGATGTGACCCAATGAAATCAAAGACTCTCGCGCAATGACTGCGTAGGCCTACCTGACAACGTTGTGTACATAGAGCGGATATGAAATGCGTGAGACATCAGAGGCGGACACGGCGGATGCCGCCAATTGCTGCTTCTGCCACTGCCGTTTCCCAATATTCGCCTGGCACAAGTCTACGGCCTGGTGCATCGCCGGATAGTGACCACAGAAGCATATGAACTTGAGTCATGTACTTCTCTGTACACTCGAATGGTGTAGTACACCTACACATGCCAGAAGTACACACATACACTGTCAGACTGTCACACGACATGTAGATTCCGTACAGCAAGCTTCAAGTTAGATGCCATCCATCTGGGCTTTTTCGCGCCCTGAGCGAGAATTAATAAAAAGTACACACATACATGACCATGTCTGCTGGAGTATCACGGCATGCGCTCATTGCTATCCGTCTCTACACCGACATGCAACAGTGCCTTCAGGGAAATGTGATGCACTTCGAAGTACAGCTTTCACCATTGTCAAGCAGGCCATGCTGGTCATCTGTCTGCCCCACTGTTTGTGAGCACAATTCCCAAGAGGGGCATCTGAAGCCATTTCCCAGTGGCCGTAGGTCATGACCATGTCCCATTCATGCACTTTACAAACACACCAGCAATTTTCAGACGCTGTGCAACTCCAACTGGTGCGTCAGCAGCTGCTGCAAACCCTGTCGTTCAATTGTACAGCTGGTTGCCGATAGGTTCCGATGCCATGTTTTGCAGCAGAAACGATGCGATCGGTGTCTGAAATGTGGCTGGGCAGCCTCAAGGTATAGGTGGCAACACTTGTCGTACATCCAGGAGGTCATCCAGAGGCGCACGATGAAGGCGTTGCCAAGTATGCTTTGGGAGCACATGCACAAACACATCGACCAGCAGCAACATATTACCTTGTGCCATAGCCATCTGCGCTGAGCAATAGCGGCAGCGTGTTCCTTGCCCCCAGAATTAGCAGCTGGTCGCTGGGTTGCACGTGCTCCTTGAGAAACGGCAGCACCGAGTCGTACGGGAATGCTGCAAGCTGCACTCACAGCAAAGGGCAAATCTTACAGTCAGCATTCACATGCAAGACAGCGCGTAGGAGGTGGCACAGATTCAGACACCACCTTGGTCATGGTCGAGATAGTTCACATGCGCCTACACGGATGACTGCAACAAAAGAGGTTCATGGGCAATGCGGGGTACGCTGTGGCCATGTCAAGAGCTCGCGCTCGCTCGCTCTGCTGTGCATGACGAGTCGACTTTGGCGCACGAGCACATCGGGCACTGCTGCAGGCGCCACTTACCCCTTCGCTCGCGACCGCTTCCATGACCATGGCTGCGCTGCATTTGCCGCCTGTCGAATGCCGCTCGTGCCTGTGCCTACATTGCTGTCTCTGTACATAGGCTCGCAGTGCTGCATGTCCTCTGTGCGTCAGCGCCGACCGCGCTGACGAGTGCACGAAAGCGTCCGAGGTGGTGCAGGCCAACAGCACGGGCAACGCCACAACGATCCCTTGCCCGCGCATGCTTGTGTCGTGTGTGTGTGGCGTACACCCTTCGCTTTTTCTTTTAAATGCGCCAACTTCAACTGGGAAAGGCTGTTTTCTTTGAGTGAGACAGCGCAGAGGAGCCACTGGAGCGCAAAGGAAGGCACCATGCAGACAGTCACCCTTGCGATCGTGCTGCTGGCACTGGTGGCGTCGGCCTCTGCTTTTCTGGCTGTGCCTTCCACAGCTTTGACTCAGCAGGCGGAGGCACCGCGGTGTGCTCCTCTCGAGGGACGTGGCGACCGGCGGACAAAGAAGGGCAAGATCCGTGAGTGCCATCACGCCGTACGTTCGCGAAGACTACAATGTGTTGCACCTATCTCTTCCGTAGCTCGTCAGTGTTTGCTCCAGCCTCACGTCAAACGTGCAGGAAACATCAACGGCTGTGGGTAATAACCACAAGTTTCGCAAGGGTGTGGTACAGGTCAAGCGTATAGAGATGGAGATCATATGGACTCGTGCAGTACATGTCAACATGTCATCAGGCATGAATTGACGCTATCACCGCAAGTGCGGTTTTAATTGTCGCGCCCTGTCAGAGTCACTGTTTGCAGTAGGGACCCGTTTTTGACGGTGGCTTGAAGCGTCCAGCAGTGATTGCTGCATCAAGCACCCGAAGCTGGTGTGTGATCTACATCATCTGCACTCTGCAAGCGATCCCATCCGTGAGCACACTGTCAACAAAAGAGCGAGTTGGGAGCAGTTTTTGACTTTTGTAACTGACTCAATTATCCAAGCCCCACAGCTGAGAGGGCATGCGTGGCATATGCTGTAGTACGCCTTTTGGCGTCCTTGGGGCTTAATTGGCCACCACGCTTCTGGCCGGCATGATGTCCTGTTGCAAGTTTAGCAAGCACAGTCCGCTGCATGCTTGATAGGCGGGGAGCACTGTTTCACGCGCCGTGCACAGTCGCATGCGTTTAGCACGTATCATTGGCCGCACATGCAGCTTATTCAGAGTGCTCTGCTGCCTAGCGCGGCGTTGGATAAAGCGTTCATTGCGCTTCTCGAAGTGACTGTAGGTGCAATAGTTCGGGACTGCCCAAGTCAGCAGTGCTCAATGAGGCGCCTGCCGGCAGTGCGCAGAGCTGATCTTTCCATAAGCTTTGATGTTGGTAGATTTGATGTTCTGGTGTGGTTGAATATTTGAGTTTACGAGTGCAGAGCAGGGAGTACTACGTCCTTCGCACTCGCTGCAGCATTAGAGTGTACAGTGGTTTACGCAGTGGCAGCTGCAGTTGCTGCAGGGACTTAGGGCAGTAGCTACTGGGTAGGTGTTGGCACTTCTCAGAGTATGCTCTGAAGCCCCACGCAAGTTTTACCCCTAACTTTTAGTTCCTGCGAAACGCATCTGGTGTCCTCATTTTTTACCGCAGCCATCATCGCTGTGCTCACGGAAATCAGTCCACGCTGGATAATTCGCAGCGGTAGCTAGCTACAGCGGTGTGCACAGGAGAACAAGTCAACCAAAATCAAAGAGCTTTTCTCTTTGCCTCGTACTGACGCCGTGCATACTGGCGCCGTGCATTAGCAATAATTGCTGTACTGATGCGTTGCCTGCTGAGAAACGCAAGTGAAAAGCTCTGGGATCAATGGGGTCATCAACGATGCAGCAACACGGCCTGCAGCAGTTTTGGGTACGAAAGAGTGTGTATCAAATGGTACAGCAACAGTGCAGAAGGGTAATTTGAGTCCGGAAATGGTTCAGCGCATCTCAAAGCACCTCGTTTGGTTTAAAAAAACTTAATGTGAGGCATGCATTACGTTTCAGTCGAATCAGTTTCGCTCTGGTCTTTTTTGCAGAAATGGCTATCCTGAGCCTTGCTCTGCCTACTCGTCAGTGACAGATACGGGCTATGCAATCTCTGCATGCATTTCCAACAAACCTGCACTCAAGCAGCGAAGTACTGTACGACATGAGTGCTTTTTTGTGTAGAGTACCTGGGAGAGCAGATGAGTACCTTCATACTGCACTGCCTGTGCTCATTCTTGATGTACTCGTGTGCTGTTGCTGTTTGTTTTTCTTCAACTTCAGGCAAGCACTCCAACGGCAAGAGCCGCCCCAAGCCCGGCCACAAGTAGATGTTCGCAGATCGTACAGCGGAACAAAAAGGGCTCGAGCATGTTACTGGCATGACATCATATCAATAAACCATCAAAGATTTTTATATGAACTCTGCGTCTAGACGACATTATTCTGTGATACTTCAAGCGTCTGTTCCGGTGGAAGCCAAAGTCTCTGATCATATGCATATGTCATGGCTGCAAAGCTCGCTTGTCTGCAGCTGATAAATTTGTCACTTTGTTGTGGCTGTAAAGTCATTGTGTCCGCATAGGATTCATGAGCTGTCAGCCTTCTGTGGTAGAGCAAACGCACAAATACGTTGAGATGGGGATGATGCACTTGGTGCATGTACCCAATCAGGTCACATGACAATCCATGTCAGTCGCACAGCAGCGGCTGCTGCGGTTGTTGGTGCAATGACTACTTCGACATGTCTTGTATACTCACACAGTGAACTCCCTCATGATGTTGTGAACGGAGACCTGAGGTACTTCGTCCCATGCATGTATGTTGCGAGTAATTTCGTCTCTGGGAATAAAGGCCTAGTGTATGCATTGCATACCATGTCCAGCCGATGTCCAGCAAGCACAGTCGTAGCAGCATGTATACAACAGAGGAGGAATGCAAGAAAGGAAACACAGAGGAAGTGATAGTACCCACAAACACCTTGTATTGAAGACGGAAAGCTCACTCTGTGGCAGCTGAAGGCAGCAACAGCAACAATGTCGCGGACAGGCAAATTTGACACAAAAAGGAAAGAACAGTATCATGCAGGCAGCACTTGCTACTACAGGGGACTCTGTGCGCGGCGCAGGCTTCTACACAAACATGACGCAATGTTGCCCGCGACTTTATCCCAGTTTAACGGGTGCAACACACGAGTCGATGTGCGGGGCACAGGATCGTGGATGAAGTCATGTATGCTTCTTTGGTTGATCCGATGTTGATGGGTCGACAAACATGTTGGACACCCAACTACCTACCGCACGGAGCGGGTGCAGGACGCTCGTCGCCCAAGAGGTCGAGCCTGTGCGCACGTGCAGGCAAATGCAGAACGACGCTTGTGAGTACGGACTATCGTGCACTGCAACCCGCTCATACCTGCAGGTTCAATAAGCTGTCAGAAGGGAGGTGTGCAGGTTTCTGTCGTACGGATCCATTCAGTGCTGCTGGCAATGCTGGCTGCTTCGACCGCTGTGTGTGACCGCGAGCCTCATTTTTTTGAGAAATTCAAATATAAGTATGGTTTACGGACAAACATGCCTAGTTGGCAACAGCCACAACTGCCACTCTGAAAGCAGCGTTCAGACCCGCCCCCTGATAACACAAACCATGCAAGTGTACAAGGTAAATCACCGGTACAGATTTGCCGCAAGGCAACTTCAACACAGCAGATCAAGCGGGAGGCTGGGGTGTTAAGGTGTGGCTTTATGTTGGTAGCACGTGCTCATTACAACGTGTGCACTGCTATGAAGTCACGCAACGCGCACTGAACATCTAGATGGCCGCTGAAAAAACAACCATCGATGAACGCAGCTGCCAGTCTCACGTCTGCTTCATTTCTATATGCCATGGACACTGCTTTCATATCTGAGCAGCTACACATGCGAAGCACGTACCAGCAGCAGCGAGCGCCTGTGCTCGGTGCAGGCCCCCCAGCAAGCGGGTAACGAGTGCCTCTGGAACACCATCAAAGCAGCTGGATGTCGCTTGCAGAGTCAGTGCGTCGCCCCAGCCTATGTCGTTGTAGGCCAGGAGGGCTGAGAGGAACAGAACCTCATCCAATAGCAGATCGCTGTCGCATATCAGCGCCTGCCCGAGGGGAACGCAGGTCCGTCCTAGGGTGGGCACTTGTGGCCTCATGATCGACCAGGGTTTACCTGCAAGGATTTGTGCAAAGTTGGTGAGGCCTGTGCACTATGCCAGGCTTGGCTCTTATGGCTTCATGGTGATCGTGCAGAGTTCTCCCTGCTAAGTCAGCAACGAAGTCTGATTGTGCGAACATGGTAAGGTCTCTCATGCACTGACTGGCCAATGCAGCCTTACAGCGCACTGGAGCTACAGTTATGGCCACAAGGTCTCTACCGGCAGCTGCCGTGGAACGAAGCCAGAAAATTGAGGTTTAGGCGTACGCAAGCATGAGCTACTTGCTTCATGTGTTGTTTTCCGTTGTTGCCTACGATTCTCCGCATGCCAGCGAGATGGCTAGCAGCAGCGTGCTGAGCGCCGCGTTATTGTTTGGCAGAGAGTTGTAGTTACGTGGCCGACTCATTGTCGAATGAACGAGAGGGATTGTCAATAATGCTGAGCGCAGTGGTTTGTCACCTTGTGTCTGCTCTTTGTCCTCTTCTCTCAGTTCCAGATAAGGCTGCAAGGCCATCGCCAGCAAGGTTCTACGCTGTGCTTCCTGCTTTGCTCTTGTGCTATGCTGCCCGGACGATTGTAGTTCCTCCAACCTAAGTACTTGCTCCGGATAGAGCCATACCCTGAAATACCAACGCAGCGCGGCTTCGCTGCTGACACTGGTCTCTGCGGGCATTGCCTGGCTTGGCGAGGAGTTTCTTGGTTTATTCTGTGTTTATTCTGCTGCTGGTGATAAAACTGCCCTGGAAAACCTTGGATACAGCACGCCCAAAAATGCTCTCGACCCCCAGAAGGGTCCCTCGCTTAAAATGAGCTAGTGGGGATGCATGCGGCAGACACTATTAGTGTTTACAGAATGTTGTGTACTTGAAGCACGGCTCTAAGCAAGTTAAATGCATTACATGTGTATCAGCTGCAGCATGTAATTGCCACCCGTGGGAGCAAGGCAATAGGCCGCGCCACCAACGCAAAGCAAGTGTGGTTCAATACTGGTTAAGGAAATTGAAGTCAATGGCGTCCATACCCATGCTTTCCAGCACTAGTCTGCGCACATATGTGTCGATGCAGTGCATCTCGGAGCCTGTACATCCCAGCAGCGCTCCACGTGGCGTATCCTGTGCCAGTGCACTAGATGTGTAATTATGTTTGCAGTGCTATACAGCGCTGCTGGCTTGCTGCCATCGACTTTGCGCCCAAAAAACAGCCTGCTGCATGGCTCAGCTCAGACAGCAAAATCTGGCATTGCTGAGACACACGCTGTATGATAATGGTATGGATCATGAGCCGGCCGCTGCACCATTGCTCAAGCTATGCATACTCTGTGCGCACAACAGCAGTCATGTGACTGCCGCTGACCAGCTTGAGCGCTGCTGGATCACAACACAGCATCTGCCCTGGTTCAGAAGCAGTGGCGCTGAGCGCAGTTGACAGAGCAGCTTGTGCGCGCGTACATTGACGGAGGGGTGTGCCCTTGCCAAGCATACACGCACATCATTTCAAGTGACGCAACAATGCACCCACGCACAGCTAGCTGATCGCATCGCACTGCTTTGTGTACAGATGGGTCTGCTGTGCTGACCCACACCACCCACACATAACAATTCTGGGACTGCCACTGAGCATTGCTGCGCAGTGTATGAGTAGTAACAGTCAGGTGACGCTCCCATGTCCTGTGTCACCACCACTATTCACACACACAGGGGCTTACTCAGGCTCAACAACAGTGATTGCCGTAACAGACAAACTTGAAGCCGATGCGCCAAACACAATGCTGTGCACAGCGCGCGGGCCACCATCATGGTGCAGACGTACGCATTTGAGCAAATCAGCATCGGCAGGGCGGTATACAATGCCAACATGCAAGGAGCGACCGCAAGGTCACATGGCAGCAAGGTGGAACCCACTGAGCACACAAACTCCACGACAGTCGTCAACGTTATCATTCACAAATGCCAACAACAGCCACTGCGCAGCACTATGGCAATGAGAGGATAATCCTCATTGTGCCTGCTTGCGCTACCGCCTTGACTGCATGAAGCTGATGCTATCCTCTACATGGGTATGTAATATACGAAGAAAGGCTGCCACTGCACGGAATCTGCGCGCGCAGTCGAACTGACCAGGTCAATTGCGCTTTGCAGCACAGCCAAATCAATTGCGCACCTGTGATGTGGCAGCCGCTGCGCCGGTGCGCATGTTGGCTGCGCGGACCTCCCGCATGCCTACATCATCACGGCCCATTGGCGCGTGCGACCTAGCGCTTGTATCGCTCCCTTCAGTCCCCCTTGGCAGCCCAGTACGCAGACGCTCAGCCTCCGGCTCCCGACTGTCACATTTGCTCCGAGAGAGCCTATCGTGGCAGGCAGCGCCGTGATTGCACGGCAGTCCTTGAGGTTGAGCCGCGTTGGCGCCGCCAGCTGCCCCAGGGTGTCTGGCAGGGCCGAAAGCGCAGTACATTCGCTGAGATCTAGCGATTGCAGCGCAGTCAGCTGCCCGAGGGTGTCTGGCAAGGCCGCGAGCGAGGCGCACCTGCGCAGACAAAGCTGTTGCAGCCGCGTCAGCTGTCCGAGGGAGGCCGGCAGCGCAACGAGCGAGGCGCAGCCGGTCAGGTCGAGCGAAGGCAGCAGCGCCAGCTGCCCGAATGACTTCGGCAACGACGCGAGGGCGGTACACTCCTCCAGGTTGAGCGATGTCAGCGCCGCCAGCCGCCCGAATGACTCAGGCAGTGATGTGAGGGCGGTACACAGCATCAGGTTGAGCGATGTCAGCTTCGTCAGCTGTCCGACTGAGTCTGGCAGGGCCGTGAGTGCTTCGCATCTGTGCAGATGGATGAAACTGAGCGCGGTCAGCTGCCCCAATGAATCCGGCAAACTCTGAAGAGAGTGACAGTAGCACAGCTTGAGAGACTTCAGCGCCGCTAGCTGCCCTAGGAAGTCTGGCAGAGCAGCAAGGCTGGAACATTCGCTGAGATTGAGCGTCGTCAGGGTCGCCGACATTAGCCCGATGAACTCCGGCAAGCAGGTGAGACGCTTGTAGCCGGTGAAGTCGAGCGTATCTTGTGACGCGTGCTCCCCAAACCACTGTGGCAGATGCGTGAGGCCCACACATCCGTCCACAAGCAGCGTCGTGAGCCCCGTCAGGTCCGCCAGCCACTCCGGCAGGCGCGTTAGCGCCCTGCAGCGGCACAGCCTGAACGACGTCAGTGCCGTCAGCTGCCCCAGCGATTCCGGCAGAGCTTCGAGCCGTGTGCAGTCATCCAAGCATAGCTCTCGCAGCGCCGCTAGCTGGCCGACCGAGTCGGGCAGGCGCGTGACCGCCTCGCACCCGGTCATGTCGAGCCTTGTCAGCGCCGCCATGCCGCCCGCCGACTCCGGCAGGCACGCGAGCGCTGTGCACATGTGCAGGTTGAGCGTTGTGAGCGCCGTCAGTCCGCCGAGTGACTCTGGCAAGCGCGCGAGCACGAAGCACGCCGTCATGTCCAGCAGCGTCAGCGACGCCAGCTGCCCCAGGGAGTCCGGCAGGCGGGCGACGCGCTTGCAGCCGCTGAGCTGCAGCTCTCTCAGCGCTGTGAGCTCGCCCAGCAGCTCCAGCAGGCCCGTCAGCGCCTGGTAGCCAGCGAGGTTGAGCGCCGTCAGGTTTGAGAGCTGCCACGCTGATGCGGGCAGTGCGGCGAGCGCTGCGCATCCTGCCAACTTGAGCGCCCGCAGCGCCGTCAGCTGCCCCAGCGAGTCCGGCAGGTGCGTGAGTAGCGCGCAGTCGCTCAGGTTGAGGTCCGCGAGGGCGCCGAGATGGCCCAGGGCCTCCGGCAGGTGCGTGAGGCCCACGCAACCGTGCGTGTCGAGGTCCACCAGCGCTGTAAGCTTGCACGCCGACTCCAGCAAGCGGTAAGGCTGGAGCAGTCCGACAGGTCCAGCGCCAGCAGCGATGTCAGCTGCCCCACGGAATCTGGGAGCCGTACGACGCTTGCGCAGGCAGCCATCTGCAGCGCAGTCAGCGCCGTGAGCTGGCCCAGCGAGTCAGGCAGGTCAGTGAGATCCCGGCACCAGCTCAGCTGCAGGCTCGATAGCGCTGTGAGCTCGCCAGTGATCGACTCTGGCAGGGTGGCGAGGCCGTCGCAGTATCTCAGGTTCAGCGCGGTGAGCGCTGGTGAGGCCTGCGAGACTGCCTGGCCTCCACCGTGCCCCGAAGGGCTGGCCAGTGACTGCAGCACCCGCAGTACGCTGTTAGGCTCACACCGCCTCATGGTCAACATATGGATAGTGGCTGGAGTGCGAGCAATACTGCCAATGAATGACTGACACGTAAGGGTGCCGAGATCCCTGAAGATGTCACCGAAGACCTCTGCTTCACCACACAAGTATCGTATGGGGTCGGCATCAAAAGATCCGGTGATGACCAACTCCACGACGCGCTTGTTGCTGGCAAAGGCCCTGCTGACGGCTGCACTCAGAGTTTGCCCCCTTATGCGCAGCTTGACGAATGGCCTCACTTGCTGATAGATTGAGCTACACGGACTCCAGCCTGGTCGAGGCAAGAGGTGGTGCTCCGCAAGCAAGCTGAAAACTTCGATGATGGCGTCATCTCTGCCGGTGTTAGGGCGTTTGCGCTGCATGCCTGCAAGTATTTCACTTTTTCACCGGGTCTAACAAGCACTTCAACTGCCTGCAGAACTTCAAGTGCTGGGTTGTTTGAGCCGGCTAGCCTCTGACGGCACTGTAATACGATCTGCAAGCGCGCAAATCGCTCGCGGCTCTGCCAGACTTATTCTGTTATCTGATGGCGCTGACGTCCCTGGAGTTGAAGCAGTGTACCGCCCTCTCAACGTTTGCCGGAGTCATTCGGGCAGCTGGCGCTGCTGCCTTCGCTCGACCTGACCGACTGCGCCTCACCTGGTGCGCTGCCAGCCTCCCTCGGACAGCTAACACCGCTGCAAATGTCGCGTCTGCGCAGGTACACCTCGCTCACAGTCCTGCCAGATACCCCGGGCAGCCGACGGCGCGCGAACTCTTGACCTCAGCTGTTGTACTGCGCTCATTGCTCTGCCAGACATCTTGGGGCAGACGGCTTTGATGATGCTCTTTTTGGTGGAGTGCTCTGCGCTCACAGCACTGGCCGTCGCAACCTCTCTCACACAGCTGAAGCTTGTCGCCGCACAGGGCTGCAACGGGCAGTGCAGAGGGGCGGTGCTTCATGGGTTCAGGCGCGCCACTGAAGCTGTAGGTTTGCAGAGGGCTAGATGGCGGATCAGCTTGTCCCCTGTGCCCCCCCCCCTTCCTTTCTCATAACCTGGAGGGTATGTAGGTCTGGAAGTGCAGGGGACAACAAACGTTCATGCAGGCGCTTTGGTACCAACCACTTCTCATGTGGGACAGAGTTACATTGCCCTCGCAAGTCACGAA
Source organism: Tribonema minus (assembly GCA_017506865.1). NCBI lineage: Eukaryota > Xanthophyceae > Tribonematales > Tribonemataceae > Tribonema > Tribonema minus. The sequence continues at coordinate 384,405 of JAFCMP010000323.1, read as the reverse complement.
CTTCAAGGATAGTGTCGCGCGGCTGAGCGCATAAACCTTTGGAGTGTCATCGGACCATTTGAGCAACTTTGTCAGCTATCCTGTGCGTCAGTATTGCTTGATGCCACCTGAGAAAGTCGGTAATTATATCATGAGCTCCGCAAATGCAATGCAATCCTACAGACACGGTCTCCTGGTTGCCATGGTCCCGGTGCCACAAGTTGTTTGGCGGCTTATGCAAATGCTTAAACGACGATGCTGCAACTCGAGCGCATGATCTCCATATGTGGCTCGTGCAGCGCCGCCTTGTCGCACATGACCGGCAGAACACGCAGCGGTCCGCCGCTGGCGTGTCTGCGCACACGGCTGCCGCCACTGCCAAGGCTGCTGTGCACAATGGAGTTCCTCACCGTTGTCGCGCTGCCAGCTTGCACCAGCGCCGTTAGCACTGCCACCATTGTTGCCAATGCTGTGCGCGTCCGCGCCAGAGGCATCATTGCAGTACGCGCGTGCTGCCCTTTCCACGCCTGCGGCTGCCGCTGCCAGTGTTGCCGCCGCTGCAGCAGCGCTGCCCAGGCTGCGCATGAGCTGCTATAGCGCGCCACGCAGCAGGTGCACACACAACGGCGCTGCGAACTGGTGCAGAATCCTGAAGAAGCGACAGGTGCGCTCCAGGCGCCCCAGTAACTGTTCCAGTATACTTCCAACAACACCAAGTCATTGTGAAGCCAGCAAGCGCGCTGCAGCATCCTGCATAGTTGCTTCCAGTGCTTTCAGGGCAGCCTAAGTTCGGATAGACGCAACGCTGGGGTGTTGGCGGCGACGCACTGCCAGTGGGGTCCTGGCGGCTGTTGCATCCATTCCAGGTGGCAGTGCTGCCTCTGCTTCTGCTGCCATTGCAGTGCATTGGCAGGTGGACACCTGCAGTGCTTCTGCACATGGGATGACCTGAAGCTACGCATCCCCCTGACGGCGGCACTCGGCAGCGTCATGTGGCGTGGTTGCGGGCTTGGCGGCAATGGCCCGGGGTATACGCAGCGCTGGCCTCCACGTGGCAGCATGAGAGTGTGGCAGCATGAGAATGAAAGCTAAAGCTGGAATATATTTGCGGGTGTTTCTCTCATGTAGACTGGTTCATGCAGGTCACTATCAATGCCGGCTATGCCATTCGTAAAGAGCAGCGTGGGTGGCAGCTTAGCCGGTGCGTGAGGAGTCAAAACTTTGAACGGTGTGCAGGCGAACCTCAGCTGCCCCTGTCCCCCCTTGGCAGGCGACCACCTGCAACCAAGCAGGCTCAGAAGTGTTGGTGCCCACTCGTGCCTGCAAGTATAGCTGATCACAATGTCCAGCAATGCGAAAGGTGCTGTGGCAGTGCTCACAGAAGAGACTCGACTCGTGTCGCTTGCTCATTGCCGCACGTGGAGCGGCTTGTCACCCTAGACCCATTCCCGGAGCGCGCAACACATGAAGAAGCTTCAAGACGCTTCCTATGCCAGTACCACCGTACCGCTGCCACCGTTTATTGCTCGATGCCAAGCCTCGTGAAGGTCGGGACGTTCTCACATCGCTCATACAGAAGTCGAATAACCCAGGGCCAGTTGGGATGGTAGCGTACTACAGCGAGCGCACACACCTGCGGCAGGCTGGTCGCTTTGTCCAGTGAGCGTGCAACCACGACTTGTGCATGCGGTGTCCCCATTCCTCACTGGATGCACGCATGCATGCATCACACTGGATGAGCTACCTTGAGTACACATGTCAAGAGAGCCATCATCAGGAGCTCTGAACACTCAGGGAACAGTATCCGTAGCCAGGGACACAGGACGCACACAGCTGCTGCAGCCTGTGCGCTACAGCACTGTATTCACTGAAAACATATAAAACACCTTGCCATGCTGCCAACCGCCAATGTGCATCGCCTGCTGGGTGCACATGCCTGTAGAAGCTCGCCATGTGTCTTGTCAGCCTGACTTGTAAGAGATACTTTTAGGGGAGGTCGCGGTATACCGGTCAGCGCTGCAGCATCACACTGAGATTTGAGAAGCACATCGCAGAAACACCATTGAGACACACAGCCCTCTACATACCCCCGCACCTAGATTCACAGCGTGAGCGCTGCTATAAGCTTATCCGCCTGATCTGAACTTTGGTGTAGTCTACAGCAGCTCATTTTGATGCACCAATCGCAATGCATACATACCCATTTAGAGCTGGGGTCTCCTGTGCAGCACTATGTGCTGCCAGCCTTGCAGCACTGTACCGTCAATACACAATGCATGATGCACCTTGTGGCGCACCTGAACATTGCGTACCAGAACAGTCATACGCACAGGGCTGCAAGGTCACATCTGCATGCACGCCGCTGCCTAGAGCGCGCGCCACACATAACCGTCAAGTCAGCCAAACAACAGCAGAGTCCGCTCACGGCGACTTTGGAGGGAATGCGGCAGCACACGCCCCAGCGGCAGTCCACGCTGCCGCTTCGCCCACGGTGCAACTTCCCCTTCTTTGAGCGGCACGCCGTCTTGCGATGCGCAGCGCGCAGCAGCGTCCGGCGAAACGGGAATGAGACCGGACTCTGCTGCCGCGCCGCGGCTGGTGGCTGCGGCGCCGCTGCCGCTGCCGCTGCTGCGGCGGACAGCACTCAGGTGACGGCGGCGCGGCGCAGAGGCTGCGCACCGCCGCGCCGCCGCCGCCGCCTCGTGCGCAATGACGGCGAGCACCTGCGCGGCAGCAGCAGCAGCAAGCAGCACGTTGAGCGCAAAAAGGACGGCGCCGACAACACTGCGGTCCTGTGGATCCGGCAGCGCGGCGTCGAGCCTGTAGAGCAGCGCCGCGAGCGCCGTGAGGAAGATGACAACGCAGCCGCCGGTATACAGCTGGCCGTCGAGCGCGTCCGCGTGCGGCGCGCACAGCGCGAGGGCCAGCAGCGACAGGACCGCAAAGACGCAGCCCGCGGCGAGCTGCCCCGGCGTGCCCGGCGCGACGAAGACCATGACGCCCGTCAGCAGCAGGCGCCGCCCGCACTCCTGCACCTCCCACCAGTAGAACTCGCGCCTGTAGGCGCTCCACAGGAAGTGGAAGGGGGGCGCGCGGTCAGCCGCGCTGCGGCCGTCGCCGCTGCTGCCGCTGCTGCTGCCAGCGCCGCGACTCCGCAGCGCGTCGCTGCAGTCGATCTCACTAGCGCCGCTGGTGCCAGCGGTGGAAGCGCTGCTGTCTGCGCCGCCGGCAGCGCTGTGTGGCGCCGCCGCTGCCGCCGCCGCCGCCGCTGCTGCCGCCGCCTCCTCGGCTCCGTAGTGGCGCAGGATGTCCTCGCGGTGCACGCGCAGCGCTGTCGCGTAGATGACGGGAATGCCCAGGGGGAACACGACGGCCATGACCGCGGCGTATGCGGCATAGTGCGCGTGCCGCGGGGTGTCGCAGCTCAGCGAGTAGTCCGCGCGCAGGTAGCGCGCGCCGGCGTCCGTGAGGTCGTCGCACGCGAAGCACTGGAAGCAGGGAGGTTTTGGGGAGGGGGGGGGGGTGGGTTCATTGGCCCATAATACGATGTGTGCAGGGGGCGTGCAAGCAGGGGAGGCTGGGTACAGGGGGTGGGGTGAGGGTTGAAAGTGGGTGGGGGGCTGTCGTTTTCGGCCTGCCATCATGTCGTAAATGTGACGTGCCACGTACTACAGTAACGTATCGCTAATGCAGCGCCACACGGCTGCTCTGTGCCACACGTTGTCACAACTGTGATCTTTGACGTTCGCAGCTGATGCTAATGGCGCCATGAGCTTGCAGATTGAACACGGAACCGCTGACGCCCCTGAACGCTCACAATGATACAGTGCAGCTCGCCTGGAACACGACCGTCGACACTGCGGAGTAGATGAGGAATGTGAAGCCCAGCGCGAGGCGCAGGTGCTGCTGCGCGGCCGCCGCTGCCATCACGCCGCCGCCGTCGTCGGCTGCGGCGCCGCCTTCCGCCTGCTGCGCGCCGCGCCGCTGCGGCCGCGGGCGACGCGGCAGCGGCAGCAGCGGCGGCGGCGCGTGCCTGACGCGCCACAGGTAGCTGGCGCCGATGAGCGCGAGCACCGGCAGCGGCGCGAGCGTGGCGATGAGCAGGCGCGCGTAGTAGTTGACGCGCACGAGGCACGCCATGCAGAGGAACCAGGCGACGTCGAGGCCGAGGACGGAGAGCCCCGCAACGAAGGCCTCATAGACGGGGGGGAGGCGCGCCCCTGTGGCCGACACGCACTGCGATATGATCTGCAGGAAGCAGGGAGGTTTTTTTTTTTTTGGGGGGGGGGAGGGGGCGAGGGTCATTTACCCGCATGGTGTGCGCAGGGGGTGCCTCAAGCACATCTCCTCCCCCTGCCAAGGCCCGCAAGGGTTTGTCGAATATGTCCAATGCACAGCAACCAAACTTCAGCCACCTGATTGGGAACCATGCCACCACGAGAAGTACGCTGCAGCGCTCAACATGGATACTTCTATGTGCATCATCACACGGCGCAGAGCGTTTTTTGCTGCGGCCCGTCGCGCGCCGGCAACAACTGTAAGTTGAACTCGCCTGGTACACGATGACGGGGATGCGCAGCTTGCCGAGCGCGCGCCGCGCCGCCGCGGCGCACGCGCGCCGCCAGCGCGGCCTGCGGCGGCACGCGACGCTCGCCCACAGCAGCACTCCGAGGATGACCGCAACGATGAGCGCTGTCACGATTACGCCGCCCTTCCACTTGTCGGAGCACTGACTGCACGTCGCCGCAACGCCCGCATAGTAGCCGGGCGCGCAGACCGCGCAGCCTGGGGGGTGGGGGGGTGAAGCGTGGGGGGTTGGGGGGGGGGGGGGGGGGGAGGTGGGGGTGGGTGCATTGGCGGCGGTCGCGATCATCAGACATCGGGCCTTCTGCAGCAAGTGGTGGTGCAGCTGCTCACCCGGAAAGCATGCGACATGCGTGCGTGTGTTTTTGCTGGTGGGCATAGCATTTACGCCTCAAGGGGCGTAATCAGGATGGTGAGCGCTGCCACAAAGGTGACACCCTTGCAGCTGCAAACCCTTACCCCCTCGAGCGCAGCACCTACCGGCTGCGCAACTCCATGAGTGCCACAAGCACTGCATTCACACCGTATGCTCTGTCACAAGACCCTGTTTGGATTGCACCACTCGCAGCGCCCCTCGTGTCCATCTGCGCGGTAGTTGGAACCCACCCCCCCCCCCCCCCTTCCCCCATCCGACGCGGCGTCCACCGAGACTGCGGCCCGCACGTACGCACTCGCGATGACTCATTCCAGCTTAACGCTGTAAAACCGTAGTACTTGAAGTACATCACAATACCATGCATGAATTTGCTACTCACAGGGCCCCTCGTATCCTTCTGCGCAGTAGTTGGAAACGTCGGAACCTGCGTCTCCCCCCCGACATGCCCCATCGCTGAAGCACGGTCGCACGAGCGTGGAATTGGGTGTGGCGCGCCAGTAGCCTGCCAGCAGTGGAACGTTCGCCAGCGCCGTTCCGGGCAGCGTGCAGTCCATGCCTGCGGAACGGAGCATGCACACTGCACTGTTGAACTACACATCATGCCGTGTGTGACACTGTGGGCATGGGGACCTTCACTTTTTGCACTTGTGACACACTGTTGGCAACGTTTAATTGAGTATCTAGCCCTAATTAAAGCTATGCCCACTCACCTGGTTATATAATAATACTGCACCAGTGCTGCCCTTGGCGCATGAGCGCACGTCTACTAGCCCAACCCTACCCCTAACCCCAATCCTACTAGCCCAACTCCAACCCTAAGCTCTGTTGCTCACGCAGGCTGCGTGTGGGTCATGTAAAGATGTGACCATGGATGCGTGCTGCAAGCCGTCTATGACGCACATGCACGGCGCGCACTTTGATCCAAGTCGCAAGTTGCATTGCTCCACTGTTCGGTGTCCAGCGGCACTGCTGACAACGCGCAACGCGCACTCGTGGCATGCACGCGAGACTGTTAGCCCACGTCCCAGCCGCGCAGCACGTACCTCGCGCGCCCCTGCCGATACCAATAACTTCAATGTTACAATACTTCAAGTCAGGCTGCACGGGACGCACATATATATGCACCCTCGACGCACGGCACGCACACGAGCCCGTCTGCCCATGTGGCGGCCGCGCAGCGCGTGTTGAGCACGCCTGCCAGTGCCAACTTCGAGTACGCTACTTCAACTCAGGTCAGCGCACGCACCCTCGCTGCACGGCGCGCACGCGAGCCCGTCTGCCACATGCCGGCGGCGCAGCACGTGTCGAGGGCGCCCACGGCGGCGTGCACGTCGACGCAGTCATGCGTGGCGTTGGTGGCGCTGTAGCAGCAGCCGGCGGCGCTGCGCGCAAAGGCGGCGCGCGACGGCGCCGCAGGCACCGGCCCCTCCAGCGTGTCTGCGCCGACGTAGAAGATGGCGCCGCCCGCGGACGTCGCAGCATTGCTCGTGTAGGACGAGGGCGCAGCGCTCTGCGGCACCTGCGCGAGGCAGCGGCGGCGGCGGCGGCAGCAGCGGCGGCGGCGGCAGGGGGCGGCGGCAGGGACCGCGGGGTCTTGTGAGAGTTGAGGGGCGCATGGGCAGCGGTTTGGGTGCACCGCGGGGCATACACGTGCACTTGAGCTGCTCACTGCGGCGCCGTCTGCAGATGCTGCAGCATTGCTCAAGAAAACTGATCCTGCAGCGCTCAGAGGCGTGTCACTGACAGCAGCGTTGGCGGCAGCAGAACTGCCTCAGTAGGTGTCACGATTATAGACGCGCATCGCAAGGTCTGCTCTGCCCTCATTGACCGCACGCTCACCTGCAGCGCGTGCTGGGCCAGCACCGCTCCGCCGCTGTTGGTGGTGTTTGCGTCGAACGCGCACCCGTCCAGCGTCGCGAACGAGGACCACAGCGCACCGCCCGCCAGCGCCGCGTTGCCGCGGAACGTGCTGTTGCGCGCCGTCACCGCGCCGAGCGTGTACACCGCGCCGCCGTACGCCCCGGAGGTGTTGTTGGCGAAGGCGCAGGCGTGCAGGCTCAGCTGCTGGGATGACGTGTACAACTGCGCGATGGCGCCGCCGCCGTTGTGCGCGGCGTTGCCGTCGAAGGCGCAGTTGCGCAGCGCGGCGGCGCAGGCGAGCAGCATCGCGCCGCCAACCGCGGCGATCCCGTGCCGCGTGTCTGCGGCGTTGCCGCTGAAAGTGCAGCCGTCGGCTGTGAGAGTGTCGTCGGTGGCGGCCGCGGTCAGCGTCAGCGCTCCCCCGGAGGCCGCAGCGTTGCTCAGGAAGCGGCACCGCGCCAGGCGCACGTCGAGGCCGGGCTCCCGCGTGCCCGCGGCGTACTCGAGGGGGGTGCTGGCGCCGCTGTAGCGGTGGCGGTAGGCGGCGATGTCGAGCGCGCCGGAGAAGGACGCGTCGTTGCGCGCGAAAGTGACGTCGCTCAGCACAATGACAGCGTTGGACCCGACAGGCGCGCTCACCTGCAGCGCGCCGCCCGTGTATGCACTGTTGCGCTTGAAGTAGCTGCGCGCAACACGCAGCGTCGTGCGCGGCAGCGTGCGCGGCGGCGGCGCGTAGAAGGCCAGCTGCGCCGCGCCGCCGAACACGCTCGCCCAGTTGTCCGAGAGGCGGCATGCGCGGATGCTCAGCGACACGGACGGCGCCGCCGCGGCCGCACCGGAGAGCTGCGCGTCCGCTGACATGTACAGGCCGCCTCCGTTGTGGGCGCAGTTGCCGCAGAATGCGCTGCCGTCCAGCAACAGCGCCGCGCCGAGGAAGTACACGCCGCCGCCCGCAGTGACCGCCTCCGTGTTGATGTAGGGGGCGTCGATCGGGCCGCCGCGCGGCGCGCCGCGAACAGCGCGGGGTTGGCGGCGACGTTCCCGGAGAACGTGCTGCCGGAGATGCGCGCGGTGGAGTTGCGCGCGTGACCGGCGCCGCCGTGCGCCACCGCCGCCGCCGGCGCCGCCGTGCTGTTCCGCGTGAAGTTGCACGCCGCCACGGCCACGGCGCCGTCTTCCACGTACACCGCGCCGCCGTCGGACGTGCCGGCGGCCGCGTCGTCCGCCGCTGCCGCCGCCACGGCGCCGTTGTCCACGACATTGGCTTCAAAGGAGCAGCCGCGCAGCCGCAGGCGCGCCGCCGATGACCATAGCGCTCCGCCGCCGAACTGCTGCGTAGGGGTAGGTATCGTGCTGGGCAGGCCCTGCGGCGGCGGCGCCGCGACGCGCACGGCATTGCGCGAAAAGGTGCAGCGCCGCAGCACAACGGGGGTTGCCACATCCCACACAAACACAGCGCCGCCGCCGGTGAACTCCAGGCTCGTGGCAGCATCGCCAGGTGACCACGGTTCTCCGCCCGTCAGATACGTGATGGCGGCGGCGTTGGCGTCAAAGGCGGTGTCGCTGGCGCGCAGCGCGCCAGGCTTGGCGACTATCGCGCCGCCGAACGCGACCACCGCGGCCGCGGCGATGGAGCGGTAGCCCACGGCGGTGTTGTTGCTGAAGACCGAGGCGGCAACGAACAGCGGCGACTTCGCATAGACTGCGCCGCCGCAGCCGGCGGCGTTGCCGCGGAGGGCGCAGCCGCGCAACGCCGCGCGCGCCGCGCCGTCGCCGAGCCACAGCGCACCGCCGAAAGAGGTCGCCCTGTTGCCTGCGAGCTCGCAGCTTGTGAGGGAGATGACGGCAGGGCCCTGAGCACTGATGGCGCCACCGCTTTGCGCTATGCCACCTGTCAGTTTCAGACTCTCGATGTGCAGCGCGCCCGCCCGTGACCTGGAACAAGCTGGTGGAGGACTGGCCGTCTATCACGGCCTCAGTGCCGTCGTGGCGATTGTTGCGGTGACCGCTGATGGTCAGCATCGTGCCGCGCTTCACTGTCAGAGGCGCTGCGACTGCAATGTGGCCTGTCCAGGTGATGTTCCAGCTGAGACCCTGGGTGCATGCGAGCCCCTCACACAATAATGCGAGATCCTTGGCAGAACTTACTGAGAAGAACAGTGACTGTAAGCCCGGTCCTTTGGTCCATGCCCAGGCATCGCAGTGCAGTGCCGCTGATGCCCGTGCCCCCACAGCTGCAGTAATGCAGACAAATGTATTTGCGCACATGAATGCGACCCGTCGCCAGAGCATGTGTCCAAATCAGCAGATGCCGTACGCGGCTTGAGGCTCGATGCAGTTCCAGCAGCTAATCTTCAGCGCCTTTTCTCGCGATGATCCTGCATGGGACAAGCAGAGCAAACGCCGGCGAAGCCCAGCACCGATGTAATCGCCGTGTTTCATCGAACACAGGCAGAGTGACAGACGATGATCTGCCTAGCTGTCAAAGGTGATGCGGGTGCTGGCCAATTGCGGATGGGCATTCAGCAAAAAGGCAAGGCGCGATGAATTTCAAAATCCATTTTACGCTCAAATCAGGTTGTGCTATGATCCGTATCTGCCGTATCTGACCTGATGCGGCAGGAACAACTTGCCAACACAGAACTTCAGCTTCAACTTGAAAAAAAAAGCGAGTGCCAATGAGCACCACTTATGGCCCAGTGATGGTTCATCACAGCGTACTGATTTAAGGCATTGCCGATGCGAGAAAGAGCCTGAGGGAATCATTTGCCACGCGATGATCTGTGTCTTCTATCGCCATCAGCCCCCCAGGCTACAAAAGGTGTCAAATTCTGCGTGCGCTTCCGGGTCATCTGTGACTGCACCATAATGTTGTGCATTGCGTCAAGGCACGGTATTCTTTCATGAGTAAATCAGGTACACCTAAAGCTCATTTACAGGGCCCCAACACGTTACACTCTTTGAAGCGTGATACTGATCAACTATCTATACCTAGGAGCATGGTGGAAACAGTGTTTGGGATGATAGCACGCAGTAAACAGTGTTTGAGATGATAGCAGCAGTATGTAGCACTTGCAGGAAAGGTCAATGTTGGGCTTGCAAGGGCTGCAGGGACATTGTTGGAGGGTGAATTTGCCGCATCGTTGAGACATTCAGCTGCGTTGGACATCATAGGTTGCTTCAATTCTAACTCTTGCCCAGGGACTGCAGCGGCAGTTTCAAATGCATGCCGGCTAAGCTGTGGCCTCTGTGCCGCTTGCGCTGTCGAATGGTCGTATTCGGCAGCCTCCGTGGTTGCGCTTTGTGTAGATTATAGGCTGCCCAGACGGCACTGCGCGCTTTCAATTAACGCAGACCTCAGCAGGACAAATCCTCATGGTCAAAGCCTCACAGGGCTGGCACAGCAGGCTGCTCGGATGGCGCGTCGGCTGCCTGTTGCGGCTTGCGCCTCATGACAAACATGCGCTGAAAGCGCTCCGGAAGTGGGTCCAGGATGATGGCCCGCTCCACGTGCGGCAACGAGCAAGCAACACGAGTCGAGCACCATTCTATTTGGCATGGTTGGGCATTGTGCTCCGCTGCACTTGCAGGCACGAGTGGGCACCGACAGCGCAACACTTCTGGGCCTGCTCGGTTGCAGGTGGTCGCCTGCCAAGGGGGGACAGGGGCAGCTGGGATTTGCCTGCACACCGCTTTCACTCCTCACGCACCAGCTAAGCTGTCACCCACCCATCTCTTGAAGCTAGCTCTTTAGAAATGGCACGGCCGGCATTCATAGTGACCCGCATGAGCCAGTCACTTGAGAGGAATACCCGCAATTCCATTCCAGCTTTCACTCTCATGCTGCGACACTCTCATGCTGCCACACGGAGGCCAGCGCTGCGTACACCCCGGGCCATTGCCGCCAAGCTTGCAACCATGCCCCATCGGAACTTTGGTTGGCGTGACAGCACTGGAAACAACTATGCAGGATGCTGCAGCGCGCTTGCTGGCTTCACAACTACTGGTTGTTGATGAAAGTATACTGGAACTGGGGCGCCTGAAGCGCACCTGTCGCTTCCTTCTTCTGCACCTGTCGCTTCCTTCTTCTGCACCAGTTCCCAGCGCCATTGTGTGCGCGCCTGCTGTTTGGCGTGCTATAGCAGCTCATGCGCAGCCTGGGCAGCGCTGCTGCAGCGGCGGCGACACTGTCAGCGGCAGCCGCAGGCATGGCAAAGGCAGCACGCACGTATTGCAATGATGCCTCTGGCGCGGACGCGCACAGCATTGGCAACAATGGTGGCAGTGCTAACGGCGCTGGTGCAAGCTGGCAGCGCGACAACGGTGAGGAACTCCATTGTGCACAGCAGCCTTGGCAGCGGCGGCAGCCGTGTGCGCAGACACGCCAGCGGCGGACCGCTGCGTGTTCTGCCGGTCATGTGCGACAAGGCGGCGCTGCACGAGCCACATATGGAGATCATGCGCTCGAGTTGCAGCATCGTCGTTTAAGCATTTGCATAAGCCGCCAAACAACTTGTGGCACCGGGACCATGGCAACCAGGAGACCGCGTCTGTAGGATTGCATTGCATTTGCGGAGCTCATGATATAATTACCGACTTTCTCAGGTGGCATCAAGCAATACTGACGCACAGGATAGCTGACAAAGTTGCTCAAATGGTCCGATGACACTCCAAAGGTTTATGCGCTCAGCCGCGCGACACTATCCTTGAAGTTCGTGACTTGCGCGGGCAATGTAACTCTGTCCCACATGAGAAGTGGTTGGTACCAAAGCGCCTGCATGAACGTTTGTTGTCCCCTGTACTTCCAGACCTACATACCCTCCAGGTTATGAGAAAGGAAGGGGGGGGGGCACAGGGGACAAGCTGATCCGCCATCTAGCCCTCTGCAAACCTACAGCTTCAGTGGCGCGCCTGAACCCATGAAGCACCGCCCCTCTGCACTGCCCGTTGCAGCCCTGTGCGGCGACAAGCTTCAGCTGTGTGAGAGAGGTTGCGACGGCCAGTGCTGTGAGCGCAGAGCACTCCACCAAAAAGAGCATCATCAAAGCCGTCTGCCCCAAGATGTCTGGCAGAGCAATGAGCGCAGTACAACAGCTGAGGTCAAGAGTTCGCGCGCCGTCGGCTGCCCGGGGTATCTGGCAGGACTGTGAGCGAGGTGTACCTGCGCAGACGCGACATTTGCAGCGGTGTTAGCTGTCCGAGGGAGGCTGGCAGCGCACCAGGTGAGGCGCAGTCGGTCAGGTCGAGCGAAGGCAGCAGCGCCAGCTGCCCGAATGACTCCGGCAAACGTTGAGAGGGCGGTACACTGCTTCAACTCCAGGGATGTCAGCGCCATCAGATAACCGAATAAGTCTGGCAGAGCCGCGAGCGATTTGCGCGCTTGCAGATCGTATTACAGTGCCGTCAGAGGCTAGCCGGCTCAAACAACCCAGCACTTGAAGTTCTGCAGGCAGTTGAAGTGCTGGTCGTGTTGTGAATTCAAAACGTTGCATGCTGCGCAAACGCATGAACACCGACAGGAATGACGCCATCATTGAAGTTTTCAGCTTGCTTGTGGAGCACCACCTCTTGCCTCGACCAGGCTGGAGTCCGTGTAGCTCAATCTATCAGCAAGTGAGGCCATTCGTCAAGCTGCGCATAAGGCAAACCCTAATGCAGCCGTCAGTCGTGCCTTTGCCAGCAACAAGCGGGTCGTGGAGTTGGTCCTCACTGGATCTTTCGATGCTGACCCCATACGACACTTGTGTGGTGAAGCAGAGGTCTTCGGTGACAACTTCAAGGATCTCGGCACCCTTACGTGCCAGTCATTCATTGGCCGTATAGCTCGCACTCCAGCAAGTGTTCATACCCTGAACATGACGAGATGTGGGCCTGACAGCGTCCTGAGGGTGCTGCAGTCGCTGCCCTGTCCTGATGACCACGATGGACGCCAGGCAGTCGCGAAAATGACGCCTGCTCTCACTGCGCTGAACCTGAGGTTCTGCAACAGCCTTGACAGTCTACCAGAGTCAATCATTGGCCAGCTGGCAGGTCTCAAAAGCTTGCAGCTGATCCAGTGCCAGGTCCTCACCAGCCTGCCCGAGTCGCTGGGTCAGCTCACGGCGCTGACTGCGCTGCAGATACCGTCTTGCGCACGCTTGGCGCAACTTCCAGATTCCCTGGGGCACCTGACGGCGCTGCGGAAGCTGGATCTCTCGCACTGCTCAAGCCTGACGGAACTGCCGGAGTCGGCGTGCCAGCTCACAGCGCTGGTGACACTCGACATGCATGGGTGCCAGGCCCTCACTGAATCAGATCTGCCGGACGCCCTGGGCGATCTCGTGGCCGTCACGGAGCTCAACCTAAGCAACTGCAGGCAACTTGGACACCTGCCGGACTCGCTGGGGCAGCTGACGGCGCTGCGAGCGCTGCAGTTGGCTCACTGCACGGCGCTCACCGCGCTTCCGGCGTCGAGTTGGCAGCTCACAAGCCTGACGGCGCTCAACCTCGCTGGCTGCCAGGCGTTGACAGGTCTGCCGGAGCTGCTGGGCGAGCTCACAGCGCTGAGGGAGCTGCAGCTCAGCGGCTGCGCGCGCATCGCCAGCCTGCCGGACTCCCTGGGGCAACTGGCGTCGCTGACGCTGCTGGACCTGACGGCGTGCTTCGCGCTCGCGCGCTTGCCAGAGTCACTCGGCGGACTGACGGCGCTCACAACGCTCAATCTGCACATGTGCACAGCGCTCGCGTGCCTGCCGGAGTCGGCGGGCGGCATGGCGGCGCTGACAAGGCCTCGACATGACCGGGTGCGAGGCGGTCACGCGCCTGCCCCACTCGGTCGGCCAGCTTACGGCGCTGCGAGAGCTATGCTTGAACGACTGCACACTACTCGAAGCTCTGCCGGAATCGCTGGGGCAGCTGACGGCGCTGGCGTCGTTCAGGCTGTGCCGCTGCAGGGCGCTAGCGCGCCTGCCGGAGTCGCTGGCAGAGCTGACGGGGCTCACAACGCTGCTTGTGGATGACTGCGTGGGCTTAACGCATCTGCCGAAGCAGTTTGGGGAGCACACCTTCAAAGACATGCTCGACTTCACCGGCTACGCGCGTCTCACCTGCTTGCTGGAGTCCATCCGGCTAATGTCGGCGACACTGACGGCGCTCAATCTCAGCGAATGTTTCAGGCTTGCTGCTTTGCCAGACTCCTTAGGGCGGCTAGCGGCGCTGAAGACGCTCAATCTGAGCCTCTGTCACTCCCTTCGGAGTTTGCCGGATTCACTGGGGCAGCTGACGGCGCTGAGGTCCATCAACCTGCACTCATGCGAAGCACTCACGGCTCTGCCAGCCTCACTCGGACAGCTGACGAAGCTGACATCGCTCAACCTGAAGCAGTGTACCGCCCTCACATCACTGCCGGAGTCACTCGGGCTGGCGGCGCTGCTTTCGCTCGACCTGACCGATTGCGCTTTGCTTGTGGCGCTGCCGGCCTCCCTCGGACAGCTGAAGGGACTGGAGGTGCTGAGTCTGCGCTGGTGCGCGTCGCTCGCAGCCTTGCCAGAAACTCTGGGGCAGCTGGCTGCGCTGCGAGCGCTAGATCTCAGCGAATGTACTGCGCTTTCGGCCCTGCCAGACACCCTCGGACAGCTGACAAAGCTGACATCGCTCAACCTGAAGCAGTGTACCGCCCTCACATCATTGCCGGAGTCACTCGGGTGGCTGGCGGCGCTGACATCGCTCAACCTGGAGCAGTGTACCGCCCTCGCATCGTTGCCGGAGTCATTCGGGTGGCTGGCGGCGCTGCCTTCACCTGACCTGACCGGCTGCGCCTCGCTTGTGGCGCTCCCGGCCTCCCTCGGACAGCTGACGCGGCTGCAACAGCTGAGTCTGCGCAGGTGCGGCTCGCTCGCGGCCTTGCCAGACACCCTCGGGCAGCTGACTGCGCTGCAATCGCTAGATCTCAGCGAATGTACTGCGCTTTCGGCCCTGCCAGACACCCTGGGGCAGCTGGCGGCGCTAACGGAGCTCAACCTCAAGGACTGCCGCGCTCTCACGGCGCTGCCCGCCGCGATGGGCTCTCTCGGAGCGTCTTCCCGTATCCTGAGCGTGCAAATCTACGTACAGGGGGCCTGACGGCGGCGATACAAGCGGCAGGTCGCACGCGCCCAATGACATGGGGCGTGATCATGTAGGCATGCGGGAGGCCAGCGCGGGCAACACGAGCACCCGGCGCAGCGGCCGCCACATCACAGGTGCGCGATTCGGCTGTACTGCAGAGCGTGATTGACTGCAGTGGTCAGAGCGGCTGCGCGCACAGTCCCATTGCAGTGGCAGCGCACAACTCGCTTTCTACATGTGTTACACAGAGGATAGCACCAGCTTCGTGCACTCAACGCGGTAGCACAGACAGGCGCGATTCTCTCATTGCCATGCATGGACCAATGCTGCGCGGTGGCTGTTGTTGGCTTTTGTGAATGATACCATTGACGACCTTGAAGTTGGTGGAACTTGTGTGCTCAATGCCATGGGTTCCACCTTGCTGCCACTTGACTTTTTGCGGTCACTTTTTGCATGTTGGCATTTGATGCCATAATATCGGATTTTGATTTGCTGAGATGCACCTACCTACAGTAGTGGCCGGATCTAGTGGTCTGCGCGCTGTGCAGATATCATTGTCTTTGATGCGCATCAACTTTGTCTTTTGTGGCAATCATTGTTGTTGAGCCTGAGTAGGCCCCCACTGGGCAAGTGTGTGTGTTTGTGCGTGGTGGCACAGCCTGAAGATATGGGAGTGTCACCTGCCAGTGACCGTTACAAATGCGCGCAGCAATGCTCAGTAGCAGTCCCAAAATATGCTGTGCGTGGGTGGTGAGTCGCAGCCAAGCACAACTTGTTGAACAGACATCGCGATCACAAACATAGTGGTGCGATGCGATCAGCTAGCTGCCAGTGTGCATGGGTTTTGCGTCATTTCAAATGATGCACATGTGCGTGCATGCTTGGCAAGGTAACATTACCACACCCCTCACGTCCATTGACGCGCGAGCAGACTGCTGTCACCTGGGCTCCAGCGCCACTGCTTCAGGGCAGATACAGTGTACTGTGTTGTGATCCAGCAGCGCTCAAGCTGATCAGCTGTCGTCACATGACTGTGCTGTGCTTGTGCGCACAGAGCGCGCATATCTTGAGCCACGGTGGTGCTGGACCAGCAGCCGGCATTGGTCCATTCCATTCTACAGCATGTGTCTCAGCAATGCCAGAGTTGCTGCCTGGGCTGAGCCATATGCACATGAGGCCAGAC
The DNA here is from genome assembly GCA_017506865.1 of Tribonema minus. Taxonomy (NCBI): domain Eukaryota; class Xanthophyceae; order Tribonematales; family Tribonemataceae; genus Tribonema; species Tribonema minus. The sequence continues at coordinate 368,338 of JAFCMP010000323.1, read as the reverse complement.
TTGCTGCCTGGGCTGAGCCATATGCACATGACTCATGAGGCAAGTGCTATTTTGGGGCGCAAAGTCAATGGCAGCCAGCAGCCAGCCAGCCAGCAGCGCTGTATAGCACTGCAAACAGGATTCATTTCTGGTGCACTGGCACAGAGTACGCCATGTGGAGCGTTGCTGGAATGTGCAGAGTCCGAGATGCGTTGCATCGACAACATTTGGGCGCAGACTAGTGCTGGCAAGCATATACAGCTGATGCACATGCGCACGCATCTGACTGATCTCATTGGCTGGCTTAGAGCCGTTGCCTCAGTGTACACACCATTATGTGTACACTAGTGAACGTCTTTGAAACTTCTGCCGCATGCGTTCCACTAGCGTACACTATATTGCGGGCGAAGGACCCTTCAAAACGCGGGCCTGCTCAAGTATTGTGGCTCGCGCGCGGACTTGCACTAGTGATGCAATTTGGGCGTGCTGATTTTTGCAAGTCAGGTATGCATACGTGCGTATTGCTTCAAACGTTCACCAATCAGCGTGCTGGGCGGGTTGAGTTGCGCTCCCGAAGGGAACATTCAGGAAGCTTCTAGTTTATTCTGGCGTTGGCTCTTACATACATACCTCTATTAAAGTTCAACTCGAAGTTTAAAAGATTTTTTAGATCCACCGCAGCTTTTGTCTGCTATGGACGACCCAAGCGCGGTCATCATGGCATGCATCGCAGCACACACCGATAGCGCCAAGGTGGCGCGGTGGGGCGCGCAGGCAATGAACAAGCTGCTGATGGACAGTCATGCAAACGGAACATCTACAGCTTGCGCGCTCAAGTGGAAGGCCTTGGGGAGCGTGTGAAGCGATGGTGGCAGCTATGATGCGGCATCCCACCGACAATCGTGTTCAAAGGCAAGCATGTACAGCAATCACGACGCTTGCCGTCAATGACGTCAACTGTGCTAGCCTGGGTGCCTCGGGCGCGTGCCATGCGGTTGTAGCAGCTGCGCGCATCATCCACGGGAGTGAGCAAGGGCTAGCGGCAGCTGCAGAAGCCATAGGCATGCTTGCCTGCAATGAAGACAATCGACGTGTGTTAGCAACAGCAGGTGCTGCCCAAGCGGTCGCCGCCATGCTGCAGGCGCATCCGACAGGTCTGTGCGCCTTGAGAGCGCTGCAGGCACTGCTGGTGCTGGCTGATGAACAGAATGCCCCCATCCTCGGCGAAGCCGGCGCCTGCTGCGCGGTCGTACGCGCCATGGACGCCGCGCCAGACGACGCATGCATCCAAATGCTGTGCCTAGAAGTCGTGGGTCTGCTGGCCTTCAGCGGAGGCAACCTGATCATGCTGGACAGAGCGGGTGCGTGCCGGGCCATCGTCAAGGCCATGCGGACGCTTCCCGACAGCGCCGAGGTGCAGTGCTCCGCCGTTGCAGTGGTGGCGCAGCTCGCCCTTGGCGGCTGCGGCAGAGAGAACCTGCTGTTGCTGGGCGCGCGGGAGCTGGTGCTCGCGGCCCTCACCGCGCACCTGCGCGCGCCCCGTGACCGGGTGATGGCCATGATAGCACTCGCCTGCTTAGCAGACGGTCTGGATCGCGAAACGGAGACGCTAACGCAGGACGCCGCGGCGGTGCTGGCCGCGATGCGGGAGCACCCAGACGACAAGGCGGTGCAGAAGCAGGGCGTGCGAACGATGGCGCTTCTCGTTCACAACGGCGCTGACTGCGCGGAGCTTTGCGAGCGCCGCGCGCCCGACGTTATCGCCGAAGCCATGCTAGTGTCGGCGGACGACAAGGAGGTGGTGAGGGGAGGCGCGCTTGTCTTGATGTTGCTTCATCTAGAAGACAGCTCAGGTGCGCAGGCTTGAGAGGCTGTTGTACAGATTCCACTGCTGCCAGAGGCGTGCCAGGCAGCTTGTCGTCCACAGAGTGACGCCGTTTTCTTGCCACCAACCTGTCGTTGCGTGATGTTTGACATGGCGCCATGTGAGTATATTATTACTTTTAAGTAGCCATCAGGCAGGCGGTCTAGCAGCACTTTGCGAGTGTACCGCACATGCTTCTCATGGGGCGCCCGTGTTGGAAAAGCAGGCTAGCATCGGCTATCGGTCAGGTCGTGCAGAAGTCACGACAGGCTATCATTGCAGTGCAGAATTGTAGCATATTCTCCAGACAATTCTGGGTCTCCCCATATCTTCTCTGTGTTTCCATGTTGCTCTCTACAGCACCTTTCAGGGCAAGCTTTGCTTGCCCAACGCTTTCAATTCACTGTTTTGTATGACGGTCCTACCACCGGAGTTTTTTTTCTTCCTTGGTGCCTTGCTGCTGCCTTCAGTAGACATTCCTTGGATTATCATGATGGAGCTTGAGCTAAACACAATGATATCATCTCGACAGCCTGATAGAACCTACAGGACAGTGATGTACAGTGCGGCATTAAGTACGGCTTTACATTGTGCAAATGTGGCTTGCAACCAATTGCTGCTGAGCAATCACAGAGTCTACCTTTGCCCAGTAAAGGTTGGCTTGCAGCGGCAACCCGACAGAATTGCTTGCATCACGAGCGTCTTCAAGGGTGCAAGTCACAGGCAGTGGCAGTTTGCAACCTCAGGGGCCACTGTGGGTGTTCAAGGTGCAGATGCTTTTCGCCCCGCCTGAGCCTTGCCCGCCGGGGGGGGCTGATATGCCACCGTTGAGCTCCTGTACGTTCCTACACAAATGAGTTCTTGTACTGCACGGCTGTTGCCTTTCTTTCTGTTTGCGCTGCATGCCTTGTGTCATGCTTGCATTACCCGCCACGCTGTATATGGATGGTTGCGCCGCGGCCCGCTCTGTGTGTGCAGCGCCATGCTCGTCATGCTCGTCATGCGCGCTGAACAAATGGTGCGCTTACCATATAGCCACAGCAGAATGGACATAGCCTAGCCTACCAGCACAAATATGCCTACCAGTACAAATATGCATGATCGTGTAGTACATTGTTGCACTAGAATGGGCAGCGACTTCAGCCTGCACCGGCCGTTGACAGTGCCATCGTCAGCGTGGCTATTGTTCACTGCATGTTGCCAGAGACGCTACCAGCCACTGAAAAAGTGCCGGCGCAGAGGCTCATGACTGCAGTGCAGCGAATTGCTTTTAAGGAGTCGGCTCACTAGGCTAGCTTGCGTAGCCACCACACAAACTGAATATGCAAGCACCAAACGGTGAGCTCTTTCATCACAAGCTGTTGAAAGCCTGAACAAGCCACCAGTTGAGCGTCCAATGGTACCTGGCGTCCTACCAAAGAGGATCTTAAGCACGTTTCGATCGCTCAGCCTGTGCGCACCATTGCCTCCGGATGTCAACCTTGGCCCTTGACGCTGCTCTGCATCTACGACGACAGGTGTGAGCGAGAGCACTACCGCCACATGTGTGCCACAGAGTATGTTGAGCAGTGCTGCGCTTCCCTCCCGAACACATTTGCGACATATTGTGCCATGTCAGGGACAGGCGTGTACTTTAATCATATTCCACTTGTGGCTGTGGAAATGCCATGTTGTAGGTGTGTCGCCTTGTTTTCACATGTGTGTACTTCACATCACAAGTATACTTTATTCAAATATATTTGTCCCAACCCTACATTTGCATCGTCCTGCTCGCACGTAACAATTCAAATGCAGGATTAAAGGCAACAACACAAGACGCTAAACTATTTAACTATTTGCACTCCATGATCCACAAAAAAGTGCAGTTCAGCTGTTGAGTAACGTCAAAGAGTCGAGCGGGGGATTTCTGGCCACCAAGCTTCCAGAGTGGTTGCACTGAAGCAGTCGCAGGCAGCTGCAGAAGACATCAGGTTCAACATGCACGTTGCGTACATGAAGAAATATTGTAACTTGGATGTATTCACCTGTGTTTTCATGGAAATGAAATGTGATTTTATTTGAGAGCGTGGTGTGATGACGCGACATGCAGCTCCTGAGGCATCACAATTCTGATTTGAATCCAGCAGCGCTCGCCAGCCCCCGCTGCTCCGCCTCAAAGTATGTCGTGTTCTTGAACCAGAAGTTCACGGCGATATTGCTAGGGGGGTTCTCATCATCCCCCTTGGACCGCACTTCGTGATGCCAGTACGCAGGCATGAACAGCACCTCTCCGGGCTGCAGCACGACTCTGTGCGGGCGCAGGCCCTTGAACTTGGGGTGCTTCTTGAAGTCGGGAGACTGGAGGTTGACGCCGGAGCTGAAGACGACTGCGCGCGTGTCGGCGAGCCGGTCACGCTTGAAGTTGCCCGGGTACTCGTACTCCAGGTGCCCTGCGCATTATTGGTGGCACGGATAGAGCAAGTATCCGCAATCAAAACCAGCGTAAATTCAAAGCTGCACATTTTTGGTAACAAGGATAGAGTAGGCCCCCGCGATGAAAACCAGCGTGGAAGACCAACAGGCGTCAGTTTGATGCTGCTTGAGTCACCTCGATGTCTACAGTGCCTCTGGCAGAGTACAGCAAGAAGTTGGTGGGGCAGCAGCGCGACGTTGTCACAACCTCAACTATGGCACGTCACTGCAAACGTCGCGAGACCACATGGGCTGCGCTGCTTCAGGCGGTGCACAGCAAGTAAGCGGCAGGGGTAATGGCCTCTACTTCTTGAGTACATATGTGCCGCGCAGCATCCAAATGGAAGCAAAGTCACCACATCTGCTCGGAGTGTGTGTGATTGAAGTGCTGACTTCTTATTAAACTACCCATGCAGACAAGTGCCAGTCTTTCACTGCGCATCAAAACACAATGTCGGCGCCAGAGCTCATCAGGATGTCATCACGTCTGGCAAGGTGCGGTGCGTACATGCATAGTAGGTCTACAGCACTGTGGCAGTTGATTGGCCGGTGGGGGACCCAAGATGGGAGTTTTGGGGGGTTGCAGCTGGCGTAGGGCCAGCATCAGGTGTGACGCGCGAAACAAACTTGAGGGGGGGTAATGCCTTTCACTACAGCTCACATGTGCACATGCAGAGCATGGAATGACAAGCAGTCGGCCAACTCTAAGGGTGCAGATGGTGGTGCAGGTGGGGGGGTTGGCTTCAGGGCTTTGATTATGGTTGGTGGAGTGGGTTCGTGCAAGTCACCCGTACCAGCCAATAACAAGAGCATGACCTCGTCACTGTCCCTGCCAGGGCCAAAGGGCAACGATGTGAGTGACTTGTGGGTCTGGGCGAGTGACTTGCCATTCCCACACTAACATCCAGGAGTGATAACTGCACTGCTCACCTTTCTTTCTAGCAGTGTAGTAGAGGCGGCCGATGTCGTTTGGGGGGAAGAGCGTGAGCTCTTTGGTCCCCCTCAGCTGGCAGAGCAGGTTTTCATACTCGTCATAGTGCAAAACCTGGTGAACCAATAGAAACAGGGGGTCATGAAGAGGGAAAGGCAGGGGTCATGAAAGCATGGAACATGGATGCTCATCGGGTGAAGCTTGGCAGTCAAGTGGTGTGTGGTACCGTAGTGTCTGCTTTTTTTCGAAACATGGGTGCGGCTGCGGAAAAGTGCCCTGCACAAGAGAGCAACATGACAAGACATTCAGCCAGCCAATTGCATATGCGCGCGACACACAGCTCAAGCAGCGCATATGCACCATGCCTCACCCCCTCTAGTCTAACCCTACCCCTGAACCTGACCCGAGGGACACGGCTCCGCTCATGTCAGACACACATGTTACAAGGTGCAAGTGCGAGACACGCATGTTGTAAGGTGCAAGTGCCAGTGCAAAGCACACGTTCACGACTGGTGAGGCTGGGTTTGTTGAAGTTGACGCACACATGCGTTCGGGCCGCACGTGCAGCGACAGGCTCTACAACGTCAGAAGGCTCCTACTTTGCGCTGGTGTTTTGATGTGCAGCGCTCAATCGCGCTTTCATGAGTATGGCACTTTGAACACCTGAGCAGATACGCAATACAATGGTCAACAACCACATGTGCGAACGCGTTTCACAGGGTGTGATGATTGACTCTGACGGGTTGAAGTACACTGTTTGTGCAAGCGGTGACTGCCAGTGTTGATATCTTTCAACCAGACACATTGTCAGCAACGCAAGGAAACGACAGCGCCCGAGCAGCACTGCTCAACTTACCGCTGAAGGCGTCCAACACCGCGCATAGCCGGCCACACAGCACATCAACAACAGCAGACACAGCAGAGATGGTGCAGACAGAGCACAGCAAGTTACCATCAATTGCGGCGTAGGCACTTGAAGTAGCAGGGCCTCTTGCCAGACCTCTTTCAAGGAGTAAAGAACAAACATCATGACGTCTGTGCAGGACCATTTGCTGGTGCAGGTGCATCCTTGACGAGCCCTAGGCCGCTTCGTTCCCCCGCGTTTTCTCTACTCCACGGTCGTCCCACGGTGCTGGCTCAAACGGGCAAGCTGGAATGCAGCTCCAAATCGTGCACGCCAATGGTTACGGGTTACAAAACGGCAGCTGTACACTCACAAACAGCCGCTTCCACACAGCCGCTACAATGCAGCCGTCAAGGCACAGCCACCGAAATGCATTCGGCTGATGGCTACGCGAACGCGCGGCTTGAAGTTAGGCCAACGATGTGAGTCACAACATACCCGTTCAGTCGACGCAGAGGCGATCGGGCAAGCTCACAGCGATGGTCGCAGCGCACCAGCAATGGATATCTACATGCAGCGTCAGAAGAGTCGAGCGGAGACCTGCACACGATTGGCATCTGCACGCGGTGCTGCGAGAGCCGGGCCAGAAACTGAGCCCACCGCGCAGAGCGGCGGCATATGTATGATACACACACACACGTATACATACCCGTAGTGCCGCCCTTGCTCATCCACAGGTTGGTCAGCACGAGCTCCAGTCCGCTGTCGGTGGCCGCCGCCGGCAGTGGCATCATGTCTGTCGCCGCCTTGCCCAGGTACTGGTGAACGGCCAGGTACCTGTCAAGCGCAAAAGCGGCGCATTTGAAGGGGGCGGCGATTGAAGGAAGAAGATGAGCGATGCAGTGCCCAGAATCGTTCTCTGCCTCCTGTAGATTCAACCGTAACCCTGACGCGTAACAGAACCCTGAATGTACGCACTGCCTACCCTGTGATATGCGTTCCGGGGGCGTGATTCCACTTGAGAGTTTCAGCGTGAGCAAGCACCGCTACTCTAGGCAATCTGTGACTACATGCACTCACTCAATGTAGAAGGTCTCGGTGAGGTTGGCGCGCATCAGCGTGGCAAAGTCCCCGAACCGCATGGTGCTCCCAGGCGGCCGAACCAGTATCTCCTCCCCCGGCAGCCCCCACAACCCCCCGTCCTCGGGGCCATCGAACCTGCCACTCTGGCTAACGCTCACGTGAACGAGCTCATTGCCGAACCGCTGGGCCAGGGCCTCCCACGACCAGCTTGAAGTTGGCGCGAAGCCGTCCTGGAAGTTGGTGATGACGGCGGGCCGGCTCTCGGCGACGTATGCGTCCCAGAAGTGCTGCGCGGATGTGATGGCGACCTGGGGGGGGGGGGGGGGGGGTAGGTTGGTATGCAGTTGTGCAGGTGTCAAACACGCCGAATAAAACAGTTGGCTCTTGGCGACGCGCATGTCCTAGAAGTGCTGCGCGGATGTCATGGCAAGCTGAGGGGGGGGGGGGGAGAGGGGTAGGCTAGTATGCAGTTGCGCAGGTGCCAAACATGGCGGTTGAACCAGTTTGTTTGTTTGGCCCGTGTGTGGCACAGGCAGCAGGCAGGTGACGTTCGTGGGCGAATACCAGCGGTACGCACATGCTGCTGCTCTGCACAGAGCTTCTCACAGAAGCGTCAAGCTCGTAAGCGTGTTCCTGGAACAGGGGCACGCCAGGTAAGGGGCACGCCAGTTAAATCATTGTGGGCAGGGTCGTGTGTGTGGCATAGACAAACGCCGGTGAGAGGGCAACAGCGAAGCAATGCACAGAAGCTGCTGCTGTGCCCGAAGCTTCTCGAAGAAGATTTGCACCATCAACCCTGCTCCTAGAATGGGGAGGGGAGGGGGTAGGTTGTTGATACGTAGTGAGACAGGTGTCAAAATTGGCGGTCAGAGCTGTTGGGGCAGGCGACGCATGCGGCACGTGCAGGCGCCATTAATAGTCCGATACTGCCGTGGTGCACGTACGCTGCTGTCCGAAAAGCGGAGCTATTCGCAAACAATACACACTTGCAGGCCTGTTCCCCGCTTGGCAGACATCGTGAGGCGTTAGGGTTAGGGTTAGGGTTAGGATTAGGGATAGGGTTAGGGTAACCAGCTAACCCTAACCCTAACCCTAACCCCTAACCCTAAAATCATGGGCGTCGTTGACGCTTCATGACCAACATACACACCCAAAAGAGGGGCAACAACTTGTCGGAGCCCTAGACACCTGCAAACAGTTGCGCCAGGGAGCTTCGCAGGGCACAAGGCCGCTGCCGGGAAACGCGTTTTTGTCGAAGTCGTACTCGACACTGCAACCACGGCGCCGCTGAACAAAAAACATTCGCAAAACGCACAGCAGGGGGCAGCACACAAGACCACCAAACCCCCAGTTTTCTCGGCACTTGTGCCTGCTTTTCTCAACGGACGTTCGAATCATCACACGGTGCATGCTCTGTGAGGCAGCAGGACGCCAAAGCAGTCACAACAACAGAGCCAAATGGTGCAAATCTCACGAGCGGTGCTGCTTACCCGGGGCACTTCTAGGTAGCCCCCCAGCTCCGTCACCCACTTCCGTTCCCCCTGGTCCCCCCCCTTCCCCTTGCGCCCCGCCACTAACGTCAGCAGTTTTCGCTTGGCAGTTGAAGTTGACGTTGGAGTTGCCGCGCCTGCACAGTATGTATGTATGCGCGGTTCCATCCGCGCGTGTAAATAAGCGCGAAGCATTGAAGTCAATGCGCGCGGGGTGGCAGCAAACACGCAAGTGAGCTGCACAGTCATGTGTACTCAGCGCATTCCAGACATGGTTGCGCATTGCAAGCCGTTCAGCACACGCAAGTGAGCTACACAGTCATGTGCACTCAGCGCATTCAGGGCATGGGTGGCGCATTGCCTGCCGCTTCCACATGAAGTCTTGGGTCAGGGTCAGGACAAGCGACGGTAGCAGGCCAGTGCATGCTGGGCACATAAACGCCTCTGTGCGTGCTGTGCACTCAGGTGCCATTCAGTGCATCCAGGAGGCATTGGGTCTGCATCGCTGCCAAGTGTGCTGTGGTCGAAGTGGCTGCGTGCTGTGCACTCAGGTGCCATTCAGTGCATCCAGGAGGCATTGGGTCTGCATCGCTGCCAAGTGTGCTGTGGTCGAAGTGGGGTCTGGACGTACTTTGAATTTACAGTACTGAGCAATGGTGTGCTGCCTGGGTGCACCCGCAGCGCGCTGTATGACCGTTACACAGCTACAGTAAAGTTTGTGCGCCGAGCATCGCAGCCCAGGGAAGTGACACATCAACGCTGCCAACACCAAATTGTCAGTGTATGACCCCACGTTCTGCCCCTCCCCCTAAGTTGCCCACAAGAGTACTAACCTCTTGATGTAGAAGGCCCCCAGGCCAGCACACGCCCGACTTTGCCTTACCCTGACTGTCCTATCTTCACACAACTGCGTGAAGTGAGCAACAAAGCTGAAAGAAGTTGAACGAATACAAAACATATGGGCTACGCCCCCCCCCCCCACCCCCTGCCCGCCCACCGTTTATCAACAGCCGTCACCTGTGGATGTAGAAGGCCCCCTGCCCTCCTTGACAGCATGAGCTCGCTCTGCCCACTGCTCGGCCTCCTTCAGCTCCTTGCTGCAGCAGCGCAGACAAAGGAATTTCAGGGGTGTGTGAGCGCTTGCGCTTTGGCGGCCATGCTGATACGCGGACCCTAACCAAACCCTTAGCCTGACCATAAGAAGCTCGCACTTCCACAGCCCGAAGGTTAGGGTTAGGTATACACAGTGAAGGCCAAGCACGCCTGGTTGCTACGAGCACATGCGCCAGTCCAAAGCGCCTCCTGTGCCACCGCCAGCGGGTAATGCAGTGCTGCAGTGCCGCCGCCGCCGCCCCCCATTTTGTCCTTGTCGACGCCACGGTGGGCACGCAGCCGGTCCCACTCCCACTGCCCAACAGCAGTCGTTGAACAACATATCGGCGGAGCGGGCACCTGTATCAACGGCTTGCTAACTGTGCGGGGATCTACAGCGGCTCCTGTTTCGCTGCCGATGGCAGCGCGTTACGCCGGTATATACCTACCTACTGCTCTGGCACCGCCTTCAGGCTGAGGCCACAATGGGGCATGCAGCACGTCCGACCGCACCCGCTCGGGAACCGGAGTTGAGCGCTGACTACGGTGAACAGTGCATTGAAAGCAGTGCTCAGCTGTGTGCACTCGGTTGAAGAGCTCAGCGCGATCGACACCGACGCCTTTGGGCAGACGGCGCGCTGCCACTGCAGCGCCCCCCCCCCCCTGCTTTGTCCCTCAATCGATAAGCGCGCTGCGCGCACTTGATACAGCAACAGTAAGGCCGAGCACTGACAAATGCACGTGCAGAATGCAGCAGCGCTTACCAGCACAGATCAATGACCTCCTCTTCTGCTACATCTGCACACCCGCGGAAGCAGCGCTCAGCTGTAGCCGTCTTCAACAGTCCACCGTCACTGACACCAACCCTAAACCTAACCCTAAACCCCAACCCCGACCCTCACCTGCACAGGTCCAGCGCCTCGCGCGCCGCCTCCAGCGGACCCTTGCGCAGCAGGGCTGAGCACTGCCTACACTGTTTCAGTGCAGCAAGTGTGCACAGATGCGGAGTGCCTCACTCTGCTCGCAGTTCGCCAAAAAACTACATTGGCGATCCCAAGGACGGGGAAACAGTTCCAGAAGCGGAGCAGCAGTGCTCACCTGCACAGGTCCAGCGCCTCGCGCGCCGCCTCCAGCGGCAGCGCGGCGCGCCAGTGCTCGCACGCCGCCGCAGCGTTGAGCCCAATTCAGACGAAAGCGGCGCGCACCTGCACAGGTCCAGCTTACATCGCACTGCCCGCGGACCGCCAAACGCTACTGTGAAGCGATCCCAAGGCCGATGTAGCAATTCCAGACGAAAACGGAGCAGCAGCGCTCACCTGCAGAGGTCCAGCGCCTCGCGCGCCGCGTCCAGCGGCAGCGCGGCGCGCCAGTGCTCGCGCGCCTCCGCCGCGTTGAGCCCGCACGCGTGCAGCGCGCCCAGGTTGGCGATGCCCGTCCCCGTGAGCACGTTCGCCAGGAGCAGGTGCGCCTCCTTGCTGTCCGGTGCTGATGTCAGTGCTCGGCGGTAGAGGGACTCTGCGCGAGCGTCGTCGCGGAGTGCTTCCGCGACCTTCGAGAAGGGTTGGGTTTTTGAGTAGGGTTAGGGTTAGATTTAGGGTTAGGGTAAACCTGCAAAATTGGGATAGCCCCGAGGTTAGGGTTAGGGTCAGGGTCTGGCACTGCCGTCAGTGCTCGGCGATTGAGAGACTCGGCGCGCGTGTTGTCGCGCAGCGCTTCCGCAACCTGCAAGCAGGGTTAGGTCCGGTGGTAGTATGAGGGTCAGGAACGGAGGAGACTCGGCGCGCACCTGTAACAGAGCGCTTCTTGTAGTAGAATTAGGGTTCAGGTAACATTTAGAGTGAGGTACGGATGGTCTTTGCTGTTGCCGCTGTCAGTGCTCGGCGGTGAAAGGTCTCAGCATGGGCGTCATTGCACAGCCTCACCATAATCCTAACCCTAACGCTACCCCTGACCCTGATCACAACCTGCAAATAATAGAGTTAGGGCCAGGATGAGGGTTGAATGTTGGCACCGCTCGCCGTGCAGATCGCCGCGTAGCGCTAACCCTAACCCTAGCCCTAACCCTAACCCTAACTGCAAGCTTCAGTCAGCGATGCTGGGGCAAGGTCGAGAGCCTGCGGCCGCATGTCACCATTTGAAGGAGTAGGAATTGCTTCAAAAGGCACCAGGGACATGAACCCGGACCTCCACAAATCTGGCGCTGCCATTGCTGATGGGCCCTAAGGCACTTTTACCAATCTGCAATCAACAGCAGCATCAATGCTTGTTGTGATGAGGCACGGGCGGTCAGCCATCGTCGCCGTCAGGCAGTGTGCCGAAGAAGGGTCACTCATTAAAGGAAGAGCTGAGATTTTAAACTTCACAACGGGAAGCCTGTAGCGACAGTGATGCTCATGGTATGTGGGCGTCTGCAATATGCGGCTGAAAAGTGCGTGCCGGTGCACCGCCGCGCAGCCAACAAGAACAAGCCGACACAAGCGCTGCATACATATACTTCTATCCAAATATACGTCTATATATATATATATATATATATATATATATATATATATGTTTATCACATGTTTATGTACATACCTGGCCGTAGCCAATCAGCAGCTCCAGAAGCGCTGCCCCCGCCTTGGTCCCCTGCTGCAGGGCTTCTTCAAATGCCGCAGCAGCCGCCTCGTACTGCTGATAGCCAGCATGTATCCTGCATAAAGTGAAAAGACGTGTCATGAGTGGAGCAAAACTGGTTGACTGGAGCGGTTCAAGTGATGGCGATGCTCTTTGTGACACACTCTGCAAGAACATGCTTGCGAGTGTGCACCGTAACCCTAACCCTAACCCTAACCCTAAGTGCAGCATGGCATGCTTATACTGGCGATTGAAATGCATGCACACCCCGGCATGTGTCAAGCATACAAGGCTCGTTCTCATTCCAGTCAGCATTAGAAATCAAGGTTGTGCCACAAAAGTCACTCTTATTCAACCAGCAGCAAGTTGGCGAGGTTCCTAAGGAGGAGTTCATATATAACTCAAAACAGTCACTATCATTTTAAGTTTGCATGGACAGCGAGCAAAACAGCAGTGCACCAAGCCGTCAAGCTCGCCAGCACGTGCAATCTTGAGGCCACAATGTGATCGGCACACCCAAGGTAAAGGCAGTATGTCCCTCTACTTCGCTCCAATGCCGCCAGACGTGGCTCTTGTGAGAGCATGATTGTGCCCATGACTAGTAACATTGAGTAATGACGTCTGTTGGTATCGCGTTATTGGTGGATAAAAGTAGGTGCTTGTAATCGCTGCACATCACTTGAAACAATGCATCGTTTGTTCGGTGTCTCAGGCTTCAGTGGCAGAAATGCCCATTGCAGGCAAAAGGGAGCACACCGGGTATGTGCATGCAATACGAATACTACTGCATATAGCACTTGTTACCTAACACCTTGTGTTGTAAGCCATGGCGCGACATTCTGCATCCATGATGTTGCACGTCAAATTGTGACATCACCTGCACCAGCTACATTGCATGTCGTTTTCTGAACATATGTTGATGATGCAGCTGGAACTTGTGATAGGTATAATATACGTGCATACATACGCCCCACACCTTCCGACGATCGCCATGTCCAGAGATGGGTTCAGCTGCTTGGCAGCGGCGAACTTGGCGACTGCGCCGTCCACATCCCCCTTGCTAGCCGCGCGCACCCCCAGGTCGAACCACAGCAGCGGATTCGATGGATCGAGCTGCAGTGACCTCTCGTAGTAGGCAGCAGCCCTGTCCTCCTGACCCTGAGCGGCAGCTGCTCTGCCAGCGCCAAGACACGCCTCCGCATTGCCGGGGTTCAACTCCAAAGTCCTGTCGTACTCCACTGCAGCTTCGTCATAGCGCTGCAGGTGCGTCAGTAGCTTTGCCAGGGCGGCATGCGCTGGCTCAAACGATGCGTCCACTGTCGTGATGCATGCTCTGTAGAGAGCTTCGGCCTGCTGGAAGTCTCCTAGATTGGCCTTCGTCCGCCCTAGCAGAGTGTAGCTGTTGCAAGTGTGAGGCTGTATCGATGACAAGACTTGATCTGCCTCCTTGAATCTGTGAGCGTCCACCAGTGCTTTGGCTTGTGCCTCCTGATCCTGTGTAGCATGTACAGACGCCGCCGCTGCTAATGCCGCGCAGCAAAGAAGACGTTTCTTCATGGTTCGCCTCGGCGGCGTCAGCAGGCAACGGTAGCTCCACAAGGCCGCGATACCGTCAGTACACAAAGGCGCCTGAAGGCTGGTGCACTCAGGCACAAGCGATGAAACAAACACTTCAAGTGCAACTTCAGCGGTGACTCGGTTTACAGGCGAAGTTGTGGACCGTGAAGAAAGCTGCCGTACCAGTGTACCGTCGCCATGGGACGCAAGAGGCAGCGAGATGCAGACTGGGACGATCTGGCTTGGAAGACTGTGGACGTTCAGCTTGAACAAGATGACGGCTGGCAGGCAGGCGGCGGCGGCGATGGAGGCGAGGGATGTTTGTTTGGCGCGCTCGAGGAAATCGATGGTGCTGCTTACACTATGGAGGCTGACGAAAAGGGAGTCCGTAAGGTGAGAGAATACTTTGAACTTTGACCTGTCATCATCATGCCTGAAGTCCACCGTCGGTGCGCAGACCACAACCCGATTGAATGTTGAAGTTGGTCTACTTGCACCACAGCCTTCGATATAACCTAAACATGTCAAGCCAACACCACTCACTACGCGCTGACTCATGTGGCCCCGTCGGCATCAAAGTCTTTGCAAATAGGTGAGCTATTGTGGCGCAAGTTTGGTGCCAGCAAATACCTGTCACGTCTTGTTGTGCATTAATGTTGAGTCTGGAGCAGCCTTTGAGGAATGGTGAGTTTCTCCTCGTGCTGATTGAGGTTGACTTTCAGCCACGTAGATAAATAATGATTAACCCACAGTTGGTGAACTCAGAGAAGGCCCACTTGCTGTGCAGAATTGCAAGTGTACCAATCTCGGGAAGGGCAGTTTGGCGCTGCCGCATGAACACGCCATGCGAAAATTGAGCTGAATGCGACGAAGCGGCTTGTGCAAAGGTGACTCCACGATGGTGCTTATGGTCCAACAATGTAACCAAGCACCGCACTGCGCATGCCATCGGTAAAGATCTACTTCTATGTCCATTTCGGTCAAATAGTCATCGACAGAACAGCTTTTTGATTGATGCAAGGACTGCTGTTTACAGAGTGGTTGAGAGCTTTGCAACATATTTATGCAAGGTATTTATCTCATGAGGCGTGCGTAGGCCATCAGCTAGCCGGAGTGGCACAATTTTTTTGGAAATCAAAAGTTCAACTTGCAATGCCCTCGCCTTCGGAGGCTCCGACGCGTGGCAATCTCCTTTTGAGTGGCCACAAATTACTGCACGTGCGGCATACTTTAAAGACGCTCGAATATAAGCCAAGACACGCTGCTTTGTGCTCTTTCACTGGGCACATCCACTTAACGCTGCTGCTGTGCTTTCTTCCATGGTCGTATTCCGCGCAGCTCGTCGTAAAGCAGCCCAAGCAGCAGCAGGAGGCAGCGCCCGCTGATGACGGCGAACCATTAGAGTCTGCGCAAGCGGAAGCTGCCGCAGCGCCCGCCAAAAAAAAACCTAAGAGGAAGGACAAAAAAGCTGCCGCAGCTGCAGCGGAGCATGATGCGGCAGATGAGCATCACCACGTGCAGCACGATGAGCAGCAGGGGGGGGAGGCGGAGCAGCAGCGATCAGCGGGCGAGCAGCTGGACAAAAACGCAAAGGCCAAGGCCAGGCGCAAGGCTAAGAAAGCTGCTGCCACGGCCGAGCGGAAGGCCAGGAAGGCTGCGAAGGCTGCGGCTGCTGCCGCGTCTGCTGCTGCCGCTGCTGCTGCGTCTGCTGCTGCGTCTGATGCGGACGTCAGTGCTGATGCTGCTGCGGAGTCGTTAGGCGCAGGCAGCGAACCTCCAGGTGACAGCCCTGTGCAATTTGTATCTGCACTGTTACTGAGTAGCGTGTTGGAGTATGCATCACTGTATTGTGAACAGATGTAACCAGATGCAGCAACAGTGTCGCTGCTTGTTACCATCCCTCGACCGTGTGGCTAGGGCGCTTTTGGTGTCAGACGGCGAAAACATGCTGCACCACACCTGCAAAAGCACCAATGCACGGATGATGAACACAGGAGTCCCTTCAACTGACTGAGCCATGCTGACTGCGCACTCGGTGCAGCCGCGAACGGCAAGCCCGGGCAGCCTCCCAAGGGCGCCGGCAAGAACTTCAAGAAGAACCAGCGCAAGAAGTTGAAGTTTGAGGCGCGCCAGGCGGCTCAGCAGGCCGTCGGTAGCGATGTCCCCGCCGGCGCAGATGCTGATGTCGCTGTGCCTGCAGCAGGGCCCGCAGAGAGCGCAGAGGAGCGCATAGAACCTCCTGCCAAGAAGGTGAAGGCGCACAAGCCCGCGGCACCGGCGGCAGCGGCGGCGCCGGCGTCTCCAGCAGCAGCAGCCGCGGAGGCAGCTCAGGCCTCAGCAGACGCTGCAGCTGCTGCCGCTTCGCCCGCGCACGCGGCGCCCGCAGCAGCAGCGGCATCAGCAGCAGCGCTCAGCAACGAGGAGCTGAGCGACGGCGAGCTGCGCGCGCTGGCGCAGTGGGTCGCGCTCGGCGCGCCGCTGCCGCCGGCGCTCGCGCGCGGCCTGCTGCGCCTCGGCTTCACGGCGCCGACCGCGATACAGCGCGCGACGCTTGCCAAGGCGATCTCCGGGCGGCGCGACATCGTCGGCGCAGCGCAGACGGGGTCGGGGAAGACGCTCGCATACGGGCTGCCGGTGCTGACGGGCGTGCTGCGCGCGCGGGAGAAGGCGGCGGCGCAGGCGGCGGCAGCGGCGGAAGGCGGCGTGGGCGGCGGCGGGGATGGTAGCAGCGGCACCGGCGATGGCGGCAGTGGCAGCGGCGGCGGCAGCCGCGGGGGGCTGCTGCAGGCGCTGGTGCTGTGCCCCACGCGCGAGCTGGCGCTGCAGGTGGGGTGTGACGCTCCTAGGGTTGGGGTGTGTGGTGTGCGTGTTGCTGTTGGTGAAATCATGGCCTCGTGCGCGCAACGTCCAATGACAAGCCCGCATGTAGGTATGCCAGGGCAGGTCCAGTGGAGGTGGTGCTGGCTCTATGCGGCACTGCTGCCGTTAGGGCGGAGCGCGCTGAATGACAGCGTTTCTGCTCACCGTCCTGAACACCTGCTCTTCATAGATGTCACAAGCATATCGTCGGCACATGCAGGGATATGATACTATGTTCAGCGCTTGACCGAATACCTACATACCTGCTGCTGTCCCACACAGGTCACCAAGCACCTCGTCGCGGTGAGCGAGGGCACGGGGGTGGGCATGTTGCCAGTCGCGCTCACCCAGTACCTACATGCCCCGCTGCTGTCTCCACGCACATCATTGGCACATGATACTGCGTTCAGCGCTCAATGGAGCATGCTGCTGCTATTGCACACAGGTGACCAAGCACCTGATCGCAGTCAGCGAGGGCACGGGGGTGGGCATCGTGTGCATTGTGGGGGGGCTGGCGGAGGTCAAGCAGTCGCGGTTGCTGAAGCGACGGCCGGAGGTGGTGGTGGCGACGCCGGGGCGCCTGTGGGAGATGCGCGCCTCGGAGCCTCATCTGCGCGATCTGAGCGGGCTGCGCTTCCTGGTCATTGATGAGGCTGACAGGTGAGGACATTTTTGTTTGAATTGGTCAAGGTTGTTGCACTTGAAATTGATGTGTATCTCAAGCTGAAGTGTGGCACGTGCTGGTGGTGGCGACGCCGGGCGCCTGTGGGAGATGTGCGCCTCTGAGCCGCACCTGCGCGATTTGAGCGGGCTGCGCAATTTTGGTCATCGATGAGGCTGACAGGTGAGGACGCTGTGTTTAAAGCGGTCATGCACTTGAAATTGATGTGTAGTGCAAGGTGATGTGTGGCACGTGTTGTTGGTGGCGGCGATGCCAGGGCGCCTGTGGGGGATGAGTGCCTCAGAGCCACACCTGCGCGATTTGAGCGGGCTGCACTTTTTGGTCATCGACGAGGCTGACAGGTGACCAGTCATAAAGAAACGTCATTGAAGTGGTGCATTTGCAGTTGAAGCGTAGTGTAAGTTGAGGTTGACCACGCACGGTGTTGTTGAAACACTTGAAGTTAGTGTGTAGTGTAAGTTGAAGTGTGGCACGTGTTGGTGGGTGGCGACACCGTGGCACCCATGGGAGATGTGCGCCTCGGAGCCGGACCCGTGTGACCTGAGCGCGCTGCAGTATCCAGTCATCGACCAGGCCGACATGCAAGCGCTGTTGTTGAAATCTCTGGCGCATCTTGGAGTTGAAGTTGGTGGAAGAATGCATTGTGTACACATGTAGTGCAAGTGGCGGCCGCAACTGCGCGGCTCCGTCGGGGTGCACTTGAAGTCGATGGTGTGGCACAAGTTGAAGTGCGGTAAGCACTGGGAGCCAAGTTGCACAGTGGGGTGCGCTCTGTGGTCATTCATGAAGCTGACAGGTGCAGAGAAAAACAAATCAACATGTGTTGTTCTCGCATTTGCTGCACACTTTACTTGACTCGTCTGTCAATTTGATTCATCTATGCTGGCCAATCCAAATGCGGACCATAATCTATACAGAAGTATTCTCAGGGTAGGGTCAGGGCAAGGGTTTCGTAGAACTCAGACATGACACTCGCGCGCCCATCCCACTAATCCGCAAGCACTCACACAGTCTGTGCGACCAAACTTTGGCGCTAGCATCAAGTCAGGGTCAAGGTCAAAATCGAGTTACCCTTACCCTGAATTATGACAACATGGCGCCGGGCCCGCTGATCCGCAAGTACTCACAATAGCTCTCTGTGCTTATCTGGCTCGCTGTGCTGCCGCAGAATGGCCGAGAAGGGCCGTTTCGAAGAGCTGGGGAAGCTGTTGCGGACTATCAATCCGCCTCCGGAGCCTGAGACTGCGCCTGCGGCCGCAAAAAATCGCAAGAAGCGCGGGCGAAATGAAGCGCCGATGATGGATGAGGCGTGGATGGCCAAAGAGCAGTGGCTTGACCCTGCGGCGCAGGGGGGCGAGCAGGGGGAGGGGGAGGGGGAGGGGGAAGGGGATGGGGATGAGGGGGGCGATGAAGCAGCGCTCAGCAATAGCGATGTGAGTGTGCTCGGTGGCACAGGAGTGGCAGCTGCGATTTGAAGCTCTGCACTATTGCAGCAGGCATTGGCCTGATCGTCAGAGTTGAAGTGCATGACGTCAGGAGGATCTAGTGCCGGGCCTGTAAGCAGACATGATCGTTGGCAGACTATGTCACCTATGCAACATACTGCATGGCTTATACTGTGCATGCAGGCCAGTGAATTGATGGCGACCCGGCAATTTGTGTTCGGGAAATGTGCAAGTACATTGCCTGCATCTGCATTGAGACATACAGAAGTGTGTGACAACCGTGGGATTCGCCCACGTTCCCATCTAGCCACCAAGCCTCCCCGGGTACTTCTCAATTGCCTGTCATGTCATCAGAAGCAGCAGTTCAGTAGCACTAGAAGGACTGCACTGCCAAATCCCTCCAATGTGTTCTATGCCCACTGTCGTCACGCACTCCATCCGCACACTGTCGTTTTGCGCGTGATGCACCGGCGCGCTTGCTCTTTACCCCCGGCGCATCAGGCGCGCAGCCATAGGGGTGCGTACGTATGGAAGCAGTACGAAAAACAACATGAGGATCATCAGCGGAACTGAACCGTATCGCAGTCGCAGCTGACGCGCTCCTCCGCCCTCTCGCCAGCAGGCGCAGCACCACAACAAGCCGCCGCCGCCGCTGCAGAAGCCGCAAAAAAAGCAGAAGCAGCAGCAGCGCTCGCGCCAGACGCTCATCTTCTCCGCGACGCTCGCCATGGGCGGCGCCGACTCGCGCGCCGGCCGCGGCAAGAAGCGCGGCAGCAGCGGCGGCGGCGGCGGCGCTGCCGCGGCAGGCAGCAGCGCTCAGGGCCTCGAGGCCAACCTCCAGCGCATCATGGAGCTGGTCGGCATGTCGGACAAGCCGGCCATCGTCGACATCAGCCAGGTTGCGCCGCCGGCACCGGTGCCTGCTGCCGAGGCGGCGGCGGCGGGGGACAAGGAGGGGGAAGGGGAGGGGGAGGGGGGCGCGGAAGGGGGGGCGGGGGAGGGGGACAGCGGCGCTGCTCCACTGCCGGCGCTCCCGGAGGGTCTCACGCTTGCGCAGACCAAGTCGCTACAAGCGGACAAGGACGCGTGGCTGTACCTGTTTGCGACGCAGTTCCCGGGGCGCACGCTGGTCTTTGTCAACGCGGTCGTCATGGCGCGGCGTGTCGCGCAGGTGCGTGCATGTGTGCGTGCACCAAGTTGCGAGACATCGCAGTAGTTGGGAATCGTGGCACGCCGCCGCAGCAGCAGCGCACAATCAGCGGTGCGCCCTACGCTTGTCGTGAACGCTGTTGCAAATCCGCGTGGCGCGCGCTTCGGTACGGCCGCCGCGTCAATGCTCAGTCATGCTCGGCGTCCGCGCCGGTGCTCGGGCTGTGCGCCCCTTGCCGTGACTGCTGTTATCACGGCGCGCTGCATGACTGCGCTCCTCGACTGAGCGCTGATGCTCAGCACATGTTTACTGCGGATGCAGCGCATAGCGGCGGACGCGGCACACGCCACCTCCGCGTAGTGGTGCTTCCCTCAAAGCGTCGGTGGATTCACACCATCATTTGCTACCTCGCACAATGAGAACACAGATGGCAGCACCAGAAGCAGCGACTAACGCGGGAAACACACGCTGAGACAGGGCAGCACATTCCTGCACGCATGCGTTCAGCCCACTGCGCAGACCCCCCCTCCCCCTCTCCCCCCGCGCGCGCCAGGTGCTGCAGCTGCTGCGCATACCGTGCGCGCCGCTGCATGCGCAGATGGCGCAGCGCGCGCGCCTGCGCGCGCTCGACTTTTTGCGCACATCGGAGCGCTGCTGCGTGATCGCGACGGATGTCGCCGCGCGCGGCCTCGACGTCCCGCATGTCGACCACGTCGTGCACTACGACGCGCCGCGCAGCGCCGCGGACTTTGTGCACCGCTCCGGCCGCACGGCGCGCGCGGGGCGCGGGGGGTTCGCGCTGAGCATCATCGCGCCGCGCGACGAGGCGGCCTTCGCGCGCGTGTTCGCAGCCGTGGGGTACCCCGCGGGGCTGCCCGCGCTGCCGTGCGACCCGCGCCTGCTCGACAAGGCGCGCGAGAGGGCGCTGCTGGCGGCGCGGGTGCGTGGCAGGGATGTTGTTGGGACATCCATGACCATACCATGCCAAATAGGGGTCATAACTGTAGAGTTTGGGCGGAGACTAAGACTAGGAGACGGGTTAGCGTGCAGCGACCCGCGCCTGCTGGACAAGGCGCGCGAGAGGGCGCTGCTGGCGGCGCGGGTGAGGCGTCGGGAGTTAGGGGGGGGGGCAGTGGTGGGGGTAGTGTTACGGCTCTGGGTGGTGTTTGGGAAAGCTGTAGAGTTTGGGTGAGAAATAGAGTGGGGTTAGGATCAGGGTGCAGCAACACGCGCCAGGGCTGGTGGGCGGGGGCATGGGCAGTGGCAGGGGCGGGGGGTACGGCTCTGGGTAGTGTTTGGGAAAAGCTGTAGAGTTTGGGCGAGGACTACGAGTAAGGTAAGACTGGGCATGTAGTGGTTCGCGCCTGCTGGACAAGGTGCGCGAGGAGGCGCTGCTGGTGGCGCGGGCGAGGTGTCTGGGGGAGGCGGTAGAAGTAGGACTGCGGCTGGCTATTGTGACCTTGTGCCAACTGCTGCCACCATCACGCGGCAGGCGGCGCGCTGCGAGGGTTCGGGGGGGGGGACACCCGTACGCAGAGTGTACACTTATCGGGGCCTGTTGTAGGACTCGGATGTGAAGAGGAATCTGGTGAGCCTTGTGCAACCGATCACGTTCCATTGCAGTAGCACCTCTGCGGCGAACCCATTCCAACAACCTGATCTGCAACAGTCGTACACTTTCGAACCTCCCAGCCCCCTCACCCCCCCTCCCCCCTCTCACAACCTCCCCCCCCTCCCCCCCCTCCCTTCTTCAACAGGTGACGCGCTGCGAGGCCGCGCAGGGCAAGGCCGGCGCCGCGCGCACCCTCCTCTCCTCGCTCGCGGGCGACGCCGACATGGTCGTCGACGAGGCGGCGCTCGCGATAGCGGACGCCGAGGGCGGCGGCGCGCGCGGCGGCGCGCACGCCGCGCGCCTCGCCGCGGAGGCAGCGCGCGCTCTCGCGGCGGCGCTCGCGGAGCCGCTGTTCTCCGACCGCCGCAAGTTCCTGCCGGTAGCGGAGAAGCTGGCGGAGGCGGCGGCGGAGGCGCGGCGGACGGCGGCGGGGGAGGTGGCGGCGGCGGCGGGGGGCGCGGCGCCGCGGGTTAGGGTGCGCGCAAGTAGCGGCGTCCGCAAGCGCAAGCAGTAATTGGTGCTGGCGCACTTAAGGCTGCGCTGCACATAATTGCTCTGACCCAGCATGGGGGCGGGAGCTGCGCCTCATGCGCGCCAGCGGCGTCTACAAGCGCAAGCAGTGAATGCAGTCCTCTGACTGTGCGCTCACGGCTGCGCTGCACAGAGTCGCTCTCATTGCAACAGGCTTCGCCGCCGGTGACGCCAAATTGGCGGAGGCGTGGCGGCGGCAGCAGCAGGGGCAGTCGCGGCAGCGCCGTGGATGCGGCCCCCGCTGGAAAACGCAAGCAGTAGCAGGGGGCGCAGGGATCGCGCTGCAGTACTGCGATAGTAGCGCAGCATCGGCAGCCTGGCCGCTCCACATGTAGTCCCTCTGATTTGTCAAACGGCTAACGGCTGTTGGCGGCATGGCGGCATGGTAACTGGCGGCGCAGATGGTTGCGGCAGTGCAGAGCGAACAGCCGCAGCGCCTTGCACCGCAAAACTTGCGCTAAGTAATGATGATTTTTCAATCGACCATTGCAGTTTGAACCCTCACGAGCGATAGCAATCAGCTGACGCTGTTGTGTCGTGCGTGCTGCTGGCACACGCACACGCAGTCAGTCGCATGAAGCGTCACTTGCAGCGGTCGCAGTCCGTTTACGTGTATGGTGCACGCATACGCATGTCATAGAAACTGCTTCTGAGGACTCGTGCATGACAGCGTGTTTGGACCAGTCGAGAGTCATGAGGTTGCAATCATCACTACTTGGGGCGACGCAAGAAAGGCTACCCAATGAATATGCGTAAGCAACTGCATCTTGTGCAAACATGCTCACCCCCAGTGCCCCCCAAAGCATGCAGCTGGAAGTGCACGCTGCCAGCGTCAGCTGCTATTTCAAAGCACAGACTCAGCTCACAGTTTGGGGGGGGTAGTTCTGGCAACAATGCACCATTACACAACATGATCGTTTGTGCGACACAAGACTCCAGCAAAAGAAAGCATCAAGCCCCAGTACAATGCAATGTGTATACATGTGAAGCCATGTGTTGCCTTCAGGACATGGCAGCATATGCCGAATGTATCTAGCCTTCTGGGCCACGTGCAGCAGTGTCGCACCTTTTGACTGCTGCACCCCCATGCAGCCTCTACACAGCCGTGCCACAGGGCTGGCTGTATTTTCGCTCAGGCTGCTGCAGTCATGTTGTCGGGGGCGAAACTTAGGGCTGTAGGGGTATGTATGTATCCATCACTTTACTCCTTACATCTATGCAGCACTCTACTGAGTATTTGCGATGGCGGCGGGGGGCTCTACATGTATGTCAGCATACCCTGCCTACCTGGAAAGCACACAATCAGCTGCGCCTTCACGCGCACTATCGCTGTTACAGGAAGCCACATGTGCCACGTGTACCAGAGCAATCGCGGTCGTGTGCTTGCACAGACAGGCAGCCTGCTGGCTGCTGGGAATGGAAGTCCTACGCAGTATCACACCCATATATCGATTTACACAGCTTCCTGTCTGCTGAGAGACTCAGCTGTGGCAAGCGGAGCTTCCCTGTGCACGAGGGGTCCAAAACAGCGTCACTCAACTTGACGTTTGCCCCAGCCGGTGAATGCACGTCATGCATGCTGCCCCTGTGCATGCACGTGGCATGACGCGGCCTGTGCCGACCCGGCCGCTGCTCTTCTGCAATACACTACTTCAACATGAAGCGGTACCGTGCAACCACATGCGGTACCGTGCAACCACATTAACATGAACTTGAAGTTGAACTTGAAGATGGGCACCTCCAGCGCGTCCCCCATCAGCTGCTCTCCAGCTGTTTCAGCGGGGCCGTTGCCCAGTAGTAGACCCACTCAAACTTGTCGCGCGTCATCATGGTCAGGTCGTTGGTGACTTCGGGGTACATGGCGGAGCTGACGGTGCTCACGGTGGCGCCCTGGCTGGTGTAGACGTCGATGTGGTGGCTCACTATGCCATAGATCTGCAGGTGCGTGGCGCAGATGCAGTCATCAAATATGGGCGTTTTAGAACTTCAAACTGCAAAAGCACCCCTTTCAAGGTATACCCTTCGAAAGCATCACTTATAATGGCAGACTGGTGTACACGTCGATGTGGTGGCTCACTATGCCATAGATCTGCGTGGCGCAGAGGCAGTTGTCAAATATGGGCGTTTCTGACCTTGAAAGTGTGAAACTACCCCTTTCGAGATTACCCCTCGACATCACTCATAATAGCAGGCTGGTGTACACATCAATGTGGTGGCTCACTGTGCCATAGATCTGCGGATGAGTTGTGCAGAGGCAGCCAGCAGTGAGGCTGTTAGAAAATTCAAATCGGAAAACTACCCTTGCAAGTCATGACATCACACGGAATGAGGGAGACCGCAGGTGACTCTCGGTGCCATAGATCTGCGTTGCGCAGAGGCAGTTAACAATTGTGGTCGCTCCAGGAATCAAAACTGTGGAACTACCCTTGACATCACACGTACTGGCAAACTGCTCTGCGTAGCGACCGCAGGTGGTTCACCATGCGACTGGTCTGCAGGTGCGTTGTGTGCAGAGCCAGTCACCAAATATTGCGGTTTCAGAACCAAAAACTGTAAGCTGCCCTTGACATCACACTTGATAGCAGAGTGCTCTGCGGCAGACCGCAGCTTAGCATGATGGCCAATTCTGTAGGGATGATAGCCAATTCTGCATATTGCAGCTGACGGGGCTTGCGCACGAGGTGCTGAAACTTGCAGCAGGTCTGGAGTCATGAAGGCACTCTTGAAGTTGTCACACTGTGACTCACGCATCAAGGTGGCGAGGTCCGGCTCGCTTTGGCTCATGATTGATGTGGTATTGCATTACATGATGTGTGAGGCCTAACAATTTTGCACACATATCTCAATGATGAATATCCCAGCGCCCTGGATGGAGAAGCATCCTCCCCCCCCCCTCACATCATTGCATGTGAGCACAGCGCAGCATTGGCTGTCGGTGGTGCTGAACGTTCCGCTTTGCAGCTCAAGAGGACGTTGCGTAGCTTTTTCTTAAATTGTGTATAGTGCGTACCATTCTTAATACTGTACTGCACTGATACCTTTGCTAAAGTTCGACGCTTGAAAAGAACTTCAAGTGTATTCCACCTGTTTAAAAAACTGCAACACATTGGGGGAAAGTTTGGTACGTGTACATATATACTGCTCGTTAGCACCGAGAGGTGCGGCAGCACTCGCGGTGGCGCTGATGGTGGCGAGGGTGCATCAGGCAGCAAGGGGATGGGAGATGCTGGCTGTGAGCAGGAGCTGCGGAGTCGCGTGTGGTGAGGATACGGCTTTGGGCAGCAGCAGGGGATATTGGAACATGGGGATACGGATAGCATCAGGGCACACTGTAGATCGTTTGCTTGAACACGCAAGAAAGAGAACCTCGGCCAGGCACGTCAGCGGCGTGCTTAGGCAAGGAATCGAGGACCGGGCGCCTCTGGCCCAAATGTATACTAGAGGCATAACCGCGGTCCTCCGGCGTTTTCGCTCAAGAGATGGAGACATCGGCTACGATAGGTGTGGCTCAGACTGGGTGCCGCTGTGTCTGCCCCCCATGAGTCTAGTACAAGCCTGCAACGCAGGGCTCTAAGGGCCCGTCCGATTTTAGTTTTTTGCATTCTTATCCAACGCATCAAGCCCACCTTGGGGCTGCTATAAATACAAGATCATAAGTACATATGGACTTGTATTTATAAAGGCCCGAGGGACGTGTACTAATTGATGCTTGGCGCTGAGAAAGGCTTGCTGATTCATGTGAAACTTTGTGCAAATGTTGACAATAAGTTGCTTCATTGCAGAGTGCATTGATGTCAGCAATCAAGAAGCCAGACCTGTGCGTGAGGAGTGGATGCATTACAACAGATTGCTTGAGAAAGTCAGGCAACATGTTTGGATGCAATGGCACGCCTACACATGGCAGTGTAGTGCAGTGCTGCTGCAAATCTCAATCAGTACAGCTGTGGCCAAATTGAAGACCGGTGCTTCAGGATACTTCGAAGTATGAGCTGTGCAGCATCATGCAGCAACCAAAACGTCTAAATGGTCCTGCTTTTGGTGTCAGTTGTGAGTGCATTGGCTGCCTGTGTAATCTTTTATGAATGAAAAACGAATCAAAAAGACCGTTGAGCTCTAGGTGACAAGGGATGGTTAGCGGCAAGTGCCTTCCACCAATACCCGTGGTCGATGATTTGCTTCAGCATCTGAACGAGCGTGTGATACAGTTTTGCAGTGTCGGAAATGATAATGCTGGCAACAGCTGTTGGTGACGTGCTGACAGTTGTGCATTGGGATAGACGGACAGTACACGGAAGACGTAACACAATGCTGCTGCTGCAACTCACCAGATTTCCATAGTCTTTGCCTGCGAAGGCCCAGGCTGGCGCTGCGGCAGTAAATAAGTGCAACAAATGGAACACAACAAGATAATTAGCAGCTCTTTCTGTGCTGTACTGACACATGTGCCGAGCATAGGTGAGTATTCCAAACCCGCTTCCATGAAGCAGTATGTTTGATTGGACAAGGTGGAAGTCAAATGTGTTTTGTCACACGCTGTGGGTGTTCATTTGCGCGCAGAAGGGCGGTGTGCAGGTATTATGAAGGCCGGCTGATTGGCCAAATCACTACAGCCTTGTATGTAGCCCAATCAGAAACGCTCAGACACGGAAAGTCACCATTTTCTATACTCGTGCCAGTTAACAGCGTCGGCGGTGACAACGCCCGTCGCATGCACAGCGTTGGCGGTCACAACACCTGTAGCATGCAGAATTTCCTGTGCCCTGAGTGGAGTAGGTATGTATCCTTCCGCATCATCATCATTGGCGCCAATCCTATGTCTTTCTGCAGCATGGCTTCTAGAATCTGTGGCACTCGATGTGCGTCGCTGACACCAATCGCGCCTTCCCTGGCTTGCATGCAGGAAACTAGTGTTGGGGTTAGGAATAGGGGTAAGGTTTGCGTTACAATTAGTGCGCTGCGCACAATTCATCAGCTCAGTGACTGATCGCAGCTGACTGTGCGCATTCCTGCCGCTCGTATCGTCAAAGTGAGGGTTAAATTAGGGTTGAGGGGTAGGGTTATGGTTAGGTCACTATGCTACCTGCCGTAGGCAGCCCGCAGGCGTCAGCGTAGGCGCCGCGCCAGACCAGAGCACTCAACAGTATTATTTACCAGGCGAATCAAGAGAAATGTAACCGTCATGTAACGGCCATTGTCAACAGGGAGTCGCAAGTACGTCATCACGTCACATGCAACGGATGAGTGCTGATACTGAATCAGACACCAGAATCTGAGTGAGGTCCATATTTCAACAGCTCTATGGTGGAGTAGGTGCGTATACGTACATTGTTTCACAGCATAACCTCAGGCATGAACTGCCATCATTGTCTCAGCCTTGCCAGTTGCTGTGAGACAGGCGGCAGTAACGATGATCGTAGTATGCCTAAAGTGCCCACCAATGCAGTGGAACGTTCCTGTGCTGTGCTTGATGAGATGGGGTAAGTAGGGTTAGGGTTAGGAATGCATATCGACATTTTGTGTGCGGCCAAATTATCACCTCCGCTGTCGCCGGTCGTCCAGTCACAGTACTGAATCAGACACCAGAATGTGAGTGACGTCCATATTCCAACAGCTCTATGGTGCAGTAGGTGCGCAAGTACATTCTGTACATTGACAAGTACTTGCGGATAGGTATGTAGCTGTAGCATGTAGCACCATGGCGTAGCAGAGATCATGAAAAGAATATCATGGCGGCGGCGGGAGGCCCGTATTGCCAACTCTGAATCAGCGCAGAAATGCAAGGAATCCGATCTAGCGTGCGCACAAGCGCAGGATATTAGCACCAGTGCTGCAGATGGCAATGGCGCTTGTCAACAGGACGATGGCACGAGTGGCAGCAGCAGAGCAACTGGAGACGGACGCGCAGCGCACAAACGCAAGAGGGTACAGAATGACGGTTGGTCAATTTCCGATCAAACAGGCGAAGGGGAGCACACGGGCGGGCAAAGTGCAGTCAAGCGCTCTAGAACAGGTCATAACAGTCTGGAACAGCAACCTCTGATGCTAGACGACGAAGCTGGAGGTGGAGGCAGTGCGGACCCGGAGTACAAGTGCAACTTATGCGACCTCGTGGTGAAGAAGGGCATGTCGCTGCTCTCGTTACAGCAGAGGTTAAACGCCCACATCGCGGCGAAGCACCAGCGCAAACACCACAGTGGGACAGCAACAACGTTCCTGGAGCGCTCCGACCTCAGCACGTCGCACTTGCAAACCATCTACACCGAGTGTGCCTTGTGCAAAAACCTGTTTCATGCCAACAAGACATTCAGAGTGGACAGCAGCGATGCCAGCGCGGGCAAGCACTGCCGCAAATGCAGGCCTATCACTTCACCCGCTGCAGTGGCGGCAACATTGTCAACAACAGCATCAGCAGCACCGCTAGCACCTGATGCATCGACGGCAACAGCTACCACGTCGCTGCCACAGCAGCAACCGGCGTGCACACCCATCGGCAACCCCTACGCAAAGGGACCAGCGCACGCGCAGCAGGCACCTGCTGCTCAGGCTGGTGGCAGCAGCTCCTCCGGCAGCTCGAAGAGGCCGGAACGTGGGGGCAGCAGTGCTACACGAGGGGGTCGGGGTCGCAGTGGAGGGCGCGGACGTGGCAATGGAGGACGCGTTCGCAGCGGCAGCAATGATGCAGACATCAGCAGTAGCAGAGCGACTAGCGGCAGCAGAACCGGAGGCGGCAGCAGCAGCGGTGCCGGCGGCGGCAGTGCAGCCGGTACTAAGGACAGCGGCGCTGGCAACGGCCGCAGCAGTGATGCCAGCAGCCGCAGCGGCGGTGCTAGCAACAGCGGCAGTGGCGCGCGAACTCAAAACGGCCGCGGTGGCCGTGGCAGCGGTCGCAGCAGCGACAGCGGCGGACGAGGCTGTGGTCGTGGCGGCCGCGGCGGCGGCGGAGGGGGCCCCAGAGCGGCAGGTGCGGCGACAGCAGCGGCAGCGCCAGGCCCTGCAGGCGCAGCAGGTGGGGCAGGTGGGCTTTTCACGTGGACCATCTCAACCCCCGCAGTCGCAGCAGTGCTTGACAGCATCAGCCTCGATGAGCTGTGCAAGCTGCAGTTCGCGACAACTAGAAGCCTTGCTAGACCACGCAATCGTCGCTATGTGGGAGCTGCACTGGAGAACGCAGCAACACATCTGTTGGCACACACAATGACGATGTTCGTCAATGCGGCGCGGGAGCCAGATTCCGCAGGGCGGGTGCAGCGACTGCAAAGATCCACGATTCTACACCACCTCATGCCATCACTCATCACCTCCACCGATGGCGCACCTGGCATCACTCGCTCCGACAGAATCAGAATGTTGGCACGCGGTGAGCTTGACCGGTTGGTGCCAGCGCTCCTCGCACACGCGCGTGCGCACCGGCGCTGGCGCGCGCGCCAGCAAACGGAGGCAGCGATCAACGCCTACGTCCTACAGTGCATGGGCACACGGGGGGGGCTACAGCAGGCAGCGCGTTTCCTTCAGCCCAAAACGGTGGCGATACCTGATGATGACTGCTTTGCCGCCATGCAGTCCAAACACCCCCCCGCTGCGCCAGGGGAACAACTCCATGAGCTATCCGGCATGGTTGATCAGCTTGTGGCGAAAGCAGCCGACATGCCAGCAGAACTCAGCCTGTTACAGGGGGAGGGAATTGAGCCAGAGACGGTTGCCAAGCTCATCCAGCGAGCAAGCCCTTACAGTGGAGCAGGCCCATCGGGGCTGCGCTACAGCCACCTGCAGGATGCGCTACGCACAAGCTGGGGACGGCATGAGTTTGCTGCTGTCCTCACACGGTGGCTTCAGACCGTTATGCGGGAGGCTGCGCGGCTGCCGGATGCCTTCTGGCAGTTGCATGGCGCGGGGCGCCTGACGCCACTTGCAGAACAACAGGAAGATGGTACAGCTAAGCAGCGGCCCATCGTTTGCGGCGAGGTGCTGCAGCGACTATGCACTTCGGTGTACGTGGCAGACCGCAAAGACTTCCTGGCGGAGCTCCTTGAGCCAGACGGGCAGTATGGGGTAGCCGTCTCAGCAGGAGCGGAGAAAGCGGCCATGGCCGGCAAACTCGCGTATGAGCTCGGTCACTGGCAGTTCATGCTGGACCTCAAGAATGCCTTCAACATGGTGTTCGTCCTGGCGGCAGCGGAATGGGTAGCAGCACAGCTGCCGGACTTCCTCGACTACTTCATCGGCACATACGTTCGCACTCGGCCACGCCTGCTGTTCCAGCACGTTGACGGCTCCACGCGCATCATCATGTCTCAGCGCGGGTTTAAGCAGGGGGACCCCGCGGCACCGATGCTCTTCTGCGGCGCCATTGCTCAGTGCTTGAAACGGTTCAATGAGGCGGCGGCTGCGCAGCGCGCGCGGAGGCGGATGGGCGCCTACATGGACGATGCCAACGTCCGAACAGGCGCTTGCACGCTGACTCAGGATGACATACAGGCGGTGGCGCAGCTCAAACAACACTTTGCGGAGGTGGGGCTGGAGCTAAACCTCACCAAGTCACGCGCGCTGCCTGGCAGGGGGCATGTGGTGACAGACCACGAGCGGCAACTGCTGCAGCAGCTGGGCGTTCAGCTAGTGGGGGATACGGATGAAAATCAGAACCGTGGAGCTGTGTTGCTGGGGGTGCCGGTGGGCCACAGCAGCTTTGTGGACGCATGGCTGCGCAGGGAAGCGGGTGCAGGCGGGGCAGGGGCTCGATTTGCAGAGCGATGCGCGCGCCTGACATCTCCGAGGGCTATGTTCAGGTTACTGCGCTACTGCGTGGTGCCTCGCATGACGTACTGCCTGCGCACCATTCCCACTACGCAGACAGCGCCAGCCGCCAAGGAGTGGGATCGGGTCACGCAGTGGGTGCTTGAGCACTCAATGGGCCTGCAGCCACCAGGCCAGACCTGGCGCCAGTTTGAGCAAAGTGGGGCCCACTTCCATCTGGCAGCGCACGGCCCAGCCTTACAGCAAGCGCGACTCCCAACACGGCATGGCGGCCTTGGCATTACCAGCGCCTGCGACATCGCTGATGCTGCGTATGTGGCGGGCACGTTGCAAGCGCTGCAACCAGCACTCTCTGGATGGGCGGGGGTGCTGCAGCAGGCGGCTCCTCAAGCGGCTGCAGACAACGCTGCTGAGGATGCGGCAACACAAGCGGCACCGGCAGCAGCGGCAGCAGCACCAGCACCAGCAGCATCAGCAGCGGCAACTGTTACAGCGGCAGCGGCGGTTGCCAGTGGAGGCGCGACCGCCCCGGCAGCGGCAACTGCATCAGCGGCTGGCCGCGCTTATGGCGCAGCCATTCCGGCAACACACGACGCAGCTGCCGCTGGATCAGGGGCCGCGGCGGCAGCACAGGCGGCACCAGCGGCAGCAGCAGCAGCGGCGGCGCACGGCGCAACTACTCCGGCGGCAGCAGCAGCGGCGGCAGCAGCAGCTGCTCCAGCATCAGAGGCTGCTGCAGCAGCGGCAGCACATGTTGCACCTCAAGTGGCCTCGGCGGCATCACTAACTGCAGCATCAACAGCAGCGGCTGCGGGCATAGGCAATACAGCTGCTACAGGCCCTACTAGCCTAAGGGCTGCTGCAGCACCTGCAACAGGAGCAGCGTCGGCAGGCGGCGCCGCAACCGTGCCGGCTGCGACAGCGGCAATGGCGGTGGCAGCGGCCAATGCGGCAGGTGCTGCACCAACACCTGCGGCAGCAGCAACACCACTGGCAGCAGCAGCAACGGCAGGCGGCACAGCTGCAGCACCAGCGCACGCAGCAGCGGCAGCCGTCAATTCAGGCGCTGCGCGTTCCACACCAGCAATGCTACAAGGCGCAGCAGCAGCAGAGGTGGCGCGCCTGCCCCTCATGCAGACGATCGCCACAGCTGCCACATCTCTACGTGCAGCAACAGGTGACAAGCTGGAACATATACTGCCACCAGCGCTAACGCCACTGCAGCAGCAACCACCTACGCAGCAGCCGCCGCTGCGGCCGACAGCAGGTGGTGGCACTGGTGCGGATGCTGCTTGCGTACTTGACGCCAGTGCTCTGCAGTTGCAGTGTAGCCTGAAGCGCCCCAATCAGAGTGCGCTTGCAGATGCCGTCGCTACCGAGCTTGCAGATAAGGTGGAGGCGGACCTGCAACAGCTGCCGCAGGGCACGCAACGCACGCAAGCACTTGCTCGATTCCGGTCGCAGCGCCACATGCACTCGATCGGCATGGCATTCCTCAACGAGCCCATGTACTCCACAACGGCTTCGTTCGATGGCCTATCCTGGCAGCTGGCCGTCAAACGCGCCATCGGAGTAGAGGAGCAGACGGCAGGCTGCAAGCTGTGCGGGAAGTCGCCGGGCGGCACCCTGCATGCACGGCTGTGTCAAGCGCCACGCGTCAAGGCGCACGACACCATTGTCCACAATAGCGTCAAGAGGGCCACGCAGCGCCTCCTGCGGCAATACCTCAAAACGGGACTGGTGGACGAGGACTACACGCCGTTTCTGGGGTCCGCCGGGCCGCCGGGGAGTCGCAGGATGGACATCGTGCTGCCTGCCGACGCCTTCCCGGTGACCGGCTACGACGACCCGACACGCCACCTACCGCTCATGGTGGACGTTACCTGCTTCGAGGCACAGGTGGCGTCGCGGGCGGCGAAGACTGCAGCAGACCCCGAGCGATGCTGCCGCGACCAAGAGGCCGCCAAAACTACCCACTATTCTGGTCATTATGATCAGAATTGCTACAAACTTGCCACATTGGCAATAGGGTCATTTGGCAGCATCGGGGAGCAGGGGCGGAAGCTGCTGGAGGCTGTGGCGACGGAGTATGCCAGCAGGATGTCAGTGCCCGGAGGAGCGCGCCCTAAAGCTCTCAAGGGCATCGCCCTGGCGCGCTTACGCTCGGCACTGTCGGCAGCGCTCCACATGGCGTACTCTGGCCGTGTCATGACACACATGGCAGAATCCAGGGGGGGGGGGCACATGGAGGAGGACGTAGGGGAGGACCCCGAGATGCCATTTGGCGGCGGCGGCGTTTGAGTGGTTGTCGTTGCGACACTTTCAGACTGTCATACGACATGTAGATTCCTTACAGCTAGATGCCAATCATCTGGGCTTTTTCGCGCCCTGAGCGAGAATTAATAAAAAGTACATTCTGGGCTTTTTCGCGCCCTGAGGGAGAATTAATAAAAAGTGCATTCTTCCGCATCATCACCTCCGCTGTCGCCGGTCGTCCAGTCACAGGTGGTGGTGGCAATGCCCGTGCCGCACTTGTAGTCAACGTTCTGGCACTTGTTGGAGGCCCACATGGTCTGCGTCTTGTCCCCGGGGTAGCCCACCACGCTCAGCGACGGAAGGGGGCACCGCTGGCCGTCGATCCCCATGTAGTACCTGCAGGTGAAAAAAGAACGCCGGTATTCAACATGGCGCTGACAACTGTGCTGTGGTCCATGCACCTCCCAAAGACCTGTCTTTGTGAGCCCCTGGGGGCGCTGTTCTTCTGCGCATAGGAGCAGCAAGACATCAACCCCAACCCCATTCCTAATTATAGCGCTCAGTCTAAGCAGCTTGCTTCATTGGTTGTGCTGAAGTGCGTCGTAGCAGAAGCAGCATCATGCATGCACTTTGCTAGCATGCACTCATTGCGTGTCTATGATGATTGCTGCAACAGAGGCCGGGTGTTCAGTGTGCTCATGTGGTCACGTCCTACGCAGAACTCTGCACTAACACATGTACCTGAAGTCTACTTGTTGCAGACCAAACACGGATGACCAACGAGAAGTGTCAATTGGGCTCCAAGCGCTCGTGTCCTTTGCACAATTGCAACCTGTCCTTGACATGCGGCGGCTTACGTACCCGACGGTGCCGCACGCGTTCTTGCCAGTGGAGACATCGAGCCTGACACTGCCATGTGTCGTACGCGTACTTCTCGTGGGCTAACTTAGCCCTAACCCTAACCTTAACCCTAATCCTAACCCGAACCCGAACCCTAACCCTAACCCTAACCCTAACCCTGATCCTAACCCTTGCAACCTGTCCTTCACGTGCGGCAGTCTACGTACCCGACAGTATCGTACGCGTTCTTGCCAGAGGTGGTGGACACATCGAGCCTGAGCACTGCCATGTCGTAAGCGTAGTTCTCATTGTCGGTGCCGACAGAGTCCAGCCACTGCGAGAAGGACGTGGCGTAGAGCACGGGGAAGAGGCCGTAGGGCGCGGTTTGGCCGGCGAGGGCGGGCACAAACAGGCCCACCTTTATGGCCGCAGGCTTGCCTGCACATGTGATTGCGTAAATTCGCAAGTGCCATGTAGTAGTGTGAAATGTGAGGGCACAGAAACAACTCAGATGCGTTGAGTGCACAGAACAGTTCAGATGACAGGCCCACCTTCTATGGCCGCAGGCTTGCTTGTAACTGCGTGAATTTGCAAGTGCCATTTAGTAGAAGTCAAATTTGAGGGCACAGAAACAGCGCAATTGATCGATTTGCCGCGGAATCGCAAGTGGCGGTTATTAGTTTGCGTTGAGGGCAAAGAAACCATCCAGATGATTGGTGAGCGTCCACATGATTGGTTTGCCACTTTCTTCGAGGTGGCGATGGTCACAAAATTTGACACAACTCTATTTGTTGTTGCAAAGTAGTAGGGCGGCGGTGCCGCAATCAGGAAAGTGCCCACACGTTTACATGGCTGCTGCCTGCAATCAATTGGCATACTTGAAGTACCATAGTTAAATGGCATGGCAACTCATGTGTACGCTTGAAGATGCTTCGGTGGGCAGGCACCCGTGTCGTATTGAAATTCATGAATTGATTTTATACATGTATGTACGCTGGCATGCCTGCCATCGATTGGCATGGCGATGTCGCTTGGCTGATTGAGTACATATATTGCACCCAGCCAGAGACACGCCAAATTAATGGGTGTAAGTAGTCATCTGCTGAGTTTATTCACGCCCTTTGCTATCGCAAGCTGCTGCGAAGTCACTCACATGTGTAGTCAAGCGGCACGGCAGAAATTGTTGCGCCTGAGTGCTTGCGCTCTAAGGACACTCTCAGCGTGGAGAGG
The DNA here is from genome assembly GCA_017506865.1 of Tribonema minus. Taxonomy (NCBI): domain Eukaryota; class Xanthophyceae; order Tribonematales; family Tribonemataceae; genus Tribonema; species Tribonema minus. Next base: position 333,075 of record JAFCMP010000323.1, on the reverse strand, counting down.
CGGAGTAAGTTCAAGCCTCACCCAAAGTGGGGTCGATGTCATAACGGCTCACGGAGCAAGCAATGTGCTCTCCCGTGAGCTGCAGCATCAGCTGTGTTGGCGCACTTCTCTACTTGTTGATACCCATCTTCGAGGCTCACCCGAAGCCGGGTCGATGTCGGAGGGCGCGCGAAGAAGTACTTAGTGCTCACGGAGGGAGTCGGAGCTACTCGTATTGGTGGCCAAGGCAGACACGATGTGCTCCTAGAGTCAGCGTAACGCCAGCAGCAAATTCAAGCCTCATTCACCTGAAGTGGACTTCAAGTCTCACCTGAAGTGGGGTCGACATCGTAGACGCAGTGCCCCGCCGTCAGAACCGCATCCTCTCCGACCAGCGCGCCGCTGCACAGGTACTCGGGGTTGCCCTTCGTGTCGAGCTCCGCATCGAGCAGCCCGACCGCAGCGTACGGCGTCTTGTTGTAAGGCTTCACGACCTTGGAGCGGTTGTCAGATCCAAATATCAGCAGGTCACGCAGAGCGCGGCCACCGCCGCCGCCGCCGCCGCCGCCACCGCCGTAGCCACCGCCTCCGTTGCCGCCGCCGCCGCTGCTCGTTCTGCTGCGTCGGTCAGAGGTGAACTTGGGAACTTCAATGCGTGGAGCGTCTCTCAGAGGCGTTGTGGAGTACACGTGCCCTTCGCGCGTGATGCGTACGGCCCGAGTGCCGCTGCTGCTGCTGCTGCTGAGGCGGCGATGAGCGCTGCCGTCGGCGGCGGTGGCTTGGCGGCAATGCGTGCCGTGCGCGGCAAAGGACTCGACGTGAGAGAAGACGAAGCCCTCATCCTTGAAGCAATCCATCACCTGTGCCAACAGCAGCACCAAACGCCGCATGTGTCGGCGGTCATCATTGCGAGGCAGCATGCATGATGTGTCCACTCTTGCGCGGCTCAATGAAGTGAAAATATACAGTTGACGGCCACGAGACTCTGAAGTTTGTGCTCCCGCACGGTATCCGCTACGGGGTGCATGGTGCAACAGGCAGCAAACACCCTACTCTACCCGGCATCAGCGCTCACTGGCAGCTGCAGTAGCATAATGAGCTTGATGTCAGAAGCTATGGCCGCACGCATTGGCAGGTGCGTCATACATATGTTGCTGGGGGCCCTGCATATTCCAACATACTCTACTATACGGTATATACCTCATATACCTGCTCGTTACTCAAGGCAAGTTATGCTTTGCCTGCTCTCATTTACTATGGGTGTATGCATGCAAATGTGCAGGTACAAACCGTGGATAAGTTCCATATTTCAGCAAGGCCAAGACATTGCAGGACATTGCAGGATAAAAATATGCAGTAGAGGCCACTTGTCCTACAAGTGGTTTCGGGACCAACAAGGCTGCCAGTCGCATGCCGTGAAGCACACTTGTCACAGTCATACATGAGGCGCGGGTTCTACGCATATGCGTGCAGCCGAAGCGTACTTTGAAGTATGCCACTACTCGCACTTGTGTCCCACACTTAACGGTCACCCTTATCCTAAGCCTATGCAGCCTTAATTTACTCCAGTGGCACCGGACCAGACTCTTGCTGAGCTCACACTTTGCTCACCTTTTGCGAGACGATGACGTCATCCCTGATGCGATCCGGCTTGGAGATTGTAGCATCCATGTTGCCATTGCTGGGCTGGCCACATGTTCCGCTCACGTGCTCATCTATGCCCTGGCAATCTGCAATGCACCTGAGGATGGGAGTAACAGGCTTGGATTTGTGAATATAACAGGACAGAGGGAGAATTGCAATATTCCTGTGTCTGGTGAAATAGGCAGATCAGCAATGGTTTTTTGCTGGGCAACTTTCAAATTGATCGCCTAACAACACCGGCGGCTAACAGCGCTTTGACAAGGATCGTGCAGTACACTTACGCGTTTGCGTAGGTGACTCCGCCAGCGCCGCAGACAGGTTGCCATGTCGTTCGGCAGCCGACGCCACAGCCATTCTCAGCAGCTTGAGTCGCAAGCCCGCAGAGGGAGCTCGCGAAAGCGAAGCTCGCCACAACCGAGGTAGACACAGTGCAGCGCATCGCTGTTCTGTCGCCCCACACGCCAAGCGTAGTATGCACGGGCTGAGTTTAAGCGTCTACTGCTACTGCTACTGCAACGGTCACCACCGTACTTTCTTGGCCTGCACCTAGCCAAGAAAATCCGAGGTGTGTCTCCTTCGGGCTCGCTGTGACTCGCCACCAGTTAAACTTCACCTTCAACCAGCTGTGAAACGCCAGCTGTTGACTCTCTCCGGGCATGGGCAGCAAGGCTGGAAGACGTTAAGACCCACATCTCGCCACCACGACCTCCTCCCCAAAGCAAACCGAAATCTTGAAAGCCACACATATGCATCCCCAATCACAAAAGCTGTAGTACGTCATGTCAATCATATGCTGCCACCGGCCGAGCGGATAGAGAGTGCTAGTGTGAGGAAGCACATGCAGTACATACATGCACAATTGTCTGCACGGCAAAAACTGTCAAGTGGCATCAACTACAGTTTAGCATGCACTCTAAGTACATCAGAGCCATCAGCAGTCATGCAAAACACCCATGCCAAAGAGCCCATTTGCCAAAGAGCATACTTTGCACCCACAGCTCGGCATGCTATGGCCGTGCAGTCGCTGCGCAAAAGCAGGATGATCAATGGTGACAGCAACATTTCACCGCCACATGAGGTCACCAGCTACCAGTTACAGGCGTCAATGCCAGCCAGCAGCCGATGCTGTGGCCTGCATGCAACCCCAAAGACGGAGCCTCCTGCTACAGCGTAGTAACCTTGCTGAGGTGGATGCTCGTGGTGCACAAGGAGGCACTGGTCACGTGTTGATGTTGGCATCACGCTGTGCACTCAATTTCCTGGCTACAGAACGCTCAACACTTATTGACCAGCATGTGCTTTCTGATCACCATGTACCTTTCTGGCCAGCATATAGCTCATAGGCTGGCATGTAGAGTGTGGGCAATAGCAGCAGCACGTCAGCGGGTGTCAGGAGCACGCAGGACGCCCGTGGCACAGCAGATAATGACATCCGACGCCTTAAGCGCAGTCTCGTTGTAAGTGCACATGTACTTTTATTTAATTCGCTTCGCTAGGGGCGCAAAACTTTGAAGCCCTCCCTTTGGATGTGCACTCAAAGCAACATTCCTTCTCCGAAGAGATACTCAAACGAACGTGTACTTGCAGCTAATCACTCCTTGTCACGTAGAGCTCTACGGTCTTTTGATTCATTTCCATGGCATCCATGGTATTTCGTACTGGTTGCTCTTGGACATGGCAGCCAATGTGCATGACAACCATCGCGTTACAACGATTGCGCGACGACAATTGCGGCATCGTGCTCGTGCAGCTTGAGGGTGAGCGCTGCCGCATAACACTCACACAGCATCAGTCAAAGAAGGGAAAAACAGATTTGCAATGAGAGGATATATAGCATGGCACATGAACATTATTGGAAGCTTTCAAGAATAAATGGATGACTCCCTTATTTATTGAAGTGGTCGTGGTTCACGAGCAGCGGCGCGCCCAAGCGCTTGTCTGCATTGAGGTCAGAGGTGATGCCAATGACCGTGATTGCTTGCCGTCTTGCCATAGATAACTGATGCAGTCAAGTGTGGTGGATGTCAGAGCCAACATGTAGATGTTTCAGATTCTTGTTGTGATACACAGCGCCACGGACAGCTGCAGGCTTATTGCACTGCTGCCATAGCTGCGCTCCACTGTGAATGTCATGCGCAACCAATGGCTGCACGCCCGCACTGAAACGTGTTGGTTGTGAAAGTCACGTGCAGCCAATCTGGCAGAGCCTTTCTCGCACAGCAAGTCTGTTTCGACTGTACCTCAAGTGCCTTGCATGCACGGGCTTATAAAGGACAGCCTGACAGTGTGCCCATATGGTGCCAGAAAGCTCATACAGTGAAGTACACGGATGTAGCTCTGATTAGGGTGCCACGCACCAATTCTCAGCCCGTTTGTGCGCCGTGGCTGCAAACTTGTAGCGGAAGTCGCGTCGTGACACAGGCGCGTCTGAGCACTGACCGCACGCACTGCAGTTGCTGTCACTCAAAGAGCTCATTCACCGGTGTGGTGACCCAGGCGCTGATGGCATCGAACTTGTCAGGCGTGATCATGTTGATGTCGTTGAACATTTCAGGCCATGCCGCTGAGCTGACAGTGCTGGTGCCAGCCATGGCCATTGTCGCTGTCTCGTGCTGAAAGCTGACCACGCCGTATACCTGTGATGCGGACGTATGGTTTCTCTCTGTTGGCGTTAAGTTAATCGCAAGTGCGCGCAATGAGATTGAAGGAAGGCACCAGATACTCGGCCTCTTGGGAGCCTACACACATACTGGCTGGCCACGCCATGTACGTGCAGTGCAGGGCTCTTGACGCACTTACGGGTGCAGCAGGTTGACATGGCTCTTGTCCTGGGAGTGATGCGTATGGTGATGTTTATAGCGTGCTTGAGGATTGGTAATTGCGACAAGACACGGATACATTGTAGCAAGTGCAGTATTTGATCGTGTGGAATGTTTGTGCCCAATGCAGCAACTACTTGACACACTTGACACCTGATCAGCTTCTCTTGGTGCATACATGCCTACAGATCCACAGGCACAGGAGTAACAGCAACAGCCTCTCTCTATTCCTCTTGGTAAACAGCTGCTGGGCAGCAATCTGGACAACAGCTTGTGCAAACCGCGAAGGGCAAGGCATTCTGACCATCACATCAACGATACATCCCTGTGCATGCTTATGCAACAGCAGCCGTCCGGGGCACTTGAGTCTGTGCTCACAATTAAATGTTTGCAACGACCTCAATAATCATTCAAATATACTTGAAGTGAAGGCTTGATGATGGGCGCATTTATGCAGCCAAAATGCACACCGTTTCAGCTGTATCATTGAAGTACCTCACAAGTCTTGGACACCGGCTGCGTCACAATCCCTAACATGCCCCTGCACATGGGCTATGATAGTATACGTGATGCCAGTACCACTTTTTCAAGACTTCTTGGGCGCATGGGCACCAAACGTAAGAAGGCCCTGAAAAGCACTGGACGAGCATTTATCATACGGAACTATATCATGGTGTTTCACATGCTGCGCAGCGTGTCGTCAGATCTCCTGTTTTGCGCGCAAAAAACGGTCTCCAAGAGGTGAACTTCAAGATAATTTTTCAACTCGCCACGCGCTGTCCACGTTTCTTACTCAGTCAGCTGCACAGCGGCAGTGCAGCCCATCAAAGCACACCTGGCGTAGTGTGCTTGGAAGCAATATCATCAACTACTACATAGTCTGGAGGTGTTCTTACCAATGCGCCAGAGCCGTTGCTCGGAGTACCCCACAGAGGCGCTGCAAGCAAGCAAGCACACAGTGCATGCGGTGTAGCAAAAATATATATGACAGTAGCAATTGACTCAGTGTCACAGAGACGGTGCACATTCTTCAGCATACGAGGACTGGGCACGCTGGGCCAAGTATGCAGCGGAGCACTGCTGCAGCGCTCATTACCTCAGTATGCCTAAACGCGCAATATTTGGAGATAAAATGAGGACGTCGGGCATGCGGCAACATTACGACAGCCGTTAGCGCGCAGCCAGTGACACCGAGGCAGTTCACCCACAGCAAAACACTCTCACACCCGGCTGCATTTATGATCCCACCAGCAGCGGCCTAACGGCCGTGCAACTGTTGTGAGGTGCGAGTACCACATAAAGTTGCAAGTATTGCCCGCCATCAAATTCTCCCTGCTCTGTGGGCAGCTACTGCCGCACATGAGAGGGGGGAACGCGCATGGATACTGCGGTGTGTGCAGTGCAGCCCTAACCGTAACCCTAACCCTAACCCTAACCCTAACCCTAACCCTAACCCTAACCCCAACCCGAACCCTAACCTAACCCTGTAGCCGGCCTGCTGAGACATGACACAGACTGAAAATCCATGATCTCGGCTGTACTGTACATTGGCGCTCACAGCGCATCCTCAGGTGGCAACAGGTCAAGGAGCAAGTCACTCTCCAGCGTCAGCTGTGAGTAGCATGCTTGATCTAAGCCAATGTGATAACGGCCTGGCTCACCGCCACCGTCTCCCTTGGTCACATCGCAATTGGTCCTGACGTTGGCATCCCCGCAGTCGGACTCAACATCGCTGCATGATGAGCAACTCTCTCCGCAGCCTCAGCCTGGAGTAGCCTCTAAGGTCATTTGTTAGAAGAATCATTTTCCAAATTGAATCATTTTTAAAGATACGTGACCTATGTGGAAGCCGAATTGATCACAGCCTGGCTCACCGCCACTGTCGCCCTTGGTCATGTCGCAGTTGGTCCTGGGCGTTGTTGTCCCCGCAGTCGTACTCGACATCGCTGCACACGCCGGATGACCAGAGCGTCCCGTTCTTGTCCCCCGGGTACCCCGCCAGTTGGACGGCGGGCATGTCACACGCGTTTCGCGCTATGCCCATACTGTACCTGCCATGTGCAGCATTGGCACATGTGCATAATGAGGCATGGCACAGGAATGGGTTACTGGACATTTAGATGAGCGCTGCTGCGAAAAGTGATGGCGTGGCATAGAGGCTTGCAGTTTTGTAGGGTGAGTGCAGAAACCGCTGTGCCCATGTTGTACCTGCCGCGTACAGCATGTCATGATATGTGCACGAGACACGACGCAGATACGCGTTACTGGACATGTGACTAGTGCTGCTGTGGAAAGTGATGGCGTGGCGTAGAGGCTTGCAGTATTGTCAGAGGGTAATGTGGTGAGCTGCGTGGAGAGTATCAGCGTGTACCTGCAGAGTGCGTTGCTTCAGCCTGCAGGGGGAGGAGAGCCGAAGTGAGTGTGTGGTGCGACCATTGTATAAGAGCACTGCCGCCACAAGTGACGAGTGTTACACTTGAAGTGTTGTCAGAGGGGAAGTGTGAACTGCGTGCACAATATCGGGGCCCTTTGTGGGAGCACCCAATGAGCCCATAAAAGTGAATTTATCCTTGGGTACAGGTTGAGGATTATGAGTTGGGTTGGGTTGGCCTGATCAGTAATAGCATCTGGATTAGAGCATTGTGTGGCAAACCTCATCAGGCGGGATAATGGCAGGCGCCCCTCCCATCACACAGCAGTTCTATGGCGCGAGTAACAGTCATGTGATATGCACGTTCTCGCGCTGTCGCGCAGCCAGTGCAGTGCCTAGCTATATATGCTGGAATATATCATGCCCGCAGCCGCAGCCACTTGTAGTAGTAGTACAGGGGCCGCAAATCATCTTGAACGCTGATACGTGCTGACAATGCCTTCTTTCAAGCCCTTTTTGTACATGAATGTGCCCTTTATTCCACCACTTAGAAGTCACAAGTGTTGTACAGGGGCCGCAAATCATCTTGAACGCTGATATGTGCTGACAATGCCTTCTTTGAAGCCCTTTGTGTACATGATATAACCTTCATTCTACCACTGACAAGCAACAAGTACGTTGTTTCACAGGTACTGTAATAGTGTCGCGATGGGTGCGCTCACCCGACGGAGTCCAGTGCACTCAGGCCCGTGGTAGAGGAGTTGGCAATGCGGACGACTGCCATGTCATATTCAAAGTCCTCGGCGCCAGAGTCGACCCACGCCGCGAATGTGGTGCAGTACAAGACCAGAAACTCTCCAAATGGGCTGGTGTAGTTCTTGGCTGCTGGAAAGAAGGCTGACACAGGCATCCAGGTCGGTTGGCCTGCAATGTGTCGGACAGCAAAGTCAGCGTCAAGTTCTGTTGGCGCACACAGGTCCCTGACACTACATGACTTTAGAAGTATGAATCTTTTGCAGCTGATGCATAGCTCCATCGATAGCAGTGGATGAAATGCAGAAGTTAGATATGATGATGACGAGGCTGTGGACTGGCGACCACCAGGTCTGGCTGTTGCGTGTGTTCAAGTCTAAACAAGCCCTTGTGCTGACCCTAACCCTAGCCCTACTAGTAAGCTTACCAAGACTGGCAACGTGAGCCTTCTGCAGTTGCTTGAGCGTTGACATGAATACAAAAATAAGGATGCTCTATGCTTTGCCCATGCCTATGGATATGCACAATTTTCCGACTGTAGTTTCTGAACACACTGTACATGAAATCATAACAGCAGTTGTTGCGCACAAGACGGCAATTCTATGTCCAGCATGCCAGACGGCATCAAAATGTTGCAAGCACACGCAGTGCGCCACAGACTGCCTGCAACAGTAGCTCTACCGGGCCATGCTACTCCCACCTAAAACTCCAAAATATCATAGGTTTGAACTGACCTGTGTACATATTGGTGTCATACACGCAGTGCGCCGCCGTCAGCACCGCGTCCGTCCCAACCAGCGTCCCCGAGCACAGGTTCACAACGTCATCCGTAGTGTTGTAGTCACTCAAGAGAAGCCCAATGGCGGCGTACGGCTCTTGTGCCGCAGGGTCATCGATCTTTGTGCGGGTGTCTGTCCCAAATATCAGCAGGTCTCGCAGGGTGTGCCGGCCTGTGGTACTGTCGCTGCCCCCAGCAATTTTGTTTTTGGACTCGCTGTGCTCACTGGCAAAGCAGCCAGCACAGCTGCTTTGAGTGTGATCATCGCCGCTGCCGCCATCACCACTGCAGCCACGGCAACCGCGGTTGTTGCTGCGGCTGTTGCCACCAGAGCTGCTGCCGCCGCTGCTGCTGCCGCTGCTGCCGCCGCCGCCGCTGCTGCCGCCGCCGCCGCTGCTGCTGCTGCTGCTGCCGCCATTGCTGGTGTGCGCATGTGTCATGACGTCAGCACGTCCGGCGGCGCGCAGAAAAGGAGCGTAACCTGCTGCTGGTACCAGGCGCTGGTCTGTGCTCCTGTACACGTGGCCTTCGCGCGTGATGCGGATGGCAGCGCTGCTCAGCTCACTAGCATCTCGGCGTTGTCTGTGTCTGGCACCATCGCTATTGGCTGTGGGTGCATCGCGACTGCCGTTGTGCGTGCCGAAGTGCTCGACGCCTGTGAAGAAGAAGCCTTCGGCCTTGAAGCGGTCCATGACCTGGCCCAAAGGTGATTGTGTGGGGACAATATTCAGTGCAGGCAAGAAGGGCGCAAATGCTGTTCAGCATTGATGCATCTGCGTATACTGCTTCTGTCCAGTGATGCAGAAGAACAGAGTTGTGTTGCGTTGAGGTGCATCATTTCTTGCAGACCTTGCAGACTTGACGAAAACTCACATTAGCACTTGAGGGTGAAATGAAAGCAGCAAGGCTGGCCTTAGAACCGGTTGTTAATGTGCGATGCAGGTTTCCACACTGCAAATCGTCAAGCCGGTCTATGTCCCATCCTGCTCCCACAAATTCAGAGTATTTGGTTAATCACAGTGCATATATAATGAGTTCTTGAGGTACATGAATTGACATCCTGTCCCGGAATTACTTGACTCCGGCCGTGAAACAGCTAGCTTCACGGACTCCAGTATTTGCACTGATTAACATTTGAAAAGTGCATCAGCACAGAGGAATGGAAGAGGTCACGTTGAAGATGGTTGACTGAACTAAGCCAGATGAAGCAAACAGGCTGTCATCTTGCTGTAAGTGACGTCCAAGGTGATGCTATACATCCGTAGTAACCTACTCTGCAAAGTATTGAGTGAGCTTTTGAGATGTACTGAAGCTTGAATTTTTGGCTGCTGCTGCTGCTGCTGCCTCTGTGATTTACACATGTGTGCCGGTCAGTGAAGCCTCGCCTACTGTTGCCACCAGCTACTATGACAACAAGATACAATGACTGTAGCATCACAGCAAGTCTCACCTGTTTGGACACCACTCTGGCTTCCTTCATGGTGGCCGGCTTCAAATGTCGACTGCTGCTGCCTTCCCCCTTGGTCGATTGCTGCTCACACAAACCAGACCTGGTGATAATAAGGTGCTGACATTCTGCAAGACACCTGCAAGGCAACAAACGGTTTGCGTATTACTCAGGGGGCCGATGGTTGCCGAATCAGTTGCATTTGCGACCACACTCACTCATTGGCGACGGAGACGCCGTTCGCACCGCAAACGGGCGCCCAAGCTGTATGGCAGCCTTCATCGCAGTCATAAGAGACAGCATGCCGGGCGAGGGTCGCTAAGCTCAGCAGGAAGCCGGCCACATCTCGCGAGCGAGGCATTTTGATTTGCCTTGGTTCTGCGCGTCACGTTCTCAGTTCCAGTTGTCCCACAGCCGAACGCGGTCGTGCAATGCAGGCTCCAAGGCCAAAGTTTTCACAGAAGTTATGTGGCGCGGCTCAGGGCTGTCTGCAGCGCTGTGTGATAGCCAAGATTGAAGTTGAAGATTGAGTTTATCGGATTAAAGTTGCAGGTTGTCGAGTGACTCGGGGAACGGAAACGTGATGATCTGCTTTCATTGCAGAGTAGCAATGCAGACGCACTTTGACGGGCGGCACATGGGAAAGATCTGCTGGCAGTGGCCGGTGATGGGTACACCATGGACATCTCGACCGCAACTTTGTGTCAGTTCTCGATTCCAAAAAAAAAAAAAAGGGGGCTCCTATAACTTCAAGTATCAAACACAGATCGACAAGCTGAATACACAAAACTAGAGCTGGAGCAGTGGGCCACTGATGGAACCAGACTCAGCGCATGCGAAATCTTGCACCAGTCTCATTCCATGGCAAATTCACATATGCCAACAGTTTTTCTTTACAAACACATGTCTGGCAGATGACCGTGAACATCAGGAGAACTATGCCTGTTGCATGCTGCACTGGCTGGGGTCATGCCAGTGCCCAGTACCCATATGCGACAAACACTTTACCAAGCCATAAAACCTCTGGCAAACGCCAACAGTCATGACACGTGCAGAAAATGAAAAAGCCGCAAGGTTTGTCATGGTATGTACAGAGCAACCACGCATGACTGACGATAAAGAGAGTACGATACCACGCAGAAGAACGCGTGTTGGCACACGCAAGTGTGCCCCTACAGTACTGACAAGCTCTGACAGCGCACCGGTGGCAAAACGGTGCGCTGCACGATGCCCTGCTGCTGGGCGCACTGGTGCTGCAGCCATGACAACTGCAGGGAGCGGAGCGCGGAAGTTGTGGCGGCAGGCATGGCGCCCCGATAGCAGGTACTGTTGTGTGCAACAGTCCTGGGGGCTACGGTCGTTATTGCAGGTATGTAGAGCAAGGCCTTTGACAGGTCCCTCCAGGGCCATCCCGCAAGGCACAAGCACCAAGTGACAGCTTGCAGCTGCACCCCTGATTGCTGCAGCTGCTGCATGTTCGCTAAGCCGGAGGGGGCGAGCAGAGGTGTTGTCGTTCGAGGAGCCCAATACACGGCCACTGCTGGACGCTGCCACAAAATGTTCAATCACAGCATTTGAACGGTACTCCGGCAGCGCATTGAGCGCCGAGCGCTGCAGTGAACTGGCTGCAAAAGACAACCACATGGCTCGCAGCAGGCTGAGCAGTGCTGCATGAGGCATCACAGCGCCACTCAGGCCAACGCGGCTGCAACTGCGTTAAGCCGTGCCGCACTGCCCCGCACCACCCCGCACATTATTCTTGCCCAGCTGCGATGGCAATGGCAGCAGCAGTCACGCCGCAACAAGGTCAGCACCCGTGCCACTGCCGCTGCCATCACCTGCCGGCTGCCGTCTCAGCTGCCAGCGCCGCCGCTGGCGCCGCCGCCACCGCCGCCGCCATTGCTGCCGCCTCCGCCGCCGCCACTGAGTTGCCGTCACCCATGGAAGCAGCTGCAGCCGCCTCTGCCGTCGCCTGCAGCGCCGCCTCAACTGCTGCTGCCCTCTCTTTCGTGTGCAGTGGCGGCAGCAATCACGCTGACACGAAGTCATCGTCCACGCCCACAGCGGCTGCAGCACCGCCGCCGTCGCCACCTTCGCCGCCGCCGCTGTCGCCGTTGCCGCTGCCGCCGTCGCCGTCGCCGCCGTCGCCGCCGCCTTCGCCCTCTGCAGCCGCCGCTGCCGCCGCCACCGTCGCCGCCGCTGCCACCGTCGCCGCCGCCTTCTCCTCCGCCTGCACCTGCACGGGCGTGTCCGTCACAATGTGCCGCGAGCGCGCCGTCTCGAGGCGCACCAGCTGCGGGTAGCGCGCGTCGAGGTCTGCGGCTTCGAAGCAGTGCTCGCCGATCTCGTCCTCTGCCGCCGCGCCGCCGCCGCCGCCGCCGCTGTCGCGCGGCAGCAGCGCCGGGTTCACAAACACCCTGCTGCCGGCGAACCGCAGCACGAGCGCCATGGCCTCAAACCCGCTCTTCGTCGCGCACTCCACCACCCGCTCCGGCGCCCGCGCTGCCGCTGCCGCCGCTGCCGCAGCGTCCGCCGCGCCGCCGCCATTGTCAAAGGAGACGCCATCCCCAGGCATCACTTCGCCGTCCGTGAACACCGGGATGTCGGCAGCGGCGGCGGCGGCGGCGGGCGCGGCGACGGTGGCGCGCAGCGTGATGTTGGCGCCGCCGCAGCGCGGCCGCACCTCGTTGAGGTAGGCCGCCTGCAGCGTGGGCGCGCGCGCGCGCATGCGCACGGCGAGCGTGTCCAACGGCAGGTAAAAGCCCATGTCGATGCCCTGAGAGGCCGGAGGACAGGGGGTTGCGGGGGCATTGTGAGCCTACACGACAGCTACGAAGGTAAGACGAGGGGCCGGGGTTGGGGTGAGGGGGGTTATTGTGAGCCTACACGTCACCTACTGGGGTAAGGTTATTGGAGGTTGCAAGCGGCAGGTAGAACCCGTGTCGCCCTGAGAGGCGGACCCAGGGCCGAGGCTGGAAGGAGGGGTGATGCGTCAGCTACCACACGGTACAGCTGGCAGCGCAAAAAAAAAATGATTTGCATGACGTGCTTGTTACAGGGACGTCGCTCCGTCTTCAACTGGACATCACGAATTATTGCAATAGGTAGACAATTTAAGGTGATAAATCTGGACTTCACGTTGGCATTGGGGAGTCAACCTGCAGGTCGAGCCGGCTGACATCAGCGTTTGAGAGTAGTGACAGAAGCCTAACCTTGAATAAAAATGCTTGGAAATGCTCTCAATAATCAATTGACAGTCAGGCGGACTGGCAGTGAGGATACCGCGTTCATCAAATACCATGATGCAAGCTCCTGCGTATTGGGATGGGGTCCGCGGGCGTTCTTCAAGCAGCAATGCTTCAATGTGACATCGCAGCATCGCTCTGCAATCAAAGCCCCTGTCAGAGCGCTCGCCTGCATGAGCTGCAGCAGCGTCAGCACCTCCGGCGTCCCCGGCTTGTGCGTATTGAGACCCTCCCACATGGGGTCCGTGGGCGCGTCTTCAGTAGCACTACTTCAACGTGACACTCCAGCAATCGCTGCACCAATTAACGCCGCTGCCAATCAAAGTCGCTGCCTCAGCGCTTGCGTACTTCAACCAGTAATACTTCACTATGACACTCCAGCCACGCTCCGCCAATCATCGCTGCTGCCTCAGCGCTCGCGTACTTCAATAAGCACTGCTTCAATATGACACTCCAGTATCGCTCCGCCAATCAGACCCTCTGCCGCAGCGCTCACCTGCATGAGCTGCAGCAGCGTCAGCACCAACGGCTTTCCCCACTCCTACGCATCAAGAGCCTCCGACAACACGGGGAGTGCGCAGGCATACTTCAAGTACCACTACTCCAGCATCGCTCCATCAACCAAAGTCTTTGCGTCAGCGCTCACCTGCATGAGCTGCAGCAGCGTCAGCGCCTCGGGCGTCCCCGGCTCCTGCATGTCAGGAATTTCCGAGATGGGGTGCGCACGAGCATACTTCAAGTAGTTGAATGACCCTACTTGAATTGAAGTATGGCACTCCAGCATTGCTCACCTGCATTAGCTGCAGCAGCGTCAGCGCCTCCGGCGTCCCCGGCTCCTGCGTATCGAGCCCCGCAGACATGGGGTCCGCGGGCGTCACCGGCACCGCCAGCGCGCGCGCGCTGCCGCCCGGCTTGCTCACCAGCACCACCACAAACCCCTGCGCGCTCACGCTCGTGCCCGCTATCTCCATTTCCTCGTAATCGGCAAAGGGGTCTGCGTCCCCGTGCTGAGCCTCCACAACTTCCCCCCCCTCCCCCAGCCCCCCCGCGCCACCGGGCACAGCATCCGGCGCCGCCGCCGCCGCCGCGCCTTCCACCGCCATTGCCGCAGCAGCGGCAGCAGCGCCGGCGCCTCCCTCGCCCGCAGCAGTACCTGACGAAACAGCGCCGGCGTCCGCGGCAGCGACAGTTTCGCCCCCCGAAACCCCCGTCAGCGGCCCCTCCGGCACCGGTTCCAGCGACTCGTCCGCAGGCCCGGAAACCGCCGGCGGCCGCGCCTGCAGCGGCTCCGCCAGCGGCGCCGGCGCCGGCGTTGGCTGCGCGAGCATCGCCTGCGCCGCCGCCGCCGCTGCCGCCGCCGCCGCCGCCGCCGCCATGCCCGCATCCTCGGCAGCCGCCTCGGCTGCCGGCGCGGCGGCGCTGCCTGCTGGTGATGAAAGCGCCGCAGCAGCAGCGTCGCCGCCGCCGCCGCCGCCGCCGGGGAAGGGCGTCTCCTGCAGCACCTCGCCGAGGCTGGAGAGGGCCTTGCGCAGCAGCGCGAGCGCGCGCGCGACGTCGCCCGCGGTGATGTGGTAGTGCGTGACGAAGCGTACCGTGGCGTCGGTCATGGCAACCGCGAGCACGCCGCGCTTGGCGAGCGCGTCCACGACGTCGCTTGCGCCCAGGCCTGGTGGCGAGTACGGCAAGAGTACAGTGGCAGTACAGCAGCGGTACAGCGGCAGTACAGAGGCAGCAGCGCACGAGTGTGTGAGCAAGCGGGCATGCGGCAGTACAGGAGCAGCAGCGCACGAGTGTGTGAACAAGGGGGCATGCAGTCGTGGCGCGAAGGACGTGGTGCAGGCCTGCAGTACGTTAGCGGCAGCAGTACAGTGGCAGTACAGCAGCGGTACATGGGCAGTGCAGGAGCAGCAGCAGTACAGCAGCAGTACAGCACCGGTACAGCTGCGGTACAGCGGCAGTATGTGCAGTAGGAGTGCGGCGTGCTGTGAGGGACACGTTGAACTAACGACGAACGTAGGCTTGTGTTTCCATGATACAGCGGGTACAATGGTGGTGCAGACGTATACATACAGACAGCACCTCTGCTCCATCCCGCGCACTCACGCTGGCCTACTTGAACAGTGCGCCCCCCAAAGTCCTCACTTCAACTTCTTTCTGCAAAAGGACTTCAAGTGATGATTCCACGCACCTTTTTGGGTCAGCGCCGGTCCCACCTCGCACATGACTTTGTCCAACTCAAAACAATTGTTTAATATTTTGAAATTCTATACCCTCAAACCCTAAATTAGCCCCCCATGTTTGTATTGGAGTGCTTCCTGTTTCATGAAAGCAGATGGCTCCACGCGCCTTTCTTCACCTCAACTTCTGCCTGCAAATGGACTTCAAGTGGTAACTCTCCACGCACCTTTCTTGGTCAGCGCCGGCCCCGCCTCGCACATGACGATGTTCGTCTCCAAAGTTACTGTTTGATAGTTTAAAAATCTACATCTTCCAACCCTAAATTAGCCCCATGTTTGGATTTGACGCACCTCTCTTGGTCAGTGCTGGCCCCACCTCGCACATGACGATGTTCGTCTCAAAATTATGTTGATTTTACATCCTCCAACCCTCAATTAGCCCCCCATGTTTGGATTTGAGTCCTTCCTGTCTTGTGTGAACGTAGGTGGTTCCGCAAGCACCTTTCTTCACCTCAACTTCTGCCTGCAAATGAACTTCAAGTGGTAAGTCTCCACGCACCTTTCTTTGTCAGTGCCGGCCCCACCTCGCACATGACGATGTTCGTCTCCACCGCCGCCGCGTCGCACCGTAGAAAGTCGGGCACATCGAGCGCCGCGATGCCATCTGCCAGTAGGCGCGCGTTCTTGTGGTCCTCCCCTAGGCGCGGCAGCCCGTGCTTCACCGCCTCCCGCGCAGCCGCCGCCAGCACCCCCGCCTGTGAGCATACGGCGGCAAACGCAATCGCTGCTATTGCAATGACTTAGGTGTGTGTACACACGGTGCCACATAATAGTATTATCCAAATAATGACTATCATTGTGGTCCTCCCCTATGTATGCGCATGCTTCACCGCCTCGCGCGCAGCCGCCGCAAACACCCCCAGCCTGAGAGCACCCTTATTGTCAAACTGAACATGCACATGTATGCATACGGTGCCTCAAAGTGAGATGTTGGTTGTGCGCGCACATCGAAGCCCGCGCTGCCCCCCACTGCGCCCCCACTTCATCAATGGTCACATAGGAAAGTGCGTACATTACGTAGGTTTACGGTTAGGATGAGGTTAGGGTTAGGGTTACCTAGCCCATGCATACCTGCCGCATGCCGCCACCAGGCGCCTTGCGCGCGCGCCCACCTTAAACAATAGGTACATATAAGTTGACACGTACAACATAGAGGTACATGCATACCTGGCGCATGCCGCCGCCGAGCGCCTTGCGCGCCCGCCGCGCGCGCGCGACAAAGTCCGCGCTCCCCGCCACCGCGCTCCCCGCGGGCGCCCCCAGCCCCTTGCTGAAGCACACCGAGACGGAGTCGGCGGAGCGTGCGAGCGCTGCGGGGGGAACGCCGAGCGCTGCCGCGGCGTTCCACAGGCGCGCCCCGTCAACATGTAAGCGGAGCCCCGTGCGCACGGCGATGGCGCCGACGGCGTCCATGTAGGCGGGCGTGAGCACGCGGCCGCCGCAGCCGTTGTGCGTGTTCTCCAGCGCGATGAGGCGCGTGATGGGGTAGTGGATGTTGGCGCCGCGCACTGCGGCGGCGATGGCGTCGGGGTCGAGGGTGCCGTCGGCGAGGGTGGGGAGGGGGCGGTAGCCGATGCCGCCGAACTGCGCGCCGTTGGCCTGGCATGGTTCAGGAGGGCAGAGCTTATGTGACTGTTGCACACCTTAGACGACATGATGCTTTCACGACATAGTCGCGACGACATGTCGCGACGGTGCAGCCAGAAGTCATGTCGCGACGGTGTCGCGCACCGTTTGCTGGGCTCATGTCGTCGCAGACGACGGTGTTGCGCACGGCTCGCTTACTTCATGTCGTCCTACACGACCATGTCGACGCAAGGTTGCTGCACTTCATGTCGTGTCATGTCGCGTATGTCGTAAACATGTCGTGTGTGCACAGCAGTGCACACAGGATCGATAATGCGGTGATGCTGCCCCAATCAGAGAGTCTCGTTAAAGCGGCGGACGACACTGGCGCAGGCTCTGATCCCTGCTGCATCCTCGAGGTCGTACATAGAAGCTCCTCCTCGGTGTATTTATTACTTAACCCGAAAGGGTCAGCTCCATCGCAACGGCGTGAGCAAGACGCTAAGCTGGTAGATACACCCCGAATGTGCCTTGCAGTGAATGCAAGCCCCAACACCCAAAGCATCTTTCAGCAGAGCGATTCAAAACCCTATTCAGCGGCTGAAGGATGCGGCGTAACACTGAGAACTTCGGTGAACGAACTAGTTGAACATAACGGTTTTACAGAGGGTGGTGTAAGGCTGCCATAGCACAACACCACTTTTGCAGCAGTCGGTGGCAAGCAATATGTAGCTGCAATAACGGTCATTATCGTACTTCAACTTTCTAGCTTTAACTATGTCGTTGTATGTCGTTGTGGTCGCGACAACGTCGACTGCTGCTGATAAAATTCTTCATGTCGTCTAGACGACTATGTCGTGACATGCCTGCCATGCTTCATGTCGTTCAGGCAACATATGTCGACTGCTTCATCTGAGAATCCTGTCGTTCTGAACGACCATGTCGTGACATGCCTTTCAGACTTCATGTCGTGTGGACGACCATGTCGCGACATGATGTCGTCTAAGGTGTGGACTGTTGTGTTCTGGAGCCTGCAGAAGGTGGTGTACCATCGCAAGTTCAACACAGTACAGCGAAATGTGACGATGAATGGCAGCGACGTCAAACAACTGTTGGTTGGGGAGGGGGCGGTAGCCGATGCCGCCGAACTGCGCGCCTTGGCCAGGCGTTGTTTGGGTGTTCAGGGAGAGAGTTGCAGCAAATCAGTTGTTGTGACGATGGGTGGCAGCTGCGTTAAAGCACTGTCGAGTGGGGAGGGAGGGCAGCCAACACTAGATTGATAAAATCGCACCCGCGAGCAGAGTGGCATGATGGCATATCATTGTGAATTGCCGATGGTGGCGGATCGCTTGCGCATTCCGCAGCACAACTTGTCTGTACTCTACACTCTTGCAGCGGCAGCGCTCACCTGCTCCCACAGAAACATGTGCGAGCGGTCGCCCACAATCATCTCCGCGCCACGCCGGTCGCACCACACCAGCTCCGCGATGAGGTTCGCCATGGTGCCCGTGGGCACGAAGAGCGCTGCCTCCTTGCCCAGCAGCGCCGCCACCTGGCGCGCTCAGAGGGAGGCAAGTGGCACGTCACACACTTCAAGTATCTGCCACACCCATGGCGTGAGGCGATTCTGCAGTTGGCAATGGCATCAGAGGGGGCACGAGGCACGTCGCACTTGAAGTACTGTCACACAGACGTTGCAAGATGGCATGAGGCACTTCTGCGTTCGGCGGTCTTCATAAACGTGCAAGTAAAAGTTGAAGCGTTGTTGTACGGTTGTGCACACGGAACCTGCGCGCCAGAAGGGCATTGCATCCTGCGGCAACATGCACCGCACGTCAGCATGTACGGCTAAGTATCTACTCAACAACAGCCATCTGCATCCATGCAGCCATTCAAAATACAAATGAGCGGGGGCTGAAATGAAACTGCTGCAGAGGGCGCATTATAGTGCTGAAGAGCCTTTTCATGTACATAATCTGTCCATCATTTCAGAAGATTCAACTGGTAGGAACCCGCAGCTGTCACAGGGTCGTTTTTGAGGCTGCCTTGCAGGGTGATGTCGCTTGTGTCCGAGAAACAAAACACTCTTGATGGCTGGAGGAACACGATGCATGCACAAGGGTGTCGTCTTGTGATGGGAATGTAATTCTAATTGTAACGAGCCCCATGGTAGAGTCACATTGTGACAGATGCTTAATGCAAAAGGTAGTTGCTAGGGAAAGTAAGAGCTAGCAATTTTTATTATGCATATTACAGCACATGACTTACATGCTCTAGAGCAGGGGTGGAATGCCAGTAAAACACCATTGCATCGACGCGGCACTGCTACCTGGCTGACCCAGGTATGTGAGAGCCAGACTCACCTCCTTCTCAAACTTGTTGATGGTTGGATCCTCGCCGAAAACGTCATCCCCGACCTCCGCCTTCGCCATGCATTTGCGCATCTGTGGTGTGGGCTGTGTCACCGTGTCGCTCCTGAAGTCCAAGGAGGGTTTTTTCGGCCAGAGACCGCCTTCCGACACCATCGAAAGGTGACGACAGCTTGCTGCGTGCACAAATGCAGCAGGCGATCCCAGGCAAGTGAGAAAGCAGCGACGCCGAAGCTCGTGGGTGCACGTTCACACAAGTGCATGTTTGCGCCTTCGCCGACTTGGGAGCGGTGCCTATGGCAAATAGGCAGATGCGAGATGTTGTCGCTTTTCCAACAGCACATGCGCTGGTGAGCTTTTCCGTGCACTCACCAGTATCCCGCTGCCTGCGGTGCTGCAGCCGCGACCTGTGAAGTTGCTCATTGTGGAGCGGAGTGCTGGCACCGGTGGTGCGCAGCTGGAAAGCGAAGGCCCGGGCATCCTCGATGAAGAGCCCGACCAAGAGAGCGCACGCCACTCGTCTCATGGTGTCACACCATCTGTCCTCCTTTTGTCTCGCGCGCTGAGGTCATGACTACGATGTTCAACAGAACTTCGAGGAGCGACTCGCCCCTATTTTCAGCACGTTGCCAAAGCGAAGGGGGGGCTGTCGGCGGCATGAGGAGATCGTCAGGTATTGCTTTCTTGCGCCGCACACAGCAAGTCGTCGGGCAGAACAACGATGCTTGATTTGATGAGTGCAGCTCACCGGCTGAGATTGGCAGCAGTTCCTAGCCATCACGCACATCTACACTGTAAGTGTACAACCGCACCTAGTGTTCAACGACACTTGTCAATTACTGCTGGCAATATTTACAGTCTCCTGCACTTGCGTTGATCCGACCTCAAACTTGTTTCCTGCGGTGGTGTCGCTGCTGCCGCCGCCCGCAGCATCGCTGCAGCACCGCCACTGGCAGATCAGCTGCTGCTGCCCGCGCCTGTTCCTCTACACCTGCTTCTCTTCCTCCGCAGCCGTTGCAACCCCCTCAACGACACAACGAGCGGCAGCTGCTGGGCAGGGGCTCCTCGACCAGCGCCTTTGACGGCGCTGCCACAGCTTGCTCCATTACGTTGTGGTTCTTGGTCAGCGTTCAATTCAGGTTGCAGTGGCAGTGGCCGTTCTGCTGTGTTTTCACCCTGACGGGCGAATGCGACACCACCAGTCACCACGGTATGCCGGCGCTCGGCCACAGTGCAGCGGCACCGTCAGCCCACTTGCTATTCCTGGATGACCTCAACGTGCTGCAAGCTGCCTATAGGCCTAGCTATCATGACGATGCGGCAGCCGCGGGGGTTGCGGAGATGATCCGCCAGCTGGCGGCAGCCTGAGGGGGCTACGCATCCGACCAGACAGGTCGTTGGCCATTGCCATGCATGGCACGTGACAAAGTGGCCAGCATGTCTCCGCGCCCTTGACACACCGTTTGCGGCTGCCACCATGCCTGTCCCGCCGAACGTCTGTCGGGGTGGGGCACTCGGCCTATGTGCATGCTGCCATGGGCAGGCACCTCATTGACACAGGGACCTGGCGGTCGTGATGGCAGCTACCTGGCTGGGATGGCGCGGCATCACCTACAGGCAGCGCAGTCATTCTGCGCAGTTACCGCAGCTTCACCGCAGTGTTCACCGCAGTGTAGTAGTAGAAAGCAGCCAAACAAAACATGGCTGAGCCTGCGATGAGGGGCGGCTCCTCTGTCCGGCAACGGTCAGCTGTATATTGCACACATAAGCGCAGCCTGTGAGCAGATAACAATGAAGCCGCCCAATGGCGCCGCAGCATTTGCGAGCAACTCGCTACCAACGGACCGTCTCGTCCCTGAGCAGGCTGGCCAACAGCAGCGGCACAAGACGCGGACGCATACACACACGCGCCTGCAACCAACGGCCGACCCTCGTAGAAGCACTTGACATTACCGCGCTGCGGGTGATCTAAACATGGGGCTCGTCGCCGACAGCGCAGACACGGCGGCGGCGCCCGGCCAGCCCGCCTCGCCGCGGTGCAGCTGCGACCACAGGCGCACCGCGTTCGCCTCCGCGGCGCCGTTGTCGCCGCCTGCCGCCGCGCTGCCGCCGCCGCGCCCCGGCGCGCGCACGCTCGTCGCGCGCAGCACGTCGCTGCCCGCCGGCAGCAGCGCGAACGCGCCGTTCGTCACAAACGCCGCCAGGCGCGCCGCGTGCGCGGCGACCGTCTCCGCGCACTGCACGTCGGCGCAGCGGAACTCGAGGCGCCCGACCCACGCGTGCGCCGCCGCCGCCGCGCCCGGCGGCGCCGCCGCCACCGCCGCCGCCAGCGCCTTGGGCGACAGCGCGCCGGATTCCGCGCCGCCGATCGCTGCGATGTCAGCTGCGCCATAGGGCTGCTTCATTGCGGTGAGCTGCGCCGTGATGGCGCTGCCCTGCCACGTCTCGAAGGCCCACGCCGCGGTGATGGCATGGTCGCACGCGGAGAGCAGCGCCGGCGGCAGCGGCACCCAGGCGGTGCGGCGCACGCCGTCGCCGTGGTCCGCGTCCAGCAGCTCCAGGTCGTCCGCCGTCTCGGGCGCTGCGGCGTCGTCCGTGCCGTCGCCGCTGCATGCATGCGCGCACGGGTCACAATTGAAGTTAGTCTTTGAAGTTAGTCTAGATGCGGTGCTCACAGCACAGGGTTACAACTGTTACAAATAAGACTGGACTTGGGAGTTTGGTGAAAGCGGAGATGCATGCATCACCAGTTCGTCATCCACTGCGCACCGAGAAAATATGGCAGTTTCAGTTGCGGCGCACCATCGGTCGTTGCTGCATACGCGCGCGTGGCGTTGTTGCAACATGCCTACACACTTGCACGCTTGAATGCAAACCAGATGTGCGCTATCATGATACGCTGCAATTCATGTGCCCAGATACATGCACGAATGCATACAAGTACATTGACTCTGCGTCTCTGCAGCATGGCTGTGATGCTGCCTTGCGCAAACACGCCGGCATGTCAGATATGGTGAACACCAGCTACACACTGTTGACGGTGATCCCAGTATCAAAGTTGCATTACCAAAAGTGATGGCCAGTACACCAGCATACAGCGCCAAAAAATTGATTGCATACTCTACACCCACAACAGAAAACACTCATGTATACAGTCTGTGCCGATGACCGTGATACTCCTGCTGAGATTATCACTCCTACTCCAATATTTTTTCCTCAAATCCCATAGGAAGACTTGCGGCATGGACTCTTGTTGCGATCCTCACTCCAACTCCAACATTTTTCCTCAATCAATTGGGAAGACTTACGGCATGGGAGCGCCCATGGCCATGGCGAGTTCTGCGGGATTGGTGCAGAGGGAGGTCGCCCAAGGCGCGCTGGTCACAGGCAGCGCTGTCCTGTTGAAGTTTCAGGCAAAGTGCGCAAGTGCAAGAATCAAGAGAGCGATAAGCATAAAACAAAACAAAACACACGGTGCTTGCTGTTGGCGACAACTTCAAAAAGTGCAATGCCTGGCGTTGTAAAAATCAAGCAAAAAGGAAAGAAATAACAAGAGGCACCCCAAGTGCCTGTTGTTATTTCTTGTTGTGGGCAACGCCTTAAAGTTGTGGCCTGGGGCGCAGGCGTCCAGTGTTGTTAATGACGTACGTACGGGAAAGTACGTACGTACAAGGTAACAGGGGAGTACATAGGATTTTCAGAGTTTTACCGTATTACCGGCTAACCCTAGCATTAGGGTTAGCTAGGGCTAGCCAACCCTAGCCCCTAACCCTAACCCCACCTAGTCCCTCTACCCCAACCATCCTTCTTATTCTGTCTTGTGTCCTCTGATGCTGATGCTGGGACCGTTTACTGACGTGCAGGCTGTGTGCTTCTACGGTAGCACCTCATGCATTCGCCATTGGCAGCCCTGTCCGCCCGCTCTGCTGTGTTGCCGTAAAACTGTGGTAGGCCTGCAGTGCTTGCTTTGCCTTGCCGGCAGCAGCTACGCGTGCAGCCTGTCCTGCTCTCGGCTACAACCTTTCCCTTGATGCCACAGCGTTGACGCTTTTGCATCCTACGGGCAAGAGCACGATGTGCGCAAGAAGCCGTGATAGCTGATGACCACCAGATGTGCAGTGGCAGAATTTGTGCTGCCACTTGGGGCCCTTATCGCAAGCTACACTCACAGTACACGGCTGCCTCAGCGGCCTCTTCTCCCCGGGCGCGGCAAATCCAGCGAAAAAGTCATTATTGTTGCGGTAGAACGTGTTTATTTGTCTGAACCTAGTTGTGGAAGTTCAACCCTACTTATTAACTTCAACATGACACTAACCCTAAACCCTAGCCGGCAATGCCGCACGGTAATAGGATTCCGGCTGTTACCGCGTACGCACGTACGTACATACCCAAAAGCGCCGGTATTAACAACGCTGCAGAGCCACCGTTAAAGCTCACACACCAGCACGTTTACAGTCCATGAGCGGTGAACACGAATTGCGTAATCACAAGTATGTGACGTCTAAATGAATTGCATACGAAGCGCACTTCGTTAGTGCACATGTCGCGCTGCAGCAAAGCTGTAGCACTCTCATACGTGCAAAGCTGTATGGGTGCAAGAAGCGCTCAAACCTAGACGTCCGTGAGGCACATTGCGAACACACACACCATACCATACCATACCACACAACACCAGTACCATACCATGAGAGGCGTACTCTCACGCATCACACACTGGACAGCAACAACATTGGCCTGCGCACCTACTTGTTTGTGAGGACAGTGCGCCTGAGGTGAATACCTACATACCATACCCATAAGGTCATGCACAACTCTCACACAACACCCACTGCACCTGTGCGTGAGCTCCGAGAACAGCGACTGGAACGTAAACACTCATATCTACATACCCACAAGGTACACACTTCTAGAGAAAACACTCCAACACACGACGCATATGCTGTGTGCGAGCCCCAAGAACAGCGACTGGAACGTGAACACTCATACCTACATACCCAAAAGGTACATACAAAAATTGTCACACACAACACGTACTGCACCTGTGGGCGAGCCCCGAGAACAGAGACTGGAACGCCGCCAGCCCCCCGCCGCCGCCGCCGCGCGCCCGCGGCAGCAGCAGCGCCTCCGCGTGCACAACATACATACCCGCCCCCACCACGAGCGGCACCGGCGGCGCCGCCGCGTCGCCGCCGCCCCCCAGATCCCCCTCGCTGCTGCTTGCTGCTGCCGCTTTTTTGGCGGCGGCGGCGCGCAGCAGCGCGTCGCCGCCGGCCAGCTCCGCGGCGCTGTCCGCCTCGAGCTCGGGGTCGGGCTCGGCGTGCAGCATGGTGATGGTGGCGGTGACGGCGAGGGCGCGCCAGCCGGGGGCGAGCGCGAGGGGGACGTCCCACGTGTACACGGCACCTGCACGCGCGCGTCGCAGTTTTATTTGTTTTACAATGCGTTTGTTTTTAGCGCACGTGTGAGCGTGCCAGTGTGAGTATAGCGTTGCGGGTTTTTGAATGTGCGAGTGTGTGCGTTGTGAGCGTGGGTGCGGGTGTGCCTGTGTGTGGGCACGTCCCACGGCGCCCGCGCGCGCGGGTATTGCGGAGCGTTGCGGGTGTCGCACGGTGTGAGTGTGTTGAGCGCGGATGTGAGTGTGCCTGTGTGATGTGCCTGCGCTACGCGTAGCGTGTATCGCGTCGCGTTGCGGGTTGTTCCGGGTGTGAGTGTACGTTGAGGGTTTTACGGCGTGAGTTGCGTGGCTTTAGCGTGAGTGTGAGTGTGCCCGTGTGTATGTCAGCGTGAGTGTGTGCGTTTTTAGCGTGGGCGTGAATGTGCCTTCGTGTGCGTGTGCGTGTGTGTGTGTGTGTGAGAAAGAGAGAGAGAGGAGAGGGGTGGGAGGGTGGGGTGGGGCAGGGTGAAGGAGGGTGGGGGTGGAAGGAAGGGGGATTAGAAAGGGAGGGGAGAGAGTGGCGAGCACAGGTGCACACGGAATTTTGGCGCCGACGGCAGGGTATGCAGCGCAAGGGATGCATACGCCGTCCAGCGCACACAGCAAATCAAGCACACACGCTGCTGCTGCGTGACCACGTGCTGGCTTGAGTTTCCGCACATCATCCATTTTTATGGCGCGACCGCTACAGTAGAACCGTGAGCGCAGCTGCTTCAACCTGCAGCTGCGGGGCTGCAGCAAACCGCGGTCGCTGTGGGTTAGGGTGTGGGGTAACCCTAACGCACCTGGCAGGCAGCGCGGCGTGCTGCAGCAGTCTGTTGTCATAGCAAGATGGCGATGTTCTCCCGCATGCGTGTGCGAATGGCCGCACTGTTGCCCCTGCATGAGCGTACGTGCTTGCGGTTTTGACACTTTGCGCCTTCATAATGATCGCGCTTGACCTGGCAGCCGAGGGACATGCGGCAACCCTACCTTTAACCCTAGAAATGACCCTAAGTAAAACCGTAGCGCCGGGTACATGTGGTTCTGACGCTTTGAGGCTACGAGCGACTGGCAGCAGCGGGCCCTGCAGCAACCCGCCGTCGTAATGCGAGTGCCGCAGTTTCGCGCTGCTGCCGTGTCATGCGCACACGCACTGAGCGCTGCTGCTGGTGCTGCTGCCTCACCTGGCAGCAGCCGATCGCGCAGCACCACAGCGGCCGCGGGCACCGCCGCCGGCGCCGCGCCCGCGCCGAACCCCAGCCGTATCTCCAGCGCGTCCGTAATGGACCCGTTGGTGGCGTTGTACGCGCACACGCGCAGCGACACGCCCTTGCCGCTACCGCCGCCGCCGCCGCCGCCGGCGCTGTTGTGCGCGCGCCACCTGGGCGTGAGGCGGTGGCACGCCGTCAGGTGCAGCGGCTCGCTGCCGCCGTTGAGCTGCGTCGGCGGCGACCACGCGGCGTGCGGCCGCGGCGCGGCGCCGTGGCCTGCGGCGGCGGCGGCGGCCTCAGCGCGCTTCAGTCTCATACACCTACCTATAGTGCAACATGTGTGAAAGCAATGCATGAACCTGGGAGGGCACGGCACGGCGGCGGCAGCGGCGCGGCGCCGTGGCCTGCGGCGGCGGCGGCGGTGCAGAGCGGCAGCGTCGGCACGCTTCAGTCTCACATACCGACCTACAGCGCAACATGTGACAGCAATGCATTACTCTGGAAAAACGCGGCAGCGGCGGCGGCGGCGGCGGCAGAGAGGGGCAGTGTCGCTGCGCTTCAGTCGCACGTACTGTGCTGCGTGCAAGAGACTTCAGGACAGGCGCGTGTTTCGATGCCACTATCGCTGACATGGCAGGATCGTCGGGGGCAGCCAGGTGTTGCTGGCGTCGAGGCAAGCGTAGCCCGATCGCGCGCGCGGCGCACTCTGGTGGCCTGTTGCTGCGCTGCGCTGCATTGAGTTGCGTTGCGATTTTCATCCTGCACAAATGCCGTCATGTAAAGGTAATTTGCGCTGCGTGCTCTCCACGGCAGGAGGTTTTATTGCAGCTGCTTGTTGCCGCAGTTGTGCCAAAGCCGCGCAGGCAGCATCTGCACGGCGCGTGCGGCATCGCGGCGGTACGCAGCGGCAGCAGAGGCATCAGGGCCGTGTCGGCCTCACCCTAGCCCTAGCCAGTGTCGCGTGCAGTGCTCAGCCAGACAGCATAGTCTGCGTGCCCACTGCCATGCCCATTGCTATCAAACAGCACCAACAACAAGGCTGCTTCCTCTAAGGGCGTGTATCTGCTGGCTGTCACAAGTACTCCAGCATCAGCGTAGATGAAGGTCACATTAGGGTGAGAGCCAGGCCAGGCTAACGCGTCTGAATCTAACCCTAACCCTTAATCAAAATCCTGCTGCTCGCAGCTCTGCAGCGTCCATCATCACCGAAAGCGGCGACAGCTGCTCTTGTTGCCTCCGTCTGTGCGCCTGCTCTGTCGTCCAAGCTCATGCGGAGGGAGCTGGCGGTGACCTCAACTGTAACTTCAAGTACGTAAGTATAACCTTGAACAAACCTGAGAGTGAAGTCAGGGATGTAAGACTTGGTCAGCAGTCAGAGGGCTCTTGCTCGCTGCATAAGGACCAACGGCAGCAACCTCAAGCACAACTACAATTTCAGACTTGTGATTGAAGTTGAAAGTTTGGGGGGCAAGGCTCGAGGTAGGCTGGGGCCAGGGCTAGCGTGAGTGTTGATTTCAAAACAGTCACACGGCCGCGCCTCACCGCCACGCAGCAGCAAACGGCAATACCTCAAGACCACAACTTCAAGGCTACGCTGTACTTCAAGCAGCGGTTACACCAGGCTTTCGGGCCCAACCCAAACCGTAAGCGGCTGCGCCTCACCGCCGCGCGGCGGCCACCGGGAGTTAGGTTCAGGTTTTAAAGTTGGGATAAGCTGAAAGTGGCATGGTTGCGTGTTAAATCGGCATGGCGGCCGCTGGCGGTACCTACATGCCTTGATCAAGTCTGCGTTGTAAGAGCTAAATAGGGGGCTAGGAGTTGAGGTTACGTGACAATGGAAGTATAGGAGCGTCTGCGCCTCACCGCCGCGAGGCGGCCACCGGAAGTGCCGCGACAGCCGCGCCGCCACCTCCTGCTGCGCGCCCGTCCTATAATCAAATCCCGTGCCGCCGCCGCCGCAGCCGAGTCGCGCATCGCGCTCCTGTGCCGGCGGCAGCGCCAGCTCGCCCAGCAGTGCCGCGCGGAGCGCTGCCTTGCGCGCCGCGTCATCAGCGCTCAGCGGTCCGGCCGGCGGCGGCAGCCCCGGCGGCGTGCCGATGAAGCCGAGCGCGGCGCGCGCCGCCGCCGCCGCCGCCAGCTCTGCCGCGCCGCCTGGCGCGGTGCGCGCGTTTGCGGTGGACGGCCGGTCAGGGTATTGATGTCTTCTAGGTCTACTTCATAAAAATGTCCTGTTGGTTGTATTTCGAAGTACAAGGGATTGTGAGCGTATGCGGGGCGGCGGCGCCGCGTGCCATGGCGCGTCGCGTAGATCAGCAGGGGCGATGCTATAGGTGAAGGTTGCTGTGGGCGTGCATGGCGTGCGCACAGCGGCAGATTGCCGGAGCAACTTGGCTCCGGCTGGCAACGAAAGAAGAATCCAGGAATCTGAATCTGTTCGCTGCTGATGCGACATTCGCGGTTTGCTAGTTTGAAGTGATGGTGACGCCGACACAGCGAATCCAGGGGGCTGTGACGCGCGGCTCATCCCAACTTCAACCCGTGACTTGCCATCCACTGCTCCACACGATCTCTATGACTCACTGGTCAAACTCAGCGACTCAGAGTCATCCCCTAGCGGCGTCCGCCCGCGCCACGTGCCCGCCCTCAGGGCCCACACCATTTACGAGTCACTGCTTGAACTTTGTATCTCATGACTCAGAGTCATGCATAACCTGCCAAGGATGCATGCCGTGCCGTGTGACCGCTTCCAGCGCCCTGCACCATGCCATCTATGACTCAGCGCTGGACTCATCGCTCAGCTGCAAGATTCATGACCTTGCATCCAGCGACAAGTGCCCACTTCCACCATGCTATCAATGACTCACTGCTTGGACTCAGTGACTCACATGCATGGTACTCATGACTCATGACTTGGACGCAACGACTCACCTGCCATGGTGCGCGCCTGGTCCGCCAGCTATGACGAAACTCCCCCGACTCTGCTAATCACTACTTAGACTCAACAATTACTTGCGACTCTCACCCGCCAGCGACGCGCGCCCGCGCCGCGTGACCGCCTCCAGCGCCGCCACCGCGCGCCGCGCCTGGTCCACCAGCGGCCCATTGCCCTGTCCCCCAAGGCCGTCGCGCAGGCACACCCTGTCGCGCTCCGCGCGTGCCGCCTTCAGCGCCGGCGCCGCCGCCGAGTCGTACGCGGCGGCGAGCCGCACCAGGCAGCCGAGCAGCGCGTGCTGAGCGTTGACGCGCCACTGCGCGGCGCGCTCCGCCGCCGCCGCCGCCGCTGCTGCCGCCGCGCCGGGCGCTGCCGCTGTTGCTGTCGCCGCCGCGGCGGGGGGGGCTGCGGACTTCAAGTTTGAGGTGGCGGGGGCGTCGAGCGCTGCGAGTTCGACGCTGACGCGCGCTACCAGGTCTAGCGCGGCGTCGTCCTCCTCCTGCGCGGAAATGATGAAAGAAATGGGCGTGGGAGTTGAGCTGTGTGAGAGAAGCGCATTGTGTGTGCATTATCATTTGCACGACTGGCGGTGGCTCTGAGCGCTCAGCAGATTTGTGATGTGCTTGCGCTGGTGCTTTTGAAGTGGTCTCTTCCAGACACCATACACTGAGCAGAGGCGAAGAGCTTGCGTCGTCTCCAAGACTTCTCATCGTGCACCTGGGATGAAACGCGGCTCAAGAGACGCCATGTGCTGTAAGGTCTGACTGCATATTGAAAGCCCATATTGTGGTGAGGGTTTGAGGTGCGGTGACCCTAACCCTAACCCTAACCCTAACCCTAAGAGGTAACGCTGGGCCCAGCGTGAGGGCTGACCACAACGTCACACATGCAGCCGCACGCAACATGGCTGCATGTGCACGCAGGAGATGTGTCGCAATGTTCAACTTCAATCAAGGGACTTGCAACTTCAACAGGAGATGCGCCACACCAGGCCGCAGGCGCACGCCACGCGCTCACACACGACGCGTGCGCGTGATCAGCGCGCCAGAATGAAAACAAGGACTTGAAGTTTAACTTCAACGGAACGAGAACGTCTGAACTTCAACAATCAACCATCACCCGCCTGCTCGTCCGCGGCCTGCCCCGCCGCGCCCGAGACGTCCGCCAGGTAGCGGCACAGAGCGCCGAGCAGCGCCACGCGCGCGCGCCGCCCCGGCATCCCCTGCGCCAGCTTCCAGCCGAGCTGATCGAGGCGCGGCACGTGTGCCGCCGCCGCGCGCGCCAGCCGCGCATCCCCCGACAGCTGCGGCCGCGGGTTCGGGCTGAAGATGGGGCTGGGCGAGCCGAGGGCGCGCGCGCCGCCACCGCCGCCGCTGCCGCCGCCGCCACGCGCCGCCGCCGCCGCCGCGGCGCTCGGGCTCGTCAGGCGCAGGATGAGCGTGAGGAGGCGCGTGTAGCCGTCGGCGCCCGCGGACGCGGACGCGGCGCCGCCGTCCCAGCCGACGCACAGCCCCGTCGCGTGCAGCACGGCGCCGCTCATGGTCACCCAGCGTTCCAGGTCGCACCAGCGCTCCGCGGCGGCGGCGGCGGCGTCCGGCGCGTGCGGCGCCAGCGGGTAGCGGCCGACGCCCGACAGCGGCAGCTGCTGCTGCACGGGCGACGGCAGGCTGCTGCCATTGACGTCGTCGCCGCTGTCGGCGTCTGCGCTCGGCGCGGTGGCGGCGGCGATGGCGGTGGCGCCCGCCGTCAGGACGTAGGCGCACGTGTGCGTGAGCGCCGCGACGAGCTCTTCCCGGAACGGCACGCCGCCGCCGCCGCCGCTGCTGCCGCCGCCGCCGCCTGCCGCCGCCGTCGGCGCGTCCGCGTTCAGCACGCCGTGCAACCAGTCGCTCTCCAGGATGGCCTCGAGGATCGCGGGCTTGTTGGCGCGGCCGCCGCCCGGCATACACACCATCACCGCAAAGAACGCCTCCGCCATCAGCCCCAGGCGCTGACCAGGCTCCGGGCACAGCGCGACCGCCGGCACCAGCGCCGCCAGCAGCGGCGGCAGCGCCTGCGGCGGGGCCCACCGCAGCGCCGCCGTCGCCGCCGCCGCCAGCGCCGCCTGGCCGGCGTTGAGCGGCGGCGGCGGCGGCGCGGGCGCGGCGCGCGCGGCGGCGGCGGCGGCCAGCGGCAGCAGCGCGGCGGCGGCGGCCGCGACGGCGGGCGCGAGCAGCGCGCGCTGCGGCCGCAGCGGCGGCGCGTGCAGCACGCGCAGCGTTGTGAAGACGGCGCACTCCACCTCCTCCGCGTCGAGGCCGCTCAGCAGCGGCAGCACGCCGGTGCGCAGCCACGAGTCGACGCTGGCGAGGAGGGGGGGGGCGCTGGCGGCGGGGGCTTCGGCGGCGGCGCCGCGGCCGCCGAGCCCGCCGCGCGAGACCTTCTCCAGCAGGCGCGAGCCTGGCGGCGGCGGCAGCAGCAGCGGCAGCAGCGGCGGCAGCGGCAGCAGCACCAGCAGCAGCAGTAGCGGCGGCGTATTTTCAGTTGCAGTGATAGCAACGGGGGGTGAGGTGTGAGGGGATGAGAGATGACCTGTGTGTGGTCCTATGCCGCAGCAGCGTTCGCTGTGTTTTGATGGCAGTGAAGCAATGGCTCAATAGGCTGAGAGGTGATCCCAATCTGGTCATGAATGGGAGAATTATGGCCAATCATCACCGCGTCTGTTGCTGAGGCGCACGGGCCTTCAAAAGCGATGAAGATACGGTCAGCCCTAGCCCTGACTGTAACCCTAGCAGCGACTGTGCACAGTGCTCGACGACTGCAATATAGGTCAACTATGACAACAGGTCGGAGTCCGTGAGAGCATGTTGGCTTCACACCCACATTGCAAACCAGCATTGGCGCAGGGCAGAGGCTTGAGCGGCAGTCACACCATAAGTCTGCATTATACGTACATGGCGGCTGCATACACCTGCGAGGCGGCAGCACTTGAGGAGCGCTGTCTACACTGCTCCCCATACCTTCATACCTATGAAGGTGCTGCCGCAGGTGCTGTAGCCCACGCGCAGCACCGCCACGGCGAGGCGGCAGCACGCGCTGAGCACTGTCTACACTACCCCATGTACCCATTGTACCTACATACCTATGAAGGTGCTGCCGCACGCGCTGTAGCCCGCACGCAGCGCCGCCACGGCGAGGCGGCAGCACGTGCGCAGCGCCGAGCATCTGCTGCCACGGCCGAGTGTGCACGAGCGCGCCAGCAGCCGCGGCAGCGCCGGCAGCGCGGCGCGCAGCACGCCCTCGCCGAGCTGCTGCAGCGGGAACGCGGCCTTGCTGGAGGCGCTCGCGTCTGAGGGGCGCAGAATGGTTGAGCGTTGTGATGGCATCGCGTCAGTGTGGTGTCATAGAGAGCACAGGGCGTGTTGCACGCATATGTGTAATTTGCAATCTATATGTGTGCGTCGGAATCGTATATAAACATAGCTGTGAGGTTCAGGCGGGGCCAAAGCAGCCTTCACAAGAAACGCCTGAACCAGTGTATGCTAACCACGCCTTGTCACCTAGAACTCTACGACCTTTTGATTCATTTGTCATACTTGTATCTGTGCCTGACACTACTTGGTTCTGACAAGCGCTGCGCGTGTCAGTTGTCACTTCAGCCTTCCACACCGCGGATGTGAACATTTCCACGTTCAAACTAGGGTTACGTTTAGGTTTAGGGTTAGGCTGATAATAAGTCTAATCCCAGCTAAATGCGAAAAAGGCTAAGGACGACGGGAGGGGGGGGCAGTTGATTGTGGGGGCTAACCCTAACCCTAAAAGTGGCACGTCAATCAGTTGGCGCTGATGCGGGTTTGCGCCAGTTGCTCTTTTCACGAACTTGAACTGCACAATAGTGCAGCAATGCGTTGCGCAAGCGCTGGCTTCACATGTGCCAATCTACGTGCTTGTGCAGCAACGCTCACCCAGCCTGGCCGCAGGCTCGGCGCCGTTGAGCAGCACGGCGATGTCCGTGTCCAGGGCCGTGGCGCACAAGGGGTAGGTACGTAGCGGGCCGCCGAGCGCTGCGAACGCGGCCGCTGCCACGGCGTCATCCTCGTCTTCGCACAGCACCACGGTGCGCGCGTAGACCTCCAGCACCCAGTCCCACAGGACCTGCGAGCGGTGCGACGACGAAAGTGTGTGGGGAAGGGGAGGTTGTAGACCAGCAGAGTCAGATGTTGTGAGCACCCTCATCGATCTTCATGTCAGCAACTCAGCTCTTGTTGCAGCAGTGAAAGCATGTGCGCGAGTCGCTGCTGGTCAACCGTTACCGGACGCAACAGCTGATGTTCGAACACCGATTCATTCATTAATATTCAGCAAAGGCAGCTGCGCAAGTCGCCGACGGTCGACCATCGCTGGGCAAAACACGTGACATTCGAAAACCGATTTATTCAGAAAGATACAAACAAGTTATTAAGCAGCAGGCAGCGCTCCCACGCACCTGCTGCGCGCGCTGCACCTCGCCGCCGCTCTCATACGCGCCGCCATTGAAAAACGCGCGGCCGCCGCCGCCGCCGCTGCCGCCGCCGCCGCACCACGCCGCGCAGCGCGCCGCCGCGTCCGTCACCTCCGCCACCGCCGCCGCGCGCAGCATGGAGTTGGGGTGGAAGGCCGCGCACTCCAGCAGCATGCGCGCGACGCCGGCTAGGAGGATGAACTTGGGTAAGGCTTCGCCGGGGAGGGCTAGGGCCAGGCGGAGCACTGCGAGGGCGTCACCGAGGGCCTCGAGCGCCACATCGTTGCCGTCCACAGGTCTGGGGGGGGGGGGGTGGTGGGGGGGGGGGGGGCGGGGGGGGGCGGTGAAGCGCTGTGTTACAGTTACAGGCTTGTGACAGTTACAGGCGTGTGACAGTTACCAGGTCCAGCGCGACATCGTTGCCGTCCACGGGTCTGGTGGGGTGGGGGGGTGGGGGTGCGCGACGCAGCGGCGTGTGGCAGTTACAGGCTTGTGGCAGTTGCAGGCTTGTGACAGTACAGGCGTGTGTGGCAGTTACAGGCCAAGTGCAACGTCGTTGCCGTCCATGGGTCTGGTAGGGAGGGGGGGGGGGGGGTGCGTGACGAAGCGGCATGTGAGAGTCTGCATGAGCTGTCTCATTGCGCGTGACTTGCACAAGGCAGGGTGAAGTTTGTGTTGATGTTTGTGCTGCCCAGCCAGTTCAGCAGAGACTGAGTGGCATCAAGCTCAGGTCGTCCCCTCCTGTCTTCTGCATGTCAAGGGGGCTCTAAATAATGTCAGGCGCCTGGCTTCTATGCCTCATTTCTGTGTCATGTGTCACCACTTGGGCGCAGGCACACATGCGCAAACAGTGCCTGAACAATCATATTTATACATGATTTTCTTCAAGTCCATGAATTCTAATTACTTCGAAGAATATCAAGCATCAAATGAACACACGCGTCCACGGTGTACTTGCTGGAGGTCATAACGCAGCCGCGCCTCCATGCGCTGCAGCGCCGTGTCCGTCCCCGTGAATTCATGAACTCTATTCAACAAGGACTTCCAATAACATGCATGCGCTGCGCTCGCCTGAGATCATCGCGCAGCCGCGCTTCCATGCGCTGCAGCGCCGTGTCCGTCCCCATGGTCGCCTCGTCAAGCTGCCGCCCCAGCAGAAACCACATGGCCGTGTACACAATGCGCTTCTGCCGCCCGCTGAGATCCGGGTTGCTGAACTCGTCCAGTACAGCCTGTACTGTGACTGCGGGGGGTGGGCAGGGGCGGGGGGGGTGACTTTGGGTAACTGAGTCATGGGTCCGGATTGCTGAACTCAGGGAGGGGTGGGGGGGGTGACTTTGGGCAACTAAGTCATGGGTCCGGGTTGCTGAACTCATCCAGTACAGCCTGTACTGTGACTGCGGGGGGTGGGCAGGGGTGGGGGGGGTGACTTTGGGCAACTAAGTCATGGGTCCGGGTTGCTGAACTCATCCAGTACAGCCTGTACTGTGACTGCGCGAAGGTTTGGGGGGAGGGGGGGGGGGTGCGGCTCTCACTATCACGCACTGTTTGTTAAGAAGGGTGGGGGTGCGTCGGTCGTCTCTTCAATGGTTTTTCAGGGATTCTGCGCGTGCGGCCACAGGTTGCGCTGGTGCAATGCAGCGGACGCACTCGTGTGCAGCAGGGTGCGCATTTGCATGGGCCCTTGACATCTGCGCACTAGTGAGACATCCGCCTTTCCTTACAGCTTCTGTGTGCGTACACCTCTGGCAACTGCTGATGCCTTGTCGTGGGAGCAGGCCCTTCACAACTTAGAGGTAACATCACCACAAATTGTGTATATTGTCACAATCGCCTGCCTCAACTGCATCAGCTGAGTGCGTCTACGACAGTTTGAAGTGCCTGTGTTGCTCGCTTGACTTCAACTGTTGCACACTTGCGAACGTAGCTGCAATCATCAATGCGTGTGCCTGTTGACGACAAAGTGGCAAGGCCAGTAGCCGTTGCAGTACACAAAAACGCAGTAAGCAAGCCAAAATGTCACACCACATTTTCTTTTCCTGCCCTAGAGGTACATACAGCAACCAAAAGCCAGCTTTTAAGCTGTTGTTCTCAAATAAAAGGAACATAATCGAAACCTCAACAGGCAGCAGATCGAGACTTGTGATCATGAGATCCACCATTGCCCTTAGATAATTTCTATGATTGTGTGAAACTCACCATCTGAGATGAACTCCCCCGCCGCCAGCTTATCGAACAAGCCCCCGAATTTGCCCATGCCTGTCGCGTTGGAACCCAACCTTCCTTTGCCTGACGTATCCATGGCTGCTTACGAGATCCTTTGCGCGGTGCTCTGTTGCAGCGTTGCTAGACCACAGTGGTCACCTCAATGCGCGGGGCACAGGCATTTCTCGTCGCAATTTTGCTGTTGGGTGACCTTTGAACTGTGCAACCCTGTGCTTCCTCACGGTGCGGCAGTCAAACAGTAAATGCTAGCAGCTGCATCAGGGGTCCTGCTGACCGCTATTCTGGCCATGCGCATGCTGTACACATGGGATGGCAGTTGAGGGTCTCTCTCTCTCAGGTATCCTTGAAGTTGCCCAAAAACAGTTGAACTTGTTGGCAAAACTCTGTTGCACACATGGAAGGGACTGCGCCTGCTGGACATGAGGAGATCCCCGCCGCTATAGCAGCGCAGGTCACGCCATGATAGGATGGTTCAAGAAGCAGGTGGTGGGGCAGCATGGCGCTTCCGGCAGCAGTCCCACGTCGACGCCTGCTGCATCGCACACCAAGACGCTGACGCGGGGCAGCACCAGGCAGGATGCGCATGGCGATGCAGACGAGCACGCAGCGGAGGACCGAGCCAGAACAGACGAGATCCACAGGGTAACATTTACTCTGGTCAAGGAGATCCAGAAGATACTGAAGGCGGCCCGGGAGGGAAACGCGGCAGCGGTGCCGTGGCCTGGCACCTCTGCGCTTCTGTCGCTGCTCACAGGCACGCCGCAGGCAGATGCAGGCAGAGCTGCTGCAGCGGCCCTTGAGGGAACCGAGGACGAGCAGCAGCACGGTACGCTGCTGGCGGACCCGGATGCTTGCGCGAAGCTGGTCAACGACGCCCTGGGGCCCGGCGAGGCGAAGGGGGTGGCGGATCTGTGTGCGTTCCTGCTGCAGCCCGAGGTCATGGATCACCCCTCATTCATCAAGCTCTGCTGCAAAGCGGGTCTGGCCTCGAACCTGGCGCACTGCTTGAGAGTAATGAGGGTCATCGAATTTGAAGCGGCAACAGCAGGCAGCGACAGCATGGGATCCACCTGGTCAGCAGCAGCAGCGGCAGCGCCGCCGCTGCCGCCGGACCCCGCCCAGGTAGAGCTGGCGACGGCTCGAGTGGCAGTGCTACTGAGCACGCTGTGTGCGCGCGGCGACGCAGCTCTCGGCGAGCAGGTCAAGCCGCACCTGCCGGGCCTTCTGAGCCTGGCGGTGAGCGCATACCCGCAGCGCGGACTGCACGTGCAGGCCGCCGCGGCGGGCGTCGTGGCGGCGCTCATGGGCGGCGCGGCGCTGACCAGCGCTATGGTCTTCCTGCTGCTGCACAACAAGATCATGCTGGAGCTCGTCAAGGAGCTGTGCAACCTGTGCGCGTGCCCGGGGCTCCTGCACGCGAGCGGCGCCGGCGGCGGCAGCGCGTTCAGCAGCGGCGCCAGCGCGCGACAGCTGCCCGCCGCGCTGCGCCAGTCTTCGCCGATCACCCCCGGCACGCCGCTAGCGCCGTGGGGCTCCAACAACGGCGCCGCCGCTGCCGCCGATGATGACGAGGAGGAGGAAGCGGAGCCGCCGCTGCCGGAGCTGGTCGGCGCGGACGCGGAGCGCGCGGGCGCGTGGCTGACGGCGCTCGCGGCGACGGTGTGCACCGTCACGCGTGCGAGCGCTCTGGCGCCGGCGCTGCTGGCCGACTTTGAGGCGGCGGGCGGGTATGCCGTCGTCGCGCACATGCTGCTGCGCGCGGGCGACGCGGCGCGGCGCGCGGCGCTGCTCGACCAGGCCTGCCTGCTCGTCACGTCAATAGACCTCGGCGCGCACCCGGGGGCGATGGCGGTGCCGCACGGCGGCGCCGCTGCCGCGAATGCTCGCGCGTTCTGCATCTTCCGCGCCGCGCTCGTGGCGAGCACGCCCGTGCTGAGCGCTGCTGCGGCGGCGGCGCCCACGGCGTCCTTCGTGCCGCACCTGGTGCACGGCGGCGACTGGAGCGACATCGACGGCGGCAGCGCCGCGGCGGCGGACGCGGCGGCGGCGGCGGCGGCGGCGGGGGAGGACGGCGCGGCGGCCGCGGAGGTGGCGGTGACGGCGGCGGTGGCGCAGCGCAGCGTCGCGCAGCGCGTGCTGCGGCTGCGCGCGCGGCGGCGGGAGGAGGCGGCCGTAGACGGCAGCGTGCTTACGGCGGACGCGTTCCGGCAGCAGGTGCTGGAGGGCGTCCTGCACCTGTACACGAACCACCCCAGCAGCTACGCGCTGCTGGAGCCGCAGCACCACGTGCTGAGCCTGTACCTGTGCGCGCTGCCGTACTTTGAGAGCGCCGAGCTCAAGGGCCTCGTCCTCAAGACGCTGGAGGTCGTGTGCGTCATGTTCAAGGACGTGCACCCGCACGGCGCGCTGCAGAGCGCTGCCACGGTCTTCAACGCGTGCCTCGCCGAGGCCCTGACGCTGCTTGCCCCTCCCGGCGGCAGCAGCACCGCTCAGCAATTCATGTCGCCAGCGACGTCGCCGCTGCTGCGATCGCCCGCGGACAGATCAGCGCCGGCATCGCCGCCGTCTTCACCGCCGCCGCGGCGTGCGTCGCCGCAGTCGCTCACGCTGATGTCGCCGCCGGCGACGCCGCCGCTGCGCCCGCCGCAGCGCGCGCGCGCCGCCGCCGAGGACGCGCCGCGGCTGGCCAAAGCGCTGATCGACGACGCGGAGCATGTGTGGCTCATGCTGGAGAAGCTGCTGGAGTTTGACCGCGCCAAGTACTCCGGCATGTTCCGCAGCGTGGGGCTGCTGGGGCGCGTCGCGGAGCCGCTGCTGCGGCGCGCGCTCGCGGCGGCGGCGGCGCAATCGCCGGAGGCGGTGGCGGCGGCGGCGGCGGCGACGATGGCGCGCTCGCCGCGCACAGCCGCGGCGCCAGCAGCGGCGGCGGCGGCTGCGGCGCTCGTCACGCGCATGATGGCGCTGCTGTGCCGCGTGATGGCGTGGGTTGTGGCTCACGACGCGCGCGCGTGCGAGCAGCTTCGCGCCCTGCGCGTCCACCACCTGCTGTACGACATTGTCGCGCACCACGCCGCCGACGCCGTAGAAGCAGCGCTCAGCGTCCTGGAGCGCGCCGCCGCCGCCGCGCCCGGCGAAACCGCCGCCGACCTGGGGTTCCTGCTGGAGCTCGTGCAGGGCGACGCCGCGCGCGCGCAGCGGTGGCGCCAGGCAGCAGCGCTCTGCGGGCTGCGTGGGTTGCTCATTGGCGGCGGCGCAGTGACAAAGGACTTGTTCCGCGCCGCGTGCGGCTTCGAGGCAGTCCTGGCGACGTTCTCGAGCCTCGATAGCGCGTTTGATGCGGCAGCGGCGGCAGCGCGCAGCGGCAGCAGCGGCGACGGCGGCGACGCAGCGGCGGAGGAGGCGCAGTGTTTCGAGGTCATGTGGGCGGCGGTCTCGGCGCTGGCGGCGGCAGTGGGCGGCGGGGGCGGCGCTCTCGCGGGGCACCCCGCG
Organism: Tribonema minus; assembly: GCA_017506865.1. NCBI lineage: Eukaryota > Xanthophyceae > Tribonematales > Tribonemataceae > Tribonema > Tribonema minus. The sequence continues at coordinate 294,113 of JAFCMP010000323.1, read as the reverse complement.
AACCGCGCCTACCTCGCGTGCGAGATCGGCTACAACAGCCTCGGCTGCTGCCTGCTGAACTCAGGCGTGATGCGCAGCGCCGCGCACGCGCCAGGTGCCGTGAACCTCCTGTTCCACCTCGTCACGGAGCGGCATGCGGAGTTCGTAAAGGCGGCGCCGGCGTCGGCGCGCCGCGCGTCGCTGTCCGCGGCGGAGGCCACCGTGCGCAACGCGGACGCCGTGGGGCTCGTGCTGGCGCTGCTGCCGGCGCTCAGCGAGCGGCTCGCGCGCGCGGCGCTCGACGCGCTCGCCGCGTGCGTGCGCGCCGGCGGCTACGCGGAGCTGGCGGCGCTGTGCGCGACGCCGCTGGCGCGCACCGTTGCGACGGCGCTCGCCCGTGCGCACCTCGCAGAGCACCGCAAGCCCGGCGCCGCCGCCGCCGCTGCCGACGCCGCGAACAACGGCGGCAGCGATGGAGGCTCGAGGCAGCTAGCGCCGCCTGCGGAATCGCTCTGGCCGTTTGCCGACCCCGCGCTCTATGGCGCTCTGGCGAGAAGCTGGGGGGGAGACGGAAGCGCGGCGGAGGGGGCGCTGTCGGCGGCGCTGCAGGGCAAGCTGGTGGAGCTGCTGGTGGCGGTGGCGGGGCACCGGGTGGCGCCGCTCGACGTCGCGCCGCTGGTGCGCGCGGTGACGCTCCCGCTGCTGCTGCAGGTGACTTGCCACACTTGAGAGCTGCTGATAGTGTCAGGGCGCGCGTGCGTGTGACGCGCTGCTGAACGAGTGTAGTCCGCATACTGACTGTTTCGTCGTACTTCGAAGTACGCCTTCGTAGTAGGTATGCACGTTATGTAGTGAAATGCATCCGGCAAGCATTCGCAATTTTACGTACTGTGCATTTAGGGCTGCCTCATAAGCGCAGTGCCCAAGTATTCTCAGCTGCATGTCACAAACTAACCCTAACCCTAACCCTAAACCCTAACCCTAACCCTAACCCTGCGCAAACACAAACACAGCTGGTAACACTGTTCAACCACGTGCGACGATCTCATCTTGCGCTGTGCCACATCAACTTGCTGAAGTGCGCGTACATGCGATCCAACCCGGCACCCTACAGTAGAGTGTGACGCTCCTGCACCAAACCTCAAGTGCTGACCGTTGCGCGTTAACTAAGAGCTCCCACCTGACTCGCATATTGGCACAATATGAGAGCTAACGGCACCATTGCGGCTCACACCGCTGCGCAGGACGCCTGCGCGCCGAGCGCTGAGGCAGCGGCAGCAGCGGAGGCCGCGTGGGCTCGGCTCAACATACTTACAGCGCTCGCCGTGCAGGGCGCGGATTCAACGCCATTTGTCAGGCTCGGCGGCGACGGCATGGCAGGCCTCGCGGTGATGTGTCAAGCGGTCCAGAGCGCGCAGGTAGGAATATGTGATGTTGAAGTTGTACTTGAAGTTGAAGATGCACGTGCAGAGGTGGGGTTCACACGTGTTTGCAATGTTGAGGTGAAGCTGAAGATTTACTGACGAACGTGCATAGTGCAGAGGTGGGGGTTACACGTGTTTACAACGTTGAGGCAAGCCTGCGCACGTCGGAAAAAAGTGCAAAAAGCTGACCAGCGGGAAAGTGAAAAGCGTTGAGATGGCCACTTGATGATGGCACTATAATCCATACTGCAGTGCTGATCGTCGTCACTGCTGTGCGAGAAGAGCAGGATGATTATGTGCATGGAGGAGGCTGAATGTGCAAGGCTAGGTGATAGTTGTGCTTGTTGCCGAAACCGAAGTGCACCGCTGCAGATGTGTGAACATCCGACCAGTAGCAGTGCTTTGTTGAATGAGGCTGCGGCCCTAGCGCTGTACGCAGCTCACAGGCGCTCTCACACTGCGCCAATGATGTGTATGATGCAAGCGACACCTTGTGTCTGTGCCCCGCAGTTCATGGCTGTGCCGCCGCTTGCTCTACATCGCTCTGACTCTTGCCCTGTGCTACACGTTGTGAAGCCTGGCCTGCGCAACGCATGCGTCCTCCACGCTCAACACGCCGCTGTTGCCGTGGCGCTGCTCCGCAGGTGTCGCTGCACGGCGCCGCCACGCACGGGCGCAGCGGCAGCGGCAGCGGCAACCCGCTGGGCGCCCTGACGCGCGGCGGCGGCGGCAGCGCGCGCGCCGCCAACGACGAGGCCGCGCGCGCCGCCGCCGCTGCAGACTGCCTGCACAGAGCCATGGCAGAAGCGGCGGAGCGCGCCGCCATGCGCTACGTGCATGTCCCTGGGCTCGGCGACAGTGCCGCACCGGCGACCGGAGGCGGCGGCGGCGGCGGCGGCGCGGGCAGCGCGGGCGCGTGGCCGGGACCCAACGGCTACAGCTTTGCCTGCTGGTTCAGGTTTGCGCCGCCGGCGGAGGAGGACCTGGAGCCGGGCGCGTTGGACCCCGAGGTGCTGCAGCCGATGCGCGCGTGGTGCGACGGCAGCAGCGGCCGCGGCGGCGGCGGCGGTGGCGGCGGCGCGGAGGGCGGGGAGGCGTGGGAACGCGGCGTTCCGCGGCGCGGCTCCGTCGCCTTCAGCGACAGCGGCTCCGCTGTCGACGACGAGGCGACCGCCACGACCATGCCGGACACGCCGACGACTTCCGCCGCAACGTCCACCGCTGCGGCGTCGCCCATGAGCAGGGGGGGGGGGGGCGCCGCCGCCGCCGCTGCCTCCGACTTTGGCCGCGCGCGCGCGCGCCCACCGGGCTCGCGCGCGAGCGCACGGGCCTCTCCACGAGCGCTTCCGGCTCGCTGGCCATTGACGGCGGCGGCGACGGCGGCAGCGGCGCGGGCCTGCGCGGCGCGGCGCCACCGACGATCGTCCCCTTTGCGGGGCACGCGCGCGGGCGGCGGCTGCTGTGGCTGGTGACGCTCAGCTCGGGCGACGGGCGCGCGTTCGTGTCGCTGTACGTGGACGTGCGCGCGGCGGCGCTGTGCGTGCGCACAAGCGCCGCGCCGGGCAGCGAGGTGCAGCTCGCGCCGGCGCCGGCGCTCGCGGCGGCGGGCGCGCGCGCGTGGCACCACGTCGCCCTCGTGCACGCGCGGCCCAAGGCGCGCCTGATGAGCGCGCGCGACCGCGTCATGGTATACCTCGACGGCGCCCCCGTAGGCGCCGTGAAACTGGATGCCATCGCGTTCGAGGCGGCCGGCGGCAGCGGCGGCGGCGGCGGCGGCAGTGGCGGCGGCGCCAGGGGCCCGTACGCCTACATGGGGGCGCCGCCGCCGCACACGTTCTTGGAGGCGGGCCTCGGCGGCACGGCGATGCCGCCGTTTCACATGGGTCCGTGCATCATGGTAGCGGACGCGATTAACGAGAAGGCGGTCGCTGCCATGTTTCAGGTGGGGCGTAGGGTTAGGGTTAGGGTTCGGGTTCGAGAGCAGTGTGGTGCAGTCAGTGCAACATTTACTTAGCAGTGGGGTCTGGTGGTGCCGGCAAGGAGCCTGCCGCCATGGTTGTGGGCTTGGTCTCACATGAGCTTTGAGCCCTCAAACAAAGTGCCGCGGCCCAGCTGCTGCAACGTGGCGCGTATGGCGATGATGCCAGCTCGCTTGAGGGAGCGAGAACTGCGGCCAGTCGCACCACAGCGCATGCATGCATGCCCATTGGAATCCGCTAACGGTACACACCAGTACACTCACCAGCAGCGTCACGCCAACACCCCATGCCGAAAGCATCCGCATCCTCCGTTCAACATCCGCCACTGCCAGTAGGCCCGCTGCTGTCTCAGGGTTAGATTAGAACAAGGGTTCGGCCAGGGTAAGGGTTAAGTTACAATAGCCCCGATTCTGAACCAGTCCGCGCTGCCTCTCCCCCAAACCTCAACCCCAACTTCAACTCTGCGCGCTCTCAGGTCGGCCCGGAGTACACGGGCACGTACAGCGGCGAGCAGCCGCTGAGCACTGCCTTCTCCACGGTGGCGACCATGGCGCTGCGCCGCGTGCAGGCGCTCGGCGGCGCAGCGGGGTTCGGCGCGCTGAGCTCCGGCGGCGGCGGCGGCGGCGGCGCCGCGAGCGTACTCGAGGCGCTGAAGCGCTGCGGCTGCGAGACCATCGTGCCGCACCTGAACGTGACGGAGCGCTCGCAGCAGCGGCGCCAGCTCGAGCGCGCGCGCGCCACGGAGCGCCTCTTTGCGCTGCTCGACGCGGACCAGGTGACGTTCGCCTTCAGCGCGCGGCACGCAGTGGGCGGCGGCAGCAGCGGCGGCGGCGCTGATGATGCGCGGCCCGCTGCGGCGCCGCTGGCGCCGACGCCGAAGCACGGCGCGGGGGCTGCAGCGGCAGCGGCGGACGCGCACGACGCGGCGGTGGTGCGCATGTCAGAGGCGGCGCGGCGGCGCGCCGCTGCGGAGGACCTGGTGGCGGCGTGGCTGGTGAGCACGAGCGCTTACAACGCTGCCGGCAGCAGCAGCAGCGGCGGTGGTGGCGGCAGCGCAGAGCTGCTAGTGGGCGGCGTGTACGGCTCGCCGGCAGCGTTGGTGACGCCGGCGGGTCTGCCGCACGCCCTTGAGGGCGTTGGTGGCGCCAGGCTGCTGCTGCCGCTGCTGCTGCGCGCGCCCGACGACGCCGCGCTGGCAGCAGTGCTCAGGCTGCTGGACGCCGTCACGCGCGGCGGCGGCGCCGCGGCGCTGCGCTACATGCAGTGCGGCGGCGGCTATCTGGCGATCGCACACCTGCTGCGGGAGTGGCGGCGCACGCACGCGCGGCCACTAGGCTCTGCCGTCGTCTGCGCGTGCTTCGCGATGGCCGTGTCCGCGCCGCCGCCGCCGCCAGGCGTCTACGATGGCGCAAGCAGCGTCGGCGGCGCGTGGGAGCGAACGCTGGCGCTACCGCAGTCGCGCGCCGCGGCGGGGCGCATGCGGGCCGACAGCGGCGGCAGCAGCGGCGGCGGCGGCGGCATGGAGCGCGACGAGGCGCAGTTCCTGCTGCTGACGGACGCGTCGGCGCTGCGGAACCTCGTGTTGAACCACCAGGTGTGGGGGCTCGGCGCGGCGTCGCGCGGCGCGCTGCGCGAGGCGGTCGCGCTCACGGCGCGGCTCGTCGCGCCGCAGAACGCAGCCGAGCACTGCCGCTTCAACGCGCGCCTCCTGCTGGACATCGGCCTGCTCAAGTGGATCCTGCACCTGATGCTCGAGATGAGTGGCCCCGCGTCCACGGCGGCGGCGCCGGCAGCAGCGGCGGCGGACGAGAGCCCTGCGGCGGCGCTGCACCCCGTGGCGGCGGCGGCGGCGGCGGGCATCGACGCGCGCGACCCGCTGCTGGCGGCGTGCGCGCTGCTCATGCAGCGCCTGCTCGCGCAGCATGTGCTGCCGCGCTCCTTCCGCAGCGTCTGCGGCGCGTGCCTGAGCACGCTGGCGGACGGCGGCCCGCGCGCGCGCGCCGCGCGCCCGCGCGCCCGGCCCGTCGCCCGACCCCCGCGCCGCCGCCGCGGAGGCGGCGCTGCGGCGCGCGCGCTGCCGGGCGCGGCGTCCGCGGGCAACGCCGTCGTGTCGGGCCAGGCGCTGGTGCGGCTGTACCTGCTGCGCGCTCTGCTGGACGCGCTGCACGCGGGGCGCGGGGGGTGGGGCGAGGGGGCGTTCGCGCTGGGGGACGGCGAGGGGGGCGGCGGCGCCCCCGCGCCCCCCTACAGCTTTGCGCGCATGACGCTGGACTGCGTCGGCTCGTTCCAGGGCGTGTCGCTCGTGTCGGTGCTCGACGACGCGGGCGAGGAGGCCGGCGTCGCGGCGGCGGCGCGCCTGCTGACGCTGCTCATCCAGGCGTCGCCGGAGTACGCGGCGACGTTCGCGCGCCGCTACGACGGCGCCGGCGCGTTCGCCGCGACGCTGCCGCGGCACAGCGCATCGCTGCCCGTCGTCGCGTGCGCGCTGGCGCTCGCGACGCGCACGCCCGTGCAGCGCCTGCCGCCGCGGCTCGACGGCACGGAAGCCATAGCCGCTCTCGTGGCAGCGCTTACGGCGCCGGACGCGCGCATGGCGCCGCCGCCGCTGCTGCGCGCGCACGCGGCGGCGCTCGACAGGTACGCCTCCGCCTGCGCCGTCGGCGTGCTGCTGCCGTGCGTGTCGCGCAACGCCGCGATTGTCGCGGGCGCGGCGGTGCACGGCGGCGCCGGCGACGAGGAGCGCGCCGCCACCGTCAACAACACCATAGTGGCGGTGCTCAGGGGAGCGTACGGCGACAGCGGCGGCAGCGGGCGCGCTGCGTTCCGCAAGCTGTTCCGCGACACGGAGGCCATCGCCGCGCTCGCGTGCTGCGCGGGCGAGGCGATGCACTGGGAGGCGGCGGCGGCGGCGGCGGCGCCGGGCGGCGGCAGCGCCGCTGCGGAGCACTGCTCTGCTCTGCGGCAGTCGCTGCTGGAGCTGCTGGCGGACGTGGCGTGCGACGTGGCCGCTGGCGGCGATGCCGCCGGCGCCGGCGCCGCCTCTGAGCTGCCGGGGCTTAGCATTAGCGTGAGCTCCGCGCCGCCGCCGCGCGTGGAGTCCTTCACGCTGCTCTATAAGCTCTTCTCTGCGGCGTCGACGCACATTGCGCCGTACTGTGCCGACGCCGGCGACGCCCTCGTGCCAGCAAGGGCAGCAGCGAATGTGCCTACGTTTGCTGCTGTCGCGCAACGCCTGCTGCAGCACGTGGACGAGGGGCTGACGGTCGCGTGCGCCGCCGGCGGCGACGTGCGCGTGGCGGCGGGGCTTGGCGGCTCCGCCGCGGCCGTGGCGGAAGCGGTCATGGACGACCTGCTGCCGGGCATCGCCGCCGCGACGGCAGCGCTCGACCTGCTGCTGGGCATGCTCAAGCGCCTCGGCGCGCCCACCGCGCAGCGCCGCCTGCAGCTGCTGCTCGGCTGCGACGCGCAGGCGGCGCTGCAGTGCGAGGCCGCGTGCGCGTGCGCCGTGGCGGCGGCGGTCGCCCTGCGGCGCGCGGCCGCGCTGGTGGCCGCCGCGCTGCCGCCGCCGTCCGTCGCTGCTGCCGCGGCCGCCGCCCTCGCCGACGCGGGGGCGCTGCCGGCCCCTCCCGCCGCCGCCGCCGCCGCCACGCCGGGCACGCTGGAGGAGGCGGCGGCGCTGCTGCGGCTGCTGAGCGACGACGCCAACCTGCGCCTGCTCACGGAGGACACGCCCTTCGGGACGCTCAACGTCACGGCGGCGGCGCCGAGCCCCGGCGGCAGCAGGCCCGGCCCGCTGCCGCCGACGCCGCTGGCGCACGCCGTGGGACTGCGCAAGGCGTCGCTATCCGCGGCGCTCTTCAAGCTGAGCTCGGACCCGGACGCGGCCAACAGCGGCGGCGCGCTCGCGGAGCTCTCGGCGTCACTGCGGCTGCCGCGCGGCATGCGGCGCATCTCGGAGGCGGGCAGCGGCGGCGGCGGCGCGGCGGGCGACGCGGAGGGCCTCGCGGTGGCGCTCGGCGTGGGGCGGCGCCGCAGCAGCAACTTCAACTTTGACATCCAGGGCCAGCTGACGACGGCACTGATGGCGGAGGGCGTGGCTGCGGACGCCGGCGGCAGCGGCAGCGGCGGCGGTGGCAGCGACGCCACGGACATGGGCGCGGCGGTGCTGCGCACGTCGTTCGTGGACAAGCTCATCGGCATCAGCGACATTGTGCTGGTGTCGGGCGTGATGGCGGAGGCGCCGGTGCTGCTGCTGAGCGATGACGCGGCGGTGCGCGCGCCGGCGGCGGCGCTCATCGGCGGCATCGTGCGCGACCGGCGGCAGTTTGTGACGGACCTCATGGGCGAGGACATGGCGTTGCGCTTCGCCGCGCTCATCCCGGCCGGCAGCAGCGGCGACGGCAGTGGCGGCGGTGACGGCGGTGGCGGCGGTGACAGCGCAGGTGCCGCAGCAGTGCTGCAGCAGGACGCCTTCTTCGCGTGGCTGCGCAGCGCGGCGACGGGCGAGGACGACATGGCGCGCCGCGTGTTTCGTGCCGTTGCGGAGCGTTCAGCCGTGCTGCTGCCGACGGGTGCGGGGCGGCGGCGGGCGGCGGCGGCGGGCGACGCGCCGCTGCCGCGGAAGCTGAGCGGGTCGGCGGCGTTCTGGTCAGGTGCGCAACAGTGCGCAGTGTATTGGAATATGTAGGCTTGAATGGCTTGTTTTGATTTTTTTTTGTGGTTTCGCAAGATGCGAGGCGGGGCAGTTTGGCAAGAGTGCCGCAGGTGACCATGCCGTGTGAAGTCGCCAAGCGCTTCTGCGAGAAAACTTACTTTCAAGAAGAGGAGCTTCACCAGAGCACTTCGAGCAGCAGACAGTCAGAGCGGGATATTTCGTCCTGCCTGACCAGCCTCTTGTACGCATGTGTTCTTTGCACAGGCGATGCTGCTGCTGCAGCTGCGGCGGCAGCAGTGGCAGCACAGGGCGCAGCGGCGGCGCGAGTGACGACCCCGCAGCAGCAGCCAGGGCGGCGGTGGCAGAGTGCCGGTGGAGGCAGGGGGGGGCTAGCGGGGGCGGTGGAGAGGGCCGGCCTCATAACTTCAACCTACAAGCGCGTTGCGGTGAGTGGCTGATGGCTCTGCACCAGTGGCTTTTATTGCAGTGCTCGGGGCAGGTCATGCCAGAGCGTCGGGATTGGGTGTGAGGAGCGCCCCTCGTTGCAGCGACTGCAGCGGCTGACGGTCTTCAACTTGAAGCTCATGAGCAGCATGATGTTGACACCTCCCCCGCAATCGAACGGCCGCGCGTGAGTCCAGCTGCTGCATGCGCGCCGCGCTGGAGCGGCCCCTTGGGGACACTGGCGTAATTCGCGCAAGGGTCACCAGTGTGTGTCAACCGAAGGTGAAGTTGCCTGAAGCTGAAGTTGGTGCTCATACGCCTCATGCTCCTGCCGCCACCCGCCACCCGCAGGTCAGCCACAAGCGCTGGGTGTGGCAGGGCGCGGAGGACCTCGCCTTCGCCGCGGCGCAGTGGCGGCGCGCCGCGGCGCAGCAGCTCAGCGCGGCGCGCGCCCCCGCGGACGGCGCCGCCGCGCTGTGCCTCGACGCCGCCGCGCTGCGTGCCGCCGCCGCGCCACCGCGCTGGCGCCTGGACCTGACGGAGGGCGCGGAGCGCGCGCGCAGCCGCCTCGCACGCAACCACCGCTTCGACGACGTGTACGACGTGGTGGTGCGCGACAGCGGCGGCGGCGCGCGCGCGGGTGAGAGCGCTGCCGCAGCCTCCTGTTTCACTCAGGCTCGCGTGGCGCGCGCGTGCAGCGACCGCGCTGGCGGGCGCCGTGCCTGCGCCTTGCTCTCAGTGTGTGTGTGTGCGTGTGGGTATGTGTGTGTCCTTTTCAGCAGCATCTCAACTTGTGCCCGAGGCAATGACAGGCGTATATGCACTGGTGCTGCTGCTGCGTATGGGGCTGCGTTTGCGCAGGCCGCGCAGCGATGCCGCCTGCTTTTTCTTGCTGAGCGCTGGTGCCAGCTGCGGGGTTGCTTGTCTTGCTGTGCCTTGCTCTGTTGGTGCCACATCTCAAGTTTTGTTTCGGGGGGCAGGCCGTTCGGCCGAAGGCGTCCATGCTGTCTGAGTCGGCAGCAGCGGCAGGGCAGCAGCGGCAGAGGCGGCGGCAGCAGCACCGGCAGCAGCAACAGTCACACCGATGTCATGCGCAGGTCATCATTGCGTGCTCTGGCCGGCTAACATGGCTCTCTACGGCGGCGTGGCACATCTCAAACTCAACAAGCGACGTGCTCACCTCTGCAGCGGCAGCAGCTGTTGTCCTCCACAACACAGCACGCACTTCTGCCGCTTCAACATCACACGCTCTCACCACCTCCTTCTCACTAGACGTCGAACCTCGCCCCCACCTACTCACAACAGCGGCGGCGGCGGCAGCAGCAGCGGCGGCAGCGACCACGCCCGCCTCATCCGCCGACGTCACGGCGGCGCCGTCGCCGCGCTCCGCGCCGTCATCGCCGTCGCACGGCGGCGGCGGCGGCAGCGGCGGCGGCAGCGGCGCCGCCAGCCCCGCCGTGGACTCCATGGGCATGCCGGAGCTGGAGGTGCTCATTAAGGATGTGAGCAAGATGGTGGCGACGAAGCGCAAGAGCCTGACGCTGGCGAGCGACGGCAGCAGCGCGGCGCCGGACGAGCTCACGTGGCGGTCGCTGTTTGAGGAGGACGATGTTGAAGATGACGCTGCTGAGGGTTTTGCGGAGGGGGAGGAGGGGGACATTACGCCGGCGTCCGCGGCGCTGGAGCTGGACCGCAGCCACAGCAAGGGGCTGATGAGCGGCGACAGGTGCGCCGCAACTAGGGTTGGGGTTCGCTTGCATATATACAATATGTGTGTGCAAAGGTCTTGAACGCAGCCACAGCAAGCGGCGGCAGGTTCGCGCGCGAAAGACTTAGCCATGGTCTGGTGTCACAATAAAGGTATTTACGTAGAAGTAGAAGATAGAAAGTCAAACACAAGACTGTAAGCCTCAAATTCAAGCAAACCTTGAACTAAGCCACTTGCAAATACTACCGCCAGAAACACCTCAAACAACTCAAACCCGCGGTAAAACAATAAAGACAAGCTGGGGTGAGGGTTCGCTTGCAAGTATATGTGTGCAACGCTTTCAAGCGGATGTGCATGCGGCGCCTGATGGCGGTAGATAAACATATTTAGCCCTGCTGGGATGCGCTGCGCTGCGGCAGCTGGCGCCGCAGCACAGCGCTCTTCATGGCCAATGGCGGCTACGAACAGAGTCACGTTGACTGTGCAGTCGCTGCACTCTTGTGGGCAAGGAGCACCGGACTCTCTCCAGGTGTGCCACGTGGACATCGGCTCACTCGTCTTTCCGTGTGCCACTTCACGTTCGCTGCGCAGCACCGGCTCCGGCAGCGGCCGCGATAACGCGGCAACGCTGCCAAGTCTGACGCCCGCTCGCGCCGCCGCCAGCGGCGGCAGCGGCGGCGGCGGCGGCATGACCGCAGATGCAGCAGCAGCAGCAGCGAGCGTCGCCGAGAGCCTGGAGATAGAGGACGATCTAGCGCACTACGCGTTTGACGCGCTGCCCTCGCCAACAGTGTCGCCGCGCACGCCGCCGCCGCTGCCGCCGCGGCCAGCGTCGCCTGCGCCGGCGGCGGCAGCGGCGGCGGCGGCAGCGGCGGCGGCGGCAGCGGCCGTCTCTGACCCCGACGCGCACAGCGCGCGCCCCGACTCTGTCGCCCCGGAGGAGGAGCTGCCGCAGCGCACGGAATCCGCAGGCACGGAGGATGAGCTCATGGGGGAGGGGGGGCAGGGGGAGGGGGGGAGTCTGGGGGGCGCCCCCGTGCCGGCGACAGGGCCCGGCGGCAGCGGCGGCGGCGGCGGCGGCGACGACGCCTATGACGCAGCGCTGCTCGACTACGAGGTGGTGCTGGGGCTGCTGGAGAGCGAGGACGGGCCGGTGGTGGCGGCGTACAACGTCGGGCGCAGCATCGGCCTCGAGACGCGGCGCGCCGTGGCGATCCTCACCGCCGCCTCCGTCGTCGTCATCGACGGCTTTGAGAAGGTCGACGGCGACGGCCCGGGGCCGCACGCAGCGCCGCCCGGCCTCACGGCTCAGCAGGCGCCGCGCGACAGGGGGGCGGCGCTCAGGGGCATGCGGCGCATCGCGCAGGGCGGCGGCGGCGGCGGCGATGGCGGCGCGGCGGCGCCGGCGGCGGCGCACGGCGCGCGGCTGCGCGTGAGGGTGCACCGCGAGGGGGCGGAGTGGCTCGATGGGGGCGCGGGCGACACGAAGCTGGCAGGGTGGTCGCATAAGCCGGCGGGCGCGTCGCTGTCGCCGGTGCGCGGGCGGGTACGTCGTCGTCAGTGCTCAGCATCAGTGCGCTTTGTTGGTGCTTCATTGTGAAAGGGGGGGTGGCTGCGCTGTTGCGGTGACGTGGTTCTTGATGATGGCCACCACACGCGAGGGCGGAGGATTGCGCGTCTACTCATTGCGTCCATCTACTTCAAGTGTGAACTTCAAAGCACTGTATAAAAACCACGTCTGCGGGATTGCATTGGTCACAGCAGCACCGCCACCGCCACATCCTGGCGTAGGCCAAAACAAGTCCCTTTTTTACACTCATTCACGTGCCCAACCCTGATCGCCACCACGCTGCAGAGCGGCCGCAGCAGCATTGGCGACGGCGACGCCCCGGCGGCAGCAGCAGCAGCGGCAGCGGAGGCGCAAGACGCGACGCTCCAGCCCCTGCTGGACGGCCTGTCAGTGTTTCGGCTCGCGACGGACGAGCTGCTCGCCGCCTACAAGCGCCGCTACCAGCTGCGCGACGTCGCGCTGGAGTTGTTTGACGTGCACGGCGCGAGCGTCCTCATCTCGTTCGCGGCGCCGCCGCTGCAGGAGGACGCGCTCGCGCGCCTGCTTGCGCGCGAGCTGCCGCGCAGCGTCTTCGCCACGGCACGTCACCGCATGAAGCTGCCGGTGGCGGGCGGCGTCGCGGGCGCGCGCGCAGCGTACAAGCGCTTCATGCAGGTCAGTTTTGACCAGTGTGATGATGTGCGTGCATGTTGATGACCCTGATCCTAACCCAACCCCAACCCTAAGCTGCGCTCGCGCGCGCCGCGTACAAGCGCCTCATGCAGGTGCGTCCTCGGACGACGTCGTCTCAAGTATTTACTTCAAGTATACGTAGTTACGTCCCACATGCTCCATACCATAATTGCCCAATTCAACTGATGACGTGACAGCAGCCCTGAGCGCCCCCCTTCCCCCCCCCCCTTTCCCCCCTCCCCCGCACCAGGCGCAGCGCCAGGCGTGCACGCGGCGCTGGACCGACGGCCAGATGTCCAACTTTGAGTACCTTATGGAGCTCAACACGCTCGCAGGGCGCACCTTCAACGACATCACGCAGTACCCCGTCTTCCCCTGGATACTGCGCGACTACGAGTCCCCTACTATCGACCTCGCCAACCCCGCAGTATATCGCGATCTCACGCGCCCCATGGGCGCGCTCGGCGCGGAGCGCGCGGCGCAGTTTCGGGAACGGTACGAGAGCGTTCTTGAGGGGGCCCGCGAGTCGGGGGAGGAGCCCGACCCCCCCGCGTTCCACTACGGCACGCACTACTCGTGCGCGGGCTACGTGCTGTACTACCTGGTGCGGCTGGAGCCGTTCACGCGCATGGCGCTCGCGCTGCAGGGCGGCGCGTTCGACAAGGCGGACCGCCTCTTCCGCGACGTGCGCAGCAGGTGACTCTCCTCTCCCGGGACGCAATGCCTGATGGAAGCCGAAGTTGGTTCAGAGAAACTGGCGCGTGTTGCCGCAGATAGAGTACCGCTGCATATGAGCGCACGCCCAAATCAGTGAAGAACACTGACCACAGAAGTCAGCGCCGGCTTCTGTTTGCAGTAGCGGCGCTGCAGGGCGGCGCGTTCGACAAGGCGGACCGCCTGTTCTGCGACATGCGCAGCAGGTGACTCTCCGCGCATGTGTGATACCAGATAGAAGTTGAAGTAGGCGCCGAACTCTGGTGCGTGTTGCTGCGTGTGCACAGGTCGATGGAGAGCACCTATCACAGTGGTCACCGCCGACTTCTGTTCTGGTATTGAACAGAAATGAGTGCCGCTCATGCAGCAGTAGCGCTGGTGCGGGGGGATGGCGCGTTTGACAAGGAGCGGCTGTTCCGCTGCGTGCGCAGCAGGTGACTCTCCTCTTGGGACGCCTGGTAGAAGTTGAACTCGGTGCGTTTCGCTGCAGATAGAGTGTGCGCGCTGGTCGATGAAGCATGTCATAGACCACGTAAGCCAGCGCCGGCCTCTGTTCAAGTATGAATGCAGATGAGTGCCATGCATGCAGCAGAAGTGCTGGTGCCGCCTGACCCTGACTCTGACCCTCGCCCTATGTTGGCGCGTCTGACACCGCCACCCCCCCAACCCCTTACCTGAAGGAGTGCAAATGCGTTCACAGCTCTTACTGAAGGGCACCACTACGGCCACTTTGCCTCCACCCGAGGCAGCACAGGTGGAGGAATACACCATACATGACCTTAATGACCTGCTCATTTTCTTACTGTTATAACCCCACCCCACCCCACCCCCCCGCACGCGCAGCTGGGAGAGCGCGAGCGCGCATGGTTGTACTTCTATGGCATTTAATCACTTACACCCCTCCTCTCCCCCCCAACCCATACTCACCCCCCCCCCTTGCCCCCCCGCGCGCGCGCAGCTTGGAGAGCGCGAGCGCAGAGAACCAGAACCTCACCTTAAGGACCTGCTCATTCTCAGATTTTTGTGAATCAACCCCCCTCCCCAGAACCAGAAACTCGCCTTAATGACCTGCTCATTCTCTGATTTTTGCAACCCCCCCCCCCCCCCCCCTGCGCAGCTGGGAGAGCGCGAGTGCGGAGAACCTGCAGGACGTGCGCGAGCTCATCCCCGAGTTCTACTGCCTCCCCGAGTTCCTCATGAACGCCGACGGCTTCGACCTCGGCGTCACGCAGCGCGGCTCGCCGGTGCACCACGTGCGCCTGCCGCCGTGGGCGCGCGGCGACGCGCGCGAGTTCGTGCGCGTGCAGCGCCGCGCGCTGGAGAGCGACCACGTCTCGGCGCGCCTGCACGCGTGGGTGGACCTCGTGTTCGGGCACAAGCAGCGCGGCGCCGACGCCGTGCGCGCGCAGAACGTCTTCGTGCACCTGACGTACGAGGGCGAGGTCGACCTCGACGCCATCGACGACGCGCTGCTGCGCGAGGCGACGCTCGCGCAGATTCACAACTTCGGGCAGACGCCGACAAGGCTGTTCAAGCGCCCGCACGACGCGCGCGCGCCGCCGCCGGTCGTGCGCGCGGACGAACGCGGCGTGCGCAGCGTGGATGCCGCGGCGGTCGCGTGGCACGCGCCCTCGACGCCGCCGCTGTGCATCGTGGGGCACCCCGCGATCGCCGCGCTGCGGCCGGTGCTGCTCGCCGGTGAGGAGGGTCTGCGTGGCTGTCTGTCTGTCTGTCGGTAACCGGTGTGCGACGCGCTGTGCCGTGTGCGTGTGTGTGTAGGTGTGTAGACCGGTGGTCTCTGTGGAGTATTTGTTATCGGGCCTGTGGAGTGTTTGTCTCCGGCGTCAGTGCGCCCCGCATGGACAGAGGCGCATCTCCGCCCTGTGTTGTGCAGCGCGTAGGTACGACCAGCAGCGGTATGATACCTGCAAGTCATAGCACGCGGCGCATGTGCGTTGTTCGCGCAGCACATACATACGCCAACAGCCCCAACTTTGCTTGCGTTCGGTGCGGCGCGCTGCTCACAACTTCCCACCAAGTCCACAACTTCTCCTTTGAAGTTCGCCACCATCAGCCGTTACGCAGCTCTCTGCCCTGAACCCTCTCTCTCCGATGCCACTGCCCCCTGGACGCAATCGCCACAGGGGCAACGACGGTGGGAGGCGCAGGCAGCAGCTCCGCTTACCCCGGGAGCAACGCTGTAGGCGATGCGAAGCTTGCGCGTGATAGGGTGGTCATGGTGGGAACGCGGTGCCTGCTGTGCCCGGCGCCGGGGAGTGACGAGTATGTGCGCTTTGGGGGGCCCAGCTGCGGCGTCGCTTTCTATCAGGTGAAGTTAGTTGATGCACGTGCTTATGCAATGCGCTGGGGAGCGACGAGTATGTGCGCTTTGGGGGGCCCAGCTGCGGTCGCGTTCATCAGGTGAAGTTGACACACGCAGAGGTGAAGTTCACTCACAGAGGTGAAGTTTGATGCGCGTGTGAATGTTTCAGGCGAGCAGTTCTGCGCGTGTGCATTGTGGAAGACGCGGCTGCGGTGCGTGTGCAACTCATCTTGCACTGATGGTGATGGTGCCTATTTTCAAATTGATGCAGCTCCAGGCCTGTTGTGGGGCTCCGGCCGACAGGTACATTCACCACACCTGTGATGTAGCGATGATGCTCACCTTCAGCAGCGGCAGCGCAAAAGAAATGCTCCTCTTCCTACCGCGCCTCACCATGCACTGCACTAAGCTGCCAACTACTGCGCTCGGCCGCAGCAGAGTACACGCGCACAGTACACATGAACTCACGCCGCTGAACACCAGAGACACCATGTCACGCACGCGCGCGCGCACCACATCGGCGGCCGAGTACACGCGCACAGTACACATGAACTCACGTCGCTCTGCAAACACCCGTGACACCGCCCCAGCTGCATCAGAGTACACGCAGAGTACGCACGAACTCACGCCGCTCTGCAACACCCGTGACGCGCGCGCCTCAGATCGGCGGCGGCGGCGGCGGCGGCGTGGTCGCCTCCTCCAAGGGCGGCGCGGCGCCCGACGCGCTGCTGAGCGCGCACGACGGCCTGCACGCGCGGCCCATCACGTGCGCGGCGTACGCCGACAGCGGCGCCGCGCTGGCAACCGGCGGCGGCGACGGCGCGCTGCGCGTGTGGTCTGTGGCGCCATCATACTACGCTGGCGGTGGCAGGACGCTGGAGCTGCGGGGGACGCTCGCCGCGCATGCGGGCGCCGTCGCGTGCGTCGACGCGTGCGAGCCGTTCGGCGTGCTCGTGAGCGGCGGCGCGTGCGACGCGCGTGTCCTCGTCTGGGACCTGAACCGCCTCGCCTTCCTGCGCGAGCTGCCGGGGCACCGCGGGCGCGTGACCGCCGTCAGCGTCAACCGCGCGACCGGCGGCGCCGTCACGCTCGCCTCCGCGGAGCTGCGCGTCTGGGGCGTCAACGGCGATCTCCTAGCGCGCTGGTCCGCGGCGCAGCGCCGCTCGCTGCCCACCGTCGCCATCGCGACGCGCTGCCCGCACTGGCAGGAGGGCGTCGTCGCCGTCACCGGCCACGACAACGGCGACGTCAGCCTGTGGGGCATACAGTGGTCTGGCGCGGGCGGCGGCGGCAGCGGCGGCGGCGGCAGCGGCGGCAGCAGCGGCAGCGGCGCGGGGTGCGAGGAGACCGGCAGCATCATGGCGCGCACTTCAATTCCGCCGCGTGATCTTGTGTGCCGCCGCGTGCTCAACGGGGCGCACACGCGGGCGGTGACGTGCGTGCGCGTGTGCGACGACCAGCGGGAGCTGCTGGTGGGGGACGCCAAGGGGGTCGTGTCGCGCTGGCAGTGCCTGCGCCTCGCAGACATGTCGCAGGGGGAGCTGCGCGAGCTCATGGCGGCGTGACCCGAATACTTCAAGTACTTTAAGTACAATACTTCAACTACTTGAAGTACATGCGCGCGCGTGACACGCGCGCGCATGTGACGCAGAGGCGCGCATCCTCGACCATGTGCTCCCCGGCACGCATTTGCATGCCGTCTTGCTGTGTACTTCTTCTATGCCAGGCGTTTTGTGATGCAAGACGCCGCGTGCGCATAATGCGCGCATGTACACATGGGTAGAGATCCATGTTGATGTTTGACTGTGTCGTGAGTGACGATTCCGAGCGTGTGGTAGACCAGGCTTCGCGGTTCAGCTTCCCAATACAAACATCCCTTCTTGCTGTTGTGACTATCCTATGTTGGCTCTGGTTGCCGGTGCTGTCGTTTTCTTTGAAATTACCAGGTCGTGTTTCTCCCTGTTTGCTGAATGCGCATTGCACTGTAAACAAAGCCAGGTGGACACTACGGCTTGGGACACATCCTCAAGTTCAGCTGTGCGTCCAGCTTTTCTAGTATGCATCTTGAAAACAAGTCGCGCTTGCGAAGAATGCTGGCATGCGAGCATTGGCATCATCAAGCAGACGAAGTGGCCACCAGCACAGAGTCGAGACTTTCAAAGTGGCAATGCAATGGCTGCCTGAGCGCTGGTGCACATGCGTCGGCTCCAGCAAACGTGCAACGCTCAGCACCCACATCGGGGAGTCACTCACGCTTGACGCGTCTCCATCGCATCGCATCAGCATGCGCGGGCACCAAACGCAGCACACTGCACGCAGCTTCACTGTACGCATTGTATACATTCATTTGGATGTGTTTTGTAGTACAGGACGCGTCCACATTACACGACTCACATGCCCCCCCCCCCCAGTACATGTACAGTACATACTGCAGCCCCCAGTGCGTTCACAGTACACAGGCGGTTCACACGCGGTCCAGCACCGCCACGTAGCGCGCGAGGCTGTGGTGGCTCAGCATGCTCTTGGTGAGCATGACGTCGTGCATCTGCCACAGCACGTCATCACGCAGCGCGCCAGAGCGACTCTTGGTCATGGTCGCACCCGCACGCAGCCGCCGCGGCTTGACAAACCACACCGTGCCGGGCACGATTAGCGCGGAGTCGTCGCCACCCGCTGCCGAGCGCTGCCGCAGCCCCTGTCGGAGTCGTGAGTGCGAGTCGGAGTCGCGGGTGAGAGCGCGACGGCGGTGTGCAGGTGGCGCAGTGTGACGCGACAGAAGCACGACATCATGTACTTCGAAAAAGTTCAGAGTGTAAGTACGCCGCTTGCAGCGCCTAAGGCATGTGCGCCGCGCGTGTGCAAGAGTGTCATGCGACACCGTGAGGTGCTGTGTAGTGCGCCTACGCATACCTGCCCATCCTGCTGAGCATCAAAAGCACGCTGATCCACATCTACGATGAGACGCCTATGTGCCTTCTCTGTACGAAGAACCCGCCTGTGTGCAAGCACGGTGCATGGTGCGTCTGCTAACCCTAACCTACCCTGACAGGGGCGCCACCCCACGCTAAGACCTTTCCCGATGCACCTCTGCACCAAGCCATATGCTCCATTCAACTTGGGACTGCACAGCACCATGTACCCCCAGCCATACCCTACCACTCTTGTGTGCGGCGACTAATACTAGCCAGAAACCGCGACCATTGGATTCCGTTCAACTTGGGGACTGAACAGCGCAGCTGCCTCTAATCGTAACCCTAGCTCTGCGCGTGAGGCGTCGAAACCTAGCCAGCCACCCTAACCCTAGCCAGAATCCCTAACCCTAGACCCAGGACTCCCCACCACCAGCTGCCCCTAATCGTAACGCTGCCTCTGCGTCTGCGGCGTCTGAACCTAGCTGGACACCCTAACCCTAGCCAGAAAACCTAGATATACCTGTGCAGCGACGCCAGCCACGTCCGTGAACAAGGTGGTCCCCATGGCAAGGCTCTGCCCAAAGAAGCCAGAGCCTCGGGGCAGGACCTGCAAGGGATGAATGGGGATGGTGACATGGTTGCGATTGGAGAGCAGGCAGGCATAATCAAGCAGTGAGGCGGTCATACGATCATTGATGCAGCCGAAGATATCAACACATTCAATGTGCAGCTTTGATGTACATAATACGTGGAGGTAAGAACACATGCAATGTGCGGTTTGTGTACCTCATTTTGAAACACGGGCGTCTATTTTGATCCGACAGTACAGGATAAGCATGTGAAGATGGCAGTTGATGACACTTGAAGTTGAAGCTGGAATTGAGCGCCATGCATGCAGGTTTTGTTCATGTTGCTACACGAGAACTCAAAAGCGCTTTGCATGACCACGATTCGTAGCTGATGCTGCTGTAGCAGCAGCAGCAGCAGCCGTTGCAGCAGCCTCTGAATGCACAGCAGCTGACCGCATTGCCGAGTGTCACAGCTCATGCTGCAGGAACCGCAGCAAGCAAACGAGATGTGTGTATGGAGCCCGCAACTGACGGCAGCACCTGAACGGAGGTACAGCGTGTGCCTAGTGCATCATACCTGCATACACCTGATCCAGCTGCGAGGCACGCGGTTTCGGCTACCGCACCGCCACAACACCATTGTAGACTCACACCTGTTGTGCTATGAAGGTCACAAGAAAGCCCCTCCCTACTGCCTCCGGAGGTAGGGGGCGAGGGACCCTAGTACATGTGGCAGAGCATGCGCTGTAAAGGGTGCCTCGCCTATAAAGTGAGACACATGCCCCCCCGCTCTTTCTGACATGACACAACGTCACATTGCATGCCGCGCTGACTTCCACGCGGCGCACGAGGGGGCAGCGCTCACGGCTTTCTGGCGCACTGGCGCTGTGCTGAGCACAATGTCATTGCTGAGCACTGTGTACACATGTCACACACACCATGAGAAAAGCAAGCGCAAGCCCCCGCTGTCCCTCATGAGAGACATGACCTCAACTCTTTGCAAGCAGCGTGTAGAGCGAGGGACTGCCGGGAATGAACGGTCCCACGGGGCAGCTTGCGTCTGGCCCACTGAGGGCTGCCCTTACCCTCACCGCAGCCCTAACCATATGCAGTGCAGCAAGGGGGTTGTGCACCCAACACGTCACAGAAGCGGCAAGCATACTACACTCGCAGTGCCCTGACGCTCGCCGCCAGACATAACGTCAACTGCCAGACATAACTTCAACTGCGTCAGGAGGCGCGCAGCAGGCGGCGCTGGCGCTCAATTGTGCTGCCCCAGCGAGGGTTAGGATTAGGGTTGGTGGTAGGGTTAGGGCTAGGGTAGGATTAGGGCTAGGGTTAGTTACCTGGCGCAGCCTGCGCTTGAGCTACTCCAGCAAGGGTCACAACTGAAGGTGGGGTAGGGTTGCAGTTATGGGTAGGGCTAGCGTTGCATACCTGGCGCAGCCTGCGCTTGAGCTGCTCCAGCGACTGAGCGCTGACGCGCGGCACCATGTCGTCGCCGAGCACGAACGACGTCACGCACGGCAGCGCCGCGGCGCCGCTCACGCAAGGCGGGCAGCCAAACGTCACGCACTTCACGCGCCCGCGCGCCGCCCCCACATAGCCGCCCGACGCCGCCGCGCTCGCGCTCTCCGCCATCCCCCCATCTCCCCCTTCTGCCACCCCCTTTGCCCGCCGGCTGCTGCCCCCCTTGCACCGCGCCTCCGCACTGCCCACTTTCCCTTCACTCCGCCTGCCGCTGCCACCGCTGCCGCCGCCGCTGCTGCCGCCGCCGCCCTCAACTGCCAGTGCGCCGTCCAGCAGCCCCGCCGCCACCGCCGCCACCGCGCCCGCAAAGCTGTGCCCGACGAAGAGCACCGTTGCTCCGGCGCCCGCGGGTGACCTCAAAAAGTTGAGCACTGCTGGGGCGATCGCCGCCAGCAGCGCGTGCGCCGCCGCCCAGACCGCCGGCGCCGTGTGCAGCGTCTCGTGCAGGAGGCCGCGCGCGGCGAGGGGCAGCGCGATGGGGGCAGCGCTCAGCGCCCGCAGCAGCGCTCCGCCGCCGAGGTCGTCCGCGAGCGCTGCCACCACGCGCTTGCCTTGCGCGTTGTACAGCAGGCGGCAGTGGACCGCGCCGCTGCTGCTGCTGCTGCTGCCAGTGTCGCCGCCTGCGGGCACCGGGATGGTGACGGGCGGCACGGGCGGCAGCTGCGCGAGCGCGGCAGCATCTGCCGCGGTGAACGCGCCCCCCTTGGAGTCCGGGCCAGCTGTTGCATCTCCGGCGTTGTCCTTGTCGCCCTGCTGCATGGCAGCCTGTGCCGCGTCACTGCTTGCGTCGGCTACCGTCTGCTGTTCAGCGGCTTCTGTGGCGGCCGGCGGTGGCGGCGGCGGCGGCACGGCGGGCAGCGGTACATACCCTGCCTGAGCAGCGTAGTCAGCAGCAGTGTCGGGATTGGCGAGGTCCGCCGCTGCGCATTCCACAATCTCAGCTGCACTCAGCGCCTTCTCAATCTCCACCAGCAACTCCATGAGCTTCAGTGCGTCGCTTTCGACGGAGGCGCTGCCGGTGGCGAGGGCCTCCTCTCGCACGGCGTGCACATCGGCGGTGGTGAGGGAGCTCTTGCTCATCCTGCCCCCCACTTCATAGGCCATGCCATCAAAGGACTTGAGGGTCCCCTGTGACTTGCTAAGCACGGTGATGCCCCTGCTTATTGATTTGACGTCGACCGATTGCAGGTCGGAATCGATGTCCTTCAGCCACGCGGCGAGGTTGCGAAAAGGGTGTTCGATGTGTGCCGGAAGTGGCTCTCCTGCCCTGACTGCATGAAGAGTGTGAAGTGCTGTGAACGCTATCGCCACCAACTTCCGCCTGGTGCTGCTGCATGCCTGGCGGGACCGCTGTCGCTTTCTGGTCTGTGTGCGTGCTGGGTATGTAATCATGCCTGGCACGTGTGTGTTGTCGGGTTTTCGCACAGCTGCCGCTCTGCGGCAACAAATCGAGGTTTTGCCAACGATGCAACTTGCGTTCCTGCTCGTGACCGGGCCGTGAGCATGCACTTCAACTTCGATCGAAAAGTTGAAGAGCGCGAAAGATCCCAAAGATCCTGCACACACACAGTGAGGGGATCCAGGTGTGATCGCGCGCCAAAATACCTAGAAAAAGCTGTCCTGGAGGGTCCTTCGCCAACAAGCGTAATTCCGCCTGATCAGGCAGCTGCGCTTTGATGACGGCGTGCGATCGCAGAGCTTCCGCTTGCGGCTGCGACCCCAGATGACAGCATGCCTGCCGCCAGGTGCTGCCAACTGTAGAGATTTCGATACGTATCGCTAGCAGCTGGAGTACCGTTGACATCCGTTGCCACTGGAGTTGTTTTCATTTAGATTTAGAGGCTTGCACGGGTAGCATGCGCAGGCTGCGATGCGCTGTTGCGGCCGTCATGCATCTGGCACTCGCCTCCTCGGGTGCTTGCTTTACAGCACGGCTCATGTCAGGGCATCAATCTACCTTGCACCAGCATAGTAGGGCAAATGTATACTCGCTGCCAGCGCGCAACTGCGCACTGTGCCCTAGCTCAAGACAAAACCCAGCTGCCGCTGGCAGAGCCACAGCGTCTATGTCGCTGATAGCACCCGACAACATGTGGGGGATGTACGCTGCAATTTCCTCCGCGGCGGCAGCAGGCATGGCTCTGGAGCGCACGAAAGTCGGCAGCGCACTCAGCGGCGCCGTGTGCAGCATGCTCATAGCATCGCTCCTCTGCAACGCCGGCGTCATTCCACCAACCGGCAGCCCTCACACCGCCGCTCTTCAGATCTTCGCGGTGAAGCTCGCGACGCCGCTGCTGCTGCTGGGCGCGGACCTCAGGAAAGTTCTTCGGGAGACGGGGAAGCTTCTGGGAGTGTTCCTGCTGGCGGCGGCGGGAACGGCGCTGGGTGCGACGGTGGCGACGCTGCTGCTGCGGCAGCAGTTGGCGGCGGTGGAGGGGGGCTGGCGTGTGCTGGCGGCGCTGGCAGCAAAGAACATAGGGGGAGGTGAGGAGGGGGGTGAAGTTGCGTTTGCATTCGCTCTGCCAGAGTGCAGCGCTCGCCGCAGCATTGACGCTTCTCATTGTGGATGAACACACCCGCATCTTCGAAGTGAGGCATTGTTGAAGTTGACGGGCGCGCGTCACCAACAAACCGCAACACTTGCTGTTCGTGAACGTGCACTTGACGCTGCATCACCGCTCAGCCTCAGGGCTCATCATTGCAGCGGCGGCTGAGCTGCTGCACGCCCCAGCGCTTGCTGTCCTGTGAATGTCTTGTATCACCACAACATGGCCTTGTAAACTTTCGATTGCATACCCTTGCACCATCGCAGCTGCTGACGCTGCATCACCGCTCGACGTCAGGGCTCAATTTTGTGGCTGCGGCGGACCTGCTACGCGTCCCATGCGCTTGCTCAAATTTACCGAAGCATTACAACATCGCGGTTGCAAGTCACCATTCCCGACCTTTCAATTGCCTACAGTACCCCTGCACCACCCCCGGTTGCTGACACCGCATCACCGCTCAACCTTGTGGCCGCGGCTGAGCTGCTGCGCTTGCTGCCCCGCAAATCCATCGAATCACTACAACATCACATATTCAGGTCACAGTAATCATTTCCCCGTTTTCGCGCACCCCTGCACGACCCTCGGTTGCTGACGCCGCATCGCATCAGGGCTCAACTTTGTGGCCGCGGCGGAGCTGTTGCACGTCCCAAGCGCTTGCTGTCCTGCGAATTCATTTAATCACTACAACATCGTGAATCGCAAGTCACAGTTTTCTGAACTTTTGTTGCCTCAGTACCCCTGCACCCCCCCATTTGCTGACGCCGCATCACCGCTCAACCTCAGGGCTCAACTTTGCAGTCGCGGCTGCGCTTGCTGCCCAGCGAATCGATCGGATCACTACAACATTGCAACCTCAGGTCACAATAAATCATTTCCTCTGCATACCCCTGCACCGCCCTCGGTTGCTGACGCCGCATCACGTCAGGGCTCAACTTTGTGGCCGCGGCAGAGCTGCTGCACGTCCCCAGCAGCGCTTGCCGTCCCGCAAACTTATCGAATCACTACAACATGGCACTTTCAGGTTACAGTTCCTAACCTCTCATTTGCCTACAGTACCCCTGCATCACTCCCAGTTGCTGATACTGCATCACCGCATCACGTCAGGGCTCAACTTCGTGGCTGCGGCTGAGCTGCTGCACGTCCCCAGCGCCGTCTGCGTGACCGCGCTCGCCGTGGACAACCTGCTTGGGCTGCTGTACTTCCCGCTGGTGGGCTGGCTGGGGCGCAACGAGCCGCGCGAACCGGACCCTGCAGTTGCTGCGGTGGCGGTGGATGACGGAGCACTGCCACCAGGTAGGTCTGCAGAGCGCTGACATGCTGCTGCTGTACTATGGCCACCATGACCACCGTGATCGAAGAGGTGAAATTGTAGACCAGCTAAACCCGACCCTGCAGTCGTCGCGGCGGCGGTGGTTGATGGAGCACTGCCACCAGGTATGTACGCATGCAGGGAGTGCACTGTTCAAGGCGCCACGCTGCTCAGGATATGCTGCTGCTGTACTGTGGTGGTGGTGATCAAAAATATGAAAATCGTAGACCAGCTGAACCCGACCACGCAATCGTCGCGGCGGAGGCGGCCGGGCGGAGCACTGCCATCAGGTACGTGTGCAGCGCACTGTGCACGTTGACATGCCGCTGCTGTACTGTGAACTTTTGTGTAGACCAGCTGAGCGCGACACGGCGCTTGGTGCGGCGGTGGTGGGGGGACGGAGCACTGCCACCAGGTGTGTAGGCATGCGGTGAGTGCACTGTTCAAGGCGCCATGCTGCTGAGGAGATGCGTTGAGCCCGGAGGTTTGCAGGGCACTGCTGCAAAGACACTCTGCACTGCACAGTGCTGGGTGGCTGCGCTTAGACCAGCTAAATTCGACACAGCAGTCGTTGCGGTGACGGCGGCGGGCGGAACACTTGCCGCACTGTGCACCTGCGGACACTCTGCTGCTGCACTGGACGGTGTAGCGCTGCCTCATTACCTGAACCTGACTGTGCTGATGGGCAGTGGCAGACAGTGCATTGCCCTCAGGAATGCGGAGCGCCATGTATTTGCAAGGACACCACTACCACGCCTGATCTATAATTTTCATACTCCATGTCCATCCCCCCCCCTGTCCTCGCAGACAAGGCGCGCGACCCCCCGCAATACCCCCTCCAAGCCACCTCGCGCGCGCTCGCCAATCAAGTAGTACAGAGCACCTCATGTACTCACGCCACATGCGAGGACACGATTGCCATGCCTCATATACACCTTCTGTGTTTGTTGTAACTTCATGGTCATTCCCTTTTGCCCCGCAGGCAAGGCGCAAGACCCCCCGCAAGACCCCCTGCAAGCCTCCTCCAGCGCGCTCGCGCTCGGCTTCTGCCTCGTCGCCGCCTCCGAAGCCCTCGCTGCGCGCTTCCTGCCCGACGGCGGCACCCTCATCTCCACCGCGCTGGCAGTTACACTCGCAACCGCCGCCCCGGGGGCGCTCGCCCCCCTCGTCCCCCCCGCCGAGCGCTTCGGCCGCCAGCTGCTCTTCCTCTTCTTTGCGAGCGTGGGCGCGAGCGCGGGCACCGTCGGTGCCGCCGCGCGCGCCGCCGGCGCCGCGCCGCTGCTGCTGTTCGGCGCCGTCATGTACGCCGTGCACCTGGCGGTGGCGGTGGGGCTGGGCGCGCGCGCGGCGGGGCTGCGCGAGGCGCTGGTGGCGAGCAATGCTGCGGTGGGCAACGCCGCCACCGCGAGCGCTATGGCGGCGGGCAAGGGGTGGCACTCGCTGGCGCTGCCTGCGCTGCTGGTTGGGACGCTGGGCAATGCTA
This sequence comes from Tribonema minus, assembly GCA_017506865.1. Classification (NCBI taxonomy): domain Eukaryota; class Xanthophyceae; order Tribonematales; family Tribonemataceae; genus Tribonema; species Tribonema minus. The sequence continues at coordinate 268,297 of JAFCMP010000323.1, read as the reverse complement.
TTGGGACGGCGGCGGGGGTGGCGCTCGGCGCGCTGGTTTTGCAGCCAATACTCGCGTCCGCGGGGCTGTAGAAGCTGTAGGAGGGAGGGTAGGTAGGCATCTATTACGTGCACTACGCAGGGCCGTAGAGGGGAGGGGGGGGGGGTAGTAGGTAGGCATCTGTTACGTGCACTGCATGCACTGTGTAGCGGAAGGGAGGGGCAGCGGGGCGTGACCTTAAGTTGCAACGCGGGCATGCATGCGCATGATGCGCAATGCCAAGTTGCGATCGAGCGAGCAGTCCATCTTGTGGTGGACTTCCACTCTCAATGAAAGGCTGCGATCACTTCTAAAGGCTGCGATCGCTTCTGACCGCACTGATGCATGTGCGGGCAATTTTGAAAGGTTGTGATGGTGCTTGATGCAAGCTTTCACGTCGTCACGGGTACTGCAGCACACCTTGGTCTTGCCCCACGTAACTATACATGCCTATGTTGGGGGAACTTCAAACCTGTGACTCTCCGCTGAACTCCAGCATCCACACAGCACCAACAGCAATCGACCCTGACCCAAACAGCCACCCACCATGCGCTCAGTCATGTCCACCTCTAAAAATTGCACCATGGAGCAGAGCGCAAAGTGATGATGTGGCGTTGAGACTCCGACTCAGACGAGAAGAGGAAACAAACAAGGGCGTGGCACCAAGTGCGACAAAGAAGGCATACGCCACAGTGCTCAGCGCGTAGGCAGACTTCACACGGCACATGTGCATGCTTGGCGAACAGGAACGTTTGCTCCTTCCTTCTGTCAGACTTCGCCAGCTGCTCCAGAAGCATGCAGGGCGTCCCTTGCTGTGATAAGTGCTGGAAGATGCATTGACCACGAGGCCATGGGGCACTGCTGGGCATCCGCCACACGCGCTCGCAAGCAAAGAACGAGCAAAGCCCCCGCATTCCAGCGCTGCGCGCAACATGCATCACATGACCGGACCACTATGAATGAATGAGCTTCCACAGCTGCGCGCAACATGCATCACATGAGCCCCAGCGGCGAGACCGACCAAACCCGCTCTCATCTCAGTCGTGTTGGTGCACGCAATGCAGTGCAAGAGGGGGCAAAGCAGGCAGCTCACAGGCGGTGCCCAATCGGTTCGTTGAGACGTTTGAAAAGAACGAAGCGCGCAGCACCGGAAGAAGCCATGCATTGACGAGGGGACGGCGTGATGCCGCTGCAATCTGTGATGCGGACCCTAAGCCTAAAGCGGAGCCTGAGAGTCGAATCAACAGGCACCGCATCTTTTTTTGTTTTCTTTTCCGGACTCACACCACCGCATAACTGTACGTCGAAGGCACGCCTACCGCGTGCACGCTGGCGTTGCCAACCCTACAGAGCGACCCACACGCAAACAACGCCCCCCCCTCCCCCTGTGTGCAGCGCGAACAACGCACCTCTGCCAGTCAGGGGGAGCGCGGCTCAGCCAAAACGTCAACATCAAAATAACCCCCTACCGCCCCCCGTGCCTCCTCCCCCCTTTGTACTACGCGCTTAATGCCTGCAACCTCCTCCCCCCTTTGTACTACGCGCTTAATGCCTGCAACCTCACTTGCTGTGTGTACGGCGTGGCGGAAGTCGGGCTCGCAGGACCGGCTACACATGTGTTTCTGGCCTGCCCCGGAGCGCCGAGCGTAAAAATCCGCACGCGGTAACACGGCGCAGCCTCCAAGGAGAGCCGCGGGTAAGAGAGTGACCTACTTGGACATGCTTGTGGGGAGTGCGGGGGGGGCTGTGTGCAAAGCTCGCGTGTAGGCAGCCGCTGCCCGTCCCAACGAGTAATGGATAGCGTACTACTGCTCAAGGCGGAGTTCGATGTGTGGTGTACCCGTGTGCTGTGGCGCAGATGTGTCACCAAACGGGGCTGGTGTAGGCATCAATGTGACGCCACCACGGCGCCGTGGCGGCTGCTCTCGTCTTCTGAAGGATAGACGAAAACCTGTGCCAGGTCCTTCCCGACGTCATCGGCGAACCGCACCTTGCTCGGATGCCGCGGAAGGCTGCCTTCGGGCCTGATCATGATCATCTCGTGATAGCATCGCCGTGCCATCGCCGCCAAGCATTGCTGAGAGCACAGTGCCAGAACCCCCACAACGGCGACCGCCGTCACCGTAAGCGAAGAGGCCGGAGAGGTCTGCATTCGTGCGTGTCCTGGCGAAGCTGGCTGTTATGTGGTTGTGAATCGAGATCTGGAGGTCCGCCTGAGGACACAGCAGCAGCAGTGTGCACCGAGTCAGTCAGTGCCACGTCTCTGGCGCTGTACAAGAAGTCCAATACCGACAGTTTGGCAATTCCGTTTTCGTTCTCATGGCCACCAGCCAGTTGCTCCTGACTAGGGCCTGCACATGCTCCAAGGGATCAGCGTCCGTCTGCCCGGCGCTTGATACTACTACATATGAGACACATGTGTATCTGGTCAGCACTTCAGCGCGCCACAGCTCTCAGGGTCCCTAAGGACATGGTTCTCGGACTTTCAACAAAGCAGAAGATTCGCGGGCTGCTGACTCACTTGCGCCTGCTTCTGCCTCCAGCTTGGTGGCCTGTAATGATCAGCGTGCTTCTGCGTCTTTCTGGTGACAGATGGTGCGTGCGTAGCGCGGCCAGCTAGCTTCAGAACCGTCGACGTCGCAGGCTCATGGAAGTCAGTTACAAACGGGGGGGGGAAAGGGGTTATGTGGGGAGGGGAGCTTCTTTCGCAGAAAAGCCCTTGCACATATGTGTGACAAATGCCTTCAAATGCAACTAAAACATTTTCATCGCTGACAGTTGATAGAACCGGTGCGCTGCAGCTCTGCAGTCCCCCAAGATCTGCGGCCGCATCTTCCTTGGGCTTTGGTCAACAAATTCCAAGCTTTGTATAAACTGTAAATGCGTGCATGTGCAGCGGCAATGGCATGGATTAAGCAAGATGTGGGACAATGGATGACTTGGAGCTGCTACACGCAGACCACGGCGATGACGTGCAGCACAGTGCCTGGGCGCCGCTGCCGCCAGCGCCCTTGTAGATGTGCCACCGTGTGACTGGCAGCACCGCAACGTAGGCCTTTGAGACCTGGCTGGGTGCCACCGTATCTGCTTAGCGGCCAGCCATGAGGCAGCTGTACGGCATCATCAACATCACAGCGCTCAGCATCTTGGCGCACGGCACTGCGCGCTGTCGTCAGCGGTGGCGGCAGCAACGCTGGCGGCGGCGGCGGCGGCGGCTGCGGTGGCGCGACGGCGACGGACAAGAGGGTTGGGCCATGGCTCTTGAAACTCGCTGCGCCAACTTGTTCAATGCGCAGTGTTGAACGCACAGTGTGCACATATGGTCGCTGCCAACGCCGCGCGCATGCCGGCGTACGTTACGAATGGCATGTTAGCACTCAGGCTGCTGCGGGCGGGTAGCGACGTCATGCGCGCAACTGACGTGCGTGTGCTGGGGCGAGGCGGCAGTCTCAGTGCGGCAGCTGCTGATAGTTTTCTGAAGACAAATGCACATGTGGCTGCAGCTGCACTGCGACGAGGCAAGCTTGCTGGGCGCCACCGCCATGTCTGCTATGTCGACAACGGCCCCCTTGTCTACATCACCCGTAGCGCAGTGATTGCCAGTGGTACGTACAAATGTCAAGTGATGATGCATGTGCAGTGACACTTGCGTGCGCATGCTTGCTTTGATTGGGGCTGCTGCTGTCGAAGTGCAGCACTTCACAAGAAAGCGAAGATACCTATTCTTGGGGTAAGTCTGTCCCATGATAATTTCGTTACCCCCCCCCCCCCCCCCCCCCCCCCCCCCACCACCCCACGGGCCCACCCCGATTAACAACGGTTGAGTCCGATTTGCCAGATCCCAGTGAGACGCCAGCGCGACTCCAGTGGCGAGTGGGCTGGGGACAACTGGCAATTCTTTTGCACCTGCTAGAGGTTTCGCGAGAAAGTGGGGAGACAATGGCACCCCTCGTGTGGACCAAGCATCAACGCACACACTCATTGGCACTGTGCAGCAGAACCTACGCGACCGCAGGGCTCTCGAAGACCGCAAGTTCCGCGAGTTTGTTTTCCCAACACTGTGGCCAACAGGCTGGCTGAGGTTCAAAAAGCACACTCAGTCGTCACACTTTGATGCAAGGACACTAAGCAGCAAAGCGATCAAACATGACGCGAGCGCTTTCGACCGCAATCATCGCCATCCTTGGCCTGGCGGCGAAGTGCTCGGCCAATGGTAAACTTAGTTGCGATACGGGCTGTCCCACCACCTGGGACCCTGTCTGTGGCGCCGGTGGCGTGACCTATGCCAACAAGTGAGTGCTGCCTTTCATCGTTTTGGCTGTCATCAAGGGGGGGGTCTACTAGCTGTCATCGTGTGCTCGGAATGGTGCCCCAAATGTTCTTGTTCGGGGGCTAATCAGCAGCAGGCACTAAATCAGTGCCATACAGACTTGAGCATATTGCAGAATACGTATCACTGGCTGCAGGCAGCTTTTGTGTGATGACGCGCTGCTTATGGTGCTCACGCTCATTCATGAAAATGCAATTGTCACCGTGCGTGATGAAATCCTGGTATTGGCCTACCTACGTATTGTGCCTTTGCTACCACTCGATTTTTTCCAGCTGCATAGCAGAGTGCCAGGACATAGTAGTGGCCAGACAGGGGGCGCGCGAAGGGGCCCCTAGCTCTAGGCAGCTGAGCAGTGGTGACGGCAGCGCTCCACCCAAGCCGAGACGTGTAAGAGAGGATGGCATCGTATCTCAGAAGGTGAGAATGGGTTGCGGACATATTGTGTGCTTGGTCTCAAATGCATCACTTTAATCAATCCCATCAACAAGCAGGTTCCTTGAAGCAATCAGTACGTACTTGAAAACTTCATTATTGAACCTTGCAGCTTTCGCTCTGACTGCCGCGGACGTCGGCTGGCCTGCACGCAACTTGAAGCATTTCAGCCATTGGTGCAGGATTAGTGACAAGTCAAGCCTTGTGTCACAGTAATGCGGAAGGAGCGGCTGGGATGTTATGTGGCAGTTACTTCATGCTCAGCAGCACATGGCTTGTATGACTTGAGCTGTGAAAATGTTGATTTTGAACCTCCGCAATGATCTACGTACATGTGCTGACATTAACCTCGACTGTAACCCTAACCCTAAATTCTTGACCCTACATATCCGCTCACCCTCTTTTCGCCCCCATTAATCAAAAAAGAAGTACAGTACACACACAGATATAAGCGAAGCAGGCAGGTAGCTAAATGCATAAGTTCGGTACGCTTACCTTGACACTAACCCTAGATGTAATTTATAACCCTAGTCTGCGCCCCATCGCTCCGCGGCGCGGGTCATGGATCGCTTCAAGAACGAAGGCTTCGTGCTCTCCGCCTTCGAATCCTTCGCAACCAAGCCATTGCCACGTGCGCTTCCATCCAACACCACTGGCAACAAGCGCAAGATGCTCAACAACAACTTCGACAACAACTTCAAGGCTGCATCCCCTCCGCGCAGCGCCGTGAGAGTGACACGCGAGGGATATGTATACAGAACCACCCCCCTGCGCACACCCCCAGCGCTCAACGTCCCAGACTTTGTGCCCGCACGCTCCTTGCAACATCACAATGATGGCAGTGGTGGCGTCGGCAATGCTGGTGGTGACGGCGGCAGTGGCAGCCGCAGCCTGCGTGAGCTGCTGATCTTCGGTACTGACAGCCGCACAGAGATTACCGACCCCGCAGCGCAAGAGCCGTATTCCGCCATAGGCCAGCTCATCAGCGCATACAACGCCACCGATGACGAGGCGTTCCTGTGCTCGGGGACGCTGGTGGGCACCGACGCGGTGCTGACGGCGGGGCACTGCGTGTACGGCCTCGATGCGGATACGGGTGAGCTTCAAGTTGAAGTTGAGGTGCCTGTGTGGTGCGCACAGAGACCGAGCGGCGACAGACTGCGCTGGTGTTTTTCTGACGCATAGGACCACTGGTGGCAAGGCTTCTTGGCGGGCCAGTGAAAGTGCCTTGAAGTGTTAGCATTGAAGTTGGAGTTGTGCTGCCGCCCTCCCTTTCTCATCATGCAAGCTTCACCATCATCTGACCTTAGATGTATGCACTTGGCTAATTTATCGATGTTTGACAGGGTGCTTGCGCATCCGATCTCAGACGGCCTGCTGCTCTCATATGCACTCAGCAGCCATCACTGCGCTGCCGCCAGTGCCTGCTCTCACCCTAGACTTCAGGTCAAGGCTTCAATCAGGGTTCCGGTTAGTGATGAGGTACACTTAGGGTCAAATCAGGGTTAATGCCAGGGTAAGGGTTAGGTTCGATGACAGCCATGCCTCAACGAACGCACACCCTGTCGTCATCATCCCCCCTGCTCACTTACCCCGTGGCCCCCCCTCCTGCTACTGCGGCACTGTGCAGGCGAATACGCCTTCATGAGCGCTGCCATCTTCAACCCGTCCCTCATCGGCGACGATGCTCCCTTTGGCACCTTCCCCATCCTGTACCAGACGACGTTCTCCGAGTGGACCGACTCCGGCGCTGAGGACTTCAACTTTGACATGGCAGTGCTCAGACTGGATGTGGCCCCCGACACCGGCCGCAGCGCGTTTGACACCATAGGGTAAGCGGCAAGCGCGTGGCAAGTCAGCTTGAACTTTGTGCTTTGTTTTGCTGTGCGCAGGGGGGTCTGAGGGTGGTGGCCACAATATGTTGATGAGGCGCCGCGACGCACTGTTGCGCACAAATGAACCTCGTCAGCAGCGTAGTGTTCAGCCTGGGAGCCTCAGTGCACCATGTGCTTGTGGAAGTACATTCGAAGCATGTACTGAAGTACATTCGCAGATGCCAATCATCTGGGCTTTTTCGCGCCCTGAGCGAGAATTAATAAAAAGTACATTCGCAGTACATACTTCGAAGTACATTATCCCTGCCGCACATGTTGAGATCAAGAGCACCATTCTTCAAAGTAGAGCAGAGGTAAAGTCTCCACGTGGTGCTCTGTAATCAAATATGCCGTGAAACCGACTGGCAGACGCATGCACAACCGCACAGACGCAGAGCATGCTCAGCAGCCCTTTGATCATTTCCTGCGTACACTAGTGGTGCAGCTCGAGAGATCTCGTGCGTCCCCCTAAACCCCCCCCTCACCACACACGGCTACCACATGGGCGTGAGCAAGGACGCATGCAGCATGCCCGCCCTGAAACAGACTGGCAGACGCATCGACAAATTCACAAATGCAGAGCATGCTCAGCAGCTGTTTGATCGTTTCTGTTCATATTAGTGGTGCACCGACCATGAAATCTCGTGCGCCCCCCTAAACCCCCCCTCTCACTGCGCGCAGCTACCACATGGGCGTGAGCAAGGACGCGTGCAACATGCCCGCCGTGAAGCTGAGTGGCTACCCCGGGGACAAGAACAGCACCATGTGGGCCTCTGGCACATGCAGCGACATCAATTACAGCTGCGGTGGTGGAACGGCTATCACCAACTGCGACTGGGTCGAGGGCGACTCCGGCTCCGCCTTGTTCGGCGATGCGGGAGCGGATACTGGCACTCTGGTGAGTATGGTATGTATGTAGGGTAGTCAAAGCAATGAGGGTCAGGGTTGGGTTAGGGTTAGGGCAACCCTAAGTAAAGACCGCAATCAGGGTTAGGGTTGGGGTTAGCGATCAGGGTGAGGGTTGGGGTTAGGGCAACCCTAAGTAGTGACCGCAATGCATCTAGGCAGTGACAGCTATGCGTGCAGGCAAAATGGGCGCACTTCAAACTTTGAGGCCATGCGCAACAGCGCTGGTCTACTGAAACCAATGCTGTGCACCTACAAGTATCAAGCACAAATATGATGCTTGTTGGGGGCTCACATGCATGTACGTACATCTGCAATTCAGACAGCATCTGCATCCCGCATAATTCCGGTTCAAAGCAACTTATTGGATGAGCGGTGCTAATGCTGGTCGCCAGCTACTTGAGTATATGTAGTATAAGCTCGCGCTTACGAATAGTTGTGATGCCGCACACTTGCCTCCATGAGCCCCTACACGAATTTTAACCTTCCTTAAACATGCTACTTGGTGAGAGGTGAATACGCCAACGTCCTCTGAGGCACAACTGACACTTTGTCAGGACCTGTTGCTACTGTGTGCCGACACTCAAAGGACTTATTAATAGGTTAAAGCTGGTAGGTAACCCTGACCCTGCGCTGCCACGCGCCAACATGCACACAACATTACTGATGCAAAGGGACGAGCGCTGCTGATGCTCAGCTAGTCGTCCAGCTAGGTAACCAAAGGGCCGGCTCATACTCACACATGGTTGTTGATACCACACGCTCGCCTTCATGACCCCCAACATGAATGTCAACTTATCTTGCACGTCCCACTTTGCAAGAGGCGCATGCCAACATCTTCTTAGGCACAACTGACACTTTGTGTCTGGACCTATCGCTGCCGTGTGCTGATACGCACAACACGGGCGTGGCCTACCCCTCACCTGAACCCTGTCCGTAACTGTTGCTCAATGTGACGTGCAGACACGCTCAACGCCATGACTTCATACTAATGTATGCTCATGTTCCATGCTGTTTCATATGCACCTGCAACTCAGGCGTATGGCGTGGTGAGTCACCACACAGTGCCGGGCGGCGCAGGTTTAACTGCCAGTACCGTGAGCTCCGGCGCATGGCCTGACGTGTACAACAGCCTTACCATGATGACCGCCGATAAGTACGATGATGTGTACTCGTGGATCACGTCACCGCTGGCAGAGCTCGAACAGCGTTAGCCAGTGGAGAATGAGATGTCTTACAGCAAGGCCATTCGCAGTGCCGCCGTAAGGCAGACAGGGGGGGGGGGGGGGGGGGAGGGGGGCAGCTTGAATAGCGATAGCCAGCGGAGAGTTTGAATGAGAAGGGGGGGGGGGGGGGGGGGGGGGGGGGGTTAATATTGTCAGAAAAATTGGTGAGTAGAGACGGTGGCGGAGTAGGCATGAACTGCAGTTGAATTTTGAGAGGCTTTCTGTAGTGGCACCACACTCCAGAACGAGCTTCACGTGCTGCCTGCTTCAAGTTGTAGCAGTCGCGGCTCGAGTGTGACAGTGTCACCACGTGTGTGTATGCATAGTATCAGAGAGAGCTTCATCCAGTCTCATACCTCAAGTTGACCCTGAGCCAGCTTTGAACTCAGTTGACAACGATAAGCAGCTACTGCTGCATGTAGGACACCGCGGCAGTCTGTCCCTTGGGGCTGAGCCATGCTGCGAGTGGCAGTGCCTACATTTGTGGCCAGTCCAGGTGTGCTGCCCTGTTGGGCTTGAACACATGCTATGTCTCCACGGATGACTGAAACTGTGGGGCTTGTGAGAGGGTCAGGGTTAGGGTTAGGGTCAGGCTGCGGCTGTAGGGAGGCCACAGATGGACCCTGTCTCACTCAGCACTCAAAAATATACTTGGGCTGTACTTCACACGGAGGACTGACACAGATGTTCAGTCATGTAGTCAAGTGATTGTTACTACTGCCTGCCTCGCATGCCCGCCAGACTGGAGCATATTCAGATGGTTGCTTGTGCATCAGATCTCAGCAGCTTTCGCCTCCGCGTCCCAATGCTACCAAAATGACCTGATTGCTTGCCAGAGTGGCAAGTTTGTAGCAATTCCGATTATAGTGACCAGAAGTGGGTCTGTTTGGCGGCCTCTTGGTCGCGGCAGCACCGCTTGGGGACAGCTGTGGGCTTCGCTGCCCGCATTTGTGCCTGTGCCTCAAAGCAGGCAACGTCCACCATGAACAGCTGGCGCGTCACGTCGGCGTAGCCGGTGACCAGAAAGGCGTCGGCAGGCAGCACAGTGTCTATTGTGCGATGCCTCGGAGACGCCAGGAAATTTGCACATGAATGCATTGAAGTGCTCCTCAGTAGTGTTCATGGCTGTAGCTGCAGATGAAGTCCCGCAATTGAATGTGCGGTATTTAGCTCATTAACTAAGCAGCGCGAAGTACGTCTCGCGCTCTTCAAAACTAAGGCTGCTCACTTGCACATGGGCACACTCACATCATGACATCATAAAGAGTTGCTTAAGCTCCGCCTCAATTGGCTTTTGTACCGGTGAGGCATGGTGCGCCTCCGTAGCTCGACCTGATATGCACAACATTGCACTACAGCTGGACGCTGGAAGTCGCAGCAGCACAAAGTAATATTATCCTGCTTGAGACAAAGCTGTAGCAGATTTTAATCGTGTCGTGTACCCTGCAACTAGGCGCAGCAGCGCGGCTAGCCTGCGGCAGTTTCGTATGCCAGGATCATTGGGCGGTTGGCAACTTCACCGGCTTTGGGGGGCCGTCGAGAGAGACTGCACACAAGCATGCGAGAAAGATAGATACAGCTTTCAGTTATTGCTGTGGCAGCTGCTCTGGTTTCTTGCCGCACGCCTGAATATTGGGGGTCATTATAGTGCACCAGGGGCGAGTCACCAGAAGGATGTGAAAAATGATGCGAGATTTCTAGCAAGTGCTGGGTGGCGCGTTGTGTGAACGTTGCGGTGGGAGCACAGCACTTTCGATCAGACCCACGCCCACACTCCTGCACACGTTCTGCAGCTCAAAGTATGAGCAAGACTTTGCTCGGCACCAGCCTCGCCGCGATCCTGTGTCGCCTGACGGCCGCTGGGACGCCCCGTGGCAACTTCGACTGTGATGTCGGCTGCAAAACATCGTGGCAGCCGGTGTGCGGCGCTGGCGGTGTGACCTTCGCAAACGAGTGAGTGCACGCCCCTTGTCTTAAGCATCACGTCGGCAGTCACGTGCTTGCCGCCTGCTAGTGCTGTCACCGAGTGTCAACGGATTGCGAGCGCAAGAGGGCCTCAACCATATTCCCTATGCTATCTTGCTTGCAGCTGCATTGCCTCATGCCAGGACATGACGGTGGCCAGGACAGGGACACGCGATGAGCCCACTACCAGGCAGCTGGGCAGTGGTACCAGTGCTTCACCTAAGCCTAGCCGCATCAGAGTGGATGGCTGAGTGTCGAGAAAGGCAAGTGCGAATTCCTCAGCATGATTTGATTGTCATGTGTTGTCAACAGCTCCTTGTAAAGGCTAGTACACTCTGCAGCGCTGTACGCACATCATGTACTTTTTGATTAATTCTCGCTCAGGGCGCGAAAAAGCCCAGATGATAGGTGCCCAGCTTGCTGTCAGAATCCACATGCGTCTGGTCACATTAGGTACTTGTCATGCTTAGGAGCAAATGCGCGAGCAAGTCTACAACAGCTCCATGCCATCCCCTTCATCGCTTTGACCGCGCATCTGTTGCCTTCATCATGCAATGGCACAGGTCATGGACCGCTTCAAGGGCGAAGGCTTCGTCCTGTCCAGCTTTGTGTCATTCGCCCCCGCCGAGCAACAAGACGAAACTGCCAAAGCCCCCAAGGCGTCCGCGCCGCAGCGCATGCCGCGTGCTCCACGTCAGTGCGATGCTGAAATGCTGCAGGCCGTGCGAGTGACACATGAGGGACACGTCTACAGGACTACTGCGCAACGTGAGATGCCGAAGCCGGCCGTCGCAGATTCCATGCCTGCTCGCTCTGCGCGGCGTGGCAGCGGCAGCGGCGGCAGCAGCAGCAGCGGCAGCAACAGAGGCGGTAGCGGCAGCATTAGTGGCAGCGGCAGCGGCGGCAACAATGGCAGCGGCAGCGGCGGCAGCAGTGGCAGCGGCAAAGACGGCAGCGGCAGCGGCAGCGGCAGCGGCAGCGGCAGCGGCAGCGGCAGCGGCAGCGGCAGCGGCAGCGGCAGCGGCAGCGGCAGCGGCAGCGGCAGCGGCAGTGGCAGCGGCAGCGGCAGCGGCAGCGGCGGCAGCAGTGGCAGCGGCAAAGACGGCAGCGGCGGCAGCAGCAGCAGTGGCAGCGCCAAAGACGGCAGCGGCGGCAGTGGCGGCAGCGGCGGCGGCGGCGGCAGCAACGGCGCAAGTGGCGGCACTGCTCCCCCTCGCACGCTGCGGGAGCTTCTGGTGTTCGGCACTGACGACCGAACGCGGATAGAGAACCCCGCAGCGGCAGAGCCCTATTCCGCAATTGGGCTGCTGCAAAGTGACAATGACACCATGCCCGACAGCGTGTTCCGGTGCTCTGGCACGCTCGTGGGAGAGGACGCGGTACTGACGGCGGGGCACTGCGTCCACGACGTCGACGCGGCGACAGGTGAACTTCATGTTGAAGTTGATACGTTGTACACAGCCTGTGTCTGGTGCAGGCTGCCTGTGTTGCTGAGAAGGTGACAGGATGCCTGTGAGTACCGTGGTCAAAGAGGTGACACTGTTGTTGTGAAAGACGGAAAAGGCAGGGCATGTGTTGTGTGAGCGCTACCGGCTGCCTTTGCTGCTAGCTTGGTGAACATGGTGATGTTGCACATTGTAATAAGCAGTAAATGAAGAAGCCATGCTCCTTAGCGTGCCATTGACAAGATGCTAAATGAAGAGCGCATAGTACGTACTTCTTAGTACATAAGTGGGTCCGTTTGCGCGTTGCTGAGGGAGTGATAAGATAATCGCACATGAGAGTGAAGAAGGCACATGCGCTTAATAAGGGATGGCGCAGCAAAAATCATCTGAGTATGTGACTCGAGCATGCAATTGTGGAAGCATCGGCAGTGCGCGCCACATTATGCTCTCAGTAATGCGCTACTGCCATGAGAACGCCTGACACATGTCCTTCTCTTGCTGCCTGTGCTGTTTTTTTTTTCCCTTCACACTGGCAGGCGAGCCAGTATGGAAGTCCTTCGCTTCGTTCATACCTGCCGTAGCAGGTGGCAGCGCTCCTCCCCCCTTTGGCTCCTTCCCCGTCCTTTACCAGACGAGTTTTGCGCGCTGGACCGATGCCGGAGACTGGGACTATGACGTGGCAGTGCTCAAGCTTGGTGTGTCGTCCACCACCGGCCTCAGCGCATTCGACACTACTGGGTGAGTGTGTGTGCTGCGATGGCTTTCATCATGAAATTTTTCAAGGTGCAGACATGGTCTTCCTTATTTCGCAGTCAGAGACGTTTTTTGCTGGCTGCCTGCCATTCATAGGAGGAAAATAGTTTGGATGTGAATATTCTCGCGCCAGAAGTGAGAATTCATGAAAAGTACAAATGCAGTTTCTGGTAGCAAGCTGGGCTTTCACCATCTGGACTCTTCCGCACCCTAAGCGAGAATCAGTCACAAAAACAAAGGGCAAGCAGTTACAATTTCCGTTTTCAAAGCTTGACCAACATGTATTAAGTCCTGATCCTGAATGCATCGCACACATGGCGCATTGAGCAAGTCGCCAACCTCATGAGTTCATGTGACATTGCGGTTGCCTGATCGTTTGACCAATATCTGCACACGCATTATCAGCAGGGGTGCACACTGCAGCAGACCCAGGCCATGCATCACAGTCAGGCATTAGAGTCATGCACCAGAGTCATGCATCATAGTCATGCATCAAAGTCTCAGTTGTTACTGCCACAGACCCACATATTTCTGTCACACATTTATTGCGCCATACCACACCCTGTCGTGTATTCCGGCCGCGTGTATTCCGGCCGCAGCTACCACATGGGAGTGAGCAAGGACACCTGTGACATGCCCCCCGTAAGAGATGTCGGGTATCCCGCTGACAAGGGGTTCACCATGTGGGGCTCTGGCATCTGCAAAGACATTGATTACACGTGCGGCGATGAATCGGCCGCCAGTAACTGCGATGTCGTCGTGGGGGACTCGGGATCGGCGCTGTTTGGCGACTCTGGGTCAGAGTCAGGCAACTTGGTGAGTCGCTGCACAATCGCGGTGTGAAACATGTGGTGGTGCTGTGTCGCCAGCAGTATGTTCAACTTGCCATACTCCTGTATCGCTTGCAGGCGCTATTGTGTTGTGGTACAACCTCATGAGTACCAGTAGCTGCCATTCATGTGTGAAGTGCCGCCGCACCGTATTCGTAGTTGTGAATCAGTATGGCACTGCCAGGCTTGAAGTATGAGTTCAAGTATCTTGAAGTATCAGCTTGACAATTGCTATACAGAGCGCATGCTTGACAGCGACCCAACTCATGCTTGAAGTACAATGCCCGCTTGATCTTACTATTGTGAATTAGCTGATGCATTGAATTTCATGTTTTTTAAGTTCTCACATGTGAATGCATGTTCAGCAAGGATAGGAAAGCTTGACCCCCCATTTGTCAACCGCTGCACGCATGCGGCTTTTGATGCTGCTATTCTGCGCGCTGCTGTCTCATGCCACCACTACTGTTGCCGCTGGCCTCCTGCAATCAGGTGTACGGCGTTGTGAGCCATGGCCTGTTACCAGACGACCAAAGCGGCAGCACTGTCAGCTCTGGCCGCTACCCTGCCCTAGTCAACAGCTTCGCCATGATGACAGCAGACAAGTTTGACTGTGTCCACCCTTGGGTGACGGCACCGCTTGTTTGCCCTCTGAGCTTGACTCTTAGTAGTATGTAGATGCATCACACATCGTTTCCTATGCGGCGTTGGTCATGTCGAGCGTCACGGTTTAGTGTGAAGTTGATGAAAAGTGAAGTTGGTGGAAGTGCAGCACGATGGCTGAGCATTGCAGTCAATGCCTGTACATAAGCCATGCAGCGCACACATTCCATCATGTTGATGCTCCAGGAGTGAGCGTCGTGATGAGGTGAACTTGAACTCATGCTGAGTATTGCTACGCAAGTTGCAGTAGCCTTTCTTGAGTTGGTGACAAGCGTGTCACTGATACATGTGGTGGAATGTGTAGGTGACAGCACGTACACAGCAAAAGGTGATGAGCAACGTTCAAGGCTCTGCGCAGCAACTCTGCACGCAGCACACATGTGTATAGGGGACGTGCGGACCTTGTGACGCATCAACCCATTCTATGTTGTGTACGTTTGATGTTGGTAGTTCAAGTATAACTTCCGTGCCATCGTTGTACAGAGGCAAGCGCACATGAATATACGAACGCACTAGCATGCGAACACACTTGCACCTGCACATTCCCTGGCCTTTCGTTTACCTACGTGCCCGCGGCTGCTGCTGCTTGAAAAGCATCATGATTGTGCATACCGAGAGGAGGAAGAGACACGCATGTGTTCAGATGATTGCTGAGCGTTGTGACCAAATTCGATGCGCAACGCTCATCCATGACATAGTTGGTGAGCATTCTGTATAGGGAGAGCAACAGGCATGGCATGGCATGACTAGACTACACATGGGCGGTTCGCCTGAAGTTGCGCAAACCAAACACGCACACGCTGTGGTACAGTTCTATATACATGACGTAATGAGGTTTATCCAGCTCAATCAGGGGACACGCAGGCATGCGCAATGAAACACACAGCAAATGATGACAAGCACGTAGAAAGTCAAGGCAACAGCAGCAGCGACGTAACAACATCTGCAAGGTACAAGAGCACAGAGTCTATGCAACCACACACGCCGGGCTGGCTTACCAGCAGCGAAGCTGCTAGCAAATGCCAACTGCTCGGACGACGGAGCCTCGGTTTCAAAGAAGCCCCTACAGGCTCTACTGTAGTGCCATACCTGTTTCACAACGATCTGCATGCAGTGAGTGTAGCAGTTTCAGCAACACCAAATCCCCCGGAAGCCCCCATACCCCCCCCCCACCAGATACACCGTGGATACACCGTGTAGTGGTGACGATGCCCATGCTTCCATGAGCACTGCAACATACGGCAGCGCTAACTGATCGCTGCTGTACCCTGTTGCGCGCCGTATTACCTCCCCCCCCTACCCCTTGAAACACCCCACTTTCCCCCTTCATGTGTCCGCGCTCTGTACAATGTTGCCTTGTCTGAGGCTGGGCCATGCGTGCCGCCTTCATCACCATATTGGCGCATTGGCGAACGCGCACTGCCAATGCCTCCAGCGCTGCCCCCCCAGCGCGTCCATTCAGTGGGTCAGCAACGTGTTCGCCACTGCTGCCCCCTGGGCCCCCCTCCCCTCCCCCTTTCTCAACCCCCTAGATGGTTCTCCCTACAGTTGGCGCAATAGAGGGCTCCCCTCCCCTTTTTCAACCCCCAAGATGGTCCTCCCTACAGGACGCAAGTAGAGGGGGAGTCCCAGGGGACGTGCATCACTTGTGCATCCAGGCAGGCTCCGTGAGGTGCTTGCCGCGGCCCATGCCGTGACCTATGTCCGCTGGCGCGGGCGCAGCGGGCTGCGCGGTAGAGTCTTCTTCGTAGTCCTCACCGAAAAACTTGTCCACTATGGCCGCCGCCTGAGAGCATGAGCAAGGAATGGTGCAGTTGCCACATCAGGTGAGAGACAGTCCGACTAAATGTTATTGTTGGTGGACTCTGCAAGCGACTTGGGGCTAGGGTTGGGGTTGAGGCTAGTGCTTGTGCGCCGCCGCGACTTAGGGTTAGGGCTGCTGGCGCGGGGGCAGCGGGGGGCGCAGTGGAGTCTTCTTAATAGTCATCACCGAAGAACTTGTCCACAACGGCCGCCGCCTGATGAGAGCATGAGCAAGGCATGGCGCAGTTGTTACGTCAGGTGAGGGATCGACGCAAACAACGCCCCCTCAGTCATTGACTTCAACTTTGCTTGTTGCGAGAAGCCTCAGCGCTCATCGACGGCCACACAACAAGATTGCAAAAAGGGGTGCTTCTTTGTAGACTATGCGTGCGTGACCTGAGCACTGATGGCTGACCCTACACGGTATGCGTGTGCATATACATGCCGCCTGAGCGCTGCTGGCTGGATCTGCAGTGTATGCATGTACTTTTATTAATACCGCTTGGGGCGCGAAAGCCCTTTCGTTTTGTGGATTGAACGTGCACTCAATGCAGCACTCCTTCATGTACCTCAGAGTACCAGCGCTGATGATGATGACGGCTGCCTCAACAGTACACATGTATGTATGTAAGTGTGCATACATCTGTCACCTGAGCACTGATGGCTGGATCTATGGGCCCCTAGTGCAGCTCGTCAATCGCTCTACAGTACGCACGGATGTATGCATGTATGTATGTATGCATACATCTGTCACCTGAGCACTGATGGCGGGATCTACAGGCCCGTAGTGCAGCTCATCGATAGCCTCCAACCCTCTCGCGCGTTCCACGGTTTGATCAGGGTTCGATCAACTAAGTGTATAGGCGAGCTCAGTATGTATGAAAACGAATCAAAAGATTGTAGAGCTCTAGGTGACAAGAGATGGTTAGCCGCAAGTGCCTTCCACCAATGACCGTGGTCGCCGCTGTTGCAGTCAATGTATGTATGCATCTGTCACCCGAGCACTGATGGCTGGATCTACGGGCCCGTAGTGCAGCTGGTCGATGGCCTCCAGCCTCCAGCGCGTTCCACGGTTTAGTCAGGGTTTAATGAACTAACTTTATAGGCGAGCTCAGTATGCAAGTATGCATCTGTCACCTGAGCACTGATGGCGGGATCTACGGGCCCGTAGTGCAGCTCGTCGATGGCCTCCAAGCCTCCAGCGCGTTCCACGGTTTAATCAGGGTTTAATGAACTAACTTTATAGGCGAGCTCAGTATGCAAGTATGCATCTGTCACCTGAGCACTGATGGCGGGATCTACGGGCCCGTAGTGCAGCTCGTCGATAGCCTCCAGCCCCCCCGCGCGTTCCACAGCGCGCGATCCCTCAGGAACGCGCTCGCAGACCAGTCTCACGTAGGAAAGCGCCACAGCAACTGTCTCCATGTCGGGCACGCGGAGCAGCGCCACAAAGGCGGCCAGAACGCCGGGTTCTGCTGTAACAGCCTGCACAGCACGAAGCGGAGCGATGGGATCGCGTGAGGGTGTGCGAGAGCTGAGCGTTGCTGACCGCAGCGTAGAGCACTCGGTCTGGTGTGCAGCAGCGTGATAAGGTGCAAGTCGGAAGGGGAGCATGGGGTGGTGTGAGGGATGTGATGTGGTCGCGAACTGAGCGTTGGTGACCACAGCGTAGAGCACATGGTCTGGTGCGCAGGAGTGTGATGCGGTGCAAGTGCGAAGGGGTGCAGGGCGCGCATGACGAGCGTATTGCGGCCCGGGGCCGTTGTTCCGTTAAGCCTGCAATGTGCGTGCGGTGATGCCTTCATGCTGCAGTGATATAAGTAGAATCAGATGGCAAGCAAGCCTGCTGAGCCCTGCTGCTGGTCTGACAGTGTCATCCCATGAAGCTCGGCCCAGAGCATAATTTTAATGACGAACATCAAGACCGGGGTGCGTCACCTGCAGCGCCTGCTAAGCGGCATCGGCGACAATGTTCCACACTAACCCAATGCCCAACCCTAGGCCAACACTTGACCTTTCTTACCCTACAGTTGAACTTCAAGGGTGGGGGGAGCGTCACCTGCAGCGCCTGCTGAGCGCCGGCGCTGCTGGCGGCGGTCGGCGACAAAGCTCCACACGGCAGCCATTACCAATCTCATGTGGCCTAGCCATAACAAAGGTCGACCCTATTCAACCCTAGCGTCAACAAAAGTTGGAGGGTGGGTGCTAGCACCAAGTTGAAGTTTGAGGAAGCGGAGCGTCACCTGCAGGGGCCTGCTGAGCGCCGGCGCTGTTGGCGGCGTCGGCGACGATGTTCCAGCCCGGCCACTCTCAGTCCTTGCGTAGCCTAGCCGATCAATCAAGGCTGACCCTATTGACCGTAGGGCCATGAAAGACGTTTTGGTGCTACACAGCACGAAGTTTGGGTCACCTGCAGGGCTTGCTGAGCGCTGGCGCTGTTGGCGGCGTCGGCGACAATGTTCCACACGGCGGCCAACCCTACTGAATGCTCGCGACACGAACGAAAGTTGGAGGGTGGGTGCTAGCACGAGCTTTATGTTTGGGGAAGCGGAGTGTCACCTGCAGGGCCTGCTGAGCACCGGCGCTGTTGGCGGCGTCGGCGACGATATTCCACACGGCGCGCGCCGCCTCGCGCTGCAGGTCAAACTGGCCGCTGCGCAGCAGGTCCAGCGTCGGTACCAGGAAGCCTGCTGCTAGGACGGCGTCGCGGCAGGATGCGTGCCCGCCCACGAGGCTAGACACGAGCCACGCCGCTTCCTGAACGAACGGTAGCGGTTGAGCGTTGAGAATTGAAGAAGAAACAGGGACAGGTATTTGAGACTATGTAGAGTGCTTCAGTATGCAGCCTGCACACTTGAAATGGCGTCCGGCATGATGTGTGGCCCCCCACCAGGCTGGACACGAGCCACGCCGCTTCCTGCGCAGTGGATTGGGATAAAGGTTGAGTGTTGGAAAGTGAAGAAGATGAAGAACATGGAGAGGTATTCGGAACCCGAGTGGTTCAGTATGCAGCATGCACACTAGAAAAGGCGTCGCGAAATGATTCGTGGCCTCCCACCAGGCTAGACACGAGCCACGCCGCTTCCTGCAACGGCCGTGAGGTAGTAGAGTCAGGGCTTGGGGGAGTACTCAGATAAGCGTGCTTCGTGCACACTTGACAAGGTGTGGTGCGTGATAAAAGGCGTTGCGGCTCCAGGATGAGGGTCAGTGTGAGGCCCAATCTATCAACATGTGCCCGCACAGCAGCGCAAATCGCGAGAGCGCCGCACGCGCACCATGACCTAGGGTTGGCGTTAGGGTTTGGCGTTGCATGAGCAGCTCTGGGCTGA
Organism: Tribonema minus; assembly: GCA_017506865.1. Classification (NCBI taxonomy): domain Eukaryota; class Xanthophyceae; order Tribonematales; family Tribonemataceae; genus Tribonema; species Tribonema minus. The sequence continues at coordinate 248,726 of JAFCMP010000323.1, read as the reverse complement.
GTGCGCTCATAGCCAGCCCGAAACGTACCTCCGTTGATGCCAGCACACGCATCATGACGCGGCCTGCCCCAATGCTTGCGCATCATCGTCAGCGATCGGAGCAGGGGCGCAAGGCGATTAAGTTGATCGCTGCACATACGCCTTGACCCTGCGTCGCTACCATCTTTGCCAGGATTTTGGGTTATAAGAGACAATCAATCATTAGTTTCTCCAGATGAGGAAGGACGAGGGGTCATGTTGCGTGGCGTCTGCAGCCCCGATCACAGCATCACGCTGCGATACGCAAACGGCACTTCAAGCAGCACGCGCACCTTCACCATGGCGTGGTGCGTCGGGTCCTGCGACGCCACCACCTGGGCCAAACTTGGCAGAAACTTGGGCTGGCTGAGCAGCTGTGCGACCCACGCGTCGGGACCGGCGGCCAAGTTTCCCAGGGTCCTTAGCGCCGGAGTCATCGCTGCCACTGCGGCGGCGCTTTCCTTGGCGGAGGAATGGTCTTGGGTGCCGCGTGCGAGGAGGTCGACGAGGGCGGGCACGACGCCAAGACCTAGGTATACGGTTGCAGCAGGGGGCGGGGGCGGGGGGGGTGGGGGGCGTCAGAATTGCATCTTCGCGCAAGAACATGCATAGCGTTGCCGTCATACAGCGGCCGACCTCGAACGCTGACTTCCAAGCTAACTCTCATCTCAACGATAACTTCAATCCCTTGGCGAGGAGGTCGACATAGGGCACGCCAAGACCTAGGTGTAGGGTTGCGGCAGGGGCGGGTGTTGAGGTAGGATTGGAGTGAGTGAGTACATGCGTAAACCTTTGGGCATGTATGCGTGCGACTAACTTCACCACCACGACATTCGCCCTGGTGTCAACGAGGGCGGGCGCGACGCCAAGACCTAGGTGTAGGGTTCGCAGGAGGGGTGGGTGCTGATGGGGCAGGATTGGAGTGAGTGAGTACGTGTGTATGCCTTTGGGCAAGTATTTATGCGCTGTCAGCGACACTCACTTCACCACCACGACATTTGACCTGATGTGACGTGTGCTGCGTGCAAATAGCAAAAGCTGCCTAGTGCCTGCACCGGCGCAGGCCACGCTGTCTCACAGCTGCATGCGTGTGCTAACAAAGTCATAAGTAAGTCTTCGCCACCACAACATCTGTGAGTGTGTGATTGAGCGGGTGAGTCACTTGAGCACTGACTCGCGTCACCCAGCAGCTGCTCCATTTCCGATATCATCGCGTGCCGTCAGCAGTACAGTCGTTTGAACGCCACAACCTACATGAGTGTGTGAATGAGTACACACGAGTACGCGAGTACACTGCACCCCACTCGCTCGCGCGCGCCGCGCAACGCCACCAGCAACGTGAACCTGAGCCCAAGTGAGTGAGTGAGTGAGTGAGTGAGTCAGATGCACACTGCTCGCTCACCAAGCAGCAAAGGATGTAATAAATGAGATACAATTGATGCAAACACAAGAGTGACATAAACAATCATTTCAACCCTACCCCGACCCCTATGTAGCCCCTTACGGTAGGCCCTGTCGCGTGCCTGCGCGACTCAATTGCGCAAGTCTGGCATGAACAGCAGCGCTCATCCAGCAGCTGCTCCACGCACGTGGTGAGGAGCGCAAGTGCCCACATCACCTACGCCGCTGCGTCGCCGGAACTTCAACCCTACCCCTCTATGCGTATGCTGTCACGTGCCTGCGCGACTCGATCGCGCCGCGAGTCGCATAAAAAAACAGCAGCGCTCACCCAGCAGCTGCGCCACGCACGCGTCCTCGCGCGCGATCAGGAACGCCAGCGCCCACACCACCTCCGCCGCGATGCTCGAACTTCAACCTTACCGCAACCCCTGTACCCCTCAGTGACTGCCAGTGAAGTGCCTGCGCGACTCGATTGCATACACTTCGCTCACCCAGCAGCTGCTCCACGCACGCGTCCTCGCGCGCGGTCAGGAACGCGAGCGCCCACGCCGCCTCCGCCGCCGCGTTCTCCCCCCTCTCCCCCGCCCCCGGCGCGACGCCGAGCAGCGCCACCAGCGGCGCGAAGGCGCCCGAGGCGCCGAACGGCAGCGCGCTCGCGCCCTCTCCGCGCGCGAGGTTCCCCAGCGCCCACGCCGCGACCGCCGCCAACGGAGCGCTGCTGCGCGTCGCGGCGTGGCGCGTCTGAGCGGCGAGGACGCGCGTGATCGCGGGCACCGCGCCCTGCGCGGAGAGCACGTCGCGCGAGGTCTGGACGTCGCCCGCGATGTTGCCGAGCGCCCAGAGGGCGTCCTCCACGAGGGCGGGGCTGGGGGCATGGAGGAGGGCGATGAGCGCGGGAGCTGCATCGAGAACGTGAGAGGTCGCGTGGCGGTCGCCGCTGCCGATGTTGGCGATGCAGCGCACCGCGTCCAGCTTGTACCTGCGATGGCGCGCGGCGCGAGATGCGGGAGGGGGCGGCAGTGCTCAACCAGTGTCAGAGGGCAGCGCTCAGCCAATGTTGGCGACGCAGCGCACGGCGTCCAGCTTGTACCGGCGATGCGCCTGATGCGTGACCGAGGCAGGGGTAATGAGCTCCAAGGGCGGTACTCAGAGGTAAGGGGCGTGAGCATGTTGTTGGCAATGCAGCGCACGGCGTCCAGCTTGTACCTGCGAGGTGCGGGACCGCGAAACGCAGGGGCAGGTACGTACTGAGGGTTGGCATGAGGGAGCAGTGCTCAGCCGATACTGGCGGCGCAGCGCATGGCCTCCAGGCTTAACGTGAGCGCATCGAGACACAATACTAGGATTAGGGATAGATGCAGTGGCGCTCGATACGACACAGCGCATGGCCTCCAGCTTGAACCTGCGACGACGCGCACCGTTGCGCTGCGGGGACATGTAGAGTGCCCTGTGGAGAAGCAACGGAGGTGAGGGGTGTGTGTGAAGCAGTGCTCAACGCACATTGACCAGAGGGGGGGGGGATGCGCACATGGGGGTTTAGAGTTTAGACAAGTACTCAGCGAGTTGAGGCAGGAGGCCACACGCAGCGCAACTGCTGACATGCACGGTATCATTTGCCTAGGGGATATGTGGCATGCGCTTGCGAGCCTGCGGAGACTAAAAAGGTAAAAAGGTAGGCATGGGGGAAAGTGTATGTAGGTAGGTGGAGTGATGGTTTCGCGATGCCACAGGTGCGGGCTGACTGAGCCTGAAGCACCAGGATAGGCTTGAGCATGGATCGCACTGTCCGTGCGACAGTCATTGGCGGCCTGTGAGGCCACTGGCGGGGTGGAATGCAAGGCTGAGAGTCTAAATAAAAAAGGGAGGTTCATAACTTGAACAATGAGTTTCAGCAGTGAGGGCTTGCGTCATATCTAATACTGTAGTACACTCGGCTGTGAGGCAGCGTCCCTTAGGCGTCCCAGATGCCACACCCTGATGTGACCTCACCCTTCACTACAAAGTGTTGAGACCTGCATGTATGTGTAGAAATCAGGAACGCACGTGATTGAAGTGCGTCAAGAGCGATCACTTTGTTGCGTTTGGCGCCCCCCTTCCGTGTGTCACACATGAACGAACGCGAGCATGCTTCAGGGGCAGTGCATGAGTTGATATCTGACCCGAACCCGAACCTAACCGTACCTCTAACCCTAATCCTAAGCACAGCCGCAGTACATCTGTTTTCTGATACTTGACAAGAGGAGGCCCTTGTTGCGATTGAAGTGCGTCAAGAGCGATGAGTGTGGCGCATTGATCGCCCCCCCTTTCATTTGCCGCATACGCAAGAACGCGTGCATGCTTCAGGAGCGATGCATGAGTTGGACCTAACCCTAAACCTGACCCTACGCCTGACCCTAACCCTGAGCACAGCCGCACTGCACTTGCTTTCTGATGCTGGGCAATAAGGGGTTGTTGCGCTCTACGCACCGTGAGGTATTAATTTTAACGCACAGTTGAGGTGGCCTTTGTCGGTGAAAAAGCATCTTGTACAGCACGGTGCTATGCGGCAGCCCATCAACTACCAACCGCAAAGTCAACATGGTAGCTTTCAGAGCCACCTCCAGTTGTTCTCTACTTTGCTCATTTAGAATAGATGTCCAGCAGCGTCAGCTGAGCAGCGCCACCGCACCTACGTCAGTGACCGCCGGCGTTGATAGCAGCTGCAGGCTCGAAAGTAGGGCTAATCCCAAGGCATGCAGCGCCTCGGTGATTATACCAGTGGCAACGGCAGTCAGTGCCTTTGCTTCTCTTATGGAGAGCGCAATAATGACTCCACTGAAACTGCGGCACCTAGAGCTGGCTAGTGCGGCCCAGATTGGCAGCTGCTGCGGCAACGGATGTGCGTGCATCTGACAGAAGCCCCCCAAAATCAACCCAAATCAATACTTCAACACTGGCAGTTGTACCATACCTACATACCTGTCATCGGGGTGCTCCAGCAGCGCCAGCAGCCGCGGCACGGCGCCGGCGTCAATGACCGCCTGTATCGGCGGGTCCTCCTCCGAGGACAGCATCTTGCGCAGCGCCGCCAGGTGCGGCAGCGCTCCCGCGGGGGGCCCCGCGAGCCCCGCCAGCGCCTCCTTCAGCTCCGCCTCCGTGTACTCCGCGGCAGCAGTGCTCGGCGCCTCCTCATCTGCCGCCATCGCCACTGAGCTCGGCTCCAGGCTGCGGCGGCGCTTGGCCAGCGCGCCGTCGCGCTTGATGGCGCTGAGCTGCTTGGCGCGCTCCCTGCGGCGGTGCGTCTGGCTCTCGGGGGCGAGCATGGGCTTGTGCGAGCCCTTGCGCTTCTCGCTCATGGTTGCCGGGGCTGCGCGCGTGAGAGTGCTGCGGCGATGTGTGCTTGCTGTGTGTTTGTTAGCTGCGCGGCAGGCCGGTGCAGTAGCCAACTGTTTCTGGGGAGGTGGAGGGCCGGCGCAAGAGAGACAGACAGTAATTAGGGGGCGCACTTGTGATCTGTGAGGCATGCAGAGAGTGCAAGGCATGGACGATGCAGAGAGTGCAAGGTGTTGGTGTTGACGCCTGCCTGCAATTTGCTGGCGGTGGTGCAGCACCACTTTTTTTATGGCAGCGTGGCAATTACAGACAGCATTCATGGTGTGCCTGCTATGGAAGCCTGCTGTTGCAGTCGTGCATCTGGCAGCTTTCAGCAATTTCATTTGTTGGTCTCCATGATGTTTGTGTCTGTGCTTGCTGTGAGTTCGAAGTATCAAAGGCATGGCTTTGACAACTAAAGATGTGTCAACAGCACCATGAGGAAGAGCCATTTGGAGTGAGACGCGTTCAAAGCGCCCCCTCACGCCCTGACGGGCGTAGCAGTTTGCTCCCAGTGTGTATCTGCTCGGCTTGATTTAGCAGCTGTAACTCAAAGCACACCTTCCAGCGGTACCAAAAAAACACTTCGCTGCTGAGCAAGCGATTGTTGGAGTACATGTGTTGCTGTGTCCGACGATCTTGCGAATCAATCACACTCGGATTTGTGGATTTGCGCGGTACCTCTCAAACTCCTGGAGCTGCTGCTCTTCTGAAACCGGGTTCCTGCGTATGCCAGGTTTCCTCCCTGTTACCAATGGTGATATCCACGGCTCTCCGTGCTTGCTCCCGACCTTGGTTCACTTTCGGCAATTAGTACTTCAAGCAGGGGGGCTTCAAGAAGCGTACTGTACAGTGTACAGTACATGTACAGTACATGTACAAGCGTACAGTGCAAGCACATAGAGGCATAAAGCGGCTCATTCATTGCACGACAGTAGCACACAGTACACACCGCACGGGCTGAATGTCCTCCACCTCCAATGCGGCCGGCATGGCCATCCTCGCGATGCTCTCGCAACCTCAGCAGCAGGCGAGCCCCGGCAGCAGCGCCCCCAACTCTCCGCAGATGGGGCCCAGTTGCAGTCGCAGCAACGAGGCCTGGCTCAAGCAGCTGCTCCTGACGCCGCCGGCTGAAGCCGCCAGGACTAGCCCCAACACGCCGCTGGGCGGCACTCCCGAGCGAAGCCCACAGCAACGCAACGACCGACCCGGTTCAGGCCCCTCCAGCTCCAGCGGCATGTCGACGCCCCCCGCCCTCAGTCGCACAGGCTCCGACTCCAGCGGCAAGCGCAAGGCCCGCAAGGACTGCCGTGTCGAGCCTGTCAAGACGGCGTTCGCCTGGAGCAAGTTCCAGAGCAGCCCTGATCCCGCAGGTGTGTTTTCTTTGACCTTGATGGGCCCCTTCGAGAATGCGCTTCTTCTTCGATGTTGTCGGCGCCTCCCGCAAGCGCCTCGCCGTTGTCTGGCTTTAGGCTTGGTGTTCGCATCGCCCATCTATTTCTTGCCGGCCCATGTTATCGTGGAATCGTGTGTGCGCTTTGTATGGGCTTTGACCTTTTTGTCTGAACGGGAACTTGCTTCAGGGTGTCAACCCCCGCATGTTTAACCCTTGTTTACGCTTTGCAGGCTTGTGGTTATCACCCAAGCTATTTCAACTCTTTCTTGGTGAAATCAGCACGTCTACTGGCTCGACTCGTGTCCTGATCTGTCCTAATCCGACCTATCTCTCCTGTCTCAATCGTTTTCTTCCCGCAGAGCTGCCCATCCCCTGTTTTGACATCGACGACGAGCCACTGTCGCTGCCGCAGAGGCACGGCACTGTACACAGCAGCATTAGGAGCGAAACGAGCCCTTACACCTTGGCGACTGCGCGCGGGAACCCCGCTGCTTCGCCCCCGTCTGGACTTTCGCTGATGGCGCCTGCCGCACTCTCGTGCAGGGGGGCCGAGTGGTCCCCCGCGCAGAGCGCCGTGAGCGACCTGCGGAAGGTCATGGGCCTTTCCTGCTAAGCGGGAGAGAGGAGTTACCGTTGTTCACTTCCCGCCTTTCTCCAGACATAGCGAGCCTAGCCCCAGTCCGACAGTGTGTGTCCATATACCACCCACCATACCATAACCCCCCCCAGTTCCCCACCCCAAGGGCAGATTACGCGTGGTTGTACACACAGTTTATACGGGGCGTGAAGCCAGCCCAGAAGGGGTGGGGACACGGGGGGCGGGGGGATGGGGGCAGTCAGGGTACTCATTGATACATAATCCGTCAGTGTGGTTAAAGTGTGTATGCGCGGCAGCGACAGACGCAAGCTGCTGCTGCCGCCTTCGCTGCTGACAACGTTAGAGCCGATGCGGGGGGGCGCGCGTGCTGTCCACGGCAGTGTGCGCGTCACCACCGGCACTTGGCTGGAACTTCAAACCTAGCAGCGGGCAGCGGCACCAGAAGCAACCGGAAATAGTGTGCTGACGCCCTCTTCAGTAGTGGGAAATGGGTGGCCCAATCCGCTACCCAAAATCTATTTGAGAGGCTAAAGGGGGTGCAAAAACCGAAGCTCCCCCATGCGGCCTGCCTCTCCACTGCGGCGTTTTCTGCCGCGTCGCTTCGCTTGGACGGAAGTCTTTGCGAGGCGGTCGCAGCGGCGCTGCGGTGCCCAACCGCCCATTGCACGTGTCCCCGTGTTCTGCTTTGCTGCTTGCGATTTCGCATGCCGCATGCGTCGGTACTTGTGTTTGAAGCGTCTTGCTTGTACCGCACGTTCACTCCTGCACACTTGTTCCCTCACATTGCTCAGTTGCGTTTGTAGGGCCATTTGTTTGTGTCGGATGAGACATGGTCGCTCTGCTATCTTGTTGGATCACCACGCTTTGATTATGTCTTAGCTGTACTGCCAAGTGTTCATGTTTGTTGGTCACAAGAGTCCCAGGTGGCAATGCTCATGAATTGCTGATGGTCATCTGCCATGATTAAGCCACAATGCATAGGATCTGAACATTGTCCATCAGTGTGAAACGCATTTGAGCAGCTGTCAGTACCTTGGATGTGTGTTTGATTACAGAATGAAGACCTTGGATGTGTGTTATGTTAGAAAGCACGAAGAATTGTGACCTTTGAAATGCACAGAGATGAGCTTGCTTTCGGGCATCAGGCATGGTTGCCTGGGCATAGCCACCTGGGCTCTTGGCTCAACTCAAACACTTTTTATGTTACACGTGTTTTCAACATGCTGTCGCACTGCAGTGTATCATTCGCCATTCACTTTGGTTGTCATACATATATGCTTGTCATGCCTGCTGTGACGCACCACAACAAAAACTGTGACGTGTAACAGGAAGCCTGGCACCCTTGCCCCGCTCTACTCACTTTGAAGTATACAATTCTCGGTGCATATATTACAAGTGATGATGGTCTATGTAGCGGCTCTGGCGGTGAGCGACCACTCGGACTGACAAGCAGCAAACAGCTGACAGTTCTGAAGCACGACACTCCACAGAGACAACAATAAATTGTCACCGGGGTACCGTCCAAGAGTACCATGCCGCAAAAGGCCCTGCCTATATTCGTAAAGATGTATGTATGTGCCCAAATTGTGTTCTCACAACTGTAATCTACAAGCTCCCTATTTGCGCGCCCCCCTCTCGCGCCCGCTGCCAAAGTCGAGCGCCTTGAATATGAAGCGCACCCACTGCGGCTGCTTTGCCTCGTCCTCTTCGCTCTGCCCCCCGCTGGCAAAGCCATAGACGTAGCTCGCGGCGCACACGGCGAGATTGGCCCAGTAAATGGACACCGGGTCCTGCACCAACAGCAACGAGAAAGAAAACTCAAGTCACAACAATGTATGGGATGCGGATGTTGGCCTGGTGAATGAACACTGGTCCACCGCAAATAGAAACCGAGACAGCTCGAATGCATCAGCTTTAAGCACGCGCGGGATGTTGACCATTGGGTTACTGGTGCGTTCCTTCCGAAGTATTGCCCTAGATCTGTGTCAGCGCGCATGCGCAGCTGTTGCTGCACGTCGAATCGTGCATGATGCTGCGGCTCTTGTGTGCAGGGGCGCGTGTGTATGAGCAAACAACGTTTCGCATTGGACCGCTCCTATGTACTGTCACGGTACGACTGACCAAACCCCCTGCATCCGTGGCACATGCAACCAGCGCGCCCTGACCCTCCTCAGCACCAGCCGCCAGACTGCAAGTCCAAAGCAGTCCCAACGTGAGTTCAACACGAGTTCAAGGAAGGGCGCACTGTACCTTGGTGATGGCCGGTAGGGCGAGGCTCACGAGGGGGCTCGCCACGAATGCGATGTTGAGCGCTGTCTTCTCAGCGGGGTTGGTGGGCTTGCGCGCGCGCAGCGAGGGTATCGCAAATAGCCAGATGACCCAGAAGCCCAGCACGCGGATGCTCAGGTCCACGTGCTCGAAGCCCGGCACCCTGTTGGGGGTGACAAGAGAGGGGGATGCAAAGTGAAAGTTGGTGATGGTGAGCGCATGACTGCCAGCTGCGTGCGTCATGGCCACAGCCAGAGCACAGAGTGGCTGCTGGTGAAAGCTTTGGCACAAGACGAGTGTAATACTCAAAAAGATTATTTCAGCTCATGCGCCATGTGAAGCCCGCCACCCTGTTGCGCGTGTCAACATGAAAAAAGTCAGTCAGAATGCAGAGTTCGTTGAAGCTCACGTTCACAAGTTGCGATTGCGGAAGCGGTGATGCACGATTCATCAACAGTTCACAGTGTTGGTGGAGCTTGTGGGACCTCTGAATCCTTCGCCAAAGTCTCTGCTTCGCTTACAGTGCAAACCGCGCACATGGCACTCACTGTGAACTGTTGATGAATCGTGCATCACCGCTTCCGCGAGCGCAACTTGTGAACGTGAACATTCGAGCAGACAGATGCCGCAAGAGGTCACGCTGGCAGCGCTTCACGTGTCGCAAGGCAGTAGGCTGATCACGCCGCGTACATGGTAGGCCACACTACTGAACCAGCAAGCAACGTAATTATTAGTTGGCGTCGAAGTCTACAGGATACACTGTGCCAACATGAGCTGCACCTGCAGGTGCGTCGCGCCCATGAATTCAGTGCGGTTCACAGCGGAAACTTCACACTGTGGAAGGTACACACTGAGAACGCAACATGATTCATCGATGTACTTCACATCTCTGAAACATGCCCTGAGGGCACAGCAACTGTTTGCGGCATACTCCAAGCGTGCAGTCAGCGGTCCTGATGCTGCTATGCATGTGACTCAAAGATCAGCAGCTGTCGATTGTTCTAGTATTGCTGACCATTTGAGGCTGCAAGGCAGCAGCTAGCGCCTCACCTGTCATACACCATGGCCCCCGCTATGATAACCGACAGCGCCGCCTGCCCCACAAAGATCTGCTTCAACCAGTCCTGCATCACCGCGCGCTTCTCCGTCGCCAGCTTGGCCTCCTTGCCGTCAATGGTTTTCCGCAGCTCGCTGGCAGAGTCGCCGGTGGCGGTCTCCAACGTCGCGCGCAGCTTCACCAAATCCCGTTCCAGGTTGATGACTTTAGAGGGGTTGATGAGCTGATCGAGGGCCACGCCGCTCTCCCGCTCCACTTCAGCTGCGACTCGGGCGATGAGTGCCTGATCCGCTGCTGCCTCCTCCTCCGTCATGGCTTGCATTGTGGTCAGGCATTGGCGTCTGTGGTGGTGGCGGCTTGCAACCGTCGGCAGCGAGTTGACGGGGGCACGGGCAAGGATGCTGGCTCGAGGCAGCAGTGCGGAAGCTGCCGAGAGAATTGCAGAGGTGGTTGAAGTGGAAGATTAGCCGACACTGAGAGAAACTAGTCACGGAATGCTCAGAAAATGGGACTTGGTCCCAAAGCATCAGCGTCGATGATGGTTGCAGGGCAGGATTCAAGAAAGGCCCATCCCGAAGAAAGGGCATGACTACTCGGCATGCATGTGAAAGCACCGACAGTTTACTGTTGTACACATGAGCAGAATATACGTTGCTGGGTCAAAGCAGGTTCATGGCATCTGGATCTATCACGTATGCACACTTGAGGTGCTTGTGCGCTTCTCACACCAAAAATAAAGGCAGATGTTGAGGTTGTTCCCAAGTGTGCATACACACCTGCAGCCAGCAGCGCGCACCAGCTGCACAGCGCCAGCAGCCCTCTGCTCCCACTCATTGCGCTCGTAATTGCGCTGTGCTCACGGCGCGTTGCGTGAGTGCAGAGCAGTCAACACGTTTCTCTCTGTGTCATGTTCAAAGTTCCTGCCACGCAGTTGAAGTCGCGCCCGCAGTGACTCAACAGAAGTGCGGTGAGCGGCGATCACAGCGTTCGCCAGCGCGACCATGCTTCGCCGCGCCACCGCGTTGGCCTTGCTAGCAGCAGCAGGTCACGCCACGGCGTTCCTGCAGCCTCACTTGCAAATGCCGGTGCCAGCGGCCTTGAGCTGTCGTGATACATGCAGCAGGCGTGACAGCAGGGATGGCGTGAAGCAGCAGCGGCATCGTTGCAGAGTAGATCTCTGTATGACGAGCGCAAGCGCACCTCCTGCGCCTGCAGCGGCTGTCAGCAGGAAGGAGTGGAATTGGAGGGGATACAAAATCAGGCCAGTCTCACATGCTCGCTCGCTATAACACGATTGACTGCGATCATCAATGCCTGCAAGCCATCAAGCAGGAACACAGTAACGCCAAAATGTGTTAGATAGCGAATGCGTCTGAGACTTGTCGCTTATGTGCTGATGCCGCCTGGCCTGAAGCAACATGACAGCAGTACGTATGATGATCTATATATGCCACACTGTCACTGCTCAAGTTTCACGATGTTGTATGTCACAATGCTGTACAGGAGAATGCGATGGAGCGCGCTGCGTGCATCTGCACCCGCTGAAAAAAAACTCGTTGAGGGGTTTGCACTAATTGTACCAGCTGACTGCCGTCAGCGCTACTTCCAAGCAAATGTGCACACTGATCGCCTTCGGCGATTGTAGCAGCAAGCCATCGCGCGGTACATCCCATTCTCATGAGAGCGATGAGATGGTCACATTAGACACTCATCTCTGAGCGGCGGTGTTGTTGTAATGACAGGTACCAGGTAGCAGGCGAAGGGACCAAAGGCCCAGCCATGATCCTGGTGAGTCGGGTCTTCTTGCCTAACCTCAACAACCCTTACCTCAAACCCCGCGTCCGATGAGTAACTATTGCACTGTTTTCTAAGTCCCTACGCGCATACGCTCTAACAAAAAGTATCCATAAGGAAATCTAGTTTGGCGAGCGACGGCGCTGATATGTTCATCTTCGGTGGCCACCGCCTGTAGCTGGAATTCGCGACTGTTGAACGCACTTTGTCAAGTGCCGCCTTGCATCAATACATTGGATCCTGCCCTGTGCACTTGAGGTACGCTCCTCTGACAGGGCCAGCTTGTGTACAATATGGCTGTGGCAATGGCTGCATCGTATTCATGTAAAAACCTATGAAGCTTTTTTCTTCGTCTTACACGTTGTTGCATGCAATGTCCACATGGACTTGTGTTGTGCCTCCCCTGTACAACAGTAGGTGGTCCCTGTGTCCAGCATTGTCTAAAGGGGTGGAGACACCCAACTCAAACTCTCCACTTTCTCTACTTCAAAAGCACATCTGTTAGTGGATGCAACGGTTTGTGCTGCTCCACAGCCGCACACGGCCGCGACATGAAATGTTGAGCACTGCTGCAGCGGCAGATGTCATCTGGTAATTTCACCCTCACTTCAACCCCCAATCCCAATTTCACCAACATCCTGCAGCACCATACTTGTCCGTGCAGAACCGTGAAGGAATTTTGGCCTCGTGCATCTGATTTCATCACAGCAGGGCTGCAGCCGGCGCAGGGGCTGTCGCCACTGCCACCCTCCGCAGTGCTTGGCTGGCACGTCAACACTTGAACACTGCGACTCAAAGTGCGCGTTTCTGTGCTCATACCGTTGTGATTCGCCTCTGTCTTCACTGTGACGCTATGCAGGTGCACGGCTTTGGCAACAACGCAGATCAAGTTGCACATTTATTTCACCATGCCACCGCTCGAACATCGGGACTCAAAGTACACATTTCTGCGCTGATATCGCTGTGCTCTGCCCTCTGTCTTTACTGTGACGCTATGCAGGTGCACGGTTTCGGCGGAAACGCGGATCACTTCAGGAAGAACACGCCGGTGCTGGGCCAGACGGGCCCCACGTACGCCATCGACCTCCTGGGGTATGGGTACGCAGACAAGCCCGACCCGGGGCCGTGGGAGGTGAGCACTGTCACACATACCTGTACCTACATACCCTTTGCTCCGTAGGCAGCAGTCTGGGTGTTCTCTTGCATGTATATATGTTGTGACTCAACTTGTGATGCCTAACCGTGACCCTAAGAAGTAGCAGTCGTCACATCGCCAATGTGTCAACAAGCCCTCCGTCGTTGCGCCTTAGCTGGCAGTCTGGGTGGTCTCTTTCATTCGTATATGTACACTTCAACTATGTTGTGAGGCGTGGACGCAGTGTTGCTCACATAGCCAATACGTGGGCAAGTCGGCCCCGGGGCCGTTGGAGGTGAGCACTGCCGTCGTCATGGGTGACATTGTGCATTACAGCGAAACAGACATGTAGTGTGCATACAAGCAAGCCGGATCTGGGACCGCGAGAGGTGGGCACTGCCGTACATACCTCTAAGACTTGCTGTACCTTGATGGCCGCGGACTTCTTAGGGTTATGGTTAGGGTTAGGGTTAGGCCTAGAGTTAGGCCTAACCCTAACCCTAACCCTAATGTCGCACTTAGGTTACCATTCGTTCCCGAACTGGGGCAGAGTGCTGGCGCCTGGTGCTACAGTGCTCAAGATCCTGGTGTCATGGTGCCACAGTGCTCACTGCTGTATAGAAGCTGGTAGATTTGGCTGCATACAAATCTTGCATTTGAAATAACGTCCAAAGTTTCGTGAAGTTTTCTCGTTGTCTCCATGTACTTGCTGTGGCAGCAAAGAAAGCACTGCAGTAGTGGAATCATTATGGGCACCTGCAGTGCAAGCTCTTGTACATCTCCACCACTTCATAACTGCAGCATTCATGCAGCCTGCAGTGCATGACTTTGCTCCATTATGATGATGTCATTATGTTGCCTGTGTCATATGCCTGTGCTCATGCAGGAGAAGAACAAGATCTACAACTTTGAGAACTGGGGCGATCAGCTTGTTGGTGAGTCAGCTCAGATGCTCTAAGAGCGCACGTGTCGGATGCAACGCAAGACCAGCACACCATATTGAAGTTCTAAACTTCGTCAGTAGTGGGCATAGTGTTGTGACGCCACGCTTCACAGGTAAGATGTGAGCCGGCCTTCTGTGACGCGCTAGAGTTTTACTTCAAAGGTGAAATTGGAGCAGTTGGGATTTGCAGCGCAAGGCAGCTCACATGATGGAGTTCTGCGCTAGAGTTGTCCTTCAAAAATGTGAAGTTGGAGAAGTTCTAGGCATGGCGCACAAGCGTCTTATTGGTGGAGGTGTGTGTGACATTGCTCAAGCACTGCAATTGCGGCGCTGAAAGGCGCGGTTGAGCGAGCATGGCATGACGAGGATGAATGCGAGAGCCCTGACACCGATGCTGGCTATCGCTGCGTCGAGTGCGGTGATGCAGACACACTCGGCACTGCCTTAAACCCCTGGGTCCCAGCGAGCGCACGTTCACAACAGTAGGTGACGATGGCTGCAGACACTTCAGCGTTGCTGCCCACGCCTGGTGCGCGTGCACGGCGCGGCGAAGCCGCAGGTGCCAAGACTCCTGCGCACGCTAGGGTTAGCATGAGGGTTTCGGGTTAGGGCGAGCGTTAGGGTCAGAGTGGTCATCACACTGCTGCAAGCTTACCATGTGCTCTGCTTGTTGCTCGCTGTTGGCCGTGCTGTCGCAGCATTACGAGGCCTTATCCGCTGCTTGCTCACATGTTACGGTTTGCGACTGTTCAAGTGACAAAGTTGATTGAGCACTGCACGGCAGCTCGACATCAACACGCCCTTGCGCATGTGACCCTCTGCTGGCACAGCCGAGCTCCCAGTCATCGCATGTAGCGGTGCCTAGCACCACGTCTGGTACGTTATCGCCTGGCAACGCGCGACATGCACTAGCGTTGCGCGGGTTTGCCGGCAGACGCACAGTATTAGTGAGATGATAAGGTTAGTATAGGGTCAGGGCTAGGGTTAGGGTTAGGGTTTGTGCCTGTACCATGCCTACCTACCCGCAGCCCAGTGCACACAGCTTTCACCGTGCAGGCGTGCAGGCTGATGACCGAATTGCACCTCACTCAAGCGTAGCTGTAACTTTTGCTCAACGGCTTTTGTTTGCTTGTGCGTTCTGCGGCGTGCTCAGACTTTGCAAGGGAGGTGGTGGGCAAGCCCGTGTTCATCGTCTGCAACAGTGTGGGGGGCTGCGCTGGTCTGCAGGTGCGCGTGACTGTGAATTTCGACTCAATTAATCAACTGGAGAAGTGGACTTGATCATTAATCTTCAAGAACTTCCGGCCGCAAGTTTGGCTGGATTGAAGCAAAATTTGCTTATTTTCTGAGACAAATTGCTGCGTGAGCAGGCGGCAGCGGCTTTGCAGGTGCTCACAAGGCCAAGTTCTTTTTTTTCCAGGTGCATATGTGAACTTGAACTGCTGCTGCAGTAGCTTTCATTGCACCAAAACCTCGGCGTTGGCTTCAACTCCTTCGGTTGAAACTTCAACCCCTTGATCGCCTCCGCCGTGCACCATCTCGTCATGACGGTGAATGCGTGGTGAGACCTTAACGTCTCTGTACCTGACATGCCTGTGCATTTCATTGCCATTGATGAGTGCTGATACCTTCACTGGATCACGTGTAGGCTCAGGCTTGGGCTTAGGGCTAGGGTTATGTGGGCAGCTCGAGGGACCTGATTGACCTGCTGACGTTTGCGTCACTTCGCCTGAATGTATGCAGCCAACTAAACTGGGCAGGCCAGAGAACTTGATCGATTTTCCTGAACCCTATGCCTTTTGTTATCACAAAGCTCTGCATGCGCACATGGTCCAAAGAACCTTGTTAGACTCTCCATTATGACTCGAAGTATGACTTGATGTTTCACTGTGTCGAAGCTGCGTGCGTGACTCTTTATCATAACTTGAGGTATGAGGGTTTCACTGTTTCGCGTTGCGCGCAGGCAGCGAAAGTGGGCGATTCAGAGAACCTCATTGGACACCTTGAACACGTTCGTGAAGTACGACTTGATGATTCACTGTGCCGCAGGCAGCCAAAGTGGGCGGTCCGTCCGCAGTCAAAAAGAGCGTCATCGTGTGGCTGCGCATGCCGCAATTGCTCTGCATGCGTGCGGTCCGAAGAACCTCATTCAACAGTTTCAACCCCTTCTTGAAGTATGACTTGAAGGTTTACTGTGCTGGAGCGCGCTTCGCAGGCAGCGAAAGTGGGCAATTTAAAGAACCATTGATCACTTGCAACCTCTACTGGATGTATGACTTGAAGTTTGACTCGATGTTTCACTGTCCCGCAGGCAGCAAAAGTGGGCGGACCATCCGCCGTCAAGGGCGTCGTCCTCTTCAACGTGTCGCTGCGCATGCTGCACACGACCAAGCAGCCGGCGCTGCTGCGCCCCTTTGTGAGCGGCCTGCAGTACGTGCTGCGCGAAACGAGTGCCGGCGCTGCGTTTTTTGCGAACGTCGCCAAGGCGAAGGCGGTGAAGAACGTTTTGCAGCAGTGCTACGGGGACCCCGCGGCGGTAACGGATGAGCTCGTGGACTGCATTCTGCGGCCCGGTCTGGAGCCGGGCGCCGTGAAGGTCTTCCTGGACTTTATATCATACAGGTACGCACCGAGTATGGCAGCAGCGCTCGGCTTCACGCAGCACGTGTTGTGGGTTGAAGCACGAGTTGAAGTTTCAGTTCGAGCTTCCATTCTGCGGAGCCGGGCGCCGTGAAGGTGTTCCTGGACTTTACATCATACAGGTACAACCGCGAGTATGGTAGCAGCAGCGCTCAACTACATGCAGCACGTGTGCAGAGTGAAGCATCAGTCAAATTTTCCATTTGAGGTGGTGGACTGCATTCTGCGGCCCGGGCGGGAGCCGGGCGCCGTCAAGGTCTTTTTGGACTTTATATATCGTACAGGTGCGAACCCGATTATGGCAGCAGCGCTCATGTTCGTGATGTCATATGTGGATTGAAGCATTAGTTGAATGTTCAGTCAGAGCTCAGCATCAGTTGAATATTCGATATTTAATTAGAGTCGTGGACTGCATTCTGCAGCCCGGGCTGGAGCCGGGCGCCTTGAAGGTGTTTCTGGACTTTATATCGTACAGGTACGCCAGAGTACGGCAGCAGCACTCAACTTCATGCAGCACGTGTGTGTGGGTTGCAGCATCAGTTGAAATTTCCAGGTGGAACTCTGGACTCCGTGGCTAGGGTTTGAGCTGGGTGCCGTATAGAAGTAGGGCTTTCTGGACATCATCTGGTACAGATGACACATGGCAGCGCTTGCGGCATGTGTGCGGGTCAAAGCATCTGTCAAGCTTCAAACTTGGTGGACTGCAACCTGTGGCTAGGGCTTGAGCCGCCTGCCGTATAGAAGTAGGTCTTCCTGGACTTCATCTCGTGCAGATGACACATAGGCGCGCTCAGCTTTATGCAGGACATCGTGTGGGGGTTGAGATAACGGGATGAGGTGTCAGTTCTATGGCCGAAAAGCTTGCGGGCTGCGAGCCAGATCTGAAGTGCGAAGGAGGTGTCGCGCATTGTTGCTAGGACCTGCATCATGCCCCAGGGCTGACTGACGTCACCAACATTGTGTACTTCAACATTGTTTAGTTCAACAAAGAAGTACGTAGTTTGCACGACATGTAGATTCCGTACAGCAAGCTTAGATACCATTCATCTAGGCTTTTCCGCGCCCTGAGCGAGAGTTAACAAAAAGTACGTAGCCGCGCCCTGAGCGAGAGTTAACAAAAAGTACGTAGTTTGCTGTACAGCACGAGTATACCTGGCGGCACATGACAGCACACAACTCCCACAATTGCGAAGCCAGAGGCGGCACATCAGACCGCCCCCCTCTCTACCCCCCCCCCCCCCCCCCCCCTCTCCCTTCTGCACTTCTCTTCCGCAGCGGCGGCCCCCTCCCAGAGGAGCTCCTGCCCGAAATGCAGGTGCCAGTGCTCATAGGGTGGGGGGAGAAGGACCCCTGGGAGCCGATAGCGCAGGGGCGCGAGTACGCCAAGTTCAAGTGCGTGGAGGACTTTGTGACGCTCCCCGGCGTTGGGCACTGCCCCCAGGACGAGGCGCCGCAACTCGTCAATGAGATTGTGCGCAAGTTCGTGCTCAAGCACCAGTCCGCCTGAACAGCAACAAGAAGCCCCCTTTTGCTGCTGGTCGCATTGCCTTGCGCACGGCGGCAGCGGACAGTCACAGAGGGTGTGTGTGCGATGTGGCAGCATTGCTCAGTTCATCGGTGATGATGCTCAACGTGCCGCAGCAGCGCTCAACATCCTGCGGCAGCGCGCTTCAGCGCCGTCACGAGGTGCAGCGTTTCTCACGCTGCCGGGCAAGAATGTGAAGCGCAACTTTGCGCCTCGCAGTTTCTCAGCAGCGTGCGGCCTCCTGCGAGCGATGACCACCTTCAACACTGGCGGCGCGGCCCATGATGAGCACTGCGTGCTAAGGTCACGGTTCAGTTAGCCAATGCCGGTGACCTTCTGCTGTCGCCACTCTCCCATGCAGCGCCGGCAGAAAATGGTGCTCAGTCTGGTTCTGGTGTATAGGAGGAGTCTTTGGATCCAGCTCTGAACCCATCAACGAATCCGGTTCTGGACGCTGAGGTCATGCACGCGTTGTGGAAAGCACAACACCACAGTCTCAGGTGTCAATACTCAGCTGCTTGGTGAGCAGCTGATCTCAGAGGTGATTACAGATCTAAAGTGTTTGTCAAGTTTATAGGAATATTATGCATTGCATTTGACTCATAGGCACATGGCTGTGATCATGCATGTCTTGCTTCTCTGGCAGTCACAATGCAACTTTTATACCTTTGTGGCTTGAGGAGCTTGCGAGGACACCAGTGAACGTCATGAGAAGCAGCAGTGCTCAAATACTCTTGATATTCAGGACCATCATCCATTCCTTGCCATGATCCAATTGAAGCGACCATTGTGCGCAACAAACTGCCACATCTTCATTGGATAACCTACTGAACAAAGGCGCATGAACCAAGCATAGCGTCAGAACACTGCAGCGGGCTTCTAAGACAAGTATTGCGTGGTTTTGACTGATTGCCCACCTGTGTCATACTCTGCGTAATGCCATTACATGCCGAGAGCCAACAGCTGTAAGCACCACTGGAATGCCTGTTAACATGTGCTGTGCTGGGCAGATAGTTGGCCTTCTAAGAGGCGAACATGGACGGTCTGCGACTAGCTTGGCGCAAGTGGGACCATGCAGTGTGTCGACACATCAAGACATGTACCTAGTTGCATACACAGTACACCTTCCAACACTGACTGCAGATAGGCAAGCGCGCAATC
This sequence comes from Tribonema minus, assembly GCA_017506865.1. Lineage (NCBI taxonomy): Eukaryota > Xanthophyceae > Tribonematales > Tribonemataceae > Tribonema > Tribonema minus. The sequence goes on along the minus strand of JAFCMP010000323.1, from coordinate 229,439 downwards.
AGCGTATGTGTGAATTGCACTACCCCTGCTCTCAGCTCCACATGCATCGGTTCCACTCAGATGGGGGCTGCACCACTCTTTTTCTTTTGTTGACGAAAAAGTGACGCTATCCACCAGCATCAACCGGTCTGACATGTCCAACCATTCTGCCGTGTACGCTGTTGTGACAAGTGCAGCGCTGTCGCCGTGAGCACATCAAGACATGTACTTCGAAATAGTTGCATATATGCACAGTAAGCCTTTCCTCACCGAGGTAGACAAGCGCGCAACCAGCATAAGTGTGGATTGCACTGCCCTCCACATCCATCTCAATTCCACTCAGATGGGGGCTGCACCACTCCTCGTGCTGACAAGAAAGTGATGCTGTTCTACAGCACGTACCAAACTGTATCTGTAGCCGTGCTCCGTGGCCATAAAGCTGCGACGTGAGCTACTTTGTGCAGCGCTGAGCACTGTGCAACAACTGCTTCACCATGCGGAACGGCCGGCGCCGCTGCAGTAGAAGCGCCTGGCCACCGACAACGGGTTAAACCGCTCCGCAAGACGCGTGCCAAACAGCGCAGCAGAGACACTGTCGGGCTCGCCTGTCAGCAGCAGCTCAAAGTGCTTATCGCTAGCCGTGCCCACCCGCCCGTCCTCCTCGTCTCTCGCGGCACGCGCCTCAGGGCTGGCCCAGTGAGACAAGTACGTGCACGGTACGATCAGGTGCAGCAAGGTCCATTCGTAGGGGCACGGGGGGCGGGATGCGGCGAAAACGTGCGCGAAGTACTGCAGGCTCTGCGCCAGCTCCACGGCCGCGCCGCGCAGCACGAGGACGCGCATCATGCGGCGCATGCGCTCGTCGTTGCTCTCAAGTCCATCCGTGCCCGCCGCAATGGCAGCGTACAGAACCTGCAGCGCATTCAACAGCCGCTGTGGATCGATGCCGCAGAGTCGAAGTGCGACGCGCGCGCCTGCAATTTCGCGACGCACGCCGCGGCGTACGGCAGCAGCTGCGGCAGCTGGCGCCGGTGCGTGAGCGCGCCGAAGCCCGCTGCTGCAGTGCGCGGATCCCTCGCTCGCAGCACACGCACCGCGCTCAGCGCTTTCTGATGAGTATTTAGATAAGTGGCCACTGCATCGACTTCCGTTCCGAAGGCGGTACGCAGTTCAGCGGGTCGGTTGACGCGATTGATGGCGGCGACAGCGGCTTCCCACTGCCAAGACGCCTCGCTCATGAGGCGCAAGGTCTCGCTGCCGCAAAGCTCCAATTGCACCAGCTCTGGCAGCGACAGGCAGGCCATGACGGCAGCGAGGGCAGGCGCTGGGAGGTCCATCAGCGGCAATGTTTTGCGCCTCTCCTGCCGGGTGTCCACGTCCAGCGTCATGAGTCACTGCCGGTGCACACACAGCAAGAAGCGCAAACAGCAATGAGTGTTGTTGCCATGCACGTCAACGCCGTTGCTCTCATGCCGGTCGCCTGCCGCATGCATGGGGTCGTCGCTTGTCTCAGGCGAGCAACTCTAGTTGATCTACGTAACCTTTCTTCGGTCTGGAAGAGCACAAGTCGAGAGGGAAGGAACTCAAAACTCAAAGAAAATTAGTTGTTGGTTGCTCATGCATGCACGACAATAAGTAATGGGGGCTCACCGCACCGGGCGCCGCCTTCGGCAGTGCGGCTAATCCTTGTGGCAACGCACTACCGTTGACGTCAGTCAACAACGCCTGCGCGCTTTGAATCACAGAAGTTTGAAGTTTAGTTCGATCCTTGAAGTTTAAATTTTGGTCACCAGACTTTTGTGGCCCATGGATCCGTCGGTTTTTGCCAACATAGCGTCCTTTCTGGGCACCAGAGGCACCAGCAGCGATGCAGTGGCGCCGCCACCAGCCTCAGTGGCACCGGCACCATCGGTAACCACTCGACGACAGCCAGGCCAGATCCTGCGATGCGAGCCATCGCCGGTGGTGGCTCCGCCCCATGTGCACCTCGTGATCTTCTCCAGGGACAGGGCGTTTCAGCTGCAGCAGCTGCTGACGACCCTGGTTCAATGCATAGACACCGCGGGCCTAGATCTGGCCATCAGCGTGCTGTATCTGGCGTCTGACTATCACGTCCGCTCCTATCAGCACGTCAAGCAGCTGCACCCAGCTGTGCGTTTCGTAGAAGAGTCGCCAGGTACCACATGTTTCATGGACCTCCTCGCAGCTTTAGTGTCGTCGCAAGGCCGTCCTGACAGCGCCGACGATCCATCTCAGGCTGCCAGCTTTGTGTGGTTTGCGGTGGATGACATGGTGTTCCATGCACACACGCCCTTCCCTCTAGCAGCAGTGACAACGCTGCTGCACCATGATCCGCGCGTTTTCGGTGCGCACTTAAAGCTGAGCCCGTGCATCACGTTCTCGCATGCGGCAAACGCACCATGCAGAGTGCCGCAGCTACAGCTGTCGTTTACAGGCAGCGGTGGCGGGGCCTCAGTGGACATGTTTACCTACGACAGGCGCTCGGTAGCGGGAGCTGGGCCAAACGACTGGGATTATCCTTGGGACCTGACGGGCGGGCTGTATCGGGAGCTGGACGTGTTGGCTGTGCTGGACGGCATCAGGTGGGTCAGTGACACGCTGCTACTGCACTGCAAGGACTTGGAAGTAGCGTACGATGAAGCGGAAGGTGTGGGCTCTTTCTCATTGCTTGAATGTGCAGCATTGGTGAGCACTTGTGATTCAACTCAGTCGAGCATCAGCAAAATACACGCACGCGCTAGTGCGGCCAGGGACACCCTAAACCCTTGCTGTCGTACCACGAGTCATTTGCACCGCCTGATGTTTATGCTAGTATCTGGCAGTCGTGCAGCTTCAGCCGTCGCTCCAAAGCATCAGCACGAGGCTCGACTTCTGCGTGGTGAGCAGTTTTTTGTAGAGGACTTGATGGCTTCTTGGAGCCGTACTCGCAAAGTACTTGGTTGGATTAAACAGCGTCCCCGTCATGTGACCTGAACAGGGCCACCATGTTGTGATGGAAAGCGGTCCAGATGCGTGCGCAGAGCACAGCCTCATTGATGTCTCAGCTGCGCCCTATAGACTGATGCAGACGATCGTGTTCTAACCCTAACCCTAGGCAGCTGCCCAACACATCACCAGCTATCTCCACTCTACACTACCGCCCTGACAATCCTCTTGCTCACTGCACACCCTCGAAATTACGGCCCTGCAGAAACCTATGGCAATCCGCCACCGACGCCCCCCCGCGCCCCATGAATCCCAACCTCCTGGAGTTCTACGGCGACAAACTCCTTTGCAGCGGCGCCTTCACCGCCGCCGCCACCCACACGATGGCGTGCGTGGCGCGGCAGCTGCTCTCCGCCGTAACCGTCAATCGCGTACAGACGACGTTCGGAACGCCGGTGTACGCGGCCGGCGGCTGCGATGTGCGCGCGCTGGAGGCGCTGCTGTGGAGCGCTGCCACCGTGGATGTCAGCTGGTACGCCGCGCGGCAGTTCCGCACCGTGCACATCGGCGACTTGCGACTCGCGGACGGCGCGAGTGCTAGCGATGGCGTGCAGCGCAGCGTTTATAGCTGCAGTCGTGCTGACGGCGCTGACAGAACTTGCGGAGGTGGCGGCGCTGGAGAGGACAGCGGGAGCAAAGGCAGCAGGGCGGCGGGGGGGGCTAACGAAGACCCGGCACCCAGCAGCAGCGGAGACAACGCTGGCGTTGCCGACGGCACCAGCGGCAGCAGCAGCAGCAGCGGCAGCAGCAGCGCTCCGATAGTGTCCGTGGTGATGCCGGTGCACAATGCGCGGCGCCACCTGCGCGCCGCCATCGACAGCATCCGCGCGCAGACGCTCGCGCGCTGGGAGCTCATCATCGTGGACGACGGCTCCACGGACGGCTCCCTGAGCGCTGTCGCGGGCTTAATAAGCAGCGACTCGCGGATACACGTGGTGCGCAGCGCGCGGCGCGAGGGCGTCGCGGCGGCGCTGATGCGCGGCATGCGGCGCGCCACGTGCGACCTCATTGCGCGCATGGACGCCGACGACGTGGCGCTGCCGCAGCGCCTCGCGCGGCAGTGCTCGTACATGGCCGCGCACACCGACATTGCCGTGCTCGGCGCCGGCGCCATTACATTTGGCGACACCGGCGGCGGCGATGCGCATGGCTCTGGCAGCGTCGGCGGCAGTGGCGCCGGTGGCAGCAACGGCGGCGCTAGCAGCGGTGGCGGTAGCAGCAGCAGCGGTGCTAGCAGCGGCGGTGGTGGCAGCGGCGAGGCTGGCACATTCTCCGCATCGAGCAGTGCCCAACCTAATCACGCGGAAGGTGATGCTGCAAACGGCACTGCTGCTGACAGCAGCAGCGCATGCACAAGCGACGGCACGGACGACATCAGTCCGTCGCTGCACGTGCAGCGCTTCATACAGCACCCGTCCGACCCTGCCGTGCTCAAGTGGTCGCTGCTGTTCAGCTGCTGCGTCACGCACCCCACGGTCGTGTTCCGCCGCAGCGCCGTGCTGGCGGCGGGCGGCTATAGGCCAGGCGACGAGCCTGCAGAAGACTACGCTTTGTGGCTGCGGGTAGCCTATGCTATCACGGCTGACGTCGACAGCAGTGATCAGGGCAGCAGCAGCAGCAGTGGCGGCAGCGGCGGCAATGATGCTGGCTGCGGCAACGGCGGTTGCAGCGGAGGCAGCAGTGCAGCTGGCGGCAGCGCTCATGTGTGTAGCAGCAGCGGCAGCGGCGGCGCGCCAGCGCTCGGCTGCGCTCGCGTGGCCTGCCTAGCGGAGCCGCTGCTGTGGCTGCGGCGGCATGCGGACAGCACGTCGGCACGCCGCCTGGCCGCGCAGCGCAGCGCCGCCGCCGCTGCTGCGCTGGCTGCCGTAACAGCAGCACTTGCTCCGGGGAGGCCGCGAGCATCTCCGCCGCCGCTGCTGCTGCCGCCGCCACAGCTGCCGCCGCTGCCGCAACACGTCGCAGCGCTACGGAACCCTGCAGCAGCAGCGTCGGCGGCAGATGCGTCCGCGGCAGCGGCGCTGCTGCTCTCGCTGGCGGCGGCGGCGGCGGCGGGTGCGCGCGCAGAGGGCGCTGGTGATGAGGCAGCTGCCATTGAGGCTGATGCCGATGCGCGCTTAGGGGAGCTGGCTGTGGCATCCATGCAGGCGTTTGGCGGCGATGCGCAGGCGTTGATGACTGCGTGGTATGTGCGGTGCGGCGCTGGTGCTGTTGGCCGCCAGCTGGCGGCGCTGGGTCTCGAGCGTAGTTGACACGTGGCTGCTAGTCAATGACGTCGCACATTTGACATCGACATACACTTACAGAGCGCTTGGGTTGTTGCTCATGATGCGACTGCTGCCAGATTGTGCGTGATTGTCAAGGACCATTCTGCTGTGAGGGTGGCGTTCGCCACGCGTTGTCTGAATAGTGTCAGATGTGTGCAGCCACGATATGCAGGTAATGGTAAGGAGAAGACTTGCGACTAAAGTCTTCTCTGATGTAGACTGGTTGCTGGCCGCTTATATATATACAAGTCCCGCAGGGGGGGGCTCGCGACCCTCCAGCAGCCGGGGGTTAAACTGCATTCAAAGCCCGCAGCGCGGGCTTTGAATGCAGTTTAACCCTGGCCCTATTCCCGAGAGGTACTAAGGTGGTGCGTGAGGAGCGCGGCGCGCTTAAGCAACAAGTCAAGTACCTATGGGGAACCATCACTGGTTACCTCGCCCCGTACTGGCGCGTGCGCTATGAAGATGGTGACTGGGAGGACTTCACAAAGCGGCAGTTGCAATGCGCAATTGCGTTGGCTGAAGCCACTCAGCAGCGCGCAAAGGATCTGGGCGTCACGGTTTCTAGCCCCAAGGTGGTGCAGGAAATGTGCCCTGGGATCCCACCAGACTTTGGTGCGACTTACCATGGTCAGACCGTGAGAGTCAAAAGTGCAACTGGTTGGAGCCGTGCAGTGCTCAAGGAATACTTGCCCCGGGCCGGCAAGTACACATTTCGCGTGCATTACAACGGGCACCCAGTCACGCGTTTAATCACCGTGCGGCTGAGGCCTGACTACTACAGCACCGCAGTTACAAGCGAGCAGGCTGAGGCAGACCCTATGTCCAGTTGGAACCTACTGCTGACCACGGTCGCAGAAGAGGTCCCCTTGGGCCAGGAGTCTGGTCAGGGAGGTTCAGATTCATACAGTGGCGATGACATGGATTTGAGCGATGGTGATGTGAGGTAGCTACACCACGCATGTGCTCAGTGGCTGGCCGGCGCTGTGACATGAAGCTATCCTCGAGCTGTGCAGCGGCGCCTTAAACGAATATTGCGCTGCACAGTACCTATGTGGATACTCTATACGAGGGTCTGTAAAGGTTGGGTGTGGAGGTGAAGCAAATTGAATTACACATACGCTAACGTAGAACTGTAGCAACGTTGATCCCTGTGGTGCTATGCGTTTCTCTGGGGACAGAGAAATCATGAGAAGGGGGAGTTGACACGGGCAGCTGTATGTAAAGTAAACTATTTATGTAGCCTTCTGGCTTATGATGTTTCAACTCTATTATATTCGGCCGTTATTAGGGCCCAGGGCAATTGGTTCGAACTAGGGGAACATTGCAGGAAAACCCCTTAACCGGTGAGACCCTTGAGTCTCCCCAGATGAAGGGTTGTGCTTGCAAGGCCTCGGTTCTTGTCAGTCAGCTAGGATACCACAGCTTCAGAATAGAGACAACTGAAGCCAACAACCATCAACCATCATGGACCCTTCTACATTAGCCCAAGCCAACGCTGCCCCATCCACAAGTAAGACAGGCTTAAACATATAACAAATATAACCCCAACTCCTTTTCACGGAGTATGCCAGCAGGATGTCAGTGCCCGGAGGAGCGCGCCCTAAAGCTCTCAAGGGCATCGCCCTGGCGCGCTTACGCTTGGCACTGTCGGCAGCGCTCCACATGGCGTACTCTGGCCGTGTCATGACACACATGGCAGAATCCAGGGGGGGGGGGCACATGGAGGAGGACGTAGGGGAGGACCCCGAGATGCCATTTGGCGGCGGCGGCGTTTGAGTGGTTGTCGTTGCGACACTTTCAGACTGTCATACGACATGTAGATTCCTTACAGCTAGATGCCAATCATCTGGGCTTTTTCGCGCCCTGAGCGAGAATTAATAAAAAGTACATCGTTGACATGCGAAAGGAACGCCCGCACCTACTGTACAATGAGTGCGTGTAGTACATAGTGTGCGGAAGCTGCTGGAGGCTGTGGCGACGGAGTATGCCAGCAGGATGTCAGTGCCCGGAGGAGCGCGCCCTAAAGCTCTCAAGGGCATCGCCCTGGCGCGCTTACGCTCGGCACTGTCGGCAGCGCTCCACATGGCGTACTCTGGCCGTGTCATGACACACATGGCAGAATCCAGGGGGGGGGGGCACATGGAGGAGGACGTAGGGGAGGACCCCGAGATGCCATTTGGCGGCGGCGGCGTTTGAGTGGTTGTCGTTGCGACACTTTCAGACTGTCATACGACATGTAGATTCCTTACAGCTAGATGCCAATCATCTGGGCTTTTTCGCGCCCTGAGCGAGAATTAATAAAAAGTACATAGTGTGTCGATAGCGCTAAGTACGGTTACACTAGAGCACAATTCTGTACACTGCTCACGTGGCACTTGTTCATATGTACACTAAATGCAGCACTCAATGCAGCATTATGATATGCATTTATAGACAACTCTACACCCAGGTGGCACTTGTTCATACGTACACTAGTGCAGCATGCATTTACAGATATGCCGTTTTTGTTGGGATTACACACGCTGTATGTAGCGACGCAGGCCATATATGCTGACAGCACAAAGTACAGTTGCACCAGAGAAGCGTAAACTTTGCACAGTGCCCCTTCACCACTTGCTACACGTGTATCCAGTGCATGTGTATTTATAGATATGCTATTGCTACTCGTGTACACGCCACACATCACATGGCAAGTACTGGCTTGATTGTTGCCATACATGTTCTATGCACTCGACGCATTCCCCGTCCCTTCTTGCTAGACTTCAAGTTGCAGTGAGAGTCTGCAGTCTCGTGTGTATCTACAGATATGCTATCGCTACTTGTGCACACGCCACACAGTACATGGCAAAGCTAGCTTCAGTCTTGCCATGCCATGCGTTCTATGTACTTGACACCTCCCCGTCCTTTCTGACTAGACCTACTTACTGTGTTCGCCTGCGGCCCACTTGTATCTCACTTCCTCCGTTTTCTGTCGTATACTGTCCTATGCACACGTATCATGGCCTTGCTGCTATTTACATTGGCTCCCTGGTGTCTGCGTTTACGCTATCCGCTGTCGCTTGGAAGGACTCTGGATGGCCGTTGGCGTGATGTCCGTGTGTGAGCCTCGCCCAGCTTTCTGCCGAAAGTGTTCCACGATTCCCTTGCTTGCGACGCGCTTCCTGGCTGCAAAGCAGCGCTTGTGTATGTAGTGTGGTGGGTTTACGGGCAGCTTGCACATTGTTGCGCCGTCTTCGTCGTTCTCGCCAGGTGCGCAACTTGTGCGCACGAAGTAACTGATCAGCGTAGCTCTGCAAGCCACCGAGGTAATCTGGAAGCAGCCAAAATTTCAAAGCATTAACCCATCAGAATTTGGCACTATGTAGGGCGTGAGATAGGTTCAACCCCAAGGCCAGTTCAACCCAAGGCCAAAGAAGGTAATCACAGTGCTTGCGGATATGACAGCATTCTCACATGCCAGGCTGGCAGAGCCTCTTGACTGAATCAGTAGCAGCAGCAGCAGCAGCAGCAGCACCACCACCACCAGCAGCAGCAGCAGCAGCAGCAGCAGCGATATATATCACTTGCCTGCGAAAGTGCCACCACCCTCAGGGCTGAGCTGTGCCAGCTTTATCCTGTTATGCCCTCCAAAAGCAGGATATCCTGTTTCGTGTAAAGCCGGCCACACAGGGCACACAAAACTCCGCTGCAGTCCAGGCAAAACTCGTCCCCTCCCGACTCTCCGCAGTTGCCGCAGGCACTCGAAAGAAATGAGCTGCGGGTGCCAGGACATGCATCCGCGCTGCCATGCAGCTGCGCACAGCAAACGCGGCAAAGCGGTCCATGGTTGCACGCTCCTTGAGGAGCGTAGCGGCATGACTGACATAGCTGTAGCTGCTGCTGCTGCACTGCGTCAACCTGATCCTGCTGGCACCAGACGCATTTTATGCCCACAGCAGCTGGTGGAGCTGCTGCTGCTGCTGCTGCTGGAGCTGCTGTTGCTTCTCCCTGCTTCTCCTCCGATGACATTTGTCACCTCCTTCCCGGTCGCCACCGACCCTCACCATTGCCTCGTTCTCAGAGACCTTGCTTTTGGAGAGATCTCGTGCAGCCGAGTTGAATGGTGGTACTGCCGGGTGCTAGCTACATCATTTTCCCGAGTTAGTAAGTTTTTTTCTAGTTTTCGAGGCTGATTTACCCCCCCACGCCCGCCGCGGATGGGGGGGGGGGGGGGGGAGCTGGGACCCCGGGTCGTAAACCTCAAAACCTCCTTCTTCAAAGGATGGCTTGCAGAGACAGAGAGAGAGAGGAGACACACAGCAGAGAACCAGGAGATCGGGGGCGGCGGGGCGGTGGCAACAGGCGGGTCGAGGAGACCTGGCGCTTGGCGCCACAGGTAACATCTTGCCGCATCGGCATCGCCTTAGCTGATTACAGGGCTCATGCTCCGACCCATCTCCGCTCGTCTCATGAGATTTAAGGCAGCAGAGAAGGATCGCAAGCACGTTGTGCGTCGCAAGCAGGGAGCCCGAAAAAACGTGGCGGTTACTGCACCTAAGAAGCGCTGTGCATTGATCGCGCATCTCTCGCTTTGCGAAGTCATTCTTGCCCCCCCTCACTTCAACCTCTGCCATGCTCACTGACAGGGCTTCCTGCTGTGCTGCGGCTACACGACCAAAGTGCTGGACAAGGGAGCGGGCTGGACTGAGTCCACGGTGCAGCACCATTACTGGGCTTTGCTGCGTCGCTAGGTGAGTGACACTACTTGGTGCCTCACAGCTTGGCAAACGAGGTATGCTGTCTTTTCAGTTTGAATAATGTGCGACCATTCACAGGCCTGCGCAAAGAGGCTTCTGGTCCCACAGACCGATTCATGTCTGCAGCACTGCATACTACTAACTAGTGCACGCTTGGCTCAGGCACAACAAATTGCTGGCTCATTTCAAATCACAGTGTACACATAGTGCATGCCCGCGGCTTGTGCTGGCATGTTCAGTATGTGCGCGATCACAGAGATCGCGGACGGCCAGCGATGCCTTTTTGACAATGTCTTGGTGTGAGGAACTGGTATACTCCTCTTCACTGCGAGTGAATTGTCTGGCGCTGCTGCTTGCCTGCCACTGCGGCTTGTCTGCCACTGCTGCTGTTACTCTCTCCGTCATGCTTTTTAGCCGGTGACGCAGCAGCAGCAGCAGCACTGCAGCTGCACCGACAATAGTCGCCTGCGGCATTTTGTTCATGTGGTAGTTTGCACTTGAGGATCAACCGCGCGTGTGGCCGCTATGTGTTTTGAGTCACTAGGGTTGTGCAAAAACGTACCTGGGAGGTGCAAAAACATGCTATGGTAGCGTCAACCACAAGACACATTTGGCCATCACCGCATATCTTTGCTGAAATTTTACATCTGCATAGTGTGCAGACAGGCATGTGGCGGGCTAGAGAGCAGAGTCACGTGCGGATGATGTCAGAATGCTGCATCGGAAGCTGCCTTGGCGCACCTGCAGAAGCAGCAGTAGCGCAGCTGCTGTACCCCCGGGGGGGTGCATTTATTCTTGCGACAAGTTTGAGCACACACCACTTTGAAGAGCGACTTGTATAAAAAAAGGAGGCTGCGAACAAGAACACAATCTCAGACTGGCTGCGGTGGGTGAAAGCTGGGTGAAGCGCAGATGAAATGCAGTTGAAGCTGAAACGTGGACAAGCGCGCCAGCAAGTACCTGAGCATGAGTATTGCTCATGAAAGCGTAGTATTGCAGTGGCTGTCCCAAGTGTTCCTGTGCCGTTGCTACCATGTTCGAGTATCAAGCAGTGTGCAGTCGCATTTTGCAGCTTCATGATGATTTCTGGTCGCACTCAGCAGCAGCAGCAGCTTCATGCTTGCTCAGAGGGAACAATCTATCATGCTTGCTCCGAGTAAACACTCCAGGTGTGCCTTGAGCATCAACGTGACGCGACACAGCGTGCCAGATATCCACCGGTTGCGACACAACCTGCCATCAACTGCCATATATGGAAGCACAGTCCTGTTGGGTCCGCACCGCAGTGCCGCCACGTGGCTTTCAACAATTGTGCCCCCATGAGCAGCATCAAGATCAACAGCACAGCAGCAGCAGCAGCACGCCTGTTGGATGCCCGCTTGCTGATCATAGCACACCCATGCTGTGCTTGTGCCGCTGATGCGATGCCGCGCTGCCAAATTGGCTCAGCATACTTGCAAGCGTGCCTGCCCCTAAAGTCAGTGCTGCACGCAGCGAGGCCAGCTGCTGCTGATGCTGCTGCTCGCTACTGCTGCTGCATCAGCTCCTATTTCAGTTGGGCCCTAATGGGGTGGTCAGTTGACACAAAAGCTAATATCAGTAAGGGTCGATCTAGAATCTAGCTACATCACGCATACGCTGACCCCTCCCCCTTGTACCCAGCATGGTGATCTGCGAAGCCGCTGCTATTGTGTGTGGACATCAAGTAATAACACTTTTGTGTACGCCTCAGCGCTCTGGTGTGAAAGGTGCACTCGCAATCACCTGCGACAATATGTTTTGGTCATGTGTTGTGAAGGACACTTGGTCAACAGAATGCGCTCGCATCGCGCCCCATTTGCTCTGTGCAGGATTGCCTGCTGGGTAGTCTAGAGCCTGACATGCTGATGTCAACAGGAGAGGAGACGAAGGAGGAAAGCGTTGAGATTTCTTATGGCTTTGCTGGCGCAGAGGCGGGTGCAGCCGTCACGGAAGCTGGCGCAAAGATGGGTGCTGGTGCCGTCGAGGCTGCGGTGGAGTCTGCTCTGAATGCTGCAAAGGCAGACATGCTGATGGCTGCCGCAGCAGCTGGCGCAGAAGCAGGTGCTGCTGCGGGCGCGAGCGCAGGTGCGGAAGCGGGAGCGAAGGAGGGTGCGCGCACAGGGGCCAACGCAGCTGCTGGGAGCGCACCCACTGGCAACAAAAGGAGCAATGACAAACAAGCATTTTACGATGTTCTCAAAGCCTATCCTGGGTTTGGGCTTGTGACCATCATGGCGTACGAGTGCTATGCGTGCGTGTATGCGCGGATGCTCGAGCCACACATGCGCCGTCCACGGTTTTCCGTTGACAGGGCTCACATAGTGACGTCAGCCCTGCTGGTGCTCGTGGCTCAGTTGGCGACGCCAGCAATCCTTGTTTCCGTCACTTCGTCGGCATCTTCCGACACTGTCGCGGGCGACGCATCCTTCGCCGCAAAAGCGACCATGTTCTTGGTAGCTGCCATTTACTATGTGAGGGCGAGCAGGATGCCATACAAGAATGCGATACGTTTTGTGCGCATGCGACAGAACCAGCAGGCAGGCCCTGCAGTTGACCCAGAGTTGCTGACGGTGTTTTGCAGGGAGTACGAAGACGTCTGGGTGTGTATTTCCTGCACTGTGTTCTTCCGCACTACAGGCTGTGTCGATGAGTTTATGAACACATCTTATGAGAATCTGGTGTACATGCTCAACCTTTGGCTCGTGTTTCTTACGCCAGATCCATTGAGCATGGTGCTCAACTCACTCGCGCTGGAGTTTGTCATGCAGCTGGACAACGTCTTTGTAGAGCAGTACTGGGGCACCACTTCGGCGCATGCAGCTGCAGCAGTCTTTGCACAACGTCTTAATAGCTTGCCCACCAATGATGATGACATCAGGGCAGAGCGTGCAGTCGCGACCTGTTCACCAGCGGTGGTGCTCTACTGGTCCATCGGACAAGTCTGCCATTCCAGCTTCTGTATTGGAATGATTTGCGGACCTATCTTCAAGGCTGCAGGCCCTGAACCGGCGGACTGCTGCACGCCTTAGGCGCAGCCATTCGCTGCTGTTCAGACACGTTGTGACGTTTCGTTTTTTTAATCAGGACAGGCGCTTCACTAGACGCGATCATCCGTTTAAGCGTGATCATCATCATTTGCTCTGCACCTGTAATCATGCTTTTTCAGAGTTAATTAACGACAATCAGCTGTTGTCGTGATTGCATATTTGTGCACGCTGCACCTATCGTGCAACTGCAGTGCTTGCACAGATGGTGATCAAATGCTCGCCAACTCTGCCAGCCTGCTGAGCCGCAGATCTGTATGTCAGCATGTGTCAGGTCATGAAAAACCCAAAATTGCTTTTCGTAACATTGGACATTCTTATGAAAGAGATAACTGAAAGGCCTCAAGCACTGCTTCTACGTTTCCATACATGACTATGCTGGGGAAAAGGCCCCAAACCCTGTGATGTGGTGTGGTGCATAGCGTAGCACCTTGTCTGCAGCGCCAGCCCATCGAGCTGGCAACACCGTGTTGCGGAGTCGCAAAAGATGAGTGCCATCATTTTTTTGCTGCCATGTGCAGGAATCGCATGGCACATGTCACTCCGACTTCAAAGGCCTTTCGTTAGCGATGTGGTTTTTGGGAGGTGTGGGAACTGGGGTGCGCCAGTTTCCTGTGTGTGTGTATGCCGTGTGTGTAGCTACCAGTCGCTGTTGACTACCTGACCCGCTCCTACCTCGACCCAGCAATGACCCGTGTGCCGTGAGAAAGGGTGTGCCCCCTAACTCCCATAATAACCCAAGTAGGCCACCATGGTTGGCAAGTACAAGCAGAGCAAGGCGCTAAGGCTTATAGCATGGTTTTACAGGTGTCGAATTGATTACAAACCAATAAGCACATGACGGCAGCATGAGCTGAGCACTGCCATCATTCTTGAGGTGACTTGTAGCAAGATACGAGCTCAACTCTCCAATTGAGCCCTTGCCACCCAAGGCGTGCTACCACCAAGACATGCAACTATCATCCTCATGCACGCGAAGATGCCGCTTCACGACATACGCCCCCATCCATGACGCCCAACGCGCGTCTGGATCAAATAACAGTGAAGCGTGCATAGGGAACTACTGCAATCCCGGCCTACTGTTAATGGACCACGAAGCGGCCCCATTTAGCACAGCACACTGGCACCACTTTGCTGCACGACCAGGTGTCGTCGAAGCGTTTGCAACACCTGATCGCACATCACCAGCAGGAAGGGCGGCGACAGCGGCCAGCACGGTGGCGGCGGCACCGGCGGCGGCGGCGGCAGCACCACATGTTGACTTCGTGGCGCTGAAATAACCCTGCTGGTGTGTGGTTACATGCCTCTAATGCTGTACCTCATAAAGGTCACCACACGGCCCATTCCCAGCCCCGGCAACTGCCTGCCTACAAGCAACCCACACTACAGCGCATCCGCCTAATGCGTGTACGCTCACTCCCCCACTACTGCGCATCCGCCTAATGCGTGCACGCACCCCCCCCCCACTACAACCCCGACACCACAACCTTTGTGTGTAGGCCCATCATAGCATAGTGTGGATGGCCTGAGGTGCGCGCTGGTGGACACGCATTTGCACCTGTATGGAGAAAACTGTACACCTGGCGCCTAATCTCCCCCGCATTTCCTTCACAGGAAAGAGGCTTGGAAGTTCGGCTGCGGTACGTCTCGCAGCAAGACCGCCCGAGTTCCCGCGCCACCAACCAGGCTGACGACCCATAAAAAAAAAAGCGGCTCCCTCCTGCTGCTCCAAGTCGAGCCCTGAGCAGGGCTCGGCTGTCTCCCGCGTCCATGCCCAAGCACTGCTCGGCAACTCGCCGCAGCAGGCTCCGCGCCATGTGGCATCGCGCTCACACACGCTAGGGCATCTTGAAGTAGAAGTTTAAGTGTCGTCATGGCTTCTTGAAGTTGTTGATGAAGTTGCTCGGCTGCGGCAGCGGGTGAAGTAGAATGTTGAAGATTGATGCCTATTGCCAGCATGCCGGTGTGGGTGTTGAAGAGGTCCGTGCGGCGGCGGTGTTGTATGTCAGTGATGGTATCCGCCGCCAGCACGTGGTGTTGTTGTGGAGAGGGCAGGGCGGTGACGCGCTGGGCTAGCGCTTCGCGCTGCGAAAGGGTGTCTCGGACTGGTATCATCGGGCTGGCGCTGAGCGCTGCCAACTGGTCTTGGAAATGTGGGCAGCCGCCGTCACCTGACGAGCGCGCTCTCAGGCCCGTGGTCATACGCGCCACAACTCACTGTGCGCTAAGCATCCAGCTGCTCCCGCCGCACTAAGAGTGACCGGACCTGCGCGCCCAGCACGTTGTACTGACTGCCGAGTACCAGTGTTTGAAAATGACAGCTTATGCAAGAATTTGGACTTTGTCAATGAACATTACAGCAACTGCCTGCGCAGGGGGTTGCCAGAATTTGCCAACACGCTCAGTGAAAAAAGGGGAAGAGAAGTGGAGGCTGTAGATGAGTTTAGTGAAGTGAGAATCGCCTTTGACCCAGCGGCCCTTGTAGCGACTCACAAACCCTGACAGCTGCTCTATCAAAACATCTGGCTCTGCTGCGTCTACAGGGGTGATGAACTCCACTGTACCATCATTTGTCACATGCACCACATAACCATCACAACTATCTGTAGAGTCCTCAACCCATGCTGCTACTGAGACTCTCACAATATCACCTTTGGCAAATGGGCACTGCGAGCGACTTGAAGCTGAAGTTGAAGTTGATGGTGCGTCAGCTGGATCGACAGGTGCGCGGGCCTTGTCAGCAGTAGATAAATCAGGTACATTCGGTGGAAGCGGTGCTGCAGTTCGTCTTTCAGATACCAACTTGAGTCTGCTGCAGTGAATGTACTTGAGCATGACTTGACCCGCATGTGCTGCTTTCAAGACATAAGTATCAAGGCCTGGTATGCGCCTCTCAACAGTGTATGGACCCAACCAACGCTCAGCTTTCAGTTTGCGGCTAAGCCCCTTGCGCACTGGCGGATAATGAACTAAAACGCTATCTCCCGGCTGAAACCTACGTGCATACCCCTTTTCACGCGCTGCCTCTGTGCGTAACCGTTCTTCCTGCTCCTGCAGCGAAGTTTGAACAAGTCTGTGCCCTTCCTTAATGAGCTCGTGAATTGCCTGAAGATGTTCAGCTGCTGATTTCCACTTCGTCGGCAACTTTGAGGTTTTCAAATCTCCTATCATGGCCTCAAATGGCAGTATTGGCTCACGACCGTACAGCATGCGAAATGGTGACATACTGTAGGTAGCATTAGTGCAAGCTCGATGATTGAATAGGGCATGTGGCAATACGGTATCCCAGTTCCTCTGGTTGTCTTCTACCATCATAGAGAGGAGGTTTACTAGTGTGCCATTGGTGCGTTCTGTCAGACCATTGCAGGCTGGGTGATATGGAGATGTGAACCGCTGCTCAATGCTCAGCAAGCGAGTCAGCTCTTTCATTAACATGCCCCTGAACTCTTTTGCATTATCGCTTAGAAACATTTGCGGACACCCATGCCTAGGTATGATTTCACTCACAATGATCTGCGCAACCGTTGCAGCTGACTTGTCTGGTATTGCAAAGGCCTCAGGCCACCTTGTCAGATAGTCTGTGAAAACCACAATGTAACTATTGCCCCTACGTGTTTTTGGGAATGGCCCCACTATATCAAATCCTACTAACTGGAATGCATGCTGCAAATCGATATCCCCAAACCCGTGAATGCGCACGCGCGTGTCTCGTTTTGACTTTCGCTTCTGGCAAGCCAGGCACGTGAGCACCCACTGAAAAACATCTGAGTACATTCCTGGCCAGAAGTACCTGCGTCTCAGCTTGTCATATGTGCGTGCAAAGCCGCTATGTCCACCTCCCAGCGCGCCATCATGACATTCGTCAAGTACACGTTCTCGCAGAACTTTTGGTAGTACTAGCACATCAGAGCTCATCTTATGTGACCTACCCCCTGCTGCAAAATACAGCTTCTTATCACGCAAATAATATCCTGCCTTCTCATACGACCGAGCCTCTTCCACTTCCTTAGGTGACAAACCGTGAGGGGGACCACCTGCTTGAGTAGTCATGTACTTCACTACCTTTCCCAACACTGGGTCATCTACCAGGGCAGTCACTATGTCGCTTGGCTGAACATGAGAGTGCGAGTGTTGAGCGCTGCTACTACTATTTTCTACTGGGGTACCGGACTCCTCATCACTGTCGTAGTCGCCCCCATCGTCGAGCGTCGGTTCTTGGTCCGCGTCCTCATCGTCGTCCTTGGGCCAGAGCTGCGCTACGCCGGTGGCGGTGATGTTCACTGATGCTATCTCGATGCCGCTTGTGCTTGAACTTGCATCTTCAACTTCATCAAGCCCTGCACACGAACGGAGTGGAGCAGCAGCTACCGGCGCACGCGGGGTGCGCAACGCGCGCGAGGGGTCGAAACGCAAAATTTTTGCTATGCTAGGTGTTGACTGCCTCCCGCCCCCACGCTGTGAGGCACACGCAGCGTTAGTAAAGGCAACACCTGCAGACAGCAGTTCATATGCACCTTCTTTGATTCGAGAGAGAGCATCAGCATTACCATTCTCTTTTCCTGGCCTGTGCACAATGTCCATGTTATACTGCTGCAGTTCAGAGATATATCGCTCTTGGCGCTTAGTGCGCGGTTCAGAGCCACCCATCAGATGAGCCAACGCTGAGTGGTCTGTTTGGAGCGTGAAGGTTTTTCCGTTGTGCAACAGCTGTCTGAAGTAATGTATACCTTCCACTGCTGCTAATGCCTCCCTGTCGTATGTCCCATAATTCCGTTCTGCCCCTTTTAATGTCCTGCTATAGTACCCCAAAGGATGCTCACTATTGACTGGGCAAATCTGCGTCAACACTGCCCCCAGACCGTAGTCAGAAGCGTCTGTCTGCAGCACTAACTTAACTGTGCCATTCAATATGCCTTTTAAATCGGGATGCGCTAATACAGGGGATGTTTTCAAGGCTTCTTTCAGCACGCTCCATGCAGCGATGCAGTCATCAGAGAGCACAAACGGCACACCCTTGCGCGTCAGGTTCACCAAAGGCTCCGTAATAGTAGAGAAGTGCTCAATGTACTGGCGGTAATATGCGGCCATGCATAGGAATGACCGCACATCATGCAAGTCGGATGGCAAAGGGATTTTGTCAATAGCTTCAACTTTAGTGGGGTCCACACGCCTGCCACTAGCATCCACCACGTGCCCCAGGAACTTCACCTCCTTCATTGCAAAATGACACTTGCTAGGCTTAAGCTTAATTCCTACTGAGATCATGCGGCTCAACACAGTCTCAAGGTGCTGCATGTGCTCTTCAAAAGTTTTGCTGAAAACTAGAATATCATCCACATACACAAGCGCGTATACCCAAAGAGCATCATGCCCCATTGCAAGTTGCATCAAACGCTGAAATGTAGACGGCATATTCATCAGCCCCATTGGTCCTACTTTCCATTGGTAACAGCCCCATTTGGTTTGAAACGCGGTTACAGGCCTGGACTCCCTATCAAGTTCAACATGCCAAAAGCCTGCCACTGCATCCATGGAACTAAACCACTCTGACCCGCTGAGCACTGAGTGCACTTCGTCAATGCGCGGCAGGGGAAAACCATCCTGGCCCCCACCCTTCTCCTTTACCAGTTGATTAACCGCCCTCAGATCTTGCACTACTCGCAGCCCACCACACGGCTTAGGCACTATCATGAGTGGTGAATTCCACGGAGAGTTTGACGGTTCAATCACACCCTTCTTCAACAAAAAGTCTATCTCCTTCCAAAGAACTTCAAGTTCCTTGAGGCTGTACTTGCGCAAGCGCGCACGCACTGGCCTAGCATCCCCTACATCGATGTGATGACGCACCAACGTAACCTTGCCTGGTTTGCCATCAAATGAGAAAATGCCGTTGCGAGCCATTTTACGCAACAATTCAGCCAATTCAGTCCGTTGTCTGTTTGTGAGGTGCTCCATCTTGTCAACTTTGAACGCGGCCAACCACTCCAACTCCCGCGCTCGTTGCACTGCTTCCTCGTCTAATTGCTCTTCCGGCTCAGCGCCGGCGCCTACACCAGGTTGTGCTTCAACATCAACTTTCACCTCTGCCTTAGTGTTAGCTTGAGCGTTAGGGACGGCAGTGCAGGGCTCACCTGTCGGCGGCGGTTCCGCCGGGGGTCGCATCTTGGGAGCGTCACCACTCGGCGCCTCACTTCTTGGGGTAGGGCTGGCTGGCGCTGTTGTCTCCGTTGTAGCAGCCCCTGGTGCAGATGCGGCAGTTGAGCTTGCGCAAGCGGCGGTGCAGGAGGCAGTGGTACTTTCCTGGGGAGCGTCAGAGCGAGTGGGGTGAGTATGCAAGCAAGCCTCCGCAAATAGGTCTGCTGCTGCTGCCGCCTTGAGCTCGTCGCCCCCAACTGAAGAGGCTTCCGCCGGAGTCAGACATCCCGCTGCAACCATGAAGCAGAGAGTGGCCAGGCGCTCATTTCTACGCAGCGCGGCCAAGCGCGACGCTAGTGCAGCTCGAGTCGACGTGTCAACTTTCGATGACAAGTGTAGCAAGTTGCGTGCGATGTCTGCCTCATGCTTTGAGGCCTCTTGATTCCACAAATCTTCATCCAACAAGTGCAGGTATCCTAACTTCACTCCCAACTTCAACCTGCTTGTGGTTTCCAGAAGCGTCAAATTAATGCTCGCTGTCTGTTGCATGGGCTCAACCAGCACACGTTGCCTGCGCACGGCCCAGTGCCCTTTGTCATCAGCCAGGCCTTCAAGCACGTAGTTGCCTGGCGCAAGCATATGGCGCCACATGACCTTTACAACCATACCATCTTTCGTGGGCTGCACCCGCGCGTACCTTCGCGCGAGATATACTGACGCGCAACGTCGCTGCACTGCACCTTGCTCAGCTACTAGCACCACGTTATCCCAGCCAGGCAAATCATGATCGGCGGCAGCGGCAATCTCCGGATTCTCTGACACATGCGTCTTAGCAAAGCGTTGGTCAACTCTGTGCATTGCCAGCTCATACGCCTGCATCATTGTGAGGGTACCGGGTTTGCGCGCCCCGCCACTACGATGACCATCCGTGTCATCTTCGCTGTCCGCCGCGGCGTCGCTGTCGCTGCCTTGGGTTTGCGCGCCTTCTGCGTCGCTTGATGCTGCCGCCGCGGCACCTGCCGGCGGTTGCGCGCCGGATTCGCGGCTGTTGTTGTACCCCGTTCCCATGGCACGGCCCTGCATGTTCTTCAGCATTCTGAGCACGGGCATGTTGTCGAGCAACGAGGACATGACCAGCGGCCCTACGGCGCGGCCTGCAGATGGGTGATCATCAGGCAAGTCATATGGGCCGAGCGTCTGCACAAAGATGCCGTCTTCCAGCATGCGCGGCTCGATGCGCGCGCGCTGGTGCTGCCTGTCAAACAGCGCGGGTTCAGTACGCAGGGTGCGCAAGATGAAGGACATGACAGGCGCAAGAAGTATCTGCCCACTGCCCTTGGCGAGCACTGACTGCGTCACACCAGGCGGCACCTTCAACCACCACAGACCGTTAGCACGCAGCAAGTCAGCTTGAGACGGTGTATAGCGCTGCTCCACCGGGTAGCGCAGATCGGCATTGCGCAAGTCAGCCTGCGAGGGCTCATGAAAGGCATGAAAGTGACGGGCGACGAGCGTCACCACACTGGTGGTTGAGTCATGCGTCCAGCGTGCCTGCGCATTGCGGGGCGGCAGCACGTACACAGGATGGTTGATGCCCCACATCTCTTGTAGGGTTACCTGTAGGCTGCCTCTGCGGTGCTTCACCGCCTCCAGTGAGCCTGCCACGCGGCGCAACGCGTCAACAACGACTTCATCGCCGCGCACCATCAGGAAGAAGACGCGCTTGCGCAAGTTCGGGAAGCCCACATCCTCGCCTGCAAGCAGAAACGAGAGTATGTGGTACTCTGCCGCGTGCGCGGCCTGCAGCGCGTGCACGCCATTGACGGTGGTGCCCAGCTGTGGCACATTCTCCAGCAAGAGCACTTTCACATTGTGCTCAATTGCTTTCTGCACAAGCTTTGGGGTGAGTTCAGTAATTTCAGTCTCCACCACCTGGCTACCCTTCGGTCTGTACTTGTTGGCGCTTACCTCTTCACACCGAGTACTGACCAGCACCATGTCAGGGTCCACCTCGTCAATCCTCCTCCACACGGCTTCCGAAGTGTAGTCTCCCAAGATGAACGGCACATGCGGGTGAGAGCGTTGAAAGATGGCAGCGTACTCTTCACTAACATCCACCGCCAGCTGCACCTGTGCGCCTGCCATGAGCGCTCCCATTACAGCGCTACCTATGCCACACCCCAGATCTACCACCTTGAGGTTAGGCACTTGCATGTCTGGCACGTCAGGGTACTCACCGCGCTCCACCGCTGAGATCAGTCCCCAGCGCTCAGGGTGGCAATCAGCCACCACCCACTCTACGCCCCCCCTTTCGGGTAATGTCCTGAGCGCCTGTTGTCGTCTAGCTCACCAACTGCCACTTCAACTTCAACTGTATCTGGCGGCTCAACTGAAGCGCCACTCTCAACTTCGCGCGCCCCATCTGCAACATCAACTTCACCATCAACAGACGCCTTATCTGCAGTGTCTACTTCAACTTCCTCAGGCGCTTCATCAGCGTCAACTTCAACTGCGCACCTGTCACCACACCATTGCTCGACATCACTGCCTGTGTCATATATCTCACCTGCGCCTGTGACCAAGTCTGAGTCTGACTCTACAGACTCGCGCTCCGCGTCGCTGCTTGCTTCAGCGGATGCGCACACCACATCCAGCTCCCAGCCCTCAGGCGGCAACTGCTCAACACTTATGATGCGCTCATCAGCCAAGTTGTCCAAGTCAATTGGTGCTTCTACACGCTCCTGCACGGGTGCTGCACCATTGCCTAGCACAAACTTTGGACTCGGCTCCCCCTCTGCCAGCGGGATTTCCTGCAGCAACTCAGCGGGCAAAGAGCCAAACTCATACCTGCACACCTTCGGCTCCTGCGCTGGCTGCCGCAAGTGCGACCACAACGTACCCTGCACACCGGCACCTCTGCTACCTCCACCTTGGTTGGCGCTGCGCCACGAGTCCCTGATCCTATCTACGTCTTGCGGGCTCAGCGCTTTTGCGGCCTTGTCAGGCTTGTCAGGGTGCTGCACAAGCACCGGATTCTTGCTGCCCAAGATGTCCAGACGCATACGTGTCAGCACCTCCCAGCTGATCAGGAACTGCGGCTCAACCTTGTCACTGACGTGGAAGTCAACTGCCATCTGCACACCTGCCAGTTCAACTTCAAGTGACACCATGAACATGACGGCGACCAAGTGACGCCCCACGCCCCTTATCGCCTTATACTGCGGCTGGCGCTGCGACCGCTCCAAGTCCTTTGCCTTCTGCGGATCCTCATCTTTCAGCTTACGCAAAAGCAGGCAGTATGCGCGGAATTGCATGACACTGCATCCGGCGCACGAGTCCAGGTGTACGATTGCGTCCAAGACCCTATGTACCTTTGCCTCCACCGCCAGGATCATGGTCCGCGCAACTGGTGCACTGCTGATTGGCTGTGCGCCCGTGACACAGACCAGGCAACTTACCTCCGCCACATCAGCGCCGCCCTCAAATCCACACCAGGCAGCAAAACGTCCAAACTCATCAGGGCAGCACAAATCACATACACCACCTGCACCTGGGTCCACAGCGAAGTACGTTGAGGGCTCGAACTCGTAGATGCCGCCCTCCGCGACGCGCCCTGCCAGGTGGTGGACCGCTGGTAGAAGTCGTGCGGCGCCGCCGTCGATGCCGCCACCGCCGGCGGCACTGCCAAGCAGCATCGCCAGTGCTGACAGGCCCTGCGCAAGTGTGCTGGGATGCGCAGCGCTCAACGAAGAGTAGTTAGCGACACTTGGGCCGGGGTAGCGCTGAGCGCTACCGCCGGCATATGGGCCTTGGCGAGTGTTCGCATTGTAAGCGCCGCCGCGGCGCTGGTCGCTCCATGGACTGCGATACCCCTGGTCTGTTGGCCTACGCGGTGCAGCGGCGAGTTGATCGAACCGCTGCGAGAAGTGATCAAAGCGCTGGTTGACATCGCTGTCGCGCTGCTGCAGATGAGATTGCAGCATTTGCATGGAGTTGTTGAGCGCCGTGAGGCCCTCCTGCAGAGGTGCAAGCTGAGAAGGCAGGCCTGCAGCGCCCTCATCACCTGCAACAGGCATAGCGAGAGGCCTTTCGGCGCTGCCGTCATCGTTTCCCTGCGATGCCATTGGGTCAGTCATGTATGCATCAGGAGAGCGTCTCTTGTCCAACTTCTTCTCCTTGGCCAGATAGGCATGCACACTGAGGCTCTTGTTAGCTGCCACCTTCTTCTCCTTCAACTCCAAGTCAGCACGCAACTGCGACAGCTTCACATTCTCTGACTGCCCTTGCTCCAACATGTTCACGTATTCCACCAACTTCTTCTTGAACGCTGCTACCCGCTCCTTGGCATCTGAGGGGCGTTCAAAAACTTCCAGCAACCCCCAGATGTAACGCTCGCGGTACAGTGATTTGGTACGCCTCTCCACTTTCTGCAGCGTGAAGTCCAACATCTTGCCATAGTCCAGGAGGAACTCCACTACTCCTACACCTGCCTCCAACACCAACCGCTTCAACTTGCTCACGGCTTTGCCGCGCTGCATTGACTCACTGTATAGCTCAAGCAAGTACAACCTCAACTTCTGCACCTGCTCACCAGACAGGTTGCCATCTTCACAGTTGGTGCTCTGCCAGGCATGGATGCGTTTGCGCAGCTGAGT
Source organism: Tribonema minus (assembly GCA_017506865.1). NCBI lineage: Eukaryota > Xanthophyceae > Tribonematales > Tribonemataceae > Tribonema > Tribonema minus. Next base: position 205,596 of record JAFCMP010000323.1, on the reverse strand, counting down.
GGACAGAGCCTGATGCCACAGCACAACAATGAAGCCTGGGCATGTCCTTTCCTTCGACCTAGGCCCCGGTATGCGCTGCCCGCCTGCCACTACACGACTCTCGCAAGAGCTCAACCACTCTGACATGATGCACGTCACAGAGTCCGGACTCACAACCTTGTTCTCAACGGTCTTGTACTCTGTGTTAGCATCTGGCGGCTCCTCGCTGAAGTACAGCGTGGGGTGCGTAATGCCCTTGATTTCCTTGATGACCTGCGTGGCAACAATGTGAGTCCCCGACTTTGCGCCAAACTCTGCGTTGTCGGCGAGGGCATCAACTTCAACTTCACTCTTGCCCTCACTATCCTCCTCAACACCGCCGCCATCTCCTGACGAACCGCCGTCATCACCACCCCCACCGCCTGATCTGCCCTGCGCACGCCGCGGAGGTCTATCGCCCTTCCCGCCTCTTGCATCTCTACTGCGGTTACGCGAGGACCTGTCGTGACGCGCATCAGCATCCGTGTCTGAACTGTCATCATCGTCATCACCACCACCGCCACCGCCACCGCCTGCAGCGTTCTTGCGCTGTCTGAGCGATGAGCGTGTACTGCGCGCGTCACCATCGTCACCATCCCCACCGCTACCGCTTTCAGCGTTCTGGCGCCGCGTGAGCGATGAGCGTGTACTGCGTGCATCAGCGTTGTCCCCGCCGCCACCGCTACCGCTCGCAGCGTTCTGGCGCTGCCCAAGCGATGAGCGTGCACTACTTGGTGGTTGTCCTGGAGGAGGCTTAAGCTTGCGCTGCGGCTCAACTTCAACTTCAACGTCGTGCGCACTTGTACCGGCCCGCTCCCCTTGCGCACTGCTGCCACCCATTGCCTGCCTCACTTCCCACCCAGAATTTGGTGCTATCGCGCTATCTTTCACCCTCAGCACCGGCGCGGGACTGCGCTTGTCCTGCTGCCACCCACTGAACAGGAATTCCGCACGCACTGGCACATGCTCAATCGTCATAGTCCTACCAGTCTTGCGGGCGTAGTTTGGAATCCCCCAACGCAGCCTAGCGGGTTTGATGGACAGGGCCACGGAGGTGTCCTCCTCATTCTCTACGAGCCAGGCCAGTGTGGGCCCAGGCCACAAGTTCCACCCTTCGCCCTTGAATGGCGCTACGGGCAGCACCGGACGTGACCACCATGGATCCCCCCTCAAGTCGAGTTCTGACACTGGCACCTGCCAAGTGCGACCCCCGTCGTTGTCTCGCACCCACACATACGGGTTGATTGCATCCAAGTGGTTGACAAACAGCTTCTCTGAGGCAGCAACAAAGTCCTCCACGACGGTGCCAAAGCGAGTCCGCTTATCACCTGCTGCGAGCGCAAACCTGACCTGTGCGCCCTTGGGGAGCACCAATGGTGTGAGCGTATGAGTCGGCACCAGAAGCAATCGCTCCTCAACACTAACGGTGACGTAGTCGCCCATCTTGTGGTGCCGGGGGAATCGGCCTTTAGGTTGCGCCCACGCTGGTGCCACTTGCACAATCTCTGTCATCGCAGTTTGACTTAGTAGATTAGCGTCACGGTGGTATATTGCCCACTCATAGCCAGCAGGCCTCCACACTCTCAACCTGTCCATCCCCGACTCTTCCTGCAGAACTAGGGGTTTGCGCGGCGTGTTGACTGGGTTCAGCGCGTCTACTCCTTCAATGTGCATGACACCCTCTGCATCCCGTCCCACCATGCCCATGGACATGACATACTTGTCCAAAGCCCGCTTCTGCGGCACAGCCTGCAGCACTACTATCAAATCGCCTGCATGATATGGGTTTCGTACGCCCTTCTCAACTGTGCGCATGTGGACATTCCAGAAGTTGTTAAGCTTGTCCCTCTCCCTCGAGTCAGCTACAGCTTCCTGCCTGCCTTGCAAGTAATTTTCGGGGTACCTGCACTCCCGCCAGAATAGGCGAATCTTATCCTCGATCTCCTTTGTTTCAAGCAACTTATACGGTTCGCTGCCTGCACGATATTGCCCAGCATCTTTCACCAACGCTACCTTGTCCAGCAGGGCATGGCGTTCATCCGCATCCGTCCCTCTCGAGGTCGTCATCGAATCCGACCTCCTCAGCGGGCCTACTTCCCTAGGTACCCCACGCTGTTCCTCAAAGCCAGCACTGCCCTGCTCAAACGCATCAACTCCAGCTTGCTCCTTTAACCACTGCTTGGCCAAACTTTCGAACCTTGCTTGTTTAGTGCTGTGACAAAGATTCCCCCCCCGGCGTCGAAGCTGATGCAACGACGGCGAAGCAAGTGCTTTACCACAGCACACCCAAACGAAGTGGACGAAACCTGAGCGAAGTAGTTTTAGTAGAACAAGACCTGCGTGACCCGTCGTTAGCACGTGGTCAGCAGTGCCTCACCTCGCACCTCTCCGAGCCCCAGGAGGAACTTGAAGCAGAAGAAAGAGAGCGCACACGCTGCGCACAGCCGCTATGGACGGTTCGCCACGCAAGGCGGCTCCCGCAGACGTATAAGAACGCCGCAGGAGCGCCAGCAGCGACAAGGAGGGTCGCTGTCGCTTGCTGGTGCCGAAGATATGCAGCCGCGGAAATTCGGAAATCAGCCGGATTACTGCTCTCTCGTCCAAGCACGCGGACGCCAGCCTAGGCGGCAGGCTCAAAAACCTGCTGTCGGTTGCCAATGTGGGAACTGGGGTGCGCCAGTTTCCTGTGTGTGTGTATGCCGTGTGTGTAGCTACCAGTCGCTGTTGACTACCTGACCCGCTCCTACCTCGACCCAGCAATGACCCGTGTGCCGTGAGAAAGGGTGTGCCCCCTAACTCCCATAATAACCCAAGTAGGCCACCATGGTTGGCAAGTACAAGCAGAGCAAGGCGCTAAGGCTTATAGCATGGTTTTACAGGTGTCGAATTGATTACAAACCAATAAGCACATGACGGCAGCATGAGCTGAGCACTGCCATCATTCTTGAGGTGACTTGTAGCAAGATACGAGCTCAACTCTCCAATTGAGCCCTTGCCACCCAAGGCGTGCTACCACCAAGACATGCAACTATCATCCTCATGCACGCGAAGATGCCGCTTCACGACAGAGGCAGACGCAAAAGGCAGCAGCATAATGAACGCACTCGACAGACAAGACACAAATTGCGCTTTGAAGTCGCCCCTGCTGAAACCAGGCTTGCTGTTACAGGCCAGCTTCTCTTCCTCAGGCAGGTCAAAGAAGGACCTGTAGGCAGCACAAGCAGCACAATCAGGGTACCGACATACCCATCCCAAACTGCGCATCTGAAGACCGCATTCAGTGTCCTCATGAGGATGTTGGCACAAACTAGCAGGCCACACAGCGTTAATAAGCAGCATTGCAAGGCGACGCTGCACAGACGCGTGCAAGTCACCAGCACATTTTTAGATTAATGTGTTGTGATACCCCTATTCTAAAACATTGTGCAAACCAGCATCAGATCAGGTTCTGACATCAAACGATCTGCTATGAACGGCATGCCATCATGTGTGTCACCAAGCCATATCAGCCTCGTGTACACGCTGAGTCTTGTGCATTCAAGCCTTGCCTGGCATCGTCGAAAGCAGCCGCCTGTGAGGCAGCAGTGAAGCCGTGCCCTACCGCGTAGAAAAGTCCATGTGAGCTGAACGCTCGCAGCACCTGCTCAGCAACTCGGTCTTTCTCGTGCTGCTGGCTGCGGTGACACATATCAAAAGGATCATGTCAAAAGGATCATTGAAGAATCAGATTATTTGAAGTGTCGTACCCAGCTCGGGAATGAATGACCAGAAAAAAATGATTCTTGAACAGCTTCAAAGCAGCCAGATTACCCTATGCACACACCGGCGATCTCCAACATGTCACCTTTGCGGATCGTAAAACGGCGCCAGGTCAATCACTGCTATGGGATCGCCCACTGCCGCTGCACAGAACCATCTGCACAGGACTGGAAGCAGCAGCGGCAAATGAGGTCGCAGCTCACGTCGCATGCGCGCTGTACAGGTTTCCCTCACTGCACACTTCAACAGCTTCAGGTTCAACTTGACGTTGAAGTTTGCTCGACTTGACAGGCTCACTTGTATCATCCGTTTCCGCAGTCCGCGACCAGAGCCGACAATACGTAAGGTCCAAGTTGCAGCAGATGTGCACGCTCGCCTCGGCGACACCAGATGGTCCTTGCTGCGGTGGAGCTCAAGCAGGAGCCTCTGTAGTGCCTCTGCGCGTGTCCCTGCGAAGCGAAGATGCCATTGAAATTCCTGTTGGAGCTGCTACCGGTGGAGAAGCTGCCTCTCGACACCGCTGCTCAGCGCAACAGCGACCGAGTGTCCAGGTAGAGGAGGCAGGCGCCCTGGAGGTCGGCATGGAGCCCCGTGAGGCGGGTTAGGCTCATTCTCGCTGTGGCTGTGGCCATCTGGCTGGTAGGTCTAAGTTGATGTCCAGGCGAGTTTTGCTGTGTGGTGTTCGTTCCTGCCCTTGGCTGCCTGGTTTGGCGATGGTCTGGTGGGACTGTACAAGGCTAGTGCCGTTGGTTTTGGCCCATGAGAAGAGCCAGTGCCACGGCAACACCGGCAGGTGATGATGTCGTTTCTTTGATTCCAGCCAAACGAATGTTCACGGCAAAATTTGCGCTGAAGCCTACCAAAAAAAAAAAAAGCGTACTTGAACTTCAACAAAGGTGCGTGTTCCACCCACAGTCGTGTGCGAGCCTTTGGTGCTTGCCTCAAGTAGCGCATACATAGGTTGCGTGCATCATTATGATGTCATTTTCGATGCTGTCACACAAGGCAATGTATGATACATGGTTGTTGTATGTTTCTGATACCATTTTTTTTTTTTTGACCAGTGTATGTATTCACTTGGTGACCCCCTTCCACTTTGCCTCAATGTACTCCCCAAATGGCATATCTTGCAGCTCTTCCAGCGATGCCGTGTCAAGCAGCGTATCATACTCCACGCCCTTGGGGGAGCCACAACAGGAACCACTTTTCAGCCAACCTCAACGAGCCTACCTCACGCCGCCTACATCACAACATTGCTGCTACAGCAGCATTGGCACTGATGGCTGCAGCATGGTTGTGCATGGCATCTGTTCAGCACTTGTGGCCGGCAGTACCAGTCAGCTGACATACATGGCATTGCCCAGAGCGAAGGGTGCAATACCGCGAGCACAAATTGGGATGAACAAGCTGGCGTGGGCGATGGGAGCAGCGCAGCGCTCAGACATCAAGAGGACAACCAAAGCAAGACACAATGCCTTCCTCGCAGTTTTGTACATCGGTGGCTGACCAGGAAGGCACAAGCATCACTTGCGGGTGAGCGCTGCTGCTGTCACGTGGTATCGATTTGAGTTGACGTGCAGGCAGAAAGAGTTTGGGCTCAACTCACTACGGTCAAGCTTCCCACACCCCATGGTGTGTTCACGCTGACAACACGTGCAACTGCAGCCCGCTGCACGACAACATGGCGTTCATGACGCAGTTGAGCTGATGGCTATTGAAAAATGTCTCCAACCTGAAGGTCACTGCAGCAAGTGCTATACCGCGAGTCCTCACAAGCATCTACAGTAACGCGGCAGATGCGTGAAGCAGCAATGTCTGAGCAAGCTCGAGCGTACCGCTCATACAATGACCCCGGCATGTGTGATGCAAAGCACAAGTTGATGATTTGCATCATGACGCTTTGAGGCTTCAAATGCACAGCGCTTTGAGCTGCGCCGTGCACTCCTGACTGCTGCTCCTTACTGCTGCATCATCATCATTGCCGGCATGTACAATCTGCCTACAGGGTCCTGGGGTCATCGACTGCAGTCACCCAGCAAGTCTGCCTGTGGCAAGCACACTCACATTCTTTGCCCTGCCTGCCACTCAGCGAGCTGAACGGTCAGCCTGATATCATATGGTGTGCTAGGTGCGTGGGGAAAAGGTTCTGCTTACACCACATGAGTCATGACTCACCTGATCTGCCGCTCTGCCAGGCTCATCAGCTCCACAAACGGACAAGCAGGTGCGACGCCACTCTTCTTGTCGTTTTGCGGGTGGGTGCAAGCATTGTGCTCATTAGGATGGAGATGCACCATGCTTCATGAGCGCTCTGCTACGAATGACCTGGACCTTAAACTATATATACAGGTCCCCATCATGGCATATCACTGCTCAGACATGCTAGCCGGTGTAGTGTACACGTCCGTGAGTACTGGCTCAAACTCTGCTGGTACTTACTGCAACTGCTGCAATGATATAGAGCTATGACACAGATGGTATGCGCCAGTGCTACTCTTATGCACTGAAAGCGAGGGCTTGGCGACAAGCTTGGGTCCCCAGGTACAGGGCTCCCAATCCTCCGCAAATGCTGTGCAGCACAATGACTGGCAACAGGCAACCTGCGTTGACACAATGGTAGGCCAACTGGTAGGCGAAGACCCAGCCAAAGAAGCCGTCAATGACCACGTCCAAGACTTAGTGTCTCTTGTGGCGAAGTTGGGGGTAGGTATAGGCACATACCGCAGCGCTCAGCAACGGGACGGCCGGCGCGGCCGGGGCCTTGTGTAACTCCTTCAGCGCCTGCTTGCGGGATGCAGGCAGCGCGTTGCGCAGCATAGTTGTCGAGCCCCCTGCGCAGAGGGCGCCCATGGCCACAGCAAAAGGCAGCCCGCTATTTTCGTGGAATCCCAGGACGTGGGCTACAGTGCTCTTGATGCCTTTTACCTGGGTCATCTCGTGCATGGGCATGAGAGCGGCCCATACTGCCAGCGTGAGAGCGATGAGCTCAAGCGAGGACTCCGTTTCGACGACAAGAGTATTCGCGCGTGCATACTTGGAACGCAAATTCTGGCCTACCGCAACCCGGAGCACAACGTAGAACAATACCCGAGCAGCTTTGGCCACAGCAAGCACCGACATTTTAGTCAATGCCTGGTTGAAGACCCCGCCAGCGCCTGGAGTGGCGCCTCCGCGGCCGCCTGCCCTCAGTCTGTGCGTCGCTGCAACAGGAGTGCTGACACCATCGGATGGTGGTTTGATAAGCATCGGCGAGCGTGAGCTGGTCACCCACATGGGAACAGCCTGTCCGCAGCTGTCATCCCTGCTCCTAGCAGCAGCAACAGACGCAGTGCAAGCATTGCGCCAACAGCACGAGCCGCTCCGTATCGTCTATCCTGTCGCCGCCGCCCGCGTTTTGTCCTTGCCCAGTGGCTTGAATCGGCGTCTGGCAGATGTGACACGTGAAACAACTCACTCTAAAACTTCAACTTCAACAGGCGAGTTGCAGGTGACGGGGGCCTCAATCCTGCCTGACGGCGACGACGGTGTCAGCAGACATCTAGCAGTGAGTGCCAGAGACACTTGCTGAGCGCTGCACAGATCGGCGGCCCCTGCATCCGCAAAAACTGCGTTGACCTTTGCACACCTCTATGCCACTCTGCGCCTCGCCCCTGCAGGGCACATGGATCACCGCCTGCGCCCAGAGGCTATTGGCATGGCACCGAGCTGGGGCTCTTCATAAAAGTAGCCTGAGTGCTCTGCATCGCACATGTTCAACAGGCCACCGCACGCCACAACAATGACGCGGTTGCACCAGAGACTCGAAGTCACAATCATGTGCCCCGCCCATCATCAGTCCGGCGCTTGCCTTTGGTACTGAGCGTCCTCTCGTTCAATGTGTCTGGCTTGCAAGGGGTTCCACTTGCGCCTGCATGAGATTTTGATAGCGCACTGCCATGCTGAGCATGATCAGCTCGAACGTGTTAAAGTCGTAAGAATTGTGTCATTAAGCTTTTGCAGCAAATGTGTGCTTGAGCAAAATATGCAAGCGACACGTGCCAGGGTCTGGGCCACCTTGGTACAACGTGCGGAGGCGCTGACGTGATGTAGCCACATGTGGTGCATTCTTGCGAAATAGAAGTACAGTGCACAATAGACACCATCAGTGATCACCATGCGCACAGTGTTGGTCATGTGCTGGAAAGGATGATATGGTGTGCAATGGTGCGCCATTGGAAAGTTCTCAATTTGCACACGTGACAACACAGGAGGAGACCTGAGCGAAATCGGCGTGTCAGCAGCCACCAAAAATTGTGCAGGAAGTTGTGTCTGCTTCATACTTCTAGAATTATGTGCTTCATATCCTAGAAGTATGTCTACAGTACACAGTATGCAGACAAAATGAGTCTGTATGTGAATGGAGTCCACTGCATTCAGCAGTGCTCAAATCTGACCTCAAAGCAGTGTTGCGGAAGTGGCCCGGTAGCCGCCAAGACACTGCGCCTGTCCTGTGTCGGTGTACTACCGCCTGACATTGCAAAACGCACGTGCTGACACCGCAACAGCATTACGTGAGTGATGCCGCTGCCTGAGCAGCATGAACGCCGCAGCGGTGAGCTTCGGTCAGCTCGCATGTAAGCCCAGGAAGCTGAGGTTGAGGGCAAAGGATGGCGTTGGCAAATGGCATGACATACTCAAGTGCCATGTGGCAAGGAGGCAACAACGTTCTGCGGGCATATTGAGGCCAGATCCATGTCATCTTCGTAGGCGTTCACGCACGTTACGCCTTCGCTGTCCGGCGCTTCTTCGTACAAGGCGCACGTGTCGTGGTCGGCATGCAGAGAGTGCCACTCGCCAGCTGCGTCGTGGTGTCTGAAGAAGAACGAACCCTGCGTTACACGCGAAGCATTCGCAGTCAGCAATACATTCATCTGATCTGTAGAGCATATACTTCTGCGCCAAGAGCTAGATTGGTTTTCTTACCTTGTAGGTCTCGAGGTCGTCTCTAGTCTCGCAACCCATTGGAATCGGCTGTGCGCACGCCACGCAGTGTCCAGGAGGTACGAGAACGCTTGAGTCTTGCGGGTCGTACTTGCTGCTGGCCCAGACTTGGGCACTGTGCTCGTTGTTGTTATCCGTAGGCGGCTCCGATTGCTCCTGTGACTGACGATCATGTTGAGGAGGACGCTGTCGCCGCTGCTCCGACTCCCATTGTGGGTATGGCACCCACCTCCGAGCGCTCCGCCTCGAAGCACGACGCTGCATCACACCTCAGGTTCCACCGTTTCTCCGACAGCGCGCAGACTTGCGACGGACGCACATCGCCTCACTGCCAGCATCAATAACACCTCTGCAGCATAAATCAGTCACTCCGGCGTCCGAATGTACTGCATCCCCCTCAGGCCATCGCCGCCCTGAGGTTCTGGGCCCTTTCATTGGTCGGGTAAAATTCGAGTTTTAAGCGGAAATTTCCGATTTGGTGGACGCCCTTGGGGGGTGTGTGTGTGGGGGGGGGTAGGGGTGGGGGGGGGCAACTCCTCTCTCGCTAACCCCTCCTCGCGCGCTCGCGCGCGCTCGGCCCGGGGTCGCTCGCTATAACTCCGGAGTTTGCCTAAAAAGATTCCGAAGGAACGCGCGGAACTCTCCTTGTTCCCGAGAACACTCAGTAACCGTGATTCTCCAAGGCGAGCTTGCGCAAGAATGGTGCATGCATGTGAATTCATCTGGCTTGCTTTGCAGGCACCGACAGCGCTGCCAACGCTGGCATGTGATGGCCCAGCAACATGGCAGTAAGTGTTTCCGGTCCGCGCCAACCTGTGCGAAGGACATGATTCATGTTTGAGATGCTACGGCATGTGCCTGAGGAGCCGCTGTACTGTCGGAGCTAGCGGCGTTCCGGCCAAATGGGGGGAGCAGCATCGGTCGTGAAAGGCGGCGTGCTGTCGGTGACAGGATTGGAGACAGGCTACGACGGCTACGTGTGTGGTCATTCCCAAGGGCAGGAACTCGATCGCAAGCTGAAGCTACTGGGCGTCAGTAGAGCTGGTACGTATGTACATTTCGCCGCTGCTGGTGATGCTAGCGTGAGTACCAGCGTGCTTGATCTCTCACAGGTGCTTGCTGAAAGTGTTGGCAAGCAAGAATGAGGGGGCAAGGTAACATGCGGAGGTACTTCAACAACCATTAGCTTTCAAAAGCAACGCAGCATTGCTGACTATAGATGACACTGATGTGGTGCCTGCCACCAACAAGTTGTATCCACAAGGATTATTCTTCACCAACGTCGGGCGGGACTTGAGATGTTAGTCTACAACACTTGCAGCCAATTTGCAGATTCGCTGCCCGCACATACTGTACCATATACCTACCTGTGAAACTTTGTAAACCCCAGCTCAGCACCTGCTTTTGGCACATTTTAAGGTCTGTAAGCTTCTTGGTGTTGATGACAAACGACCTTTCAACTGAATGTGCACCGTTGGCCTTTATGTTGCACCCACTTCACACGACCTGGCTTGCACACTCTTGGCAAGCCCAATGCAGGCAACGCTCCGTCTTTCTGTTTGCACTTACTCCCCATGTACTTGCTGCTTTATGCCCTGGAACGCGCCTGCAGTATTCACGCCATTACCTGCATACATCCTGCCACCACTGTTCTGATCACAGGGGCGGTGGGCTTATATGAGGAGTTCAAGAGGCTAGATGACATCAACACAGGTGATGCATGCCGTGATGCGCCGTGACCATGCTGTACTTTTTATTAATTCTCGCTAAGGGCGCAAAAAAGCCCAGATGATTGGCATCTAGCTGTAAGGAATCTACATGTCGTATGACAGTCTGAAAGTGTCGCAACGACAACCACTCAAACGCCGCCGCCGCCAAATGGCATCTCGGGGTCCTCCCCTACGTCCTCCTCCATGTGCCCCCCCCCCCTGGATTCTGCCATGTGTGTCATGACACGGCCAGAGTACGCCATGTGGAGCGCTGCCGACAGTGCCAAGCGTAAGCGCGCCAGGGCGATGCCCTTGAGAGCTTTAGGGCGCGCTCCTCCGGGCACTGACATCCTGCTGGCATACTCCGTGAAAAGGAGTTGGGGTTATATTTGTTATATGTTTAAGCCTGTCTTACTTGTGGATGGGGCAGCGTTGGCTTGGGCTAATGTAGAAGGGTCCATGATGGTTGATGGTTGTTGGCTTCAGTTGTCTCTATTCTGAAGCTGTGGTATCCTAGCTGACTGACAAGAACCGAGGCCTTGCAAGCACAACCCTTCATCTGGGGAGACTCAAGGGTCTCACCGGTTAAGGGGTTTTCCTGCAATGTTCCCCTAGTTCGAACCAATTGCCCTGGGCCCTAATAACGGCCGAATATAATAGAGTTGAAACATCATAAGCCAGAAGGCTACATAAATAGTTTACTTTACATACAGCTGCCCGTGTCAACTCCCCCTTCTCATGATTTCTCTGTCCCCAGAGAAACGCATAGCACCACAGGGATCAACGTTGCTACAGTTCTACGTTAGCGTATGTGTAATTCAATTTGCTTCACCTCCACACCCAACCTTTACAGACCCTCGTATAGAGTATCCACATAGGTACTGTGCAGCGCAATATTCGTTTAAGGCGCCGCTGCACAGCTCGAGGATAGCTTCATGTCACAGCGCCGGCCAGCCACTGAGCACATGCGTGGTGTAGCTACCTCACATCACCATCGCTCAAATCCATGTCATCGCCACTGTATGAATCTGAACCTCCCTGACCAGACTCCTGGCCCAAGGGGACCTCTTCTGCGACCGTGGTCAGCAGTAGGTTCCAACTGGACATAGGGTCTGCCTCAGCCTGCTCGCTTGTAACTGCGGTGCTGTAGTAGTCAGGCCTCAGCCGCACGGTGATTAAACGCGTGACTGGGTGCCCGTTGTAATGCACGCGAAATGTGTACTTGCCGGCCCGGGGCAAGTATTCCTTGAGCACTGCACGGCTCCAACCAGTTGCACTTTTGACTCTCACGGTCTGACCATGGTAAGTCGCACCAAAGTCTGGTGGGATCCCAGGGCACATTTCCTGCACCACCTTGGGGCTAGAAACCGTGACGCCCAGATCCTTTGCGCGCTGCTGAGTGGCTTCAGCCAACGCAATTGCGCATTGCAACTGCCGCTTTGTGAAGTCCTCCCAGTCACCATCTTCATAGCGCACGCGCCAGTACGGGGCGAGGTAACCAGTGATGGTTCCCCATAGGTACTTGACTTGTTGCTTAAGCGCGCCGCGCTCCTCACGCACCACCTTAGTACCTCTCGGGAATAGGGCCAGCGCAGCCTCTTTCGTGGATACGCGCCGGTCCTCCCGTGGTATCCTCGTGGCGTAGTCAGGCATGTCATTCACATGCTTCAACTCGTAGAGCGCGTGAAAAGTATCGAGCGTCCAAGGCATGGCAACCTCGAGTGCATCGTCCTCTGTCTTCCATGTGCTCAACGTACCATCTCTGAGCAGCCAACGGTAGTCCCACGAACCATTGGGGTTGTACCGGCGGTCTACCAGCCTCTCTAGCCAGCCATCCTTGGGCAGTTGCTTAATGTCTTCCTCATTAAGCACCGCGTAGGGGTTGTCAAGTTCCATGACACTTGGCCTTAAATGAAAAGGCTTCATGTTGGTCACATGTGCCCGCGTGCGACGCACCCGGCGCCCCATCATGCGGCATGAAATGACAGCCCAGATCCGCCAGTTTCCTCTGCTACCACCCATGGTCCAATGAATTTAGGGTCCAGCTTCCTGGAGCGTCCCTTAGCAGGCTTCTGCTTGATCATGACCAGGTCCCCAACTTTAACCTTCATTGCGCGCTTGACCGCTTCATTAGCCTTGTCAACTCTGCGCGCCTTGATGCCATATGCCTCATCAATAACCTTTTGTGCCATCTTGAGGTTGACGCGCTTGCGCTCAATCTCAGAATGCAAGTCACCACCATGCACTTCATCAGGGAAGGTTTCAAATGGCAGGGACGGCTCGCGGCCATGCACACAGTAGAAAGGGCTAAGGCCTGTTTCTTCTCTGGGGGTGGACCGGAGAGCGAACTGCACAGCATCAACGCCCTCATGCCAATTCTGTTGGGTCTTGTCAACCCAGGCAGTCAGAATGGCCATGATGCGTTCATTCTGCCGTTCAGCGACCCCATTTGCCTGTGGGTGGTATGCACTTGTGTCAATTTTCATGATTCTGAAATTGAGCACAAATCGCGCACCACGATGTTCAGAAACTCCTTGCCTTGGTCTGACACTAGCTCTTCTAACATGGATCCCATCTCTAGGATTACCTTGTACAAGAGCCTTGCACCCGTATGCATGTCCTTGTTTTTAATTGGCATGAGCCAGCAAAATCCAGAGCGCGCCTCAATTACTGTCAGCAGCCCCATGTGCCCCTCTGAAGACACCACCGAGGTCATGGTGATGTCAGTGTGCGCTCGCTGAAACATGCGAGTTGGCAGTGTTAACATCACCTTGGCCTTGCCAGTCGTAGCCTTCTTGCGCTGTAGGCAAGACATGCAACTAGTGACATACGTGTGTACATCACTGCTGATGCGAGGCCAGTAGAAGCGCTCAAACAGGCGGACATACGTGGCGCTTGCGCCTGCGTGACCGGCCGTGGCATCGTCATGCCCCAGCCTCAAAACCAGAGGGCGCAGCGCGGCGGGTACAAACCATTGGCGCAGCACCATCCCGCGTTTGGGGTGGCTGGTGGCCAGATGTACCAGCAGGCCGTCCTCCTCATGACAGTACCAGTCACGGTTCACCATTAAGTGGGCAGCCAGCTCACTATCCTGCGGGTATATATTGTCCCTCAGAGTGCGTGACACTGCCTGACAAAAGGGGTCCCGCTGCTGGAGCTCAATAAACGCTTCCCGCTTAGCATTGCCGGAACAGGAGTGGTCTCCTCAACTGGTTCAGGGACCAAGCCATGGCTGGGCTTGCTGAGTGTGCGCTTACGGCGTGGCTCCGACACCCCCTCTGTTCGCTGCGGGGGGATGGCGCCCCCTGGTAGCGGTACAGCGGTGTTGGCAGCGACCCGGCGGCGCTTGGCAGATATGCTCGCAGTTTTGCTAGATGCCGGGGAGTCCCAGTCAGACTCTGCCGCCTCATCCATGCATGCATTAGCATACATATGCAAAGTAGCTGGACTGAAAGACATCGACGCAGTCTCTCCATCCGTCCACGAAGAGTCTTCCTCGTCCAGCTCACATAGCAAAACATTGACCTGTTGGACCGTAAGCGTAACCAGCCTGGCTGCTATGCTTGAGTCCTCACTTGCATTCTTCATGGCTAGCTCATTGAGCGAGAAGGGAGTGCCCCACTCATTGCTCACCAGTTTACCCCTGAAGTTGGCAATTTTAATGGCCGCTGCAGAAACATGTGACCCATGGTTGGTCGCCTTTGCTTGGTCAGCAAACTCCCCTAAGGGCGCCGCAAACTCTTCCACAAAATTTGCAAACTTCACCCCTGAAGGTGGTGCTGCAAAGCATGGGATTGAGTCTGACCATAGCTCGTCTGCTTGCTCATACTCTCTAGGAGCGTCCAACTCTTTTTGCATAGGGAGCCTGGACAGGCCGTCTGCATTTGAGTTCACCAGGCCTGGTCGGTGTTGTACGGTAATGTCGTACTCCAGCAACCTCATAGCCCACCGCATTAGCTTGCCATTGTGGTCCCGCTAAGTCAGCAGCCATCGTAAGGCCGCCGCATCTGTAACCACTGTGACTGGGTTGCCCCACACGTAAGGTCGGTAATGGTTGAGTGACAGCACGACGGCCAGGCACTCCAACGCGGTAGCGCCAAGTTTGGCGTCTTGTGTGGAATTAATTTTTGAAAAGTAACCCACTACCACTTCCATTTCCTCCTTCCCATTTACTGTGCGCCTGCGGCCTGCCGCGGGGGCAGCTTCTTTGCCACTAAGTGCCTGCACTGGTTTGAATTGCGTCAAAATGCCATTAGTGGCAGTTTGAGATGCATCAGTGTACAGCACAAATGGTAGTGAGAAGTCTGGGTGTGAAACCAGTTTTGCCTCACACATTGCCTTTTTTAATGCCTCAAAGGCATCGCGCCTACGCCTATCCCATACCATTTCTGCATCGCTTTTGGTCAGCTCCACAAGTGGGGCTGCCAATGTTGCAAAATCTTGAACATACCGCCGGTAATAGTTGAAGCAGCCCAGTACTGTACGTACTAGCCCCTTATCAGCTCTCCCTTTGGCATTCAATGGTGCGCTCATGTCAGACATTGCCTGAACCTTTTCTGGGTCTGGACAAATGCCCCCTGATCCCACAATGTGACCAAGGAACTTGATCTCAGTTTGGAAACCATTGGCATTTGTGCCGCGCCACACTTAGACCAGCGTCTTTGATGCGTGATAGGACGTCACGGATATGCGCAAGGTGCGTTTCCATGGAGTCATCATATATCAAGACGTCGTCGACGTAAACCATGGCATATGCACCTAGGGCAGCGCCCAAAGTGTTGTGCACCAAGCCGGACTTCCTGCGCACCGCTGGTGAGTCAGATGCATGACCTGACGGTCACGTTCAGCTTGCTCTCCCTCCGAGAAGAAGGTAATGACCTGGCAACGGTGTTTGACCAACTCTCCCTTAGGGAACCGGTCGTTGCCAGGTCGCCTCGCCAGCCAGCCGGGAAACGTGGTGAGTCAGACGTAACGCAGGCTGGTGATAACAGCACCCACGCAACAATGACCGAGACAGCACCTGTCACGGCTATGGTTGCCAGTGGAAAGCGCAGTCGACGCAGAGGTAAACACAGACGGCGGACGCAGGAGCGACAGGCCCAGTGCGACAATTCTCGTGCACCCCTGGCACCAGCCACCACACCGCCGAGGGGCGGTGCCTCTGCCCCCTCAGCACCAATATCCGGGCCGGCGAAGGTCACCACCGTGACGGTGGCGACCCGGATACCCTCAACCGTGTGCCATACAGTCACCGTGGAGGAGCAGCAAGACGCGCTGGCAAAAGCCACCAACTATGGTTTTTCCACTTGGCACACGGGCCTGCAGGCACTCCACAAACAGGCGCTTGGGGAAAACACAGCGACGCTAGCACGTGGTGGGGAGCTTCGCCCCGTGAGCAACGTGGGCAACGGCAACTGCCTGATTCATACAGCTCTACACGGCATAGACAGCGTCGCAGTTGAGCACGGACTGCCGGCCCCAGCACTGGTGATTGCCATGCGAGAGGCACTGCTGGACGGGATGGTGGCATACGTCACGCAGGGGGCGGGCAAACAAGGGGCCAGCATGTCATCGATGCGTCAACTGACCGCGCATGCAGCAGCCCAACCTGCGTGTACACGTGAACAATTCGACACGTACGGGACACGCGCTCGCTGCCTCGCAATCGAGTACGGCACAAATGAAACGGACAGCGCGGACAGCGGGCACACGCTCCTGCTGCAACGCCTACAGGAAGAGGGCGTGTGGGGACGGCCCCTCGGTTTGTCTGTGTGGGCCATTGTTGCAGCGGTCTACGCGGTCTCGGTGACGGTGTGGCAGGCCGAGCCTCAGGCCACTGGCAGCACGCAAAAATCAACAGGGCTGGTGCTGGCACAACTGATGGGGCTGCCAGCGGTATTCGCACCGGCAACTCCAGCTCAGCCTGACTGCCATCTGGATGTGCTGTGGACGCCGCCTGGGCTATATACAAATGTGGGACACTTTGAACTGCTTGTCGCCCCTGCGGCAGCTCCGCCCTTGCCAACCACTATGACAGCGTCGGCGACCACTCAAGCTAACAGCACCCACATCACGGCTCCGAGTCGGACACAGCCCCGTACTGCGCTGCAGTTGCCACAGCAGCCTGAGCCACTGAGGTGTCCTTTATGCACACTGGCATTTTGGCAGCTTGGTCAGAAAGAGGACAGCAAACAGCGAGGCAAACTGTCAGCTGCGAGCCGCATGGCACCGGTAGTGGCCCACTTCAACGGTGGTAGCTGCACGAGGTCGATGCTGAACCCTGAGGCGAGCACATCACACTGTCAGCAAAATCTGGCGGCAGCATACGCCAAGGGCATCCGGCAGCAGGTTGATCACGACCCATCCGGTGACCGTGCCCCTTCAGGCAGCAGTACCTGCAACACTGGGGCACACCATGCCAAGCGTGTGCAGGAGATGAGCACCATGTATGGTTGCACGGCAGAAGACTTCCTACGGGCGGTAAGGAAGCTGAGTGCATGCACAGGTGCCTGCGGTCTGGTCCATATGTCAGCCAGCGCGGGGCAGAGGCAATGCGCGCTGACCTCGCCATGCCACACGTGTCGACGGAATGGAAGCGCCCCCACGCGCGCACGCCCGGCAGTACCCCCGGGCCAGTCCGAGGGCGGGGGTGCGGGTAGCGACGGCGCGGCCGCGGCGGCGGGGGCTGCCGCAGCGACACCTCCAAAGCCACCGGCGGTGCCGGCTAGTGGCGCTGCCAACTCAAAGTCCAGCAAGAAACGCCCGGCGGCCACGGCAACCGGCGCGCAACGCCGGCGCCGAACGGCAGCTGCTGCAGCACCGCCTGGCAGCGCCGGCAGCCGCACTCAGTCTAACAGCCTAAGGCTGCAGGACAGCAGCCCCCCCCACGGGACGGCCGTGGGATGGGCGGACATGGACTTGGACCCGCCGGACGATGCCGCGTCACCGCCCCCCCCGACCACCACCACCAGTGGCAGGCCCTCAAAGCCCCAGTCACGAGCATCCCTGGCTTGGGACCTCTCGACGCCCTCGGTCGTCCACGCACTTGACCAGACCAATGAGGCGGATCTACTGCTGCTACGGTTCACCACGACTGCCAACCCCTTCCGCACTCAGCTGCAGTGCACCCAGTGGGCACGGCTAGTGGAGCACGCCACACGACTACTGGCGGACGCCACAGACAGTGCACGTGAGGCGGCACGGGTGCGCCTCCACCATGGTGCCGGGGCGTTTGCTCATCAGGTTTCTCAGACTCTAGTGCAGCGCGGCTACAGGCTGCTGCACCTGCTAGCAGCAATGGCCTTTGGTAGGCAACCGGAGGGAACCGGTATGCCGCCTGCGGCCCGGCTGGCAGCGTTGCTGTCTGGCGACTTTGCGGAGCTACTGAGAAAGACGCTGTCAGCAGCAGCGGCGCTGCGGGCCCCCAAACCAAACAACGCAGCTACGGCGTCGGCACAAACGAACTTCGATGCCGACTGGACGGAGGCTGACTCCAGGCAGCAAACAGCATGCGCTGCCCTCTCAGGCAAGCGACGGGGGGTAGGCCTGGCTGCCGCACGACTAGAGGCGCGTGAAGCATGCGCCCCAGCAGACGAGGTCACGGCACAGGTGCTGGCAGCAAAGCACCCTGAAACTGGCACCCGGCCCGGGGTAGTCGATACGCCAATGGAGCAAGTGCGCGGCCTGGTACGCGACGCCCGGCGGCACTGCTTGCACGGCGCAGGGGTGGCAACGACCGCCGGGCCCGCTGGCAGCGGCAGTCCCGTCTTCGAATCGGGTCAGGCGCATGATCGCAGCGATAGGCCTGAGGATGCTGCCAGCGCAGCCGGACGGCGCCTCGAGGTGGAGGCGACAGACATACTGTCGACCTTGTCCGCAGCAGGGGCGGGGAAGGCAGGAGGGCTGGACGGCCTACGCTATGAACACCTCTTGATGGCCGCTGGGCCTGGTGCACCAGTGAAAGCAGCCACCCGCCCCGTGGGCAGTGCCTCGCCAGGACTAGCTGGTGATTCAGAATCGGATGTGATGGAACCGGCATTCGCCCATCACCTGGCCAAGGTGTTCACGACGCTGCTTGTTGAGCCCGAACTGCTGCCGGAGCAATCGCAACGGCTTCTCCGCGCCGCGGCCCTCTCAGGCATAGGACAGAAGCGGCGTCCGATCGCCTGCTCCAGTGTCTGGCGCAGACTCCTCGGGTCCACAGCGGCACGGGGTGTCAAGGGCAAAATATCGGGGCTGCTGGCCTCCATGTCGCAGTTTGGCGTAGGATACCGGTCTGGCGTCGAGCATGTGGCAGCGCGCGCGCGCGTGTGGCACGAGCTGTATGGCACCACAATCCAGCTGGACTGTGAGAACGCATTTAACAGTGTGGATCGCGCCGCCATTGTGCGGGGACTTATGCTCTTCTGTCCGGAGCTGCTCCCGCACTTTGAGTCCGTATACTGTGGTGACACTGCCCCAGAGATGCGAGTGGAGGTGAACGGTGAAGCTCGCATTATCTGCTCCCACCTAGGGTGCCAGCAAGGGGACCCTCTAGGGCCGCTGTACTTTGCAGTGGCAGCGGCATTCCTACTCTTCTACCCTGATGGAGTGAGTGCGACGCCCGGCAGTATGCCGGCCTACGGCCACAGCACAGCGGAACCGCCAGCCCCGCACTGCGCTTTCCTGGATGACCTCAACGTGCTGCAAGCTGCCTACTTCGACGATGCAGCGGCCGCTGGGGTGGCAGAGGTGATCCGTCGGCTTGCGGCAGGGGGCCTACGCGTTCGACCAGACAAGTCGCTGGCCATTGCCATGCGCGGCACAGTGTTTGATGAAGCGGCCAGAGCACGCCTGCGCGCCCTTGACATACCGTTTGTGGACGCCACCATGCCAGAATCCAGTCAGGGCTTTACGTCGGTCGGGGTACCGGTAGGGCACCCAGCCTATGTGCATGCTGCCATGAGCAAGCATCTTGTTGACGCAGGGACATGGCGATTGTCGTGGCAGCTAGCTGGGATGGCGCGGCATCACCTACAGGCAGCACAATTCATTCTGCGCAGGTCACTGACAAAGCGCATGGGCTTCTTAGCTCGGGTCGTTGACACGGCTTTGAGTGAGACATGGCTGCACGCATTTGACGGGTTCTGTGCATGGACGCTTGAACGCATGCTGCACCTGCACGGCTGCGCTACCGCGGCAGTCATGAAGTCACACCTGCTGGCCGCCTGCACTGCTGGTGACAATGAGGTAGCCAGCAGTGGCAGCGTGCTGGTATTGCCGCGCTTGGGCCCGCCAGAACTCACGGACATCGCAGTGCCACTGCGGGCGTCACGGTTGCCGGAGCGACGAGGCGGTCTGGGCATGCCGCTTTTGGGGCTACTGGCACCAGCCGCATACACGGCCCAGGCATGCACAACACTGCGGCCTGCAATAATTCATGCCACTGTGGCAGCAGGGGCCCTGAGGCTCGGCACTGACGAACACGGCGCAGTCACCTGGTTCGCGCAGCACTCATGCGCAATACGCGAGGACCAGGGACTGCCGCCAATCATCGAGGCCGTGCGACGCTCTACGCGAGCGCTGACAGCTGATGGCGGCGAAAAATCACGCACAGCTGTGGCCGAGCAGCTCCCAGCATCGTTGCTACGGTGGGCAGCGGATACAACGGCCGCAGCGTCGACGCTCCCCACTGCGGTGCAAGCGATCTACGCCGCAACTGCCGTCACGGAGACGGGGACCACTGAGCCAGCCCCACACACCCACGGCATTGTGCCTGGCGCCGAGGCGGCCGCTGCGGCGGCGACCGTACCTGGCCCTCAAGCCGCTGCCGCGGCTGCCTCTTCCACGCCCGCTAAAACACAAACTAGCGCGGAAGAAAGCAGCTGCAGCGGCGGGCAGGAGGACGACGACGACGACTGGGAGGCCTATGCTGACGAGATCTGCAGAAAGGTAGTGCCCCGCCGCCGGCGCGGTCACTTCACGCACGGACTACAAGCCGGCCTTTCAAATGTTCTTCGACGTCAATACGAGGACTGCCTGGTGGAGGACCTAGAGGCTGCCTCGGCTGGTGCCGTGGGCAAGCCGACGCAGGCTACACTTATTGGTGACTTGCGTGACACCAGCCGCCGCCGCCAACAGGCTAGCGCGCGGGTCCTGGCGCAGCTGCGCAGCCAGCGTGCGTCCGGGGCAATGGCGTGGATGAGCGTGCCACCCGCTGCCAATGACCGCCCGGGTGCGGCGCCCATGTCCAGTATGGCAGCAGCCACGATGATTATGGTTGCGATCTTTATAGACGGGTGGGGCATACAGGGCGAGGTGTGCCCATGGCGGTGCAGTGACGTGAGCCCCACCTCCACGCATGCGATCAGCTGCCCCAGCCAGCACATACGGGGGCACAACGCGACACACACTGCCCAAAAGCGGTGCCTACAGCGCATCTTGAGACAGCACCATGTCTCTATTGTCCGCAATGAGGACGCTAGCGTCTTCAAGGTACCGGGGTATCGGGCGGACACAGTCATTGACCCAGGGTGTCTGCACTTTAGCAGTGCATACCGTAACAAGGGAATAGTGCTAGACACAAGTGTGCGCGCACCCACAGCGAGCTCGTACCTGACAGGCAAAACAAATGCCTCGAACACGGACGGCTATGCTGCTGGGGTGGGGGAGGACGCGAAGGTCAAGCACCACACCGGCACCTTGACGTCATCTTGGGCTTTTGTGCCATTCGTGCAGGAGTCGTACGGACGGCTGGGCAAGCAGACAAGCCTTTTTGTTAAGGAGTTGGCAATGCACTCAGCACTGTGCTCAGGGGGGGGGAAGGCAGATGTGTTACGCAAGGCCGGGTTAGCTAAGCGTCAGATCCACATTGAGCTGAGCATATCGCTGGCGCGGGAGTTGGCGGAGCGCGTCATGGCATACACACGTGGAGCGCGAATGCTGGGCTGTGTTGCGGCGCCGGTATCCAAACTCCTAGGGCACAGCGCAGACTAGGCTGCTGCGTTGACGCAAGCTTTTCGATTGCATAGGCAACCCGGCCTCCCTTGGGCCTTTATAAATACAAGTCCATACGTGCACCAAGCGTGTGAATTGCGCAGGCAAATTCACAAGCCCAAAAGGTGCTACTGTGTACTGCCATAGCCCTCCATCAGGTGTGCGGAATGCCGTTTTAGGCTTGTCACTTTCGCGCAATGGTATCTGATGGTAGCCTGCGGCCATGTCGACTGAGGACACGTATCGTGCGCCCTTCATTTGATGCACCATATCATCGATGTTGCCTAGACCTCTGCTGTCGCGCTTCGTAACAGCGTTGAGACGGCGGAAGTCCACGCAAAATCGTATCTTATCACCTTGCCTTGCTAGTACTGGGTTGCATGCCCATGGACCATTGCTAGGCTCCACTTGCTTGCGCACATGCATGGCCTTGACATGTTCCATGATGTACTCTGCCTCCTTTTGCGCCCACCTCCTAGCCTTTTCAGCGATGGGCATTGCATCACCAGTGTCAATCTCAAACTCCATGAGGTCTGTCACTGTGGGATTTTTGGGGTCCTTTGCAAACACGCTCGCGAATTCGTTGAACACATCCATCAGATGCTCAGCATATGGCCTACCATCGGGGGCTTTCATATCATGAAGGTTACCTTTGGTGGGTAGCATCTCGCGTAGCTCTGCCTCAGTGCAGGGTTCCTGTGTGGTACGAGTGCGTTCTGTGCCTGGTGTAGCAGCAGACACATTAGCAGCACCATAGGTACCAGCAGCCTTCTCCAATGCAATTGCTCGCAGCGCCGCGGTTGCAGCGTAGCTGAACTCGCTGTTCGGGTGGTGAGCTGCAGCCACCTGCAAGAGCTGTTGCTCAAGCTTGGTCGCAGATGCGTCCTCCAACTCAATGATATCCTCAGGCAAAGCCGGCCGTGCCTCACCAATGAAGGTGTTTCTGGCCATAAGCACCGGCTGGTCTGAGAAACTTACCATGCGTGCGCGCACGGGGTTGTGCGCGCCAACAATATCCACCGACATGGCGGCCTTTACGCCCCTTTCTTGCAACTTCAACATCGTCTGAGACATTGCGGGTTGTATTACTGCCGAGTAGGGGCTCAGCCCTTTCACTGATGGGTGTATGCAACTTCAACGTTCACCTCGGTGTGCGCTGGAATGAGTATGTCATTCACCAGGCACACGGCACGATGCGCAGGGGGGGCTGGTACCTTGGGGCTAATTTTCACAGCCCCTGCGGTCTTAGCGCCTTGCCACACAGTCCCATGCGCTGCCTCGCCGCCTAGCATCTTCAACTTTGGGCCGTCCGATCCTAACGGCTGGTATGTCAAATCCTCATAGTCAAAGAGGGTTTTGTACATGCCAAAGAAGTCGCTGCCTAGAATGGTGGTGATGGCCAAGTCCACAATGTAGAACCTGTGCCGCACCAGCTTGTTACCAAACCGTAAGGTGAGGTGCAAAGCGCCTACAATCTTGACCTGTGTGCGACTGTCTGCCAGTTCTATGACCGAATGGTCCCCCTTCTCAAGAGGGCATGTCGTCCCTGGAGATAGCTCATCCGCCGTTGCTTTTCCCATGATGCCTGCCTCAGCGCCGGGGTCCAGCAATGAGACAAAGTCTCGTTCTTTGAACCCACGTTGGTGCTGCACGCGTGCCTTCAGCCTGGCAAACCGCTGCTTGCTGGGCTGGCCACTTGGCAACACAACTGTCTCTCCCGGCCTAACCGAGGCGGGATCAACTTCAGCGGCTTGTGAGCGGCTCGCTTCATCGTATAGCTTGGCAGCCACAGCGCTCACGCGAGGGTTGCCTAGCCCACACCTGCGAGTTGCCTCATGCACCGTGTCGTCGAATTGTTGCTCGTCTTCACTGGCGTATGCACCTTGTGAGGAGCCGCTAGAGTGTGACTGCACAAGTTCATCTTCCTCAACTTCATCAACATCAGAGTCTGAGTCACTGCACGAGTCGTTGAGCGCTGTGCACGACCAAGGACCTGTGTTCAAACCTTCTGCACATATCATATCAGGGGTGATTGCATACTGCCAAGCACTGTATCGTGCGGTGACAGCCGCAACCCTAGCCTGCACCTTGCCTTGCTCAGTAGGGGTCTCTGCCACATGCATGTAATCTTCAGACCCTGGCAGCATCCATTCAGGGGGGGGTGCACTAGGGTCATGGTCCAGGCGGACACCCCGGGGACAAGGGGCGCCTACTTGAAGATCAAGCATGCCAGATCCCCCAAGCCCAACGGCAATGTGAAAAGCCATGCGTGGCATGACTAAGTTTACAAGCCATAACTTCATGTCCTCAATGGTGGCCTTGCATGGCAAGTCACGTGTAAAGGTGAGCAGGACAGCCATGTCACGCAATGACAGTACTCTTGCATTTTGCACAGGGCCAGCATCATGTTCATCATCAGCCACATAGTCAGCCAGATCCACTGGTGGTTTTCCAGGGTTCCGCCTGACCGGGCTGGGCATGCAGTCATCGGCATCATACACACTCTTGGTACCCTTCACGCGAGATTTCCAAAGAAACAGCGCTCAGGGCAGCGAAGAACACGCCGTACGGACATGGGTAATGATGAACGCTGGATTGCATTAATTAACGCCCCGAACCGTGCCATAGCGGTCGTGACACCAACCCCTGCCCGCGCAATCACCACATACACCCGCCGCCGGTGGCACGCTATGCTAAAATCTGACCCCTTCAGCTTGCTGACATAGAGACAGTAGCCGTGGGCCAGCAGCAAACCCTGCGCGCGCGCCCACGCCTTGGAGCTGAGCATGGAGACCACATTCTCGATGACACAGCAGCGCAGCTTCGCCCTCACAATCAGCCGCGCCGCCATGACCGTCACCTCCGCCGCTGCCCCCTCAACGCCACTCCCGTTTGCATAATCTGTGCACGGGGGGGACATTGTGGTGAGGTCAGGATCCAGTTCAGCCAGTGCTATGGCTACTGCATCATCGCTCAGGCATGCGTTTAAAACCTTGTGGGTGCCAGGTTGCAGTTCGTGGTACGCCTCACACACGCGGGGGCACTTGTCAACAGCAAGTTGAGTGTCCACCACAAGGCCTGCCACACTTGCCTGCTTTAACCCCTCGTCCCAGCCACCAATGCCGCAGCATAAGGAGGCGTGTGTCACATGCCGCGCTGCACCCGCCACTGGCATGCCAGCATCAGGGTCCTGTGTCACAGCGGTAGCACAGACAGGCGATTCGCTTGCATTAGGTATGGTAACCGTATGCGGCGAACCAGTGTTTGATGGGGGAGTATCGTTTGCACCATCACCTTCAAGTTGCATGTTAGCATCAGCCGTAGACTGCGACACTTCCGCGAGGGAAGGTACGCTGGGTAACGAAGGATGCAACATAGCCAGCAATACGGCGTCATTGCGCCCCGGCGCGCGCTCACGTGGTGAGGTTGCGATGGACGCAGAGACGTACATATCATGTTGACCAAAAACATGTTCAAGTTCAGCTGCGGCGCGCGCACCGCTGGTGCCACCCCCTGAGAGGGGCGCGCGCGCGCGCGCGAGCGAAGTAGACTCGCCCTGAGCCCTCTGCCAGGCCACGAAGGCCATCATCTTGTGATACTCGTCCGCCTCCGCCGGCGTTGGCGCAGCGGCAGCAGCCGCCGCTGCCACGACCGGCGCCTGCGGCATAGCAGCCGGGGGCGGAAAAGCGGGGCGAGGACCGTACCGCGTGTACTGATTCGCCTGATGCGCCGGCGGCGCGCCGCGCGGCTCACCGCGCGGCCCGCCGTACGGTGCGGCGCGGGGGCGGCGGGCAGGATCAAACGCCGGGCAGTTGGGCGTGTTGCGATGCATGTCAACAGAGGTGCCGCGAGGCAGCGTTGTCTGGCAGTCAAAGCATACCCAGTGAGAACGCGGGTTGAACTGCACCATGCCTGAATTGCCATGCTCAGGCGCGGGGGGCCCACGCCTGGCGGGCGCGGCTGCCGGAGCCGACTTGGCGGCTACAGCAGCAGCTCGCACCTCCAAGGCTTTCTCCTTTTTGGCAAGGCGCCTCTCCTTGTCCGCCAGCGCCTTCTCCTTGCGCGCAATCTGCGAGGCAGAGGGTGGCTGGCGCGGCGCATCACTCGCTTGCGACGCGTCGTCGCGCAAACTCTCAAGGTCAGAACCATCCTGCGACGTGGGTCCGCCCTTGCTCGCGGCATGGGCTTTCCCGTTCCAGGTGCGCTCAATGTGCTCCTGAATGCTCGCAAGACCAGCGTCCTGCCAGCCCCTCCCCAGTGCAACCCTAGCGGCCGTCCGCTCCTTGGATGAGATGAGGCGTAAGTAGTGAAGCTTTTCAGAAAACTCACGAGAACTTTCGCTACCACCTGCCTGTACGACCATGTTCCGCACGCGGAGAGCCAACTCCCCAGGGCTCTCGCTCGGGAGACGCCTGGCTTGAAGTAGAGAGTTGTACACCTTCTCTTGGGCAGCTTCAGAGTTGAAGTGCTCAATTATGGCTGCACAACGTTCTCCATAAGTTAGTTTCTCCCACGCCTCCCGCTTGCCGCCGACCTCTAGGGACAGTAGGCGCACAGTTGACATCAACGGTTTGTCCCTCGAAGCCTTTATGGCCACACTTAGAGCGTGGACCTTGACGTCTTCTGGAGCGCAGCGCAG
This sequence comes from Tribonema minus, assembly GCA_017506865.1. Lineage (NCBI taxonomy): Eukaryota > Xanthophyceae > Tribonematales > Tribonemataceae > Tribonema > Tribonema minus. The sequence continues at coordinate 179,517 of JAFCMP010000323.1, read as the reverse complement.
CGGTGAGTGAGTCAAGCCTGGTGACACATACACCTACGCGAGAAGAGAGGTCGGCTACGCCGGCAATCTTACCAGCCTTCGCATAGACGTCTCCCTTGCCCCTGTTAACAGCATCAGCGCCGTCCGCTCGGGACGGTTCACTGCCATCGTCGCTGGGGGTCGTGGTGACCCCAGTGCTCGACGACGCAGTATGAGACATCTGAATCGAGGCCGCCACGCCAACGCGGGGCGGGGCAACCTGGACCAAACACCCTGCCTGCAAGTGCTGCACCAGCTGCACCTTCGCGAACGCCTTGAGACGGCGCAGTGTATCTGCATCGCCAAGATCGCGATCCATGATTGCGTCGAGTTCATGCGAGCAGTCTCCAAAGCGCTGAATCTCTGTGAGTACGCGCAGCGGTCAACTTCTACCTGCTCCATGCTCGCCTTAAGCCGTGGAAGCTGGTACGTGATCGCATAGAGGTCCGTCTTGTACATTGTACGTTCAGGGAACCCTCCTTGCTAGCATCGCGCAGGCCACGCAACAGCTCAGCCTGGGCGTCAAGGTCCTGGAACCGTTCTTGCAGCTGTAACTCGTCTGCAGACAGTCTCGCCGAGGCAGACGCCCCGGACTTGCGTGAGGCTGCCAGCAGCTCGAGCAGCTGGGTATAACGCGCTTTGGATACGGCTAGACCGGCACCAGTCTCACCCGCATCAGAGCTGGCGTCGTCACCGGCGCCAGCGCATATTTCGTCGTCGAGCTCCGCCTCTCGCTCGCTACCGTTAATGGCCGGCGCAGGAGGGGTGGGCAGGCTCCTTTGACGACTTGGACTTCTTCACGGGCTTCTCCGGCTTGTCAGCCGGTGCCGCATCAGCCTTGCCCTTACTCCCCCTTTTTCTCGAGGAGGAGTCCGAGTCTGCACATGGAGCAGTATCATGAGTTGAGTCTCTCAAACGTACGCCTCACCATCAAACACTAAGATATTAATCAGCCTGAGACAGCAACAATAGTACTCATCAAGAGAGCCTTCTCTTGGAACATGGGATGTCCCTGTGCGTTCGCCCGTGCAATTAGCCAGCCCGAGACGTGCACAGAACACACCGGCACTCCCATGAGATGCAGGTGGTTGCCAATCATAGCCACGCAAGTCAGTAGAACCACGGGCTCCCGCAACCGTGTCAACTGCGGCATGCTATGTTTCATGCATTTGGTTCTAGTGCGGCAGCGGCAGAGCAGATTTACTGTTGCTGCTGCGCAAGCACCATATGCACACCTGTTTATCGTCGTCGTTAACGCTGTTGCCTAGCTGATTGTGGCCTGCACCAATTCAAGACCTCCGGTATGCAACCGTTACCTAGATAAGTTGCTCTGGGTAGCAACTTCAAGCGAGCGTCGACGCATTCGCAAGACGAACTGTGATCATCAGCTCGATTACACCATCATCAGATGGTGCCGAGAAACAAAGGGTGGGGGGTGATGGGTAACCTCGCAAGCCCACTAATGCCCGTGCAAGTCAGTACGGGAGAACCCGTACCGCAGCTTTCGACAGTCAGCCTCATCATCTCAATTACACAGCGTTAACAGCCGACGTCATGCGAAGCCAATACGGGTGTGTGAGCCGCTGCTTAGCATGATTCCTCCGACACAGGCACTGGAGCTAGGGCGGCTCACGCAGCATAAAAGCACTGCTGCTCAGTGTTCACTTGGTAGCGACAGCTGGCACAACCAAGCAAAGGATGCGGCATGCAGGCGCATAATTACAATGTGCATGCACACCGACCCCTGCGCTAAATTCCTCCTCGTAGCCGCCTCCGGTTAGTACGAGCGGTAACCAACACTCAGCGCGTCCGCCTCGCGAAGGGCCGATACTGAATGATTGGACGATTTCCTATTCAGTCAATTGGCCTGCGTTAAGGAGCGGAAAAACAACGTTGGCGCTCCAGAGCACGTGTTGATGAGGGCAAGCGAGGGCTAACGATACGATATTTAGTGAGCACGTGTAGCTTGGTTCGTCAGGGCCCGCCGGAGCGAAGCAAGGGGTGGGTAAGGACTGTCTGTAGGTGCCATGAAAAGGAGTTGGGGTTATATTTGTTATATGTTTAAGCCTGTCTTACTTGTGGATGGGGCAGCGTTGGCTTGGGCTAATGTAGAAGGGTCCATGATGGTTGATGGTTGTTGGCTTCAGTTGTCTCTATTCTGAAGCTGTGGTATCCTAGCTGACTGACAAGAACCGAGGCCTTGCAAGCACAACCCTTCATCTGGGGAGACTCAAGGGTCTCACCGGTTAAGGGGTTTTCCTGCAATGTTCCCCTAGTTCGAACCAATTGCCCTGGGCCCTAATAACGGCCGAATATAATAGAGTTGAAACATCATAAGCCAGAAGGCTACATAAATAGTTTACTTTACATACAGCTGCCCGTGTCATCCGTCGCCACAGCCTCCAGCAGCTTCCGCCCCTGCTCCCCGATGCTGCCAAATGACCCTATTGCCAAAGTGGCAAGTTTGTAGCAATTCTGATCATAATGACCAGAATAGTGGGTAGTCTTGGCGGCCTCTTGGTCGCGGCAGCATCGCTCGGGGTCTGCTGCAGTCTTCGCCGCCCGCGACGCCACCTGTGCCTCGAAGCAGGTAACGTCCACCATGAGCGGTAGGTGGCGTGTCGGGTCGTCGTAGCCGGTCACCGGGAAGGCGTCGGCAGGCAGCACGATGTCCATCCTGCGACTCCCCGGCGGCCCGGCGGACCCCAGAAACGGCGTGTAGTCCTCGTCCACCAGTCCCGTTTTGAGGTATTGCCATGCTGTACTAGTTGCCCCTCATGGCCTTTACTGACTTGTGTTGATGACTCTGTGACATCTGAACATCTGAAGCTTCAGGCCTTGACCTGTTTTGCTCAGCACCGGATGTTCGTTTGGGTGAAACGAGCGCTGCTGTGCAGGCAAGCGCAAAACGGCCAACAACAATGTGATGGTAACATGCACATGTGACGCAGAAGACACGTCAACAATGCAGTCTGGCGCTGTACCTAGTTCGGCTGCCTTTATCGTGTTGCTGCGACTGTGGTAGGCATTTTGCCACAGACGCTAATCGCAGAGTTTGGGAGCAGGCCGCCATCGATGGCTTGTGTGTAGCGGCGTTCAATGGGTTCGGGGTGATGGAGCCATGGCGGTGCACGAAAATCAAGTTGAAGTTGATAATGAGTTTTGTACTGTGAGGCCTTCCTTTGTCAAGCACCGCTGGTGTGCATTGCTGAGTGCGCACTACAAATGCCGCGCTCCACACTCAATCAAGTGCCATGATCAATGTCTCCACAGGCTGCTTGCACACAGATCAGCAGGGCAACGTGCTGAGCACTGACTTGAAGTTTATGATGGCGTGTTGCAGGCGACATCACGCCCAAGGATATACTGGAGAAGCTCAAGGTGAAGGACCTGTCCAACACGTTCATGGAGAGGGCGTGCGCATCCTTCAGGAATGAAGCGGGCGCTGATGGGTGAGAACCGTCAATACGCGTGACACTTGAATGTTGACCCTAACGCTAGCCCTGTTCTTCAACTTGAAGTTCGAGCATCATTCAAATACGAAGCAGGCGCCGAGGGGTGAGAACCAACAACATACTTTGACTCTTGATTAGGTGACCCCAACAGTAGCTCTGCTCTTCAACTTGAAGTTGAGGGCATGCGCGTCCTTCAGGAATGAACCGGACGCCGATGAGTGAGAACCGACAACATGACTCTTGATTCGTGACCCTGGCACTAGTTCTGTTCTTCAACTTGAAGTTGAGAACGTGTTTGTCCTACGGGAATGAGGCGCGAGCCGATGGGTGATGATCGTTCATACGCGTGACACTTGCTGGATAAGCGACCCTAACTCTGCCAACTTGAAGTTGGAGCGTCATTCAGGAACGAAGCGGGCGCCGATGGGTGAGATATGATGACGAGTGTGTCACTCCACAAGCACTTCACTGTGCATCAACTTGAGGAAGAAATGTCGGTCAGGAATAAAGCTCACGCGGACGTTGATTCCGCCGCAAGTAGGTGAGGTGCGGCAACATGCGTGGCACTCTGCAGTTTGCACTTCAACTTGGACTCGAAGTGGCAACGTTGCTCAGGAGTGAAATGGGCGCCGAGCGATGGGGCAAAGCAGCGCGGGGGCATATGAACGTTGCGATGCTTGTGGTAAATGCATTGCAGTTTAGGGCTAGGGTTAGTGTTAAGGTAGGGGTTAATCTTGCACTCCCATTCCTGCACAACTGTACGATCATGGTCATATCTCAGCACCTTCTTCACGCCTTGCACCTGGAGCACTTTGCACTGAGCTGTGCGCTTTCAGAACATCAAATTGCCTTTACAACAGGCGCCTGCACTCGTTGAATCCACATTACAGTTCAGAAATGCACACGACACGTAATGGCGCATGCTGCAGTGCAACTTATGCGAAACAGCGCATGGGAGCGCACGGGGACTGTAGACACACAATGTGGCTGCAAAATTGACTCTGACCGGTGAAAGTCTACATCATGCCCAACCCTGAGCTGCTGTGCATGAGGTGGCACTGCCGGTGTCACCGAGCTGACCACATATCTTCCTCTGGCGCCATCGCGCAGGTCATCATTGGTCAAGCTCAACGCAGCAGACTTCATCCTCGGCGTCTTCTGCTACACCACTCTAAACAAGTGAGTCATCAAGTACACTCTGAGTCACACTCTGACTCCCCACTTGGAGTGGTACATGAATCATTCTTTGCCTGGCGACAGGTGGCTCGCTGAGAACTGCTGATATTTGTTGCAAGCCATAGTCTGTACACACTGCAACACGCGAGAGAAGCCACCATTACTGCTGGTAGTGCAGACCATAACACATGACTATGGCATTCTTCAAGAAGTATACAGTATGAGGTACTGTTGTTGATTTCACTTGGGGCGCGAAAAGCCCTCTTTCATGGATTGCATGTGCACTAAATGCAGCTTTTTTGTATGATGTTCTCTGTGTACATACATGCCTCATGTCGCTCTTCAAGGCAGCTAGGCAGAAAGAAGTCCATAAACAGAGGCCAGGGTCGTCTTAAAGTGTGTGTATTGCATACTGCGCAGCGAAGCCGCTAGTAATCTTCTCAGTGAAAAGCTGTTGTTGGGCATTGACAGTGGCGTCACATAGGGCACGACAGCATTACACCTCCATAACCTATATCATTCGTTGGCTTGATTTAATGTTCGGTCGTTGACATCACGATAATGCAATCACTGTTGGTAAAGGGGCGCTTTGTCTTGCCATACTGCACTTGCGCAAGGTCAAAGCAAATTTCTCAATGCCTTACTGCAACCAGCAGTCAATGAAGGAAATTCGCTTGCAACATCAGCAGTAAAACCATGCCGCAAATTGATTTAGCTACCTCTGCTTCAATCTCCACTCCTCTTGTTGCCCGGCTGACTTTTTCCTGCACTTCAAGGCTGGAGCTTGGAGTGTTCGCATTCCGCCTGTACGACACACGGTCAAGAGGCAAGCTGGAGTCGGACGACCTGAGGCTCATGATGCAGGAGATATTTGGCGCTGTGCAGTGGGAGACGCCGTACAAGATGGTTATGGAGGTGCGTTTTGTGTTTTGCTGATTGAAGATAGTACACTGCACGTCACCAGTATTTCAGGAGTTAAAGAGAGGGGGAGCGCAGTGGGAGACGTATGTGGCACGTCACCAGTACTTCAAGAGTTGAAGAGAGGGGGAGTGCAGTGGGAGACACCGTACAAGACGGTCATGGAGGTGCGTTTTGAGTTTGCTTACTATGAAAAGATAGTATGTGGCACGTCACCAGTACTTCAAGAGTTGAAGAGAGGAGAGACAATGTACGAGACAGTCATGGAGGTGCGATTTGTGTGCTTTAACTGTTCAGGATATGCGGCATGTCAACAGCAGTTCAAGAGTTGAAGAGACCGGGGGAGTTCACGTCACAGCGCGAGCTAATGCGCATACTTGAAGAAGTTGATCTACAACATGAAGTGCAAAAGGCCATCGCTGCACTGACAGCAGATTCGTTACTCGTGTCAAAGGTCTCAGCGCAACTGCAAACTGCGACGTTCCGTATGATGCTTCAGTGTGATGCCCCACACTCATGGCACACAGCTGAGCTAGTTTGCCAGTGCGTTGTAAGTACCAACGGCACTGTGCCACTGTCTTGAGGCATGCTCTACGGCTAACTTCGAAGAGCCTGCGAAAACAGCATCACACCAGATGTAGAATATTTTTCTGGCAATATTTGCCACCGCTTCAAGTTTCTCCAGGGTTGCCACACTCAGGGCATCATGTGAGCGCCATAATGACAGCTATCTTCACCCCCTCTTGCCAGGTGAATGATGAGAAGGAACTGGCCAAACCCGCGACAGCGACGGCAATGTCATGATTTCAATTTCAACTTCAACTACCCCCTTTGAGCTGTGCCTCAGTGAACACGCACTTTCTTTACCCGGCGTGCGCGCATGATGAGTAACTTTTGTTCGAAAACAGCTCTCGGCTCATAGCAGACGCAACGCATAACCAAAACCATGCAACAGGTGAATGACGAGAAGGACCCGGGCCAGGCGCGCGACAGCGACGGCAACGTCATGCTGCTCAAGCCCATCAAGTACGAGGAGTTTTTGGAGCGCGCGATAGAGCGTGTCAGCCTCGTACTCAAGCCCGTCTTCCTGCTGCAGCAGACGTTCAGGAGCGCGCTCATGACGCCGCTGTGGTGGCGGCAGGCGGAGAGTCACCTACGCAGAAGATGTGAGCCCTACGCACCGCATGACAGCTGCGTTCCTTTTGTGGCTACTCTTGCGGGGCTCGCGTGTGCTGCTCACATCACATCGCCTTTGATTCTCATATACTCAAAAGCACAGCGTCTTCGAGTCAGCATGCTGTACATGCTCAGCATCTCTGGCAGGCCGTTGCTGGCGACTCGGACAAGCGGAGAGTCACCTAGAAAAAAAGCAACTGGTGGCGCCAAACGGAGAGTGAGTCATCTCCAAAGAAGCTGTGAGCCCCACAGACACCACTTGCACTCATATTTGCTCGTTTGTAGCTGTGCATGGAAGCCTCGTGAGTGGTCACATAGACTTCATTCGTTCAAACAACTTCAAATGTAACATGTGTGCGTTTGCCAACTACGAGTCACACCTTCACTCGCTGCATCACTCACTCACTCACTCCACTTGGTGACCCTCCTCTGTTTCCCGCCCCCCACAGTGCGCAGGTACAACTGCAAGGGCTTTCACAACCTGCTCACAAGCCCCGGTGTCCAACCTGTCGAATGGGGGGTCGTAAACAGGGGGGGACCCCAACGCCCCCTCCCTGCCCCTGCCACCCCCCCTGCTCCATCTGTCCGTCACAGGGGCTCACACGGCAGCGCTCCAGTCGGTACGCAACGCGTCAAAAACACGGTGCGCATTGGGGCGAGCGTTAGGGTACGAGAAGACGACATGGACATGGGTGATGCGCCATCGGGGGCAGCGATGGTGCCAACGCCGGTGGTCGGCAGCAAGAAAGTCCGCAAGGGCGGGGTGAGTGTCCTGAGAGGTTGAGGTGTGAAGTCTGAGAGAAGTGGTGCCTGCCAGTTACGCCAGCAGTGGCGCTCCTCTGAGCGGAGCATCAACTCTAACCCTAACCTTAAGTCTAGCCCTAATCCTAACCCTACCCCTCTAACCCTTTCAACCCTAACCTTGGTCACAAGTGTAGCCCTAAGACCTGCAAGCCCTGCATCACACAAGCCTGCTAGAGCAGCCATGTACCATGCAAAATGGAGTATGATTGCTGCTTCTTGTCTTCACTAGCACTGGCGTCGTGTTGTTTCTGGCTGCTGAGCATATACATAATGTCATTTTTTTAACGTTACCTCCATTCATGCCATAGATACAAGTGCTTTCAGCAACTTCACAGCAGCTTGACTGGGTAGGGCTGCGTCATTGTGCAGTCCACCGCAATGCACTTCACCCCCGCACTGACCACGCCACCATCGTCGCCGCTGCCGCCAACTGCAACTACGCGCAGATGCAGCAGGACGCTTAGGGTTAGTTTGTCGTGTACTTGAAGTGCCACACTGAGCACATTCATGTACAAGAACAATTCGGATGCGCACGCCTCTGAGCACTGCCACACACCCTGTGCCGGCCCGCAGGACGCCTACGACAGCGCTAGCGTCGCCCGCCGCCACACCACGCGCGTCAGCGCCGACGGCAGCGCCAACCACCCCGACGAATCGCGCACCGAGAACCCCGCGTACGACTCCACAGCATCACACAGGACGAGCAACATGCGCACCGTCTCAGTCTACAGCGCCCGGCCGTCCGCCGCCGCTGCCTGCGCTGCCGCCGCCGCCAGCGCCGCCGCCGCTGCCGCCGCGCACTGCGAGCTGCGGACGCTGGCGTGCAAGTCTTCGCGCCCGTCGGTGGTCCCCGGCTCCGCTGCCGCCGCTGCCGCCGCTGCCGCAGTAGCGCTGCCCGCGTTGCGCAAGCAGAGTGTGGCGGTGGCGCAGCATCACTATCGCGACAGCGCAGCGGCCGGCGGTGGCGGCGGCGGCGGCGGCGGCAGGGATGATGGCGCGGGGACTGTGCGCAAGCGAGTCAGCGCGGAGGCGGCTTCGGGGACTGGAATTCCACGTACGGCATCGACTCCGCAGCGCTGCAGGTAGACTCAACTGACGTGATGAAAACAAAGTCGAAAATTTTGATTCCAATTTGACCAGGTTCAGCTTTGGAAAATCGTGGAAGAAGTGCGCTTTCCTGGCCAATGAGTTGAGTTTGCTGCGCGTAAAAAAAAAAACGGGCATACGCTGGAGGCATCTTGCGGCCTTGCAGCGTGCCATGTCCACTCATTTGGTTGAAGGCGGCATGATGTGCCTGCAAGGCGAGGCTGCAAGTTTGACCATAGCAGGTTACAATTTAACGCATGCTATAGGCACGGTGTGGCATGGCGCTTGGCAGCACCTGTTTTTTGGTTTTCCTTCTGTATGTGGCTAGTGTGGCTAGTCACACTTTCATTGGTTTGCTGGAGGACAGTGAGGTACGGGACGCATGGCGTGTACTTCACTTTCAAACTAAACCTCCACCCTAACTCTGAATGCTAACCCTAACCCTAAAACCCGCAGGATACTCCAGAAGCAGCATAGGCATGCTTATCGTGCATATGCATACCCCTTGATGTCAATTTTTACATTGTGTCTATTGCTTGATCTCTGAGAATCCGTTGTGGTGCTTGTCTGTGTGCATCGCTGCCAGTGTCTATAGGGTGGACCAGTGACAGATCATACGACCCAGCTCCTGGCCTTCAACTTCGACAGCTCATGTGCAGGCGCACGCAGCAAATCAGCTGTGAGGATTGATAAGGAAGAGTGTTTACACTCCCTATCAGTGCAGTTAAACTCGCAGGCGTGGTGCTGTTGCTCAACTCCGAATAGCAGCATTGCAGAGCTGCTGCGCAGAGTTCCGGTAGTTCCGGTAGCACAATGCAGCACAATGCATCCTTGTAAACAGGCGTACATGAGCTCCTTCGTTACAGTACACATGTATCCGCAGTGAACCCCTGCGTGAATCGCTGCGCAGATGCAGACTGCGCCATGTGTGACTCTATGCCTCCAGGCACCGTAGCAGATTGTCACCACAAGGGCAAGACCGCCGCCAAGTGCATGGGCCATTGGCTATTGTGGCTGCTAGTGTGCACAGAGCTTTGTATACTTTCCTTCTTCCATTCTTGCAACAGCTCCAACTGTACTAGCAGACCGTCTACTGAATCTCCCCCCCCCTCAACAAGCAGAGCGTCGCAGTCGTGCTGAGCACTGCGAGTACACAAATACCACAGGAAGTGCTGTTTGGTCCCCAAATAGGTATGCCAACATGGAGAATGCTCATGAATTCGTTTCAAACACATGGCGCACAGCAGCGCAGTACGTTTGATGTTGTTGCCTGCTGCAAGTTGTGTGTTGTGTGAAATCGCCCGCAACTGTTGTGCGTGTGCCCTGCTGCCTGATGCAGTTTGGGCAGTTGATTGTTTGCGAGCGTTGGCAAGAGAGATGCAACTGTGCGCATCTTAGCCCTCAGGCTAGAGCTTGGAACTGTGCACAACGCATGCAGCACAACCACCTAGGCCAGATCAACCGCCTTTCATGGCTTGACGCACACAACTTCACTGCAGAGGGCATTTGCGTGTACGCTCGAATTATTGATCGATGACTATCATGTTACATGTAGCATCGCTCCTGTGTGAGCCGCCATCCAACTCAGCGCAGTGTTCTGAACAACGGCTGGTCACCTCTAGTCTATCATCTTAGCAACTTCTCAAGATGCGTGCACCCGCGGCAGCCAAGGACATGGCAGTGAAGCTCCTTGCTGCACCGTCACGCGTCTCATCTCAGCGTGTGTCAGGCGCAGTGTGAGAGTGGCTGTGCGCTAGACGGAGGGGCTCCCGGGGGCATGTTGGCCAACTTCGGGGGGTGTGGGGTTCGGGTTTTAAATTTATGAATAGTGCGCCTTCCATGGAAACAAAGTGCGATGTGCTTTCGTATTGCGGCGGGGGGTGCGGGCGCATGCCACTGCACACCCCACTAGTACGACGGGCATGACAGCAGCACCCATGGCTAACATTTGTGTGGTGTGGCGCGGGTTTAGCGCCAGGCTTGGCCGCACAACCCTCTGCTACAATTGACGGCAAACATTAGTGGCACACATTCCCGCTGCACAAGCACTGGTGATCCAATCATACTTGATTACTCAAAGCATGTTTTCGTGCTTTGGTAAACAAAGGCGCTGTCCAGTAACAGCTGGTATGCATCAGAACAGCACGCATCACAATTTCATAAACAATACTTCGAAGTGTATATACAGGAACCTGTATAAACTGGTTTTTATTAGGATTTCATGCGCCTGGGTAGTAGAACCCCCTACTCCACTCCTCCACTTCTAGCCGCAATGCCTCTATTTGCGGGGCAATCTCAGGCAGCGCCATGGCTGCCCTAAAGTCCACCAGTTTCACAGACCCAGATGCCGCCTGTGCCTCCAACGCAATGGCAACGCCCCTGTGCAACAGCTCAGCAATGCGGCCGAAGTCGGCTTCGCTCATGCCGCGGGTGGTCATGGCGGGGGTACCAAGCCGAACGCCCCCTGATGCGCACAGACATACACGCACACACGGAGTAGGCGTTGTGAATGTTATGTATACATACCCTCTGTTGCAGTATACATACCCTCTGGTGGTACATGGAAACGAATCAAAATATCGTTGAGCTCTAGGTGACAAGGGATGGTTAGCCGCAAGTGCCTTCCACCAATAATGTGAATGGGGGGGGGAGACTGAGCTGCTAGAGCAAGGACTGGGGACCACAACTTTAAAAGGGGGGTGTCGTGCCTGTGCTATGGTCGTTCTTGTTGACGCCGCGATCGCCACTGCCTCTGAGTAATCATCAATACAGCATCCGCTGCACTTTACAGACATGTGCAACGATACAGAACAGATTTCAAACTTTGAGTGTTGAAGTGTGTCATTTGCCGGAGTGACCGCTTTTCTGGTGGTCATGGCCAAGACATCCAAGTAATATACTTAGAGAGTCTGCTGTACTTTGCGAGCAAGACACCAAAACAATGATACTTCGTATGATAAACTCTGCCAATGTTGGAAGTGTGCTCCTCACCTGAAGCGACAGGGCTCGTGTCGCCGTGAATGGTAGTCGCTTTAACGGTTGTGGCCACTCATTGGCTCCTATAAAACATTGCTGCATTAGACTAAACAAGTGAAACGACACAGATCAAATAAAAACCTTCAGTGTTGAAGTGTGCCATTACCTGGAGTAACAGCGCTCTTATCACCATAAATGGTGTTCCTGATTACAGTAATGGCCGCTGCCTTAAAGAGCGCCTGCACTTTGCTGCCGCTGATCTTAGGGTTAGGGCTAGGGTTAGCGTTAGGTCTAATGTTGAAATGTGTCATTACCTGGAGTGACAGCGCTCTTATCGCCGTGAATGGTGTTCTTGTTTACAGTGATGGACACGGCCTCCAAAAGCGCTTCCGCTTTGCTGCCGCTGATCTTCTGTGGTCGCAGGTCCCAGAGGACCAGGTGATTGTCGGTACCACCGGTAACGATGGTGTAGCCCAAGTCTTGAAGCGCTGTTGCCAGGGCCTTGCTGTTCGCTTTCACCTGCTGGATGTACCTGTCAGAGCGTTGTGAGAGGCAGTTGGTCAGCAGCGGACAATAAGTGTTGTTTAAACTAGAAGCGATCGGCAGTGCCCAATGAGATCATTTCAAGATGTCCGCGAGACATGTGTAGATTAATTTCACAAGCTGGGCATCCACAATCCGGCTTTTCCGCGCCCTAAGCAAGAATTAATGAACAATACAAACTATGTAGTAGTCTGAACTTGAATTTTTTACCAAAGGAGAAATGTGGCTGCTGTAGTTCAAGTGTTCATGTCCTGGAGGCTGCCTTCTAAAACAAGTGGTGACATTTGTAGAACCATCCAGTACGCGTAGATGCCTCGGATGTGACTTTAATGTGACCACGGCACTATAGGGTGGAGTCGTGCACATGCTACAACGGGTGCCTTTTTTAAAGATGTGCGACCTGCTGCAAGTACTGTACCTGTGTGCTGATGAAGTGTCTGTCAAAACTCTGCTGCTGAGGAATGTGATGATGCTCCCCCCAGGTCACAAAGTGAAGCCCAGTGTTTTCAGTGGCAGGAAGCCATTGCCGCAGTTAATATGCTATATTTCCATCGTCTTCAACTGCTCACTTCGCCGAGTCAGGAATCTGTGTCTCCCAAAGCGTCACCGTGTGTACTTCACTCCAGGAAGTACTTGCAAAATATGCTGCTGACATTTTGACAACGCGGCGGCGACCTGCTCGTTTTCAGCAAAAATTCATGTCACCGAGCAACCTCAACTGGTGACTCTCACCTCTTGACGGCTATCTGCGCCTCCGCCAGCGCCACTGCAAGCGCGGCGATCTGATATAAAAGTATATAATTATACATGGTGCTTCACTTCACTGAGCTACTTCAACAGGCGACTCTCACCTCTAAGTATTGGGCGTCTACACTTCTGCCAGCGCCACCGCGAGCGCAACGATCTGACATACAATGTATTTCACTTCACTGAGCTAGCTCTCACTTCTGAACTGCGACTACCGCGTCACTGCGAACGCCGCAAGCTGCTACGCATACCACTTCAACAGGTGACTCTCACCTCTTGAAGTCGGGCGTCTGCGCCTCCTTCAGCGCCACCGCCAGCGCAGCAATCTGGTATACATCGCAAATCCACTGCCCCTGAGACAGTTCAACAGGTGACTCTCACCTCTTGAAGTCGGGCGTCTGCGCCACCTTCAGCGCCACCGCGAGCACGGCAATCTGGTATACATCGCAATCCACTGCCCGCGAGCGCAGCAATCTGGTATACATTGCAATCCACTGCACCTGAGCTACTTCAACAGGCGACTCTCACCTGTTGAAGTCGGGCGTCTGCGCCTCCTTCAGCGCAACCGCGAGCGCGGCAATCTGGTGTGTATTGAACTTCACTGCACTGAGCTACCTCAACATGTGTCACCTCTCAAACTGGAACATGTGAGCCACTTCCTCTACTGCAACACCTGTGCCATTGCGAGCACCGCGATTTCACTGCACAACTTCAACGAGTGACTTCCCACCTCTTGAAGTCGGGCGTCTGCGCCTCCTTGAGTGCCACCGCGAGCGCGGCGATCTGGTGGTTGTGCGGGCCGCCCTGCAGGCTCGGAAAGACGGCGAAGTCGATCGCCGCCTGCAGCTCCTTGCGCATGAATATCATGCCGGATCGCGGTCCGCGCAGCGTCTTGTGCGTGGTGGTGGTGACCACGTGACAGTGCTCAAATGGGCGGTTGGCCTCGCCCGTCGCGACGAGGCCGCTGATGTGCGCCATATCCGCCATTAGCAGGGCGCCCACATCATCGGCAATCTGCGCGCACACAATGACATGCGACGGTGGCGGAAGTTGCGCAAAGAGAGCAGCGTGAGCGGACGGGGGACGCGGACTGACCACGGAGTAGTCGATTGATGTGGGAGCAGGGGCATCCAGTGCTGGGAGAACCGGCGTTGAGGCTTGCATGCGTGCAGGGCACCCGCGTCGTCAGCAATCTGCGCATGCGCAAGATGACAAATTCTGGGCTGTGAGAACCAGTGCCGTGAGAACCAGTGCCTTGAGTCTTACGTTCGTGGTTAGGGTTAAAAATTACAGGGCACCCACGTCAGCGAGCTGTGCACGCAAATGACACGCGTAGAGAGCAGGGCGAGCGATGGATGCGGAGTGCGGACACACATGGTCTGGAGCGCACGCGCATGACGACGGATGCAGTGTTTTGAGAACCAGCGTCGAATCTTACGCACGTGCAATGCGGACACGCGCAAAACGTATGCGGTTTGTACATGTCACATTCCGCTGGCCTATTAAGGTGATAGGCATGACGCGCGGCGGCAGCAAATGCAGAAAGAGCAGCGTGAGCGACGGACAAGGAGCGCAGACGCTGATGAAGTAGTTCTAGACATGTGGCATCTAGAAAGTTGCCTGGACGTGTGCTGTCTCAGACATGTTCCCGTGCTGTGACAAACATATTGTGCACATGACGTTCGCGAATACACCTGCTGCATGCGCGTGTATTGCCAGTCGTGTGACTACGCGCTGGCTGCGGCAATGAATATAATCAACCGCCGGCGCAGTTCATATTCCTCATTAATGTACACACAAATTCACTCAGTAATTCACCTGCCGCATGCGCGCGTAGTCCCAGTCGCGCGAATATGCGCTGGCTCCCGCAATAAGAAGCTTTGGCCTAAACAGCTTTGCTCTCCGCGCCATCTCATCATAGTCGAGTAGGCCAGTTGTAGCGTCAACCTCATACGGCAGAGACTCAAAGTAGATGCTGCGCACACGAGTGCATATGGAAAATGCGGGGGGGTTCAGATGGACACATCATTGTTCATTGTATTCGTAGAAGTGGGACTCAGAGAAAATGCGGTGCGGCAGAGACTCAAAGTAAATGCTGCGCACACAAGTACACGTGGAAAATGCGGGGGGTTCAGGTCACACGCCGTTGTTCATTAATCATATTGTGTTCGTAGAAAAGGGACTGAAAGCAAATGCTGTGCGCACGAGTACATGTATGCATAGTCGAGTAGGCCAGTTGTGGCGTCTACCTCATACGGCAGAGACTCAAAGTAGATGCTGCGCACGCACGCAAGCATGCACCTGAAACACCCGGGGGTTAAAGGTGAAACAGCATGCTTTCTTCTTGATTCTGTGGAAAAGGCCACACGAGTACACATGGAAAATGCAGGAGCTTCGGGCGACACATCGTTGTTCATAAAAGAGGGACTGAAAGCAAATGCTGCGCGCGCACGCAAGCATGCACATGAGAAACTCGGGGGTTAGTGGTGAAACATCGTGTTTGGTTTTAGTTGGTTTTTGATTTTGTGGAGAGGGACTGATGAAAGTATATGCATGGAAGTGCTATGGTTTGGTGGGTCATAACGCAATTGTCTGATTTGGTAATATGACTAAGCAAGCGTTGATGGTGCACTAGACCTGCAGCTGGACTGATAAAAAAATGCGACTTAATGCGACTGCTGCATACAATGATAGACCACAGCAAGTGTGGCATGAACCTGCTGAAAAGTTGTAGCAAGCAGGAAAGGAACTGAGACGAGGGTGATAGTGCTAGGTGCGCGCTGCCGCATTCGGGGAGCACTAGGGAGGCCATGGCTTGTAGACAGTTTGCCAATGCCCTCAGGGTCAGAATTTTGCTGACGCTGATAGAGCCTGTCAACACAGCGGCGCAGGGACTAATCCTAGCTTTCACTAGCCCCATCTCTCAGCATGCGTGCAGCTTATACTGGCCCTGCCCATAGCCTCAGCCTCAACCCTCCCTTGCCATTCACAAGCTGACCAGGCCACCATTTGAGCGGTGCAGGCGCAGTGACTTTGACTCGACTCTGTGCAGCGGCAGCACGCTTGTGCTTTCGAGCAGGCTGCGCTTTTTTTTCTTTTTTTCACTGCGCTCCAAACTCATGCACAGGAAAGCTGATCTGCAATATGAGTGGTGAGTGAACACGGGACAGAAGTGCTGCAGCACAGCAGATGACGAGAAGACGCAGATGGCCCTTTGAAAATTGTAGGAGTATGGCAATGGAGCGCCACACGTTACGCCCAATGTGCCGTGCCACCATGCGTCATTTCAGCTACAAGGTATTAGTTTCAAAGCATCAGCATGTCAGGTATCACTACAACGGTCTAGACTATAGGTATCAATTTCAAAGTATCGGTATGTTTCATATCATCACAAGGGTCTATATGTATGCGTATACAATTGTCGTGAGGCCACGCGACTGGCTGCGCTTATCCTCAATGTTGAAGTTGAAAACTGTAGGCGTATGGCAATAGAGCGCCAAAGGGTACACTTTGTGCCGTGTGACCATATTATTACAAGGGACTCCATGTATGTGCGTACGGTTGTCAGTTGAACACGGGAACACAAATGTACGTCGTGAGGACAAATGTACGTCGTGAGGCCACACTAATGCAGATTACTGCGAAGTATTGAAGAAAGGGTCGGCGGTGAGGGTCACCTGGTCGATATTGAGGTTGGAAAAGAAGTCGGGTTCGCTGAGCTTATCTTCAACATTGAAGTTAGAAAAAGGATGTGAGTGTCACCTGGTTGCGCTAATCTTCTTCTTTGCAGAGTAGTAGCCGTGCGTAAGGTGACCCCCAGAGGGCAGGTCAAGCCCCATGATCCTGTCGTGCGGTTGCAGCAGCGCTGTATACACTGCAAAGTTGGCGGGACTGCCGCTGTACGGCTGAACATTGACACCCCATTCTGATGGGTCCAAATTGTAGGTTTGCAGGGCGCGTGCCTGGCACAGCCGCTCCATCTTGTCAATTTGCTGAGATTGCAGGTGCAAGCACATGTGGTATTTGTTATCACTCTTATTGAGGCTTGGCATGGGGGCCCCATCGTGTTACTTCGCTGCTGTAGAAAGGTACATGCATTTACTCATGCCGATGGGAGTATGATTCATTGTTTCAACCACAAATTTGGCTGGACTCGCAAGTAAGCGCAACAGGGACCTTCTATAACAATTGTATTCTCGGAGTTCTACTGCGGTGAGTGTGCTGCTGACACCGGCAGCATGAACATGGCAGACAACGCGACCCGAGACGCCGAACCTGGCATGCCTTCCTATACAGCAAACACTGCTGATGACAGAACATTCTCGCCGTGCTCGGTCTGCGCGATATGATTAGCTTGTAGCGCTCGCATGCTTGGTCGACGCGCGCACTTGCGCTCGCATCCGCTGTCGGTGACCGCCAACATTGGCTTGCAACACCTTGTGTATCTTTGCGATTTTCTTCTTATGTGTATCGTTGCGGTTTTCTTTTCTGTTGCTGCACCTGCGCTCGCATCCGGCGTCAATGAACTGCACTGTGAAGTACAGGCCTGGGTTCCACACCATAGCCGAAGCCCCGTTTTCATTTTGATCAAGCCCTATACTGGATGTGCCATCGTGAGCTTGCCTGCATGGCAACTCAGCCTGGCTTGTCACCATGAGTAGTGCATGTTCATATGCTAGGCTCTTTGTCATCCTTCAGCAGCGAAGTTGGTCAACTCGGCACACACACATCTGGACGGCTAGATGACTGCGTAGCGTACCTCATTGCCTCCATAGTACCGCGCCCCTGGCAGCCCCTCCGAGTACTTGTTGGTCATGATACTCCCCAGCGCCTCCAGCACAGCGTCCGAGACGAAGTTCTCGCTGGCTATTAGCTCAATGCCCGAGACCTGTCTCTCCTTTTCAGCCTGAATAATGCTCCAAACCTCAGGATCCTGCTGTGATAGCGGCACTGCAGCATGCTCCACCCTGTCAGCAGCTGCATCACAGGTAGCGTCGCCCACCGCTGGTTCCGCAGCCGCTGCCGGTGCTGGCGGCAAGGCGTGTGTGCGAGTCAGCAGGTCCTGACATCGTTTGCCTCTGCTACTGCTGACTGGAGTTGGTCCAATGCCAAAGGATGAGGCTAAGCAGCCAGCTGCTGCCAGCGCGGAGAGTTGCAGCAGCCGTGCCAGCATGTTGGGTATGGTAAGTGGCAGGTTTCCATGACACAGCGCAAACTTCAAGTGCAAGTGCAGAGTTGAAGAAACACTTCAACTGCAGTGAGGCAGTGAGCAAGAAACCTGTGCTTTCGTGTAGGCACAGGTTCCACACACAGGCATGCCATGCCCCCCACACAACAAGCGTGTAATCAGCATCAAAATCAGCTGGTACTTGCGACGCGGATGTGACTTCCCATCCTCTGCGTCCACTGTTGACCAACTCGACCCCTCCTCCCCCCCCACACGGTCTGTACACGCTGACATACATGGCACATCATAGAGCACACAATCCCCAACTCAGCCATTGACAGAACCAAGATTTGCCAATTCTTTGTTGTAATTTTGAAGCGCCTCCACAACTTCAACTGAAGCCCCTGCGCGCTACCACAGCCGCTGCGGCCCCTGGTTCCCCACCTCCGCCTTGAGCTTCACATGATCAGTGGTAACTTTAAGCATGGAAAACTCCCCCGACTGGCGGTGCTGCTGCCGGCCGTCCCGTATCGCGCGCTGCGAAACATCCCCCAAAACGCGAGGGACGTCCACCATGCCCCCCTTGTTCCTGTCGTATTCGCTGGCACAGAGGATGATGCCATCCAACACGAGCGCAGCTGTGCGCTGCGGGTTGGCGAAAAGCGTCATGCGCAGGCGTGATATGCCCTGCAGTCACAGGAAGACATAGAGCGAACACTGTGTACAATGGGGCTCGTGTGCATGTGCAAGAACACGTCAGATGTAAACTCACAATGGCAAGTGCGTGCAATGACATGCCAGACTTCAACTCGCATCTTCAATCCTCCCTTGGTTCCAGTGCATCACACGGACAGATGCACAGCCCTACGCATGCTGCGTGCACACAACGACCAGAAAGCAGGCGAGTTAAAAGACAGAGGCGTGGCTGCACGGTCACTGCGAGCAGGCTAGTAAGGACTCCAACAAGCCCCTACTTCCTTCAACACCAGAAGAGAACGGACACGGATGACGCACCAATTTTGTGCGGCACGGCCAGATATCTAGTACCTGGACACGCCTGCTTCAGCCACAGGAGCGACCACAAAGTGTGACGTACGGACCGAGTAGGAATTCTCGCTTAGTAAACTTACTTGAACAATTTGTTAACTTTGGTGAATCTAATACACAAAATAGATGTGCTTTTTCCTCTGCAGTGTTGTGGCCACCGCCAGATACCTAGCGACTGGAAACCCAGTGTCAGTACAACAACACCTGCAAAGTGTGACGCACCGCTTTTCCCCTGCGGTGTTGTGGCCTCAGCCAGACGTCTAGCTGCTGAACACCCAACTTCAACACAGCAACAAATTGTGACGCACCGCTTTCCCCTCTGCGGTGTTGTGGCCGCTGCCGAATGTCTAGCTACATAGAAAACTGGACACCCCAACTTCAACACAACAACAACAAAGCGTGATGCGCGCTTCTCCCTCTGCGGTGTTGTGGCCTCAGCTAGAGTCTGGCAACTTCAACATTGCAACAACTGCACAGTGTGACGCACCGCTTTTCCCTCTGCCGTGTCCTCGTACACGGCCCAGCGGCCGCCACATGCGCGCACGCCCGCAGGGTCTGACCAGCTAGTCACCGCGGTGGGGTTGACAACGGGCCCCCCCACCACCTGCCCATCGGGGCGCAGCACCAGCCTGGCAGGCAGCGCAGAGGGGGTGAGGGGAAGGGGGGGGGGGGGGGGGCAGCAGTGCTCAGGGCTGGCGCGCAAAGGAGGTGTTGGTAGGGAAGGCGTGCTGATGAGATGGGTATCTGTGCGCAGAGAGCGCGTACGGGCGCAGTGGTTGCAGCGAAGGACGCACTGACGTATTTTTATAATTAAAATGTGGAGAGGCGATAAGTTGAAGTTGAGGTGCATGCTAAACCCGTTGTCTGCGGTCCAGAGAAGTAGCCCAGCGAATGGCATGCCCCACTTGCAGACTTGAGGTAGGGCTTGGACTGAACCCTCAATGGAGGTGTGCTTTGTGCAGTGCTCCTTATGTCAGCTGAAACGTCCGCGCTTGTGACTGCAGAGTACAGCATCAAGAAGCTTTGGCCCGCCCGCACCTGCCCACCCTCATCACGCTCTTGTGTTCACCTCACTATGCATATCCTGTAAACATACACCAGCTTCACTTCATAACAACGTGATGGAATATGAGCTGAATTTCACAGACCTGTCTGCCCAAACCAAGCGCGCCGCGTTACCAAAGTTGCAACAGCCTGTATAGTGTCAACTTCGGGAGAAAATTCCACGGACCTATCCGCGGGATCCACGCGCGCCGCGTCGCAGTCCGCGTACAGCTGCCAGAACCCCACCATGCTCTCGGGGTTCCCCTGGTGCAGCTGATCGTTGCCCAGTATCTTCAATGTACCGCCCTGCTGCTGCTGAGCACTGCCACTCGCAGAGGGGAACACGCCGTCTTGCAGTGATTCCAGGTCCCCCGGGTTGAGGCCGCCGCGGTCAGCGGTCCGCACTGAGCTGAGCGTTGCTGTAGTGGGAGAAGCGCATTAATATGGGCCTTCTGTTGAGATCGTACTTTGGCAGACACGATTGGTGCTGTGCAGGGTTACGCAGCTCAGCTGATTGAGAAAATGCATACATAAACCGAGAGCATCTGGAGTGTACAGCTGTGTAGTGGTATGCTCTGCCAGCGTTGCTGAGCAAATAGCGCACCCTGGTGCTGGTCATCCCAGGCGCCCTTTGCAAAACGTTGCTGAAGCATGCCGCACAGTCTACTGCTCAACGCCTGTTCCCCATCATGTGCTGCCATCACGACCACAACATGTGCCTGACCTTGTCACCTGAGCGCTGTCACTCATGTTGAGCACTGCTGCTGAACGCTGTCGCTCAGGCCAATGGTACCAGAGACGTCCGACAAATCGGCTGTGAGCGTGCCTCAGTCCGCACACTACCCGCCATATGGCAAGTGTGCTGCTGCATGTGCCGCCAGGGCATGACTGAGTATGTATGTAGTCGATGCGCTACTTCACCTTGCCGAGCACTGCCGTCCGTTTCACGCTACTGATCACTGCCGCAAACGAGTTCACCTTGGTGAGCGCTGCCAAGCACGTCACTGCCGTCCGTGTCACCTACGTCAACATCAGGAAAGCCTCCACGATGGCGTCATTTCTCATCCTTCTGCTGCTGTTTATGAGTTGGTCTACTGCTGCGAAAGCTTCCAGTAGCACAACACCACTGAGTCGATTGCGCTGACACCTCACCTTGCTGAGCACTGCCACTAGTGCTGCGCTGCTGATCGCCGCTGCCCATATCGATGATGCCGACGTCAGAGAAGTCCGCACCCTCCCCCCCCCCCGACATGAGCTCCTCTATACTGCGTACGCGCACGCCTCCGCTGCCCTGTCTCCTGTCCTGAGCGTCCTGGAAACGGCTGCGCACGAGATCGCTGCGGCGCGCGACAGCAGGTGTCAACAAAGAGGTGATTACAAGGGTCGCTTTCACCTGCAACAGCAACAGTAGCTTGCTCTGCTTCTGGGTGTATTCAATGCTTGGTGGTCTGTACCAACCACTAGAGTAGTTTGCCTTTGCGCACATGCACGCCGGGAATGAATGCTGAAGGGGGGAGAGGGAGCGAATATGATCTGCTACTGCTCGCTGTGACGACAGTACTGGCCTCCAAAACGTACTAAGCCCGAGAATCACCGAAACGTACTAAGCCCGAGAATCAACGAAGCGGGAATTGAGGAGGTGGATCGTATCTGCTGCTGTGTAGCAGGCGTGGTGTGCTCTCGGAGTACACGAAACCTGACTACCTCAAAACTTGTTGCCGCCCGTTGAATGCAGAATACCTGTTTGAAGTTGCACATGTTTCACACATGTGCGCCAAATTCATGTCGTGCAATTGACAGTTTGTGCAATCCAGACATTCAACTTTCTGAAGCAAGCGCCTCCGCCCAAGTCAACATGCAGCTAACTGTGAAGCTGATCGTATTCAGAGGCAGCAAGGCGACGCAGGTGCGGCACCAGGATCACATCCTCTCACCACATCCCTAGCAGGCGCAAGCCAGCACGATTTGCTTAGGGAGCATGCCATCTGGATATCATGTAGCTTCGTGTGTGTTAAAGCCAGGCAGGCTGACCTGAATATGTCATCCAAGTCGTCATTGTCATAATCACCGCTAACGCCGCGGTCCTGCGTCGGGGCACCGTCTGGATCCCTGCGCTTCAGTCCAAATAAGGCACGCAGCTCGTCGTCGCTGATTTCATCATCTTCACCCTCGCCATCGCTGCGATCCTCGCCGTCTAGCGGATCTAGAGCATGCATTAAGTGCACACATCGTTGACGCACATAGGGTCTGTTGCAGCGGTTCAGGCTCAGCGTTGGCTGCTGGAAGGCATTCAACGCTGGCGCAAACGCGCGGCAGTACTCCAATGACAAAAGCGCTGCAGCAGCGCCTGCAGTCGCCCTGCCCAGAGTCATTGCAGCTGCAGAGTTCCACAAACGATGATGACATGACAACTTCAACTACACCTTCAACTTGAGGTTCAGAGAAGAAGCTGTACTGTTGAAGTACACAGAAATTGAGCACGACATCCAGCCAGCAACACTTGCGACCTCGTGCCGTCATACACAACTGTGCAACTTTCAAGCCAGCCGGCACGCTGCTGCCGCGGGTGCCGCCGCTGCCACAGCTTCCTGCAGCGCATGGCCATGGTCAAGGAGGTCGCGCACGAGCGGCGCACCGCGTAGCGCTGTCATGCGCAGCTATCGGAATCAATTTCACACGCCTTCTGCGCGCGGCGGTGGCGGCGCACAAGGGAGCAGCTCGTGTGCGCCGCGGCGCTGGAGCGCGCGCAGGCCGCCGCCGCCGCCCGCGCTGTGCGGCGGGCCGTTGCGGACCTGCTGGCCGCAGAGGGCGCGGCGGCGCTGCGCGCGGGTGACGGCGGCGCTGCGGCAGCGGGCTAGACAAGGGAGTTTGAGGTACGCCTGCGGCGCGCGCGGGCGTTCACGCGGCGCGGGGCCTCATGGATCGGAAACAACTGCCTCAATCTAAAAAAAAAAACTTATGTGGCAACAGCACTCATGAGTGCAGCGGCGGCAGGCTCAATGATGCTTGCGACAACTGCGGTAAAGCAGCCACACAAAAGAAATGCGAATTGCGGTAGATGCAGTGCGCCTGAGCAGCCTGCAAGCAGGGGTGCGCATGTGTTGCATACCGGCAGCGACAGAGCACTCTAGAGCATTGGTATGCTGACGACACCCCACTAGGACCCAAAGGGTCAGGCAAACAAGCCTTCAAGCAGATGCGCTGGCAATAGTGCTGCGCTACAGTGCGAAGAGCAGGTGTTGACATGCACATGGGGCAGTGCTCAGCAACGTTGGAGAAGCCTGGTCATCAGGCCTGCGACAGCGCTCGCTAACTCGGACGCACATGCAAGCGACAGCAGGGAGCTCTATGCAAGACAGCAGACATGTCTACATCAACTGCTCAATGCCACCAAAGTCAACATGCACCACAAGTGCCATGCGCGCACGGTCCTCTGCTCCTGTGTGACAACCACGTGATGTTTTGTGTATCGGTTCCCACCCCCCTATTCCCGTAACTGCTCAGCCGTGTGAAGTTACAGTGTACTGTTTTGTGCATCAACTCCCAGCCCCTTTGTGTGATATTACTGTATGATGTTCTGAGCACCAGCTCCCAGCCCCTACATGGCTCTAAAATTGCTCAGTAGGTGACTGCCCCGGCAGCGCCTGCAACTTGGCCTTGCCATCCAGAAGCAGGTCTGTTACCCTCATAACGTCCTGCATCTCTTCTAGGTTGAGACTGGAGTCTGTGTAGTAGCCGAGGTCCGCTTCGTCGTCAAACGCGTCTAGCAGCTCCACGTCCATCACCAGCTGCCCATTGGTGCCGAGGCTGTCCAGCATCTGCGGTGATGATGATCAGCAGCATTTCAAGTAGTTCAACTTGTGATGGGAATGAGTGAGAGGCATGAATACTGTATACTTGAAGGTTTTCGCTCAACATCAGTGCAAATAAAATGCGTCAAACGCGTCCAGCAGTTCCACGTCCATCATCAGCTGCCCGCTGGTGCCGAGGCTGTCCAGCATCTGCGGTGAAGATGAAACGATCAAACGTCAACTTATGATGGCAGATGAATGCTTGACGTAAAGTGCAAATGAAGTGCGTCAGATACGGCAATCAGCTCCACGTCCATCACCAGCTGCCCGCGCTGGTGCCGAGGCTGTCCAGCATCTGCAGCAAAGATTGAAGCAATAACTTCAACTCATGATGGCAGTTGGACGGCTCAAACATGAGTGCAAAGAAAGTGCATCAAACGCATTCAACAGCTCCGCAACCATCAACAACTGCCCATTGGTGCCGGCGGTCCCAGCATCTGCGGCGATGATAATCAGCAGCACAACTTCAACTTATGATGGCAGTTGAACAGCTCGAACATGAGTGCCAATAAAGTGTGTCAAACGCATTTGACAGCTTCGCAACCATCACCAACTGCCCATTGGTGCCGGCGGTCCAGCATCTGCGGCGATGATGATCAGCAGCACAACTTCAACTTATGATGGCAGTTAAATAGCTCGAACATGAGTGCCAATAAAGTGTGTCAAACGCATTTGACAGCTTCGCAACCATCACCAACTGCCCCATTGGTACCGGCCGTCCAGCATCTGCAATGATGATGATGAGCAGCAACACAACTGCAACCTCTGATGCCAGTTGAACTCCTCAACAATTTCTTCAAAGCCAGTTGCACTCCTGCTGAGCACTGCAGCACCGCGCATGGTACGACTGCCACCACGTGTGGCGCATGAGGCTTGAAAGACACGAATATGACATGAAGGCAGTACTTCACGCGGCTTCTGTCGAAATCTGCTTCCTCATCACTTGCAGGAACGACACTGTGACACTTCAACATCAAACATCAACTCTGGTAAACCCGCCTCGCAACATCAGACATCTACTCAAGGTCCACGTGTCAATGTTGCCTCAGCGTCGACACGGATTGGCATAGTTTCGACCCACATGCGGCACCAATGTTGACCAATCGTAAGCAGGCACTGTAAGTCAACACTCAAGCACACAATTTACTTTTAAGTATGCATCGCAAGGGGTTAACGGATGGCAGTGAAAACCTCTTAGGATAAAGGTATCACGAGTGTCACTGGTGGCATAACAGACATTTTTTTGTCAAACTCTAGTCTAATGGATGCTGCTGGGTTACATTGCAGAAGCGTAGGCAGTGCTAGCGGGTGCTGATGTGCAAAACGCTGCCTTCCCGGAGGACACATGTACTGCTATACACGGTTACTGCATTGGGTTGTTGTACACGCAGTAGTCACGCAACACCGACATATCAAAAGCGCTGACATTGTCCCCAGTTTCAGGCACCAACTGCCATCGGCAAGACCACATCTGACCACAGGCCATTCAAGCCTAGCCGCACCACGCAAACTTTGTACGTTGAAACTAAATGTATGATGACTGCCGATATTGCGTTAGTACCCCCAACATCACAAAGCGCGCATGGGCATACACGTGACCCTTTATGCTGCAAGACACATAAAGAGACATGACGACAGCCTGGTCCATGTCATGGTGACTGACATTGGAGAACTCGATCGTCAATGCCACGCACTGATAGGCACAGCAGACTGGCGCGGCTTGAGCAACATCGTGGAGAAAACAAGAGTTGAAACCCGATACATGCAGCCTGCACTGTTCAGGGTCAGAAGAACCGGAAAACCACTGTGGTGGTGCCAGTTTTGTTGCTTGTGCTACGGGTACGATTGGTGCATGCAGAGCGGTGCCTGCAGCACAATGCACTTTGCTTCAACTAATGTGAAACAGTAAGTTTGATGGCTGCCACAATAAGATCGGAGTCAGCCCACCTTATCTAGAGCCATCCTGCTCAGCGCTCCAGCTGGAAAGGGCCCCAGGCCTGACACTGTGTACCCCAGAGTGGGAGGTATGATTATGCGCCGCTTCCCGCCCACGCGCATCGTGTGCATGCCCTCTTCCAGCCCCTTTATCTGCCTCCCATTCCCATGCTTGAAGAGGAAAGGCTCCCCGTTGTTGTCGCTGGAGTCCAATCTCTGTAGCCTTCCTTCCTGTGCAGGTCGCCCGTAGAGGGTGAACTTGATGCTGCACATCTTCCCCCACTGGATCTTGTCCCCCGAGCCTTCCGCTGCGTCAAAATACTTGACGCCGGACTTTGTTATTTTTCCAACAGTGGCTGCTTCGTATTCGCTCTGCTTGGCCTGAGCTGAGCCTGGCCGTATCGCCAAGCTTGCGAGTACGCCCGCTGCAGTAGCGAGTGCCTGTCGCCGCGTGAGCAGCAGCGGCGACGTTATGGGGCTTGTGCTGACTTCGCTGTCATCAGCTGCTTGTCCCATGCTAAGCGATGACTCATGCAATCGCTGGCGGCAGCAGTGGTGTGCCGGGTATGAGCTCGGCGCGATGAAAGCTGTTGTGATGCATGCTAAGCAGCACGTCCCAAGAGCCAGAGTGACGCCGGCTCGAGACTTCATAGCCGCCTCACCAGCCAAGACAGTGCACAACACTTCGCTCTGCATGCACGTGCCAGGTTTCAGCAAACATCAAGTTCCAGTTGCAGTTTGGGTCGCACGTTTTTCCATAGCTTTTCCTATAGCAGGCCAGACGTGTGGGGGGGGGTAGTAATCTGGCCGCAGTAGCAACCGACCTAGCGACAGAGAAGCGGCGCAGCGCAGCGCAGTAGGCCAGGCATGGAATCTCGTAAGGCGAAGCTGGCCGCTCTGAAGGCCAGAAGAGCTGCAGCCGTGGAGGAATCGGCGAGCATCGGTGAGGCAGTGCCTGTTGAAGCAGCAGCGCTGCCTGCATTCAATGACCTTGGCGACGACATCGCTGGCGGCATTGAGCATGCAGCAGGCGGAGAGCTGTTGCCTCAGCAGCGCATGGGCAGCTCAGGCATGAAGCGACGCAGCCCTGACGACTTGCACAGCAATGGCGGGTACCACCACCAGCGACAAGCCAATCACAGCCGCCTGTCTCAGCAAGGACCACCGCCTCCGTTCCCTATGCCTCCACCCCAGATGGGTGGCAGGCCGCTACCTGCTGTACCCCGTCGGGGGCCAGCGCCGCAGCATCACAGGTACACTTTCACTCTTGCGTTTTGCTGTCTGTTTCTTGATTTGCATTCCAGTTTGTGCTTCACGGTTGAGAGAGTGATTGCGCTGCTGCAAAGTCAACTTCGAAAGAGCGGAGTCTGTGATGGCTGCTTGAAAGCGCTAGGGTGCAGCTACAGCTGCTATGCTTCCATCACTGCAGGCATCACCTGCTGTGCGCTGCCCCTTATAAATCACTCGCCGTTGCAGTACAGCGTGTGGACGTTGCATGCTTGCAACTGAGAGAACGCACTGCTAAGGCTCTGAGCGTTGCTGCCGTGTCACGCACCAGCCAACCCGGCCACCCGCAGCAGCAGGAGCAGTGGCAGGCGTGGCCTCCGCAGCAGCAGCACCAGCAGCAGCAGCACCAGCAGCAGCAGCAGCAGTGGCAGCAGCACCAGCCGCACTCAATGCCGCCGCCCCACCAACACTGGCAGCCGCCGCCGCAGCCGCCGCCGCAGCCGCCGCCGCAGCTGCTATTCGATGCGCAGCCGCTGCCAGCGGGCGCAGCGCCGCGACAGGCGACGACGCCGCAGGAGAGGGAGCGGCAGCGCGTGCGGCTGCTGAACTCGGTGGAGCAGATGAAGCAGGGGAAGCAACAGCAGCCCTTTGCGCAGCAGAATCCGCAGCACTGGCAGCAGCAGCAGCCGCCGCCGCGACCGCCACCACAGCAGCAGCAGCACAGCCAGGGGGAGGGGCACTATGGCCCCCCCGGACGGGGGGGGAGAGGGCCCCCGGGACGGGGGGGTGGGGGGCCCCCCGGGCGAGGGGGCGGGCGCGCTCAGGGGGACAGAGGACGGGGGCGAGGGGGTGGCAGGGGGCAGGGGAGGGCGGGCGGGCGGGGCTCAAATCCTGGACACCAGCTCGGCACCTTTCTTCCGTCGTTTATCGAGGATCCGTGGGCGCCGCTTGCCAGGCAGCAGAGAGCTTGAGGCGCGGCACCATGGCGGAGCGCTGCTTTGCGATGGAGTGGGCACGCATTGAGTGTACACACATGTGTGTTGCCACGAGGCTGTGCAAGCGCCTGCGAGGCTGTACGCTGTGTAGGTATTCGTATTCCCCGCAGAGTAGACTGGGGGAGTGTGGGTATGTGCCGTCTTTGCACGTGGGTGTTGAACTTGATGTTGACAGCAGCACCAGGCACTCACGTTCTCTTAAATGTACACATGTGCAGCTCCTGAAGCTGTGAATGCGGCGATATCTGGACGTGTCAGTCTGGCTCTGTGTGAGTCTCATCGTTGTCGCCATGCGTCGAAAATGTGCAGTCAAAATGCAGGGAGTGGGAATGCAATTGTCACCTGAGGGTGCGACAAATTCGGATTGTTGATGTTCAAAAGCTTGCTGCTGCAATCTACATGTGGTGTGCGCCAACTCAAAAGTGTCTCAATGATAAGTGCTGATCACGCAGCTGTACCAGCCTTTCATATGTATCCGGCAGTCAGCTGGACTAAATGTCACTGATTGGTGATAGTGCAAACCAACACAGCATGTGTAGATTTAAGCCGCAAGTTCCGTCTGTCGGTGCGTCATGTTGCGACTTCAGTGCTACAGTAACATGTTTGCAATGTACGCTGTCAACCGAGGCAGCACTGCGCAGTGCTGAGCCTAACCCTAAGGTGAGGTCTTGAACCAAAACACTGCCTGCAAGAAATTGTTTGTGCCGGACAGTTGGTGCCAGTGTAGCCCGCTCTTCTGCACGCATGAATGTTGCTTACTCTTGATACTGCGGTTCATGGGCATACTGGTGTTGCCTGATCACACAGCAGTGCTCATTGCCGTGAACAACACAAGCGGCAGATCAGGACAAGTGCCAGGCAAGCCGAGTTGCAGCAACGCAACAGTGACATGCGCCCTTGCATGCACATAGTCTAGCCTGTCATGATTGGCATAATGATCATATTGTCCTATGCCGCGAGGGGTGATCCATGGGCACAAAGCCGCCAGCGCTCTCTGACAGCGCCTTCGCCTCCGCAGCGAGAACCTCAATGGCATCACGCAGCAGCTGCAGCTCCCCCGCCACAACGACGCGCGCCATGCGCCGCCGGTACGGCATCGCCGCTTCGTCACCAACTTCAACTCCATCACCACCAACTTCAACAGCGTAGCCGCCGCACTTGCGCTCTAGCACGGACTTCAGCGCCCCGTACGTCGCCAGCTCGTTGCGCAGCGTCACAATCTCGCCGGCGAACGCGCGCTCTGCCGCGGCAGCATCACCCCCTCCTTCAAGTTGAAGTTCATCGGCGGACAGCTGGACCTGGCGCGCCGTCGCCAGCAGCGGCGCCGTCAGCACCACGCGCCCGCCCGGCAACCTTCGTATCGTACCGCGAAAGTCGTACGTCTGCGTTGCGGTGAGATCGTGGCTTTGCAGCAGGCGCCGTTTTGCGTCCACATTCGCGTCCGCCGCGCTCACATTCACCCAGAAGTCGACGCCGCAGTGCGGGTTGTCTCGCAGCGCAAAGCCATACGTGTAGAGCAGCTTGGCGTTGCTGTAGCGGCCATAGAGTATGAAGAACTGCTCGCCGTTCGCGTATGCGCGCCCCGCTGTGAGTCTGAAGCAGCGCTCTGCAGAGTCGTAGTGCACGATGTCGGCGAGGTCACCTGCCGCCGTGGGGTCGTGGTTGGCGGCGTTGATCACTGGGACCAGACAGCGCTGTGATCAAGAGGACAACCAAGAGCAGGCAACCACATGACACGTACAGCATAAGCATTGAGGATATGCCATGTTTCTCGCAAAAAGCGGCATAGGGGTAGTCTAGTCAAGTCTTGTTGGTCTAGTCAAGCCTTGCTGCTCTGAAGACTTGGCGTCAGGGTAGTTTAGTCAATATACCTACAGCTGCTCTGGTTGGACACCACGGCAGATGAAGTCGGATATGTCGACGAATTCAGGCTGATAATAACTGCTGCTGATATGGGACCATTCCAGGAATTTATACTTGCAGTAAAGTGTGTGACATTGCGACAAGGTGAATTGTACAAGGTCAAGTTCCGGCATAAAGTTTCAAAACTTCAAGTTTGCTGATTGAGCTTATTAGTGCAATGCTTTGTCTACGTCAAGAGGTACAGGCGCTACAACGTGGCTCGAGCAACAATGCTATAGGTCAACATCACCAATGTGGAGGCCGATTTAGCCATCTGTTGAAACGATCATGCAGTTGTGTCAGCATCAGTGGCGGCAAAGCTGGAAACGACACTAAAACACCATTGATTTGTTGAAATACATTGTAGCTGTATCACATCGGTGGCCGCAAAGCTGTAGACAACACTGCAACACCAATGACCTGTTGAAACGACAATGTAGCTGCAATATATCTGTATCAGCATCAGTGACGGTCAAGGTGAAGACAGAATTCAGCAGCACTGTTTCTAGCCGCCAACATTAGGATGTCCATGCCAATTCAATTGATGCAGCGTGCAAACGGCTAATCTCCAGGCATGTGCTGTTCGAGCCTTATTGGAAGCGGCGCACAACCGCATGAGCAGCCTCCAGCTAACATGTGTTGAGCACATGGCAGGTACATGCTCATTGCCGTTTGCACGCTTGACGGTTACGGCAGTTACACTTGCCGGTAGCCAGCCTACAACACTTGCGCTTCTAGCACACGACTGCACTAGCGTCAGTCTTCTGTTGCATTTTTCACCTTGTAGCTCTGCCGGTAAGGAGCAACAGGGTAGCGAGCAACAGCTCCCTACGTTGCAGCAACCTGATTGACGCACGCTGCACTGCTGCCATCACAAGAAGCGGCGCTAACGCTCACTTGTTCATCGCCATTGTCGAGCGTATAGCAGAACGCCCTGCTCCATATGTTAGACAGCGCCCACGTGTAGTCATCTATCGACGCGCCCGCCAGCTGCGCATGCGCCTCCGCTATCGGCCCTATCATCGCGTCCCAGTCGCGGCGTATCTGCCTCTCCATGACTCCCGTTAGGGCGCCGCATATGGTTCCCTGCAGCCATTGCCGCTCTTCGATACTCCAGTAGAGGGGCGTGTCTAGCTGCCGCGGCAGGGTCCTGCACTGCTCGGCAGGGAATGTGGTGTTGAAGTTAGAATTTCAAACACAAATATAGAAAGGATTAGTGTTAGGGTTCACCGACTACTTCAACAACAATTACAAAACCAAATGTAGATGTGACGTGCTCTGTTCAGCAAGCCACGTGGCTGAAACAACAATGCGAGAACATTGCAGCAACAACGTGCATGAAGCTTGTACTGCCTAGGAGCGTAAATGACGTGTGGCCAGTTGCGCATTGTTTCAAACAACACTGCAGGTGCAGCAATAACAATCGACTCGTCGTCACCATTTCCACACACAGAGTAGGGGCGCCGCCGCCAATGACTAATGCACAGTGAAGAAATGAGTATTGAACAACGCTCATACTTCTATAATCTTTTGTCTGCTGCTTCAAAACGCACTGTCCCGTTTGCACGGGGCGCCATTGATGGTGTATCCATAATTCAGAGGCACCTCACCTGTTTGGATCGAATGTATGAAGTTCTATGAACCCTCGCAGAACAAAAATTTCAAATCAATTGGCTGACGTAAAGGTTTTGCGACTGTGACTGCAGACGTTCTCATACTAGTCTACGCAGGTTTTGCATAAGGCCACATGTGTCCTACAGGGTCTTGCACATGCGGCTGCGGACATGTTGTATTAGTTTACACTTTTAAAAGCGGCATTAAGTCCCATGCCTGTGTGCTCCAAATACGCACACGCATAGTCGTGGCAGACTTCGAATTGCGGCATGTTTTCAGAAGCGGCGTTGCTTATGTATGTCTGCACCTGATGTAATGTACCCATGCACTGTCCTCCCCCTTCAGCCGCTCCGCCATGAGGTGTAGCGCCAGCAGCTCGTCAGCATTTGCCCTCTCCAGCAGCCATTCGTTCTGCTTGCAAACATCGGCCAGCCCACTGGCCAAGGCTGTGACGGTGGTCATGCAGATCTGCAAGGGGATCGTCATCACTTCCTGTCCCTGAGCCACATCGCTGGATGTTACCAGGCTCAAGCCTGCCTCCGGTCCAAGATCCTGGACCTCGATGCTCGATATGCTGCCGCCACGCGAAGTAAACCATTGCAGCAAAGCATTTGTATCTGCGCTCACCGCGCCCGACCCCACGGCTTCACAGCAGCTGGCCATGATCATGTGTGTGTGTGAGCAATTTCCAGAGACTTCAAGAACTTGAGGAATATGACGTTGCCTTCGTTTTGTGCTTGGCAGCTCCACTGCCACTGCCACTGCACCTGAATGACGTGGATAGATGGCAAGGCGGCCTGCAGCCCATCACTGGTCACCGCTCTCTCCTAGTATTCAGATCTTATATATTTCTGAGTGGTTTTGATTTCTCAGGTGCGCCAAAGTTGAACGCAGCAAAGAGTAATTTACAACGAGCATTGGCGATCGCTGCACCATGGTGTGAGATCATAGATGGACCGCAAGCCACTGAACATGGTGTCACTCGTGCCACCGCTAACTCGTGTCACCCGTACATGAAGATACGGCACACAATGTATATGCCACAGACGCAAACAATGAGCATGCAAGCAGAACAGCACAGATTTTGCTGCCGGACACAATGGTGACAAAACTTCAACAATTGATGCAGCGTCCAACGAGGTTCGTCCATCAGGATTGTTTATCAGAGCTCCTCTTGCAGCAGCACCCTGGTTGCAGGGCTGTCCCGCAAAATCTCCACCCCAGCGTATGCCATGTACAAGTTGATGAAGCCATTTGCCCCTATGTAGAGCGTGCATGACAAGGGCAAACTGCAACAGCATAGAGTCGGTTTTGACTCTCTTTGCGCCTGCCAGAGTCACTGGTAGATGAATCGGAAGGACAAGCACCAATGTCATCCACTGATATAACCAATCAATAATACCCTGTGTGCTAGTGCGTGTGCTCGAAGCGCCTTACTCAGAGCAGGTCGCAAGATTTTTGGTGTCTGAACCTTTGTCAGTGCGCGCAAGGCTCACGCATCTCCTGCTGAGCGATGACACTCGCACCAAAACCCTTCAAAAGTAACACATGGGGTAGGATGCCGCCAATGCACCGATGAGCTGCCTAGATGACAGAGGAATAGCGGTGCAACTTGAGTGCTCTTGAGCGCAAGCAAGGATCCCAAGGGCTCTGAAGTGTAAATGATGAGCTTTGCTGTCTAAAATGCTGTTGCAGCAAGCTGCGTCATGTTGCAAGTAGTACTGTTGATGCTAAAGCACCAGTAGTGCTTGCTCTCATTTGCATACCAGCAGCTGAGCACAGCATGCGCTCAGGCATATCACGACAGTGCACGATGCACGTATGACAGGATCTCCGATTGATCGCTCCCCGGGGGTTCCGCCCCTGAAGCGGACGACAAGTGAACAGATACATGGTTTCTGCTAGATAACCCTATCTGCCATGCGGCGCTCCTTGACCTGCACGCTGGCCCTGAACTTGGGAAATTTTGCCAGCTCGCGTCCATTGCAATGCCATGGCTTCCTTGCATGCAAGATGAAGTGCTGGCGTTGCAGGATACGGCAATCATGATGGCTGGTCTCCGAGGTAGCCCTGCTCCACCTCCCTTGTGAACTCGTCGGACTCATCCCCGTATAGGACGCGCTCAAAGCTGGAGTGGTAGATGTCGCAGCAGCTGGTGCGCTGCTACGGTCAATGGTCTTGTCAACCTGTGCATGGTACATGCCGTTATGCAGTCACGCAATAAGGGTGGGTGTACACAGCAGCGGCGCTCTTAGCAGGTGTCGAAATGGGACCACAAGCTACTAGGGGCTCATTGCAGCTCCAGTGCGGCTGCTTCCCCCGCCATCACCAGAGGTTCCCTTCGCCGTCGTCAACACACCAGCGCTTGCTGCCCACGTGCAGCAAGGGCATTTGCTGCAACTGACTCTGCACCTGTTCTCGCGTGTGCTGCGTTGGGGTGCCTGGCTCAGGCAGGCTCCACTGCCACCGTCCTCCGCGTCGGAGTCCGCGAGCTGTACCGCACCAGTTGCTCCTTCTTCTTGATGTACGCGCCTAGTCTTTGAGCTAGCCTTACCACTTGCTTCTGTCTCATGACCATCTCCTCCGCCGCACGGTGCTTGCTTCTTCGAGGCAGCCAGCGTGATTCATGATCATGGATCATGAACATCGGCGACTATTATCCGTTGCCCCTCGGAGCGCTGCTCGCCACGCTGCTTGTTTGGCCCTAGCGGTGTCTCGCCTGGCTGCTGCTTCGCTGGCAGTCTCCGCTTGTCTACGGGCTGATGCGCCAGATCTGTCTGCGTTCGGTTGCAGGTTTCTGCTGCTCTTGAAGCTCATGCGAGCCCGATTGGCTTCTCTGTGCAACGGCATTATGGCCACCGTGGCTCATCAACTAGCGCCTCGGCTTGCACTAGCGTCCCTGCTTGCACCGCGGTGCACCGCGGCTCCACCAGTCTTCGCTATTCGCTTCCTCTCACGAACTCGCAGCAGTTACGCAGCAGTTACGTGCATCGGACCGACTTTCGAGTTTTCGGTGCACAGACAAAACTTTTTTGTTCAATGAAAACCTATTTGAGGCTTTGTAATTATCCCACTGCGAGACAGGTCGGCGATGAAACAGACCTGTTGCATGATCATTATACCTGACAGTATGGCATGTACCATGCAACAAACAAAATGCAAAACAGGCTTCTGGTTCAGGAGTTGTTGCGATTTTGGCTGTTGTGCACAATGTGCAAACGGAGACCTAGTGACTTCGTCCCTAGGAATAATCAAACTGTGCTGCCATATCGCCACGCATTATGAACCGTTCTGTCCTGTTCAATACAGTACAAATCGCGAAGCCCATGGCTGCTTGACCACGTAACTTATTGCGTCAGAAAATTAAACACCCTGCCATGACAATCCCTAGACACGCAGCTGGCCGCTCAAACACATCATGGCAAGGGACAGACACAACGTGTGCATCAGACGGCAGTTCCTGACTCATGATGACCGTGATTTGGCAGTCGGGTTGTTACAAAACGACGGACGGCGCGGCTCGGCCTAGGCAGTGGCGCGTCAATTGGTGTCAGCAGTGGAGATGAAAATGCTTTAGTACCCAACGTCAGTGGATGGCACTGCCATCGGTCTTACCTGTGAATATGCATCAGTGCCTCGCCCCATCGCCGTCAAGCAAATGAACATGCCTTTTTTTTGTTTTGATATCACTAGGATGCTGATGATGCATAGTAGTTACAAAGCTGAAGCGCTGTCCAACCAGCAACAGCCACATCAGGCACATACCCAGGCTGCACATATGCACGCATTTCACAAACAGTGAGCCAGGGGGCTGCAAGAGCCTGTGCGACTTGTGCAGAGGAGGTAAAGACCATGACATTCAGTATGCATGGCTCATGTTTGCGAGGATGAGGGTAACCCTACTGCACGTCATGGTCAACCAGCCTTCCAGATCATCGCCAGCGCGACGCCGAGCAGTGCCAGCAGCACTGCGGCCAAAATATCGGCTTTGCCCTCCAGCTTCGCAAGCCTGTTGTCCACTTCCTTAACACCCTTCTTCAGGTCCTTTACATCCCCTTTCAGGTCCTTTACATCCCCTTTCAGGTCCTTCAGTTCCTCCTTGAGGATGTCTTTCAGCTGTTGCTCCAGGTTCTTGCCACCCCACCCCCCATGGCCCGAGTTAAACATCATGGTAGTCCTGCAGCATGGCAGCGGCGGCAGGCGCATCATTAGCGGACAGGTCCACAAGCATCGGTGTAACAAGTAGCGGACATGTCGTGAACGGTGTGGCATGAACGCACATTCAAGGCAAGAGCCGCCTGACCAAGCTGGACACAGCCGTTCCGTGCGCAGATCAGCGTAATGCACATATTTTAAGCAACCAACATGACCCGCATGCCAATAAATCTCTCACCCTGCAACAGGCCTCGAAGAGGCAGGCACAGCCCTTGAGTTGAGGGTGAGGCCGTGAGACCGCACCAAGCCCATGGCAGGCAGCCCAGGGACGAACGCGTGGACGAGTCCGACAACGCCTATTTTGAGCACTATCTTCATGGCTCCACGACTCTCGTTGAACTGCACTGCGCTGGCTGTGTGTGAGAACTTCAAGTTGAAGTTGGTGTGTCTGCGGTGTCTGCGACTTGGGCCTTGTCGCGACAGAAGCAGTATAACAGCAACTGGAGGAACCTTTTTTGTCTTAAAGTCGGTGTGTCGGCGACTTGCAGGGTGTCAGATCAGCAGATCACGAAGCCCACCAGAAGCAGCAGCAGTAACAGCAACCCAGAAAAGGCTGGTGCAGCGTCAAGCGCGCCTAAGCAGAAAGGAGGACGTATCGCCTCCTTTGCGAAAGCTGTGCCGAGAGCTAGTCGGGAGCAACACGGTGTTTCCGCGCTGGCGCTGCACCAACCATGAAACGCACTGGCAGCATCAGCAGCAGCAGCACTATCAATGCCAGGGAGGGAAGCCACAGCGCAGCAGCAGGAGCAGCAACAAATGCAGCAGGAACGCTGGCAGTATTGAGTGGTGCTTCTTGTGGAGCGGCACTGGTGCCGTTAGCGGTTGCGTGCTTGCTGATCGCGCGAGGAGGTGACAGTCAGGTATGTCGCAGTCCGCACCCAAATTGCATTCTTCTGCTATGATGACTGCAGATCAGTCAGTCAACATGTGAACGCAAATCTGTATGTGGGTATGTACTTAACAACTTGTCAGCATGCTCATGGCCACTTATCTGGGCTGCCGCGTCAGTGCCAAAGTAGTTCTTCAAGCAGCTCAGTTGTTGCATCGATTCATATGCAACTTGTGTCTGTATGACGTTAGCACGTGTGGTAGCGACAGGACATGCAATGAGTCTTATGGCTCTGGAGGCCAGGAGGCTAGGTACATGGGGGTGTTGAGCCATTGGCTCGACAGATCATCAAAAGCTGCGGTTTGCCCTGCTGGCAATGTGTGCACAGGTCACATTGTGCCAATACATTGTGCCTCAAATACTGCATTGTCATTCGCCAGGCAGCCATGACACTTAATGGTATCAGCACCACTTGCATCGCAGCATACCGCAGCTTACAGCCGCAACAGCGCAGAATTTGCCGAGAGAATTGCAGGCAAACACCGATGCAAACATGCTCGTTCAGGCAGTAAAACCCAGATGTTCTTTTTGTGTTGAAGTTGGTGTGTCGGCGACGTACTGTGATTGTTCGTTGCTTCTGTGCTTGGTAGCTCCACTGCCACAGCATCTGAATGATGTGGACAGATAGCAGGGCGGCTCGCAGCCCAACATTGGTCACGACTCTCTCCTAGTGTTCAGATCTCACATATTCCCGATTTTGATTATTCTCAGGTGCGCGTGAAGGTGGTGGTTGACGCAACAGCAATGAGCCTACGTGACCGCTGGCGTGAGGTCATAGATGGATCGCAAGCCTTTGAACGTGGTGTCAAAGCTTGCACGCGTGGCACACCGCTAACTGATGCGCTGAGGATTGCACCCGTCCATAAATATACGGCGCATCATGCATATGCCGCAGATGCAGCCGCAGCAGCTCAACCACAAGCAATGAGCAGGCCATCAGAACAGTACGGCTGGCTGCCAGAGACAATGGTAACAAAACTTTTTCAACTTGTTGCAGAGACCACGAGGTTCGTCCATTGAGTTTGTCCATCACAGTACTAGTACCATGCAGCAGCAACCTTGATGGCTCGCAGCGTCAACATGCAACTTGAAGCCTTGACAGCACCGCCCATGATGCACCTCTTCACCTTGTACTCCCTGGTGTTCCACCATCATCGCACTCTTTTAATCTGCAGCCACTATCACCGACGACAGGTTTGATATTCTGCTGCCGAGCGGCGTGCCTGGGCGTTACTTCCGCGAGCTGGTCAATGATAGGAAAACTGCTGTACCGCCACCTTTCAGCATAGGCTAGTACGAGCCGTGCGCCATGCTATTGTTAAGCTCAAGATGTCCGGCCAAAAAGTGCTTGTACTAGTAGTGTTCTTCGACTCGTATGGTTGCAGGCTGTCCCCCGCAGCGTATCAGGCCCCTGGGGGGTGCCGTGTTCAAGCGGATGAAGCCATTTGTCCATGACGACTGCATGAGGAGGGCAAAATGCAACAGCGTAGAGACGTCGTTGGATGTGAGAACCCGATGCAACAGCATCAGGCAAGCACAGATAACAGACCTCTGCTTTTATAGATCCAGCAGGATTGCAAGACAAATCACAACTGCTAGTACGGGCGGCAGCCAGCGCAAGAAACTCACAGCTTTGGTTGTCAATTGCCAAGGAAAGCTGTGTACTGAGTCACTGGTTGATGAACCACCCCTGAAGCTGAAGACAAGTTAACTAGGTACATCGTTGCTATTGATGCAATGATCATGAGCAACCGCAACAAGTCATGCAGGTAACAGCTGCGTACCTGCATAACGTCTGGTGAAGGGCGCTTGCATGAGGCAGCATTTGTTCACGCGCCCTGTACATTTCATCTGCCAGCAGCTCCAATATCAAGTTGCCCGACGGAGTCGAAGCCCAGTCCTCTCAATGAATCTTGATGAAGGCTGACGTTGGAAGGCTAGGTGCAAACCGCTCTTTCATGTACCAGAACACGTGCAGCGGGCTTGAGAAATCAGCCTGCAAGAAGAGCGATTACAGCGATGCAATAGGGTACAGAGCGTAAGCAACAAGCTGTTGGCACAGGGGATTCCAGACGCCATGATTACTGTGTGCACATCTGTGATGTAGCAGAAGCACTCCAGAAGTAGATCACAATCAGCCTTGACGGCGGGCGCTTGGAGATGCAATCATGGGCGGCAAACATAGGAGAGGTCCAGCTGCTGTCAGGATTTATCGTGGGTGTACCAGGGTAGACTGTCAGATACATAGCTTAATGCCTGTTGTGCTTCAGGTGCTCTCATGAGAGCGTGTTGAAGATTCGACAGCAGCAGCAGCAGGCAGCTGCAGTCGCAGCAAGGCAGTTGCAGCAGCCGCAGCAAAGCAGCGAAGGCCACATTGGCGACAGAGAGCACTGCGGCAACAGTGATGTAATGAAGGTAGTGCCTGCTGATGTCAGCACCATAAAACTGGTCAGCTTGGCAACGGACAGATGAGACACGTCTCACATGTTTCTCATGTACCGCACAACCTTGTGCATGTGCTACAGAACAGCAGAGCGGGTGTGCTGTAGTGGGCAGATACTATGCAACTCTCTTCTTCGGTGTAGGATTGACAAACCGTGAAGGTATTTGGAAAATGGATCGTGCATCAGCTGTACGATGGTGGAGTTCATATTTGCATGCTACGCAGCAGCAAGGTACAGTGCAGGTACAATCAAATGTACCTGTCGTCAGGATCCACGATGGCTATGCCCATAGTCTGTAGGCGCTGTATAACTTTCAGCGTGTGAATGTCGTTGATGCTGGCTGCCTCCAGTGCACCTGTGTACAGCAGGTGATCCAGAAGGCTCAGCGCCACTGGATCGTTGGCCATGTCATCGTGATTGCCGAAGGCGCGCGCCAGCCTGAGGCGGTCGATGAACGCGCTTGTGCTGAGCCAGTATCTGTAAGGCGATGAGCAGCACGGCAGCAGCAGCACAGTAGCAGCAGCAGCAGCAGCAACACAGGGTAGGGGTGCAGAAAATGGTGTCAACAGCCCGCCTGTACACGATCACTGTACTGGTGTGTGACACTGATTGGGCCAAAACACTCTGACCCCACTTGAAAAAACAGGCGACAAAGCACCGTGACCCTGCAAGCCTGTGTTGCGCTGGGTGAAGCAACCATTGTATGGCTGCTGCAGCTGTGCGTCCAGGTGTTGTCGACACTTGTGCCATGCACGTGTCTCGGTACCTGTACGACATGTCGTACAGGTCGTACAGGTACCGAGACACGTGCATGGCACAAGTGTCGACAACACCTGGACGCACACAGCGAACCGCATTCATTGCACAATGGCGTGATACTCCTGCCACCAGCACCCATTGAGGATTGGCCCTTGGGAGCATGCTGAGACAGCGGCTGATACCCTGTGTGCACTCACTTCCTGCGTGCTGCTGATTCAGGCATTCAGGCACTGGCGACAAGAGTGGGTATTCATATACTCAAATTTGTGCATGGCACTGCCATGCAAGGTACGTGGGGGCGATTGCATGAAGATGACACTGCTGATGATGACCAAAGATGAGTGTGAAAAGGAGATGTGCTCTGTTTGGCAGCAGTTGTGCTTCTGAAAATGATGCTGCTCGACGCGTGGTCCATATGTAGGCACTGTCAGCAACAGCAACGATTCATCATGGGCCTTTAAGAGCGATAGCTGGATCAGCAAAATCTGACATCACTACGTCTACAGTTTGAGTACCCAGCGCTTTCATCGAAGTCTTTGGTTTGTTCCCATTGCAGCTGAGTGTTGGTGGGCATACCGCTGCTGCACGACGGCAACATACATTGAGTTGCACTTTCTCATTTGATAGCAATCATCACAGGTTCAATGCTATATGCCGTTGATGACTGCATCACAAATACCAATCTGACTGCAAACAAGGACTTCAAGTTGCATTAAACCACAGCCCAACTGCTGATAGAACAAGAAGCAAGAAGTCTCAGGCTGAGCAATCATTAGTATTGCATCCGGTTCACTCACAGGTGCGACTGTCATTTTCAACAACCAACTTACCTAGTATCGCAGATGACCTCATCAACTTCACCTGACCTGCTCACAAGCTCCTCGTTCAAGTAATCCAGGCAGATGGTGAGCAGGCCGACCTGTACAGACATACATAGCATGCGAAGTGGTTGAGCAATGCTTCAGGAACTCATGCATGAAGAGTGAGCTGTGTTCAGTGTCGAAGGGATGTGTGCATCATTGCGTGTGCAGCACAGACGAGACAACTCACAGCACCAGGCAGGTCACCGCAGTCATGTGGTGCCGGTAGTCTGGCATCGCAATAAGTGCTGCTAGCATCACTTGTTTATGTTTACAGAAGACACCATTCACTGCGAGTTTGGCATGTTGTTGGCATGCTCTTGACAGCATTGAGTCTGTTGATTGTGTGTGCAATGCCAGTGAACCGCCGGCGCGCTTGGCACTTCTATGATGTGAGGATGCATAGCATGGATGCATATTATATTGTTTTAACCATGTTGCAGCTACAAAACTCAGAGAAGATGCGTGAATGCGTACATCAGACATATCAATGACTGCGGCGGTACGCTGCTTGCGTACAGCTGGGTACGTGCGCAAGCAACGGCATCGCAGCGCCTGTGGCAAATACACACTGTGGCTGTATTGCATCAAAGTATGGTAGTAACATACAGAAATAGTGGGCGCAAACACAGAAGTGCTTGCCAATACGTAATTCGCGGGTTGTGTTATCCAGACCTCTCACCTGGCCAGCACATAAAGTGAACAACTGGTCCTGCGCCGTCTCATCAAGCTGGAAGCCTGTCACGCTGGCAAAGCTGTCAGCTAGATCACGCCACTCCTGCCGAGTCAGGCTCAAGCTGACACCATTGCCTTGCGCAGGAGAAATGCCAACTACCATGTCCCGCGTGATTTGCACCGACGCAGCGGCATAGCTGGGTGTGAATATGCTGTTGCCTTCGCCACCACTCTGTTGGCCGGCAAAGCCAGCAGCTAGTACAATGCGCACACGGCTGCCGCCTTGCAGCAGCAGCACCTTGATCTGAGCCCAGAAGTCGCAGTTGCTCTCCTTTGTCTTGTCAAAGAGGTGCTGCGCCTCATCAATGAGAATTACGCAAGGCTCGTTCGCTGCGGACAAACAAATCCAAGGTTGACCATTGCAACAGATAGTCAGAGGCGTGGCCCTTCGCAGCGCAATGCCCGCAAGGCTCTCCCAAAGTGCTCGACTTTGGCAGAAACAATGTAGAAGTATACATGCTGCACGTTAATTGATGTACTTTGAAGTAACATAACGCACGAGATTGCTGGAGGCTAGAGATTGAAGCAGCAGCAAAACCACAGTACTAGCTGCTATCCAGTTCAAAGGTCGGCCCAGGGTTGTCATCTGCAGGTACAATGTGACCACGTAGCCACAATAAACCTCCGTCAACTGACCGCTCACTGCATCTCGGGCCTTGACCACGGCGAGACTCTCATATCAATGCTTACATCATGACATGACATTGCAGCAGAAATATGCATGCCAGCCAGCCAGCAGTGACCGGCTCTCAACAACAGCAAGGCAGGTAAGGTTACTGTTGCAGACAATGATCGGGCCATTGTAAGCGACTGTGACGGGTTAACTGAATGATTGTCACGCGTTGATGTGAGGAGAGGGCACTGCGTGAAAGCGCATGACCATGAGCACCCGCAGAAAGAGCGGGACTTGATGTGGCATGAGATCATGCCACATTCCAGCATGTGAAGTGATGGGTTTTCTTCCTGTGTGTACACAAAGCGGCTACACGATGCAGCTTACCTATCAACAGCTCGGCCAGCGTGACGCCACACCTCTTCACAAGCACAGCGTCGATGTCACCGGCTGCGTGCATGCCAACGCACGTGACGAAGTGGACTCTGACGCCCAGATCGTTCTCAAGGAACGCGCCGAACAGCTGTAACGTGGCTGTCTTGCCGGACTGAGGAGGGCCTTGAAGGATTACAATCCCCTCGCGATCGACCAAGTCCCAGAGCTGCTGGCATGTGTGGCTGCGATCGACGTGATAAGAGCCGAGCCGGCGCCTGATGCCCTCCAGTTTATGGCCTGTGAAGGCTTTGATGGTGGCGTCTGTCACGGCGCAGCGGCAAAGGACAGGAAGGCCTTAGTCATGCATATATATTGACTGTACAGATTTGAAAAACAACAAAAGGAAGGCATTAGACATGCGAATGCTGACTGTGCAGGCATGGTGGAGAATGTGCTTGACCCTTTTGCAAGCGAGCACGCACACCAATGCAGCATTGCCATGTCGTGGAGCGAAGCGCATGTGCGCATCGGTGACCGTGAAGGATGCAGCGACAGCAACAGGAGGGCATTTTGGAAATGTGCGAGCAAGCTGCCTCGCTCACCTCGAGCCTCAAACTTACTCCTCAGCTGCTGCCTCTGCTCGAAGATGCGGCTCATCAGAAACACCTTTTCCATATGCAATTGATTCAAGCGGGCTAGCAGGTCATTCTGATACTCCAGAAGCTCCCCCCCTTTCCTGCCAAGCACAACGAGATCTGGGTCATTGCTCCTCACGCCCTGCTCGGCAAGCGCTGACCACCCGCTCAATTTTTTCATGGACCGCTCACAAGCATCCATTTGCTGCCTCCATGCGACCAGCTCCTGGCCAGAGTCATGAGCTGTAGCAGCCCTGACTCCAATGCCTGTGGCATCACACACCACAAAACCGACAATGTCAGCAAGCGTTGGCACGTTCATCTCAGCTGCGTGCAGAGAAACCCAAACGGCTCGCAAAGGCAAACACCAAGCCACCATGCAAGCTCCAGAGCACTCAAGTTCCAGAGCACTCACCGCGACGCTCATGTTCTACAGCTCGCGGCGCTGTCCTTAGCGGGAGCAAGGTGATTGAAATGTGAAAGCGCTGCATAGGCCGTAGCTCAAAGCAAATATGGTGGCCCGCCTCATTTGCCTCGCGGGCCACCATATTTGCCT
This sequence comes from Tribonema minus, assembly GCA_017506865.1. NCBI lineage: Eukaryota > Xanthophyceae > Tribonematales > Tribonemataceae > Tribonema > Tribonema minus. Next base: position 135,755 of record JAFCMP010000323.1, on the reverse strand, counting down.
CTGGCGTATGAAAGAGATTTATTGCCAGCTTGAGAATAAACCGGACTTGGACTTCAAGATGGAGTTGAACCATACACACACGGTGTGACTCGCAGGCATCAGCGGCTCGGTCCGTTCTTGTACATTAGCAAGTACCCCGTTCCAGCTTCAGCTTCAGCTGCTGAGCTTCCGGAAATCATCTTGAGACCTTGAAGAATAAATTAAATGGCAATGGCGGCGCAGCCTGGACAGCCTAGCCAAGCCTACGGGCAGGCGGAGCAAGGGCCGAGCACGATGGCGGCCGCTTCATCGCATTCGCCACTAGTTGACGCCGACTCTGCCGGCTCCGACTCCAAGGATTTGGCTGCTCGCTTGACCGCCCTGGAGCAAGGGCAGCAGGCCTTCCAGCAGCAAATGCAGCACGACTCCCAGCAGCTGCAGCAGGCCATCGCGGCTCTCACAGCGCAGATCCAGAGCGTGCAGCAGATCCAGCAGATGCTGCGGCAGACCCAGCAGCAGATGCTGGAGGATCTGTCGGACGTCCAGCTGGAGGCGAAGAGAAACCACGCTCGTGTACCGAACGCAAGGGCGAGCCTAACCGACTACGAGCCGCTGCGCGCCCTGCCTGTGAAGCCGTCCGCCCACGTCCCTCCCTGCTTCCCCCAAAACATGAAGGCCCTGCGTGGGTTGTCTGTCGAACATGCCGACACCCTTCTTGAAGCTTACGAGCTGACGGCTCCTGCAGAGGCCACTCTGCTGAGCAAGATTGCCATACTGGCCATTTTCTTGGGGGTTGCAAGCTAAACGAAGGGACGCACCTGGCAAGTGTGGCAACTGCAATGCCAGATTGGCGGTTGCCGGGTGGCGGCAGTGGCAATGGCGGCGGCAGGCGGGGGCACTGCAGCGGCGGCACCTGGTCCAGCGCATGGCATGTGGGCGCAAGATCATGCACGGCGGGCATCGTTGTGACGTGCAATGTCGATGATGGTGACGACCATGCTGTGGAATCTTCCTTCAAAGTAAGGTCATCTATGTAGTAAGGCTGTTCTACAAAAGAAGACCAGAGTTTTCTTCAGTAGAGGGCGCGTGCAGCATTGTGCCATTGAAAGGGGCCTTTTGCGAAAACAAGGAGGACAGTGCCAGGGTCAGTGTTTCTTTTGTTAGAGCCAGAGCGAGCATCATCTCCACAAGTGGCTGCGGTGAAGTCGAAAGCGCCCATTCGTATTTGATAGTGTTCTCAATACATGGCGCAATAATATCAGATACTGCAATGTGTGCGTTGCCCGTGTGCCTTGTCTTTGGTGTAGTGCGCATGTTTAAAAAGCAGCTTGCAACTGGAAGGTTGCGCAGTGACATGGAGAGATGCGTTCCTGAAACATTGGTCGTGCACACGCCACGTGGCCGCATTTGCATTGTAGCCTAGGCTTGCCACAGGGCCTGACCACAACCGCCAGCTTGAGGGTGCATATGTATGACTATTTAGCTGTGTTACCCTGTTTCAAGCGCCACTCGTACTCAACTCAGCATACTGGGCTGCCTTTGCCAGTGGTCAGCATCAGTGCTGCTTCCATGCATGCAAGTTTTGCATTGTATCTGAGCATGTGGACGCACTCTACACACGGTAGGGTCAGGCAACCTGATAGGCTGCACCAACAAGACGCAGGCATGCACAGAAGGGGCCCCACACAAGCATTTGGGCTGCACAGTGTTAAAATTGTGCATGACTGACAATCAAGCTAGACGTCGTTGTGCCAGTTGAAAAAGATTATGCCCATGCTGAAGGGCCGCGTATCTTATGTCATCACTTGAGGTATGGTGCTGGGCAATATGCTTGCTATGCTGGCAGGGCAAAAACCCACCAGACCTAGTATTAATACTGGATCAGAAACCAGTGCAGTCTGCAGTGCGGGGGCGTTTGCATACGCCCAAGAGGCGGGCAATGGCGGGATGCTCAACCTGAGGCTCACCGATCCCGGGGGTTCTGTCCCATCATGTTGCCTGAGGCAGGAAGCTGGTGTGCAGCAATTGTGTAGGCCAGTGTAGTTGTCGGTGTCCGACAAACACGTAATCATCAAGTGCATTCCTCAGCAAGATAATGCAATCAATCCATTACAGTATATGTTTAGCAAGCCTCGAGGATCCTAAACGGAGAAAAGGCTTTTTTGAACAAAAAACCGTTTTCTAAAGAAAAACGGCCAGCCAGCGGCATTTGAGCAGCACTCAACTCCACAACGCACAGCACACACTACACAGTCAAGCTTAGACTCTTCAGCCTCTCGCTAACAACACAGGCAGCATGGGCAAGCCAGCCAAGAGCAAGGAGCCCGAGGAACCCAAGATCAGCAAAAAGGAACAGAGGGTAAGGAAGAGATTTTGTACTTAACTCGCCGCCCCTTGACTCCCTCGCGCGTGATGCATTGGAGGTAGGGCGTAAGTGGTGTTGACCAGTCTCTAGCATCGCGCATGTACATCTTCGCTCAGCACTTGCTGCCTTTTGTGGCAAGTCAGCACTTGATAGAGCCACCCTTGTACAGACCATAATCTATACACCATCGAACATGACTTCACGCTTGCGGGTGCTGACCATGCAAGCAAGAACACACTTCACCGCACCTGGTCTCGGCAAACAGTCTGTTTTCTCAAAGGTATCATGCGGACTGGCATTCAAGTTGCCTGATCTAACGCTTCGTTGCCGTGCGGGCATGCACGTCACGGTACAGGCCCTTAAGAAGGAGCACAAGGCGGCAGCCATGGAGAACCTCAAGGCCACCAAGTCACAACAATCACGAATGCTGGGCGCAGCGCATGCGCCCAAGCCTGCCGCCGAAGAGGCCGCATAGAACGCCGTCCAGTGAGCATCACCACCACCGCCACACAAGCAGCTGCAGGGGTGGTTTCGTGCGCTAGCTGTGCAAGATGGTGGGGCAAGGGGCGACTGCGAATCAGCGGCAAGTAGATACCAATGAGTACCTGCCGTATGGGGCGTGGGCACGTGTTATTGTACAAAGGGCGCGCACCGGTACAAGACATTACTACACGACACCTAAAGTAGCGTACACGCGATAAATATACAGACCTATAAACATACTCATGTTGTGAGGATCATGGGGGGACTTTGGATTGAAGTGCAACTGCTTTTTGCTGTGTTGGCTGATGCACTCGCATGGATGTTCAACACTAGCTTTTGTATTGCTGCCGTCGCTCGACTGCGCCGTCTACTGCGAGACCAATGCACTGCAAATGGCAATATCATAGGCTGCACAGCAGCATATTACAGTTCTGATCAGGAATGTATGATCCCCGTACAACATTACATGCATAGGCTGCAGAGCTTGCCACTTGCTTTTCAAACCCCATTGTTGAAGCACACCGCACCCCCCTGAGCACTGCAGCTGCTGCTGAGCGTTGCTGCTGCAACAGCAGCTGCTGAGCGCTGCCCCAGTGGTAATTGATAGACAAAAATGTGATGGGCGCTCCACGGGTAGACACGGGGCTTGCAACACGTAGGGCTGATTCTTTATCGCACGGCCTCGAACCGCTTCATCGCTGCACCACCTACACAGGCGCAGGCACCAGCAAACCTTCTCAGGCACGGTGCAAAGTCAAACACCATTTTCTTTCGCGCAGCTTGATGAGGCGTAAGTCACGGGTTGGGGTTAGGGTTAGGGTTAGGGTCAGGGGTAGGGTTAGGGTCATTGAACCTTGTCAAAGCAATTGTCGCCGCACCACCTCAGGCACACGCTGCCTCGTTTCTCAGGTACAGTGACACAAGTCAAATATTCGCAAGACACCGGCTTGTCGGACGACTGCACCTCGTCAGATGACTGCGCCTGACCACACTGCACCGAGCATTGCTTTTCAAAGACTCTTGTGTTGTACCTTGACATGCTTTCGGCAACAACGCGCGCTTATCAACGGCATGCGAGCTGAGATTGTCAGTTCCGGACAGCCGGGGGCGCGTGGTGAAGTGCATCGTAAGACATTGTTCAGCATGGCGCGGTGGTCATGTTGAACTTCAATGCTAATGTGGCGCGTCGTTTGTGAACCCGATCGCACGCGGGCCGTTGCGTCATTTGGTGTAGTCAATCTCAGGTCATCCACAGACATCAGGTCCACAGACAAATGTGCTTGAGAATCGATTTTCTTTGAATTCCGCAGCAAGGCAACAAACATAAATGCTCAATGTCTAAGGCACAGTGTATGGCAATGTCCTACCAATAACTTTTAGAAGCGATCACACACTGCTGTGATGTCGCATTGTGGACACGGCGGTGATGTTGCGCTGACGCTTCAAGAAAGTGCTTCTTGTTGTCGTGTATACTCCCCGGTACACAATGATGCGCTGTTGTCATCTGGTGTAGCCGATGCTCAGCTGATGCGGAGTCATCAACCGACACCTGTGCTCGACGATTGAGCTGCGATTTTCATTAACTTCCGCGTCAAGGCAAGAAACACAAATGCGTCTAAAATACTTCCTTATGAAGACAATAGCATGCAGGAGGAGGCAATGTCACGTCCTGAATTGACGCATTGATCTAGTGCTCAATTGCGCCGGCGTCCACAAACGCAGCACATTCAAAATTTCAGGTATATCACCAGGGGTCGGGGCGCGCTGCCATTCATAAGCAACACAAGGCACAGTCCATATAGGGCACTGGACTGCACACATCAGCAGTAGCAAGTGACCACATGAGAGCTGCTGGGACATTGCAGAGCATGAAACTCGGAACACAAAACCCATGCCATGGTCACTGCTGCACCACAATTACTGGCGATATTCATGTAAACAAATGAAGAACAGAGTCGGGCAGCAGAACAAGCAGGCAAATGGCACACACAGGCCGTACATCCACGCTCAGCATTCTCATTCACCAGTACACGGCTGTACTACACAGTACAGAGCTGTACCGTACTGCACCGCGCCTTTCACCTCACCCAGACCCGCAGCCTGCTGAGTATATGTACACACGAGCCGCGCTCTGTACTGTACACCAGTGTACCGCTATATCTACTCAAAGTAGAAGTACGCATTGCTGAGATTTACATGCACTGGCTTCCACCACATCAGGCCCTACTTGCGCACTGGCAGTTGGCCACACACAAAAACCAATTTGCCTTGGCAACACGCTCAGCAACCCCCCCCCCCCGGCCATATTGAATGCGGCACGTAGCGAACGGCTGCGGCAGTTACAAGTTACGAAACTGGCGCCTCCGCTGATGATGGCTCGCCTTCTGGGGTCTCCTCCGCGGCGTGAATGTGTACGTGCTGCAGCATGCGCTCCTGCTCGGACTTGGTGTCCTTGAGGTTCTTCATCGCCGCCTTCTTCTGCTCCTTCTTGGCAGCCTGAATGCGCATGCGAAGATGGGTTGAAATTGATCAGACGATGCAGCATGCAGCGGGGTGACGCTGCATATTGATTATTGTAATGCTGCGATTGGCAATATACAATTTTGTTGTCCTTGAGGTTCTTCGTCGCCGCGCGCTTCTGCTCCTTCTTGGCGGCCTGAGTGCGATTGCAAAATTCAATGAAAATTGGGTTGAATCAATCAGGTGATGAAGCACGCGGCGGGGTGACGCTGCGCATTTCTATGTACACAACTGTTGGCCATGTGCAAAAGATACTCATGATGCCCTGCATTGGACCACGGTTATCAGTAGAAAACAAACAGTGGCAGCAACCCGCAGATTGTACAGGGCTCCGCAGAAGGCCAAGGTTGCAACGGACGCTGGGGCTATTTATGGTTCTCTGTTGTTGCTGTTATCATTGTAATGAGGTTTTTCTGGTTGTTGCCCTGCCCCTGCTGTGCGTGTGCACACACCCGTACTGCGTCACATCCCTCGCCCCTTCGGCTACACCAAACAGTGCGAAGTAGAAGTTGCCAGTGATGCCCAGCCACTACGCATGTATGCCTCGCTACAAGTGCATGCTTCTTTGGAAGCGGAGCTTAGCCGACAAGATATGCTTGTGGAGTGCGCAGTCTTTGGATTGACGTAGCTTGCATGCACCCGTGAGATCGGCAGGCTTGAGACACTGTAAGCGACCTAAGACAGGGCAAACGTACCAAGTGATGCAAACACTCTACGGGGACTGTGTCAACGTGAGCCAGCGTCCTGACCGGGCTACATAAATCAACTGCTAAGTCCTGACGCTATGGCTCCTTGAGTCTAATACATGTGAAGAGATGTACAGATGCGAAATGCATGGTAGCCAACTGAGACAAGAGGATGAAACAGTGCTGTTAGGGCCGTGCCTGCTGTGCGTCAAAAGAGTAGTCGAGAGCACACCGCCAAAGATACGGCGGCAATTTTACCGCGGCTTGGACGCCCAGCACCGAGCGGAACAATGACCATACATCCCATCCAATAGCGAAGTACCCCTGACCTCCAATGATGCGCGCCGTAAGTGTACGCGCGTCAAACCGCAGCACAAAGATCGAGAAATTGAAATCGATTTGTTGCGCTTGTTCTTTGTGGAGTATTTCGCTGTAGTGACCATCTGCCGCGCGGTGTACAAGATGGTCAGGAGCGAACATGCCCAGGGCATGAAAGAGGGGGAGGTACTGCTGTATGGACTACGTCGGAGTACAAAGCAGTGACCAATCTCCGGGCTTGTATGCTGAAAAAACTGTTCACTTGCTTACTCGGACTCTGGATAGCGAAGCCACCCGCACTCTGCGACAAGCTTGAGCTGCTCAGCGCTTAGAAGCCATACATTTACTCATGTGCTGCGCAAGCACAAGGCATCAGCATGGCGACCGCCGCAAACTCGCATGGCGTATCTTTGCACGGCAAATAAGAAGTACGCAAGCAAGTTGCAGCTGGGGCTGGCACTCACCCTCAAGTCCTTCTTCGAGACCTTGCTCTCCTCCTCTGGCTCCTCGTTCTTCTTGGGCTTGGGCATGCTTGTACGGAAGGCTGTGCGGTCTCTACAAAGTGTGTGTTTTGCTGGTAGTGAAAAACGCGAAGCCCTACTTCAACCTAGGGTTTCGCATGAAAAAACCCTTGCACCAGCGTTGCGTGCGCCACAGGCTCACATCTACGGCTAACAACTATATGGATGCTTATGCAATTGGGGTGGGGACGGGCCTAGCGCCTGACAAAAACCCTTGCGCCTCCAAGTTTGTGCCGATTGCTAGTGTAGCGCCGCTTGCGCTAGCTGGATCCACGAGGCCTACCCATCGCGCAACTGGCACAACTCACCAGATTGCCTGCGATCAACACTGTTAATTGCCGCGCTTCCTCACAAAGTCGTGCCTAGGGTTAGGAACCCAATCAGGGTTACCACTAACCTCACCTAAACCCTAGCCCTTTTGTGCAAGCATAGTGAGGGTTGTGGCGCCCTGCAGGCTGCTGGACTTTCAGCGCTGCCCCTACTGCTGCTGATGCTGCTGGAAGTACGCCGCATCCCCTGGCGTTGCGGCTCGTGCAAGTGGTGCTAGGGTCAGGGTTAGGTTTAGGGTTAGGTTAGGGTGAGTGTTAGCCTAGGGGAGAATGCAAAGGTCAAGCAACACTGTCTATCTGGCGTCATCAATCTGGGCAAATGGATGTCTCTCTCTTGATGACCGATATGCTTCAATGTCAATGTCTTGTCACGGAACTCCAACATGCTCACTCAACTCAACTGCATAGCCATTTGGCGTCGCCCCTTGGACAGCAACCTTGATGTAATATAATAAAAGTACATGGCAATGGTATGCTCAAAGAGACATGCTACATAAGTAGAGTCTGTGCATGCAAACATCGAGCATCAACAAACGCCGTGTTACAACGGTGAATGGCCCGCAATGTGAAGCCGCCGCGTCTAATAACATGACACTATTGCTGGGATCATGAAAACAGTGGTCCTATGTCAGTCCACACGCCTCATGTCCTGCTGCAGGGCACTGGCACGAACTGGTCACAGCAATAATCCGTTAGTGAAAGTTATGAAAAGCGAAGCACAGTCACGAACCGTCACAAAAGCTGCAACTCACAACAAATTGGCGCGGCCGCTCACGCTGGCAGGCTGAGCTGGCAGTGTACATTCACAAACTCAAACTCACTGGCACGCACTGTCAAATAACACCACTCCACTTACAAACAACAAGCCTGGTGGGGCTCTTGTAGCCTCTCCAAGATGCCCGGAAGCCCTAAAATTTCTCCCTCGCTCTCAACACTGGACTCCCCCCCCCCTCCCCTCACCCCCCTTAGTTGTGCTTGGAAGGACAAAAAGCGAGATCTCTGATCTCCAACAAGGCTTGCTGTGCTCATCCACCAAGGAATGAGGCGCACCCTACTGACAGAGCACTGTCATAGGCACCCCCCACCTCCCCCCCCCCCCGCATGTGCATCGCTGCACAAACTCCCCCCGCGCTGACACCCCCCACACACACCCCAGCCCCCCCTGCCCCATGCGCTACCGTAGGTTTCGCTCACTTGCCCTTGATGGCGTTCTTGGAGTACATGGCGAGCGGCACGATGATGATGATCAGCACAATAGTGATCACAAAGGCCAGCAGGAACCACATCTTGAGCGCCTTGCAGCGCATGTTCCGCCGCAGCGCCGTGGAGCGGTTCTGGAACACGCGCGCCTGCTCGTTCAGGTTCTCCGCATTGGCGCTGATGCCCTCCAGCTTCTCCTCATTCGCCAGCATCTGTAACACAAGTGAGGGGGGGGGGGGGGGGGGGGCGGAGGGGACTTGGGGGATTAGTACATCATTGTACTTTTCACTAGTTGTCACTCATGGTGAAAAAGCCCAGGTGAGTGATATGTCACTGATTCTGGAACACGCGTGCCTGCTCATTGAGGTTCTCCGCGTTGGCGCTGATGGACTCCAGCGTCTCCTCGTTCGCCAGCATCTGCAGCACATGTTTTAGGGGCGGCAGTGGAGAATTGAGGGGTTGTACTGTTATCATTTCTCGCTCAGGGCGCGCAAAAGCCCAGATGATTGATATCAAAGCTTATACTACAAGATCTAGGCGGCATGGTTATACTTCTGAGTATAAAAAAAAGATACTACGATGTATCACAACAGAGGAGTAAGCGGTCCTGTCAAGGTGCTGATTGAAAAATGGCAATGGACATGTATACATGCATATGCATACACATTAGATGGGAAGCGAAGCGGGACAAGTACCCATGCTTTAGACAGGCAGGGCCGCTGCGGATTTGTCAAGCTGAACTTGCACTCTGGGGCACTCAGTTGTGGCTCTTTGCGCAGGCACTGACTCCTTGCGGCGTCACCGTTTGAATTTCAACCTGCATGTACTCCGCCAGAAGTTTTCTGATGCGGGTTGCATGTGGCTGACCTTTGAGTATGCATGTATGTACTGTTGGCCTGGATATGAATGCATGTACTGCTGGTCTGGGTGTGTATGTATGTGGGTATGCTGCCGCGCGTCACACGCAGGCGCACCTGTGCTTTGCCGGAAACACTGGGCACAGGTGCAGTGCTTGCAAGTTGGTCAACACTCAGCGCGTGTGAGCATTGTGTATTTGACGACAACATTGAGACCTGGTAGCAAGCCATGTACTGGGCATCTGAAGTCTGGACGTGTTGACAACGTCCTGCGAGTCTGTTGTTGCGCACACAAGTCTCCAATCTTGCTGGTGCACCTTGGTGTCACAACAATATGAGCAGCACTGGACGATGTCAAATTTCAACGTTCATTTTGCCATCTGTCTGACTTAAAATGCTGACTCTTTGAATGTGGAACGCGCATGTAGCGTTCACTCTGAGTAACTGCTATGTAACTGCCACTCAAGCGTGATGCACACTTTCTGGCATAATGCCAGGTGCGCATGTGCAGGTGTCTCATCACCCTTGAGCGACGAAAGCATGCGTTTCAAACTCCTCCATGCACAACGCCCAGGACGTCCTTCACGTCAGAATGTCGATGAAGGCCAAGCAAAACCTACATGAATACTTCATATTTAAAGCAAACTTCATACATGAGGTGTATATTACATAGTGTTACATGCCAGTGTTACGGTGCAACGGCAACCTGCTTCCCAGGGATGAGGACCGCAAGAAGAGGATGTTTCAAAAGGTTGCAACAATTTCATTAAGCCTGCTGCTGTGGCTGCTGCATACATACACACATGCAGACCTAGATAACATTTTCAAGCAAAAAAAGTGTGTGCGCACCTGCGAGATGTTCTCCTCCATCTTGGTCTTGACCGCGTCTACCTTCCCCTGCACGCTGGCGAGCTTGTCGACGTTCTTGACATCGTCGTACTTCAAGCAGATGTCCGCGAAACTGCTGCGCATCGTCCGGCTCAGTGTGTCCTCCTTTGCGCTCAGGCTCTTCTCTCCGACCTTCGTCAGGAACTTGGACTGAACTTCATCAAGCAACGCGAATGCCACGCGCGCGGGGTACTGCTTGTCCGTCACGACCGTGTAGACGCGGTTGGAGTCGTCGGCGACGAAGTGAACGCAGCAGACGTCGCCCTCGTTGGTGTAGCGGCGCCCCGGCTCCACGAAGACGTTGGGCGAGGAGATGACGGACTTGACCGCGATGGAGTCGTTGGTGTCGCCCTTGGGGCTGTACTGCGCCACACATATTTGATCTGATGGTTGGCGTGCAGGTGGGCATAAGGACAGGAAAAGCAAGTGCTCAGCACAGAGCAAATGATGTTGTCAAACATCAGCACGAATTGCTGCCACTTATCGTGCACGCTAGTGGTAAACAGCGTAATAGTTGATCACATTCTTGGGCATCATGGCGCATGTCCTGGTGCAGGCAAAGCAGTGCGTGCCCTAAGAGGTCCACAGCAGGTGACTGGCGCCGGATGCCACTGCATGAAGCTGTCTGTTCACGAGCCGGTAAGGCAGGCGAAAAGAATAGAACAGCGGCTGCTCACCTAAGAACCTGTATACTCCGATGAAGGACACTCGAACACTCATGGCTCTGCTGCACCGCTGGTTGGCACGCCCAAACGCTGCTCCAGTAAGGGTGCTGGTTTCACTTGCTGCTCCGAACGCCGCTGGTGCTGCGATATCGGCGCTCCAGTGCTACCGCCGACTACCTGCTGTGTTCGATGGCTGTATACGGCCTTGTCCACTGGGGAGCTATGCACCGCTTCTAGGTGTTGCATGAAAGCCGTTACGTGCCCTTATTTGGCAGGTTACGAAGCGAGAAACGGCAAACTTCAAGTGTACTTCAACTTTTCACTTTTTTGCGTGCCACAGTAATTAGTAAAGTGCTTCTTCTATGCAGAGGAGATTCAGCGCAGGCCCGCGCTCTTGTGCTTGACACCTTGCTGCACTGCGGCACCACAATTCAATCACCGAGAGTCTGCTACATGACTGCTGGGATCTGGCGATGACACCCTCGGCTGAGGCAGTGTCAAAGGCTGCAGCAGACATGAACAAGGAGAGTACATATGGCACCATGCTTGACGCGCTGCGGCAGGCGGAGTCCCTGCTTTTGACACCACAACATCAAGCACCGGACACAGCAGCAGCAGCAGCGGCGGCGGGCGCGGCGCACAAGCGGTGCGTTGCGGCGATCGCAGGAGCATCAGCCGACCTGAGACACGCTCTGGAGTCCGCGCGCAAGTCGCTGGGCGAGTTTGACAAGGCCTGCGCTGCCGGCGTCGCGGTTTCTGACATTGTCGCGTACGCGCAAAGGATCAGCGGCACCACCAGCGCGCCTGCATATTGGAAGCCTGGGATGCCAATGGTGGGCTTTCTGCCGCCGGCGCCGCTGCCGGAGATGATGCGGATGGGCGCGTTGACCAGGCTCAACGCTGGCACAGCAGGTGGCTGAAAGTCATTGTCGTCGTCATTATTTATTGTTCATGGCCTTGATCAAGTTGATGCGCAACAGCACCTGTGCTTTTGAACTTGATTAGCCTGGCTCAAGTGCATACCTGATGGTAATCAAATGCAAGGCGGTGAGGTGTACACTTCATCTACTGCTGTAATGGGCCATGAACTGCTTGATGTTCTTCACTCGTTGCGGGGAAGAAAAGCATGTGCCCAGGTGCACCAACGCTGGCTCGGATCCGCCAAATGCCTCTGCAGGGAATTGTTGTGTCAGGATGAGTAGCACGTGCTCACATATCTGCATGCATTCTTGCAGCTGTGGCTGGATCAAGCACGTTATTGTGTGCCAACGTGCATACATAAGATGGAGCTCAACTTGCATGTACACAACCTCAAGTTGGCCTTACTCTCACTCACTCTCCTGTCGGAAGCTGTTCATGGGCTTCTTCTGCGGTCAGCGTGCACCACGCCAGCAGGTTACTATTGTCGCTGGCGCTTATTGGTCATCGAACGAGGTTATGCCGCTTTCACTTACAGAAATAGAGACACGCATCAAGCGTCATGGTGCTGGTGCAAGGGCTTTCATGGAGCTATATAGCATCACCCCTCGGCTCATGTGTGCCGCTAATGGCTGCCCACATTAGTCTCCAATGATTGACCAACTTCAATATGGTGATGGCTTTTGTTTGAGGGCTGTTTGAGCTCCCCCACGCATATCTTGAGTTCCTCTGCTGTGTCGCTGCTATTAATGACCGCTGTCTTCAACATTATGATAGTGAAGCCCATGTGCAGCGTCAAGTGTCGGCTTCCCAACGTTGACACTCGCAACGGGACTGCCGGAAGGCTAGTCACTCATTGAAACCTCGCCACATCAGCAGCAAACTCAACACACACACACCGCAACCAACCCTCCTCCTCCTGCCCCCTTCCACCCCCCATCACTGCAGCAACATCGGCCGTCAAACACGAAGGCCCCATTACCATATCCCACTATTTTACACCGGGTGCTGCTGCTGAGGTGGCAGCTCCCGAGAGCCCGAAAGCGCGCGGCACTGCCGCAGTGAAGGAAGAGGCCAAGGAAGTTAAAGTTGAAGTTGGGCGCCCCGCGCCGCTGCATCGTGCGCCGAGCATGGTGGACAAGGGAGATGTGAAGAAGCCCAAGATTGTTGTGGATCTGGATGATCTGGAGAGCAGCTCCGAGGAGAGCAGCAGCGAGGGCAGTGAGGGGGAGGGGGGTGACAGTGATGAAACGTGACATCTCCAAATGTATAAACATACATGCCTGTATGTACAGGAGGCACATACAAAGCGCATGGCATTCATCGAATGGACCGTGGTGGCATGGAACTGATGCGTCTTGTACCGTTTTGGGGTGTGCTGTGCTCTCATGTCAAAATCATGGTGTAGCTGATGACATGAGTTTAGTTACACGAATAGAATCACTTTCATACTTCTAAAGTTGGAATCTTTGAAGTAAGACATTTGGTGACCTGACAGGCAAGCCTCTGTTTCAATTGAAATACTACAAGTATGTCTATGGCCTTGCTATGGCAGGCTTGTCCTAGTACTTACATGCCACATGCAACGGACTTGGGAATCAAAGCAGCAGCTTTGCATGGATGCTTTACTCTGTTGCTTACTGTATCGAACTTAGTTGCAGTCAGCATACGCCAGTGTTCAGTGCAAACACTTGGATACTTACCTGCTTCCTGGGGGGCCTTTGAAATGCGTGTCCATGAATACATTTAAAAATACTTCGTCCAAGTAGGCAAGTACTTTTCCACAAGCATGAGCACATCACAATAGCCTCTCTGTCAGGCCTGATGACCGCACAGAGCGTACAGTCACCATCATGCAGCGCACAGCATGTTTAGAGTTCAAAGTCTGGTGACCGTGTTGCGATGCCTCGCCCTAATCCTAACCTCAAGGCATCGTAAACATTTCGCTTCAACCTAAATTTCCGTCGCCCCTCAAGGTCACCATGCGTCTTAACTGCAAAGGACTTCGACTCGTCACCCTGGGACGGAGGCAAAACTAGTACGCATGCTGCTGCCATAGCATACAGGGCCAGAGGCCTGGACATAGTCTGGCTTGATGCATCTTCCCTTTTGAGTTAAACGCATGGCTCTTGAGAGCAAACCGTGTAAATCTCAATTGCATGGAACAGCATTGCCCTTTGTGCGCATTCACAAAACGCATGCAGCGGAGGACTCCAGCTTGGGAAAAACGGACTTTGTCAGTTAAAGCTTACAGCAATTGACAACAGTCAAGGCACGTACATCGCTGCCTCTCACTGCTACAGCTGTTTACACTGGCCACCAGTCCACAGCAGTCCACTGTACCCTGTTCACAGCAGTCCACTGTACTCCATGACAGCGTGCAACTGCCACACTAGCTGCAGGCAGTACCAACGCCCTCCGCGGCAGCAGTTACACCAGGAGTCCACCAGCAGAACACCGCACTACACACGAGTACAGACGCGTACCGCTACATGGCTGCCGTGGCCGGCTCCTCCGCAGCAGCAGCAGCCTCCGCCGCCGCGCCGCCGCCGCCGCCGCGCGGCAACCGCAGCAGTGCGGGCAGCTCACTGAGCGCTGCTATCGCGTGATCGACGAGCGCGCCGCCGTCCTCTGCGTAGAACGCGTCGTTCTCTTCGCAGCGCACGAGGCACGTCACGCACCCCGCGCCGCGGCCGCACGCCATGTCGTCGACGTGGTCGCCGACGAAGGCGACGGCGGCAGGGGGGAGGCGCCAAGCGCGCACTATGGCGAGAGCGACTCGAGCATCCGGCTTGTTGTGCGCAAAGTCACGCGTGAGGACGGGGGCGAAGAGCTCGCGCTCGAGGCCGCTCGAGGTGAAGAAGAAGTCGACCGCGGCGGCCATGTTGCGAGTGGCGATGGCGCAGCGCACGCGGCGCGCGCGCAGCGCCGCCACGAGCTCGTGGAGCCCCGGCTGCAGCTCGAGCTTCTGCAGCGCGGCCATCTCCTCCTCTTCCACGATGGCGACGGCGGCGGCCTGCGGTTCCAGGGTTAGGGTTCGGATAGGGGGGGTAGGGTTAGGGGTAGGTTTAATGTTAGGGTTAAGGCGAGAAGTAGGCGCAGCAACAGGGGGTAAGGTGAGCGTAGGTCCACAGCTGTCGGGTGAAGGGGTAGGGCTGAGGATGGGCCTGTAGAGGTCTGCAAGGGGCAGGGTCAACTTTTAGGGTTAGAGTTGCAATGCTGCCATCTCTTCCTCCTCCACGACGGGCGTCGGCGGTAGGGTTAGGGTTAGCGTGAGGCGTGGCGTTGCAGGAGTTGGGATTGAAGTAGGGCGAGCGCGAGGGCAGCTGTGGGAGCCGGAAAATGGGGGGGGGGGGGGGGCAAAGTGGGGGTGACCCCAGGCCGTGCGTGAACATGCATACGTACTGCAGCACATGCGTAGCTGCGGTCTGTTTTAGTGAGTAGGGCATGGACATGTGTCTATGGGGGGATCAGACGGGACAAGAGGTCGCCATGCGCACAGCTGCCGCAATTGCTACATACCACCAGTCGCCTGGCGTTGACGACCCCAAACACAGTACTTCCGGCAGCCAGCAGACTGAAATTCCTTGACGGGAAAAGTGCTGACGTGTGGGTGCAGGTCGAGCTGTGGTGTTGTGCAAACGTACAAAATTTTGATTCGTTGTCATACAAACCTGTTGAACAAGCGGCGTGGCAAAAAACATTCACTGGACATCAGGCGCTCCCCACCTATGTGAAGCACGAAACGGCTTTCTTTCAATGCCAAACATCCACCATGTACAGGTCAAGCTATCGACTTGGGCTAGAAATCATGACCACGGTTATTGGTGAAAGGCACTGGCGGCTAACCACACTTTGTCACCTAGAGCTGTACGATCTTTTGATTCGTTTCCATGACCTCAGCAGCTCGTGTGTATGGTTCATAATGGCGGTGTCTGGCAGCATATCAAGTTCTATTCTTGACAGTATTCCGAGCCCTGTTGCTGCTATGTTCTGCCTGCTGACAAACAAGCACGCACTGCAACTTCCTCATGCTTATCAACATGGCAAATCAGTCACTTCTTTCTTTTTCGTGTGGCTAATACGCACCTGTTGATCCTCCGGCAACTCGCGTATTTGCGCCAGTATGTCGGTGCCAGGTGGTATGCCTATGCGCCGCCGCATGGCCGCAAAGTCTATGTGTCCCGGCAGTGTGAGGGTACCATCTGAAACATGCGCAAGGCAGAGAGCACATGTGAGCCTTGCACAATGACAAGAATACACCTGTACCTCAAAGTATGCTGTACATACACATCAGTCAATGGTGTGAAAGTAATCAAAATCCACACATCGCAATGCAGAGGCTGCGTTCTGCTGCGGCGTGTACAAGCGACTATGTTCTGCCTCCTTGCCACAACGTCTATGTGCCCTGGCAGCATGAGCGTGCCATCTGGCACGTGAGATGCGCAGAGAGCACAAGAATGGTAGGAAGGTGAGACCACACTGTCCAGGACAGCAAGAAGTCAGAAGCCCATGCGTGTTCTGTCACTGACGCTTGCTGATGCTGAGGGCGCGATAAAGTCACAACGTTGTGTGACGACGTTTCGAGGCAATCTTCCAACGGACTGCATCCTACTTTAATCAATGGAAGTGCATGAGGCAATGTGGACAGTGAGGAAGTGAAACGCCAAACACCGAGTGAAGGCTGACTATGCAAGGCCGTAACATCTAGGGGCCGACAGTGCACTAATGTAATCTGGCCATGAGGGTGTTTCGCATATCGCAGTAGACAAGGTCGACCGCAATGCACAGCGCTCATTTACGCAGTCACTCACTCACTCACTCATTCACTCACTCACCCATGTCAAAGAAGACGGCGGCGACGGGCTGCTCCGGACATGGCAACAACACCAGGTGCGCACCTCATTCACTCATTTGATTGAATCACTCACTCACTCACTCACCCATATCGAAGATGACGGCCGCGACAGGCTGCGCAGGGCTTGGCACCGCCTCCGCGCGGAACTTGACAGTCGGCGCGGCAATGCACGCGCGACTTGCCACGAGTCTCAGCTCGCCACCGGGCCGCTCTTGCGCCGTCCTTTCGACGACGTCGTGAACGGCCGTGCACGTGAGCTCAAACGCCGTGGCAAAGTCCTCGGGGTGGCTGTGCATGAAGCCTAAGAGGCACGCCATGAAGAGGTCGCCGCAGCCCACAAACCTGCACGTGTGTGGGGGGGGTAGGTAGGTTTGTTGAAGCCAGCATTCCTCGAGTGCTATGCGTTAAAAAAACCCAGGTTTGAACCTACGAGGGGTACAGTAGATTGGCATTGCTCAATCAACTGTGCTGTTGGTGCATGAAGCCCAGGAGGCACGCCATGAAGAGGTCGCCACAGCCCACAACCTGCGGGGGGTAGGTAGGTAGGTGTGTTGAGGGCAGCATTGCTCAGTCAACTGCTGTTTATGCAAACCCGCAAGGGGTACAGTAGATTGGGTTGTTGAAAGCAGCATTTATTGAGTCAAGTGCTATGCAAAGCCCCCCCGGAGGCACGCCATAAAGAGGTCGCGGCAGCCCACGCACCTAAGCACAGTGGCAGCAAGCAAGGGGTAGGTGTAGTTTGAGGGGTGCAGCTATGCTCAGCCTGGGCCCCACCCAGCTGTAGGCCAGGCGCTGTGTCAGGGTTGCCTCTCTCTGCTGCAGCAGTACCTACCCCCTTGGGTAGCAGCTGGTACGTATAGCATTGTGGCTGCCATATATACATACGGTGTATAGACATACATATGGCATCGTGGCCGCCATACATGCAGATACTACCATACATACATACGTGCGTATGTCATTCTGCGCTCACCGGCCCTGAAGTTTGTCATTCTATTTCAAGACAGCGTTGAGGTTGCAATTGAAATTACTATTGCGGTTTGTCGTTCTGCGCTCACCGGCCCTCCCCACCCGCATCTCCAGCCTGTACACCTACTCACTGCATCCATTCAAATGATTGCTCACTGAAGTCAGTGTCAAAGTTTAGCGTTGAAGTTAGCATTGAGGTTTGTCATTCTGCTCACCGCCCCTCTGCCCGCGGCATCTCCAGCCTGTACACCAACAGCCTTGGGCCCTTCGCACCCCTCGAGCAGCGACTGAGCACCTACAGCTCCTTAGTGTTGAAGTTTATGAACATTGAAGTTGTGAGTATTGAAGTATATTCATGTTGAGGTTTGTCATTGCGCTCACCAGCCCTCCGCCCGCCAGCCTATAATGTTGAAGTTGATTAATGTTGAAGTTTTTCATTGCACTCACCGGCCCTCCGCTCGCGGCATCTCCAGCCTGTACACCAGTGCGTCCTCCGGTCGATCGCACCCCTCAGGCAGCGCCGACGCCATGACGCAGATGTGCTTGGGGTCAGGCTCTTCCCCCTTCGTGCGCGGCACGCTCATGCTGGTGATGACCACGATGCGTGGACCCAGCGCGTGCAGCGCGCGGCAGGCGACGACTGCATCTTCCTCCGATTCAATGGTCACGCCGCTGCCGGGGGGGGGGTGGTGGTGGCAGCGATCAGATGCGGAGGATGACAAGTCAGAGTCAGAGTCAAGAGTCACGTTCCTCGCCCTTGGTGCGCGGCACGCTCATGCTGGTGATTACCACGATGCGCAGACCCAGTGCATGCAGAGCGCGGCAGGCGACCACCGCGTCTTCCTCCGATTCGATGCTCACGCCGCTGCGGGTGATGATGGCGACAGGGATCAGCTGGTTATTGCAGTGAATTTACAATCAGAGTCAGAGTCAGAGTTAAGAGTCCCAGTGCGTGCAGCGCGCGGCAGGCGACGACTGCATCTTCCTCCGATGTGATGGTCACGCCGCTGCAGGTGATGACGGTGGCAGTAATCAGCTGGTTATTGCACTGATCGACACATCAGAGTCAGAGTCAAGAGTCAGGGGTCACGTTCCTCTCCCTTAGTGCGCGGAACGCTCATGCTGGTGGTGACCACGATGCGCGGCCCTAGTGCGTGCAGCGCGCGACAGGCGAACACAGCGTCCTCTTCCGATTTGATGGTCACGCCGCTGCGGGGTGTGGGGTGGTGGCAGCGATCAGCAGTGGTTGCTGCAGACAGATTCAGAGTCAAGAGCCCCTAGCGTGTGCGATGGTCACGCCGCTGAGAGGGATAGCAGTGACATATCAGCAGGGGTTATGTGGGGTGAGGTAGAAGTCAGAGCGCGACAGGCAATCACTGCGTCTGACTTCATCTTGATGGGCATGTTGCTCATCTGTGCTGCAGGAGGACGCAGAGTCAAGCAACTGCTTAACCCTAAGCCTAAGCCTAACCCTAACCTCACCAAACCCTGACCTTAACCCTGAGCTGCTGAGCCTCAAAGGTATTGGGCGTAATGACCAGCTAGCGGCAGCATGGCGTCGCGGCACGTACGTCTAACCCTAAACCTAACCTAATTACTAACCCTCGCATTTATCTGCGCCGGCGCAACACACCGCAGCTGCGCCTCAAAGGTGTTGGGCGTAATAACCGTGGCTAGCGGCAGCATGGCGTCGCGATACGTTGCCACCAGCTTGTGCGGCATGTAGAAGCCACAGTCGTCATCACCGAGGACAGGGTCCCGGAAGTAGCGCATCTCGCTACCTACGTTTGATCCTAACCCTAACCCTAACCCTGAGTAATCACATGTACATATTGCCACAACGTACCTGAGCTGCTGCGCCTCAAAGGTATTGGGCGTGATAACCGTGGCCAGCGACAGCATGGCGTCGCGGTACTTGGTCAAACTGAACTCCTGCCCCTAATATTAACCCTAAGTAATCAAGTGTACCGCCACCACCCACCTGAGTACCTACGTCTAACCCTAACCCTGACCCCAACCCTAAGTAATCAAATCCACCACCGCAACGCACCTGAGCTGCTGAGCCTCAAATGTGTCGGGCGTAACAACGGTGGCCAGCGGCAGCATGGCATCACGGTATATGTAACCCTAACCCTGACCCCAACCCTACGCAATTACATGTACAGCAGCAACGCACCTGAGCTGCTGCGCCTCGCACGTATTAGGCGTAATGACCGTGGCTAGCGGCAGCATGGCGTCGCGATACGTTGCCACCAGCTCTTGCGGCACGTAGAAGCCGCAGCCATCATCACCAAGGACGGGGTCCGGGAAGTAGCGCATCTCGTTACCTACGTTTGATCCTAACCCTAACCCTAACCCTGAGTAATCACATGTACATATTGCCACAACGTACCTGAGCTGCTGCGCCTCAAAGGTATTGGGCATGATGACCGTGGCCAGCGGCAGCATGGCGTCGCGGTGCGTCTAAACCCTAAAAGCCAGCGGCAGCATGGCGTCGTGGTGCGTCTAACCCTAACCCTAAATGATGAAATGTACTGCCGCGACGCACCTCAGCTGCTGCGCCTCAGTGGTGTTAGGCGTGATGCCCGTGGCCAGCGGCAGCATGGCATCACGGTATATGTAACCCTAACCCTGACCCCAAGTAATCATCTGCAACGTCGCAAGTTGGCCCGCAACACACCTGAGCTGCTGAGCCTCAAAAGTGTTGGGCGTAATGACCGTAGCCAGCGGCAGCATGGCGTCGCGATACGTTGCCACCAGCTCTTGCGGCACGTAAAAGCCACAGTCGTCATCACCGAGAACAGGGTCCAGGAAGTAGCGCACGGCGTGCTTGTCCTTGCTGCCGTTGGTGGCGCGCAGCTCCGTCACGATGCTCGCCAGCGACATGAGGAGACCCTGTCAACATTCAAATAGCAACGTGTTGCAGTGCTCAGCAGCGGAATAAACATGATCGTGGTGAAAGAGCATGCTTGCCAGCAACATGAGGAGGCCCTGTCAACATTCAAGCAGCAAAATGAGTTGCAGGGCTCAGCAGCGGAATAACCATGAAGTTGGTGAAAAAGCATGCTTGCCAGCAACACGAGGCCCTGTCAATAACAAGCGCCAGATGAGTTACAGTGCTCAGCAGCAGAATAAACGTGATTGGG
Source organism: Tribonema minus (assembly GCA_017506865.1). Classification (NCBI taxonomy): domain Eukaryota; class Xanthophyceae; order Tribonematales; family Tribonemataceae; genus Tribonema; species Tribonema minus. Next base: position 115,053 of record JAFCMP010000323.1, on the reverse strand, counting down.
GTGAAGGAGCAGCACTGCGCAGCGACGAATTGAAGGATGATCAGGCAGTCCTATGCCTAACCCTAATGTAAACTCTGACCCTAATCCGAAGGTAGCCGGGGTTAAAATCACAGTGCTCACGGTGCTCAACAGAAAAGTGTGCACAGCTCCGTCGCGACAGTCGCTGGTGACTCCTGATACCTTGTTTGAGGTGCGAATGGGCGAGACCGCAGCGCGCAGCAGCGGACGAAAGGCAGCGCTCAGGAGCTACAGCAGCGCTCAGTAGCTAATGAAAAGCAGCGCTCAGCAGCGAACTAAAGGCAGCGCTCAGCAGTGAATGAGAGGCGGCGCTCAGCAGAGGTGAGACCACAGCGCTCAGCAGCGGATGACAGACAGCGCTCAGAAACACATCTGCTGCTGATTCAACAGCAGCGCTCAGGAGCAGTTGCCGAGCATCGCCATTACGATTGCAGCACCATGGGCGCCCGCAAACTCAGCAGCTCAGCTGAGCACGTGACACTGTAGCAGTATCCGCGATGCCCACGAGTCCGGTCTACACACACAGCACTGAGACTGCATACTTGTGCAGGCTACACTTGCAGTTGCAGTTGACAAATGACAGGACGAGTGCACCAGCCCCACAGAACTCAGCAGTGCAGCGCAGGGGGCGGCTGCAGCGGCAGCGCTGTGCAGCCGACTTTGCCCGGCCCTAGCCTTAGTGTTAACCCTAACCCTAGCCCCGCCTCCAAGCGCATATACAAAGTTCTCAACAGCCATCAAAGCGCCAGCACTGTGTGCCCAGCGCTAATCCTAGTGCTATCCCTAACCCTAACCCTAGCCCCACCTCTGAGCGCGCATACCCTGACAGCACGTAGTCATAGTTGAAGACGCCATTGATCTTGAGACCCTCCACCAGCGTGTCGAATTGCTGTGCCGTTGTGGCATCGCCTCTCAGGTGCTTATACCCCGCGTGCGTGCTGAAGTGCACTGTGTTCAGCGGATCCACCTCTAGGCCCAGCAGCTGCAGCATCGGCAAGAATAGAAATCACTATCTTGGGTTATTTAGGTTCCATTGTCGTATTGTTGAGGCACCTTCGCACCAGCAGCAGGACAAAGGTTGATAGGCAAGAGAAGCCTGGGAAACAGGGCAAGAGTTGTAACGCGACTCGTGTGCCAACATTGCGGTGCACGATGCAGCCTTGACGTCCTCTGCTGCTACAAATGAGTACGGTACTGTGGTGGTAGATGAGTGCGGTGGGGCCACCTTCACCTCCAGTCGTAACAGCTGCAGGGCAGGCAAATAATGTATAGCGTGGACTGGGATTGCCAAGTAGGGTGGAGTTCAGACTGAGGCAGGTTCAGGGTTATGGCTTGGCTGAGTCACAGCAGCAGCCATCAGAGTAAATAGCAACTGCACGATGCTGCCTATCGGTAACGCTGACGTGACTTATGCTTGTTTTGGATATGTGTGGTGGTGATGCATACATGAACAGGAACATATGTGTGTGTGATTATCATATATTGCCGTGAATACGGGGGTAGCCTGCTGTGTGCTCTTGCCTGATCGGCTGACAGAGCGTGAGCTAAGTAGGGTTAGGGCTGCGGTTTCTACTGTTAGGTTCCTACTCATTAAAGAGGCACATAGAGTTAGCACAGCAGAGGCAGTGCACACTTGAAGTTGCAAGATGATAGACCCCCCATCACCTTCAGGTTTTCGACAACTGTCGGGAGTGACAAGCAGCTAAGAGACTGCACATCTTGAGAATCGAACAACAGTGAAATAACAACATCACACCGCCTGCTATACCCGCCTCTCAGCTTGAAGTCGCCTGACCCTGTTCTGAGTCATTTAACCTGGACAGCAGACTTCAGCTAGGGTTGCAGCTGATAACCCTAATCGTCAATCAAGCTGCAGGTGGCCATCAATTGCTTGTGGCTTTGCCGCCATCTGTGAACTTTTTACATCTGTGCCTGAGCACTTGCACATGGCTGAGCACTGTGCACGAAGCGCACACACAACGACCCTCACATTCAATACTTGAAGGCAACGCACGCGCCAGTCTGCTTGCTGCTGGAGGAGGGTGCAAGGCTGATCCTAACCCTCACACTAGACCTAACCCTAACCCTAACCTTCACCCTCACGCCACCCCTCACCCCATCCCAGGCCCTACTGTAGTAGTCCAAACGCGGCACCGTCAGAGCGCCAGTCTGCTATCAGCTGAGAGCTCAAGGCTAGGTGCACCTGCGTGCATTCCTGCACTTTAAAAAAAATGTATGTTTGTTCTTGCTTCCTTGCTGTTGCTGCTACATAGCACCTGCTACATAGAGCACTGGCCTCAAAGCAATTTCAACTTCAAAGCTTTGCAACTTCAAGTGTGGCCCCGTGTGGCGCTTGCCATTCTGAAGCAGCTGCAGCGCGTTGCAGCACATGCTCACTGGAAGGAGTGCGGGCATGTGACCCAAACATGCATTCAGATCACACGCCACTGCCTGCAAGTAATTCTGCATGACACGCACCACCTCACACGCACCTGCAACGGCAGCGTAGCTGCTTTGTTCCCCACGTATCCGTGCACGGTATGTGACTGCACGGAGAGCACCCTTCCCTCCCGCTCCGGCAGCGTCGCCTGGAAAGCTTTAGCATGTTCGCTTCGCAAAGGCGAACTGTGCATTACAAGTGGTGATGCATTGCGCATTGTGTTGCTGGTATGCATGCTGGAACGGGCGGCGAGGCTTGCGATGGGCGCAACTCTGCGACTCAGGCAAGACAGCATGTAAGCTGCCAAAGCCGCGCGCCCGCTGTATGGTGTCAGAGACCAACATCTAACTGTAACTGAAGTTGACGGCAGGCGAGTCACTGCTGCTGGCTTTGAGAACCCACACCTGGTGCCACACAAGAGGCACGCACTCCACACAATCAACAATGGACTACAACGTTTGATCCAGGCCAGCTAACTACAACTTTGATTTACGGGGCCCTCGAATTCAACGTCCCCCAGGCAGGAGGGGCAAAGTAGCCTGAGCGGATTGCCAACTTGAAGATCATAATGACAAACGACGCAGTCCTTCATTGCGCGGCATCTCATTGGAGACAATGACTGGAGACATCATCAATGGTAAAATCTAGTGCCATATGACAGCTCTTCAAAATACTGCTCTGACACACTGCGTGAAGTGCACAGCGGAACGAGACAGGACACAATTGTGATGAGTACACAAGTGCACAATTTGTGCGGGCATGCATGTTGCCTTTCAATGCAAAGAATGACACAGGCAAAGAGATTGCACGCAGTAAATGAAAATTATTCTAGCATTTGTTCTTGTGGTGCGCAAGTCACTCAAGCAGAGGAGCCAGAGACGGGTGACAGCGCAGAATCACTGCGATTGCTGCATCTACAGTTGTATGCACTTCATGTCGCAGATTTCGCAGCAGTTCGACCAGCTTCTGAGTGTCGTCAGACTCGGGGTGCAAACTCACGCGCCTGTGTCGCAGCAGCCACTCAAGGAATGCATGGTCCTCCGACCATACGGCGTTACTGAACGTGGTGCCAATGTCAAATGTAAATATGGCATCCTCAAAGAGGGGGTGAGTGGCTAGTGCGAGAGACGTGCTGCGGATTACGATTTTGGCAATGACCTGTGCGGTGAAGATCTCTGGCCACTGTGTGTGCGCAAACACGCACGTTTCCGCGGTTCCTATGACATAATACGGATTATTCTCCATGATCTGCAATGCACACTCTGCTGCGCTTTCATCCCAACTCAGGTCATATCCGACTGGGATGGCAGCGGACACCGCTCTGAGCACTGCCATGTCCTCCATGATAACTGCACTAGCAACCGCGTATTGATACTCGAATTCGCAAACGTTTATCCTGGTGAAATGCCACCACCACAGATGCAGGTTAGAAGTCTGAGTGGCAGCCATGGCACAGCCCTCGTGATCCCAATATTGGTCCTCTGACACCTGTTCTGCCGCCCACGAGGCGACTTTCAAGGAGCCTTGCGCCGCGGCGCACAGCGCGAGCTCATGCAGGTCACGCCAAATTGAAAGTGTTAAGCGCGGCACGCTGGTCCGAAGTGCTGCCACAAGTCAGCTCTGTCGCCGCTGACAGCTCCCTCTGCCACCGCTTCCAGACCTCCGTGCACTCTCCCTATGCACCTGACGTTTGCTGCACAGACTCCAAGGTCGCCCACCTGCCGATGGCCCGGCAGAGCGGCACTGTCCTGTGAAATGTCCAGACCCACGAGAGTCTGTTTGGGTGCTTGGCCGCCTGTGCATGCGCCGTAGTGGGGTCATGGGATGCTGAACACTGCCGCCAGAGCTTCGACACGCCGCCGACGAACGGGTGCTGCTGCTTGCCAGCATAGCGTAGAATGTGCCTTATCACATCAGGGTTGCTTAGGGCGGCGCCGTCACGCTCAAGCGCAGCGGCGGCTTCCTTCAAGTTGGTGGAAGGCATCCTCTGCTGTATCGCGGTCTGGGCTTCGCCTGCACCTGCAGTGCATCACCAGACCAAACAGAATGAAACCAAGGATCTGAGCGTTGGCTGCGCCAAAGGAAGGAAGTCCTCTTTTAAATTCAATCCGGTGCTGGTTGTGTCGCCCTATGGGGCCAATGCTGCAATGAAGCTCAGCCGTGGTTCATGATACCTACACCTGTGAAACATTGCCAAATGCTTCGAATGCCGATTGTGCGCCCATGCTTTTGCTGATGGAGATCACTGCGATTGCAAGCAGATGGGCTGCCGATACAATGCCAAGATCCGCTGATACAATTACAGGCAAAGGCAGGCAGGCAGGCGCTATCGTTTTGAAATAGTTCTGCCTTCCCTTGTTGCAAGAGCAGAGCACAAGTGTCTTTGCCAACACTGGTGTCAGCCTGCCAGGACAAACCACATTCACTCAACGCTGCTTACCTGACGGTCGTCAACAGTCACTGCGCCTTGCTCTGGCCCCTCGCCGCTCGCAATCTTTTCTGAATCCGATGCGTGTAGCGGAGACGCGGGCTTGGTGGAAAGCACACGACGAGCACACTTCAGAAGTGCCAATGCTGGGCTGTACAGTTGTGGCGCACGAATGAACACCCAACTTTAAGTGGCAGTTGCAGTTCTTCGAGAAACTGTCACTTACAAAGAGTATAGCGCCTGCCAGGCAGACACAGGCGTCAGGGCCGGCCAGCAAGCATGGCGCAGACTGGAAGCCCCCTGCTGCATCAGCATGGACACGTACAGCAGCCTTACTACGATTTACAAGAGCACCTCCAAGAGCAGCAGCAGCAGCAGTGTCTATACCATGAACATCACCAACACTACGCACAGCAGCAGCACCAACACCACCACCAACACCAGCCCACATCTGCCTGCTCAAGTCCTGTGCCGTGCTGCCACCATGCACCCTACAACGCTGCCCCTATGTGCTGCTCGCCGCTCAGAGATCAGTGCACGGGCATGTTCGGCAACATGCACGCGAGCACGGCCACAACGGCTGCAGCGACCACACCGCCACCACAACAGGGCATAGAAGCAGGCGTCATCGCCGACGCCGCCCTGCGAGACCTCGTCGCCAGCAAAGAGAAGGAGCTGCACGAGATCCACGAGTACAGGATTGCCACCCTGGAGCGCACCCTGTGTGAGCGCGAGGGCGCGCTCGCCGACGTCACCGCGAAGCTCGCACAGCTGCGCGAAGACTTCAAGTACAACCTCACGCTCATCGAGGGCCGCGACGCCGAGCTCGAGCGCTACGAATCGACCCTGGAGGGGGTCCGCGCCTGCCTGCGCGACCGCGAAGCCGAGGCGAGCGAGCTGCGCCGCCAGCTCGACGAGGCCACGGAGCGCGCCGCCGCCGCCGCCGCGCGCGAGGACGCCGCCGCCGCGCACTGGAGCGGCAAGCTCAAAGCGCAGCGCGCGGAGCTGGAAGGCGCGCGCTGGGCGGCGGAGGACGGCGCGCGGCGCGCGCGCGCGCCGCCGCTGACGCCGCGCGCGCGGAGCTGGCCGCCGCCGCGCGCGCGCTCGAGGGCGAGCTCGAGGCGCAGCGGCGCGACATGACGCTGACGTTCGACGACGTCATGCGCGCGCGCGAGGAGGAGGCGCAACGGCGCGACGGCGAGGCGCGCGCGCAGGTGGCGGAGGCGAGGGCGGTGGCGGCGGCGGCGGCGCGCGAGGGCGAGAGGCTGCGCGCGGAGGCGGCGCGCGCGGCGGCGGACGCGGCGGCGGCGGCGGACGCGCTCGTTCAGGTGGGATAGTGGCGGCGGCGGCGGCGGCGTGGAGTGATTTTCGCTGTCTGTCGTGGTGTGATTCGCGCAACAGGGCTTTAGTCTCACCGAGTCTCACCGTGCAATTCTTCAAGGGGTTCATGTGCTGTTGGCGCAGTCCAGGCGCACGCTGGGGGCTGTGTGCGGCCACATGGCTGACCGGCGCCGTCAGCGCATGTGGCAACGGCAGCATTCCCGCCACCGCCACCGCCTCCGCCACACTCCTCAAAAGCCAGCGTTGCTCCTCACGTTGATCTGAAGTCACTGGTCAGCGCCCTTCACACACTTCAACCACCAGCCTCCGACACGATCTGACGAACACAGCAGTAGTGGAGCAGAACGTTTCACACAGTTCAATCACCAGCCTTCGACGCACTCTCGCAAACACATCTCAGCAGTGCACAACGTCGCCACCTCACATTCGCACCTCCCGCAGGCGCGTGCGGAGCTGCGCGCCGCCAAATGGGAGGCTGACGACGCGAAGTCACTCACCAATCAGCACGCATCGCACACCTCAATCACCACTCTCCGGCAAGTCTCAGCGACTTCACCGCCGCGCATCCGCACCCCCTACAGGCGCGTGCGGAGCTGCGCGCCGCCAAATGGGAGGCCGATGACGCGACAGCACGCGCCAGCGGCGCCGACGCCGCCGCCGCCGCAGACAAGAAGGCGGCGGAGGCGGCGGCGGCGGCGGCGCTGGCGGCGGCGGACAAGCGCCACGAGCAGCGCGTGAAGGAGCTCGTGGGAGCGCTGCACGCGATTGAGGCGGCGTTCGCGGCGCACAAGGCAGATGCGGAGCGCCGGATTGGTGCGTGTAGGGTTGAAGTTGCATTTAGGGGATTGGACGTATCTAGGGTTGGCGTTCGCGGCGCACAAGGCGGACGCGGAGCGCCGGATTGGTGCGTGTAGGGCTTGAACTTTTATGTGGGGGACTGATCGTAGCTGGGGTTGTTGTCGAGGGGGGGGGCGGAGCGCCGGATTGGTGCGTGTAGGGTTGAAGTTCTGTTTGGGGAATTGAACGTAGGTATTTGAGGGTTGGCAGTTGAGGTGGGGGCGGGCCGCGGCGGCGGCGGCGGCGGCGGCGGCGGCGGCAGCGGCGGCGCCTGTGGCGCGGCGTGAGCATCGTGTCAAGGGAGCTGGCGGCAAATATTGTTGCAGTGCCTTGATGGGGCATGAAAAATCAGTCACTGCGTGCAGGACAGATGCGCAGGGCTGAGTGTGGGCGTGTGAATGGGGGTCTACATTGCGTGCCTGTCCCATGGTGCAAATTTGGTTATGCTTGATGACAATGGCGATGGCACGGTGCTGCAGGTGGATTTCTGGCATGCTGTGCAGCGCAGAGGCACACAGGCAGTACAACTGAACCGAAACGTCACCACCTTCTGGGACTTGGGAAGGGGTGAATTAGCATGAGCTTATGCGCTGCCAGGCCTTGAAGTATAGCACAAACATTTGAAGTACAACACCATCACTTGCTGAACCATGATGCACCACTTAAGACGCGCGCCCGATGACGCTGCAGCTAGTGTAGCCCTATGCGGGGCATGCCTGCACGCCCACCAAAATGCTCGATATTCACCCTCACCTAACCCTCGCCCTAGGTCGAACCTACTCTCCCCGCCACTACACTTTAGACATGCTTGACAAATCCCAGTCGCCGGCGCTCAACATGTCACTCAGTTCACCACATCCACTCCATGCGGCGTGCAGACGCGGCAGAGTCAGCGGCGGCGGCGGCGTGCGAGAACGAATCCGCAGCATCCGCCGCGGCGGCAGCGCGCGCGGACGCACTGGCGGCGGAGCTGCAGGCGGCGCGCGCGGCGGCGGCGGAGGCGGCGGCAGCGGCGGCAACAGCGCAGACGGCAGCGCGCGAGCGCTTCGAAAAGGAGCTGCGGAGCGCTGTTGACGCTGCTGCGGTGCTGTCGGCTAGGGCGGATGCGGCGGAGCGTCAGGTCGGGGAGTTAGAGTTGAAGTTGGCGGCGGAGGCGTCGCACGCAGCGGCGGCGCGGGCGGAGGCGGAGCGCGCTGCGGCGGCGGCGGTGGCGGCGGCGCGGGCGGAGGGGAGGGAGGTTGCCGCACAGCTGGCCGAGGCTCTGCAGCAGGTATGTATTGTGGTCTGATGGATGTTGTACGTGTTGATCATCACACATGTCATATTACCATAATGTAAGTACAGACATCCCGCTCTGCATAAAACTATGTACTTCAGGAACTGCATCAGCGATAGTGCATCGGCCTTCGATGTGCTCATGCATACGTATTTGAGAGGAGGTCGTTCGTGTGACTACTCAGTGAAGACTTCAACTTGAGAAGCACGTACAGCTAGCGGAGGCTCTGCAGCAGATATTTACCAACACATGTTGTGTGGTCTGCTGATGACAGTTTGAGATACTTCCTCTGTCCCACAAGTATGTTTCCCTTAAAGTCGCCTCAAAGCTAACTTTTTGAGATGGGCTTGTTGGTGAACAGTTCCTATGTAAAAATTGATGGTCAAGTCCCGAGCTTTCCGGAACAATTTTCAAAAATGAAGTCCGTTACAATCTTCACCATTGAAGTAGAGCTTATCTGAAAAAAGCCAGATTTCGGAGTCAAATCTGGGCCAAAATTTCGCCAAAAGTCAAATCCGCCGTGGCGCGCAAAAATCACTGTGGCAGCTCCACACACAGCACACGCGCTACACGACACTTGAGGAGGAGTGGTTGCTCACAGCTGCCAATGATGGCATTAGTTCCAGAGTTACTTAGCGCACCACATGGCCAGGGTGTGCCTGTGGACGGCAAGGCGGCTTTTGGCGTGGAGGTCCCAAATTGAGCTAGGTGGCAGTCAGGTGGCTACAACTCGCTGCCGGCACTACCTGGCATGTGCCAGGCAGTCGGAATCCCTTAAGGAAGCAGCGAAGATGCTGTGTGGTGGCCGGTGCACCTGCTGGTGTGCTGTGTGGGCGGCGCATTGATGTCTGCCTGGGGGAGTGCAGTCGCAGGCGACTGCAACTCTGCGAAGGAAGCACACGCTGCAGCTCGTGTACCATGAGCTCAGGTGAGCTGTCAACCACACATGGCGTTCCATTGCTGCTACTTAAACTATAGCAGCAACCTGAGCACCAGCCTGTTTGTACAAGGTGCCTTGCAAGCCTCACAGATCGGTGCTGTCGCTCAGGTGGCGTGTCACCAAGCTCTGGCTAGAGCATGGCGCTACAGCACATTGCCTATGTGGTGGGGCAACCAAACTTCTTGAGACGTCTCACTACTGTTCGTCTATGGTGTGGTGAAATTGCTGCCCATGCAATGGACATGCAAGGCTTGCTGTGCTGGTTGCCACCTCGTTGTGCAAAAACTTGGTAGACCAGCACAGGACGGCAGCCGGCCTTGAGCGGTGTATGTGGTGCATACGCAGTCATGTGGTCTTGTGAGCTGTTGCTGAGGCCTGCCTTAGCTTCTGACCATGACATACTGGTATGCCACACACAAGAAACTGCATCTACCCCTCAAAATGGCAGCCATCACAGCAGCCTATGTGGTTGCCGTGCTGTGCATGTCTGCCTGCTGGGCTGCAAAATGTTAGATACACGGTAATGAACCGTTTATCAGCGTATCGAAGAGTTGAGAGCTGAGAATTTGACACGCAACAGGCCTATACCCGACACACAAGTTTCATTATGACTCTGCACATTGGTTGCCGCAATTGCAACTGGGACTGTCATGTTTGTACAATGGGAAACATACTTATGGGACAGAGGAAGTATTGATCATCATACACAGTATATTATGTATGGTTGTGCATCACCGCTTTCAGTGCAGGTCGCCATACACCACAAGCGCATGTTGAAGTATACTTCTTGTAGTACTTCTTTATGATATGCAGCTGCGGCGCTGCAGCACATGTACTTAGTGCCCTTGTACGCCACAGGGCTTTGATACACACATGATGAATGAACGAGGCGGTGTTATTGGCACTGATAGCTTGCACCGGTTCCTCACAGTAAAGATTGTTCACATGCAGCAGCTAGTAGGTGGGCACTGCATGCTTGGGGTTAGAATAAGGGTTAGATTGAGGGCTGATTTGGGTTTTCGAACGAAGGCGGGTAGGGCATGCTTGCTGACCCTAACCCTTTACCCTAAGATCTGATACAAATTTCGGCCCTCTTCACGTTTTTTCAGCTGAGAGAGCAGCAGCGGCGCACAGAGGAGCATGAATCCGCTTTTGGGGCCCAGGCAGCAGCGCTTCTGGCGGCCAACAGGTGACTAATTAGAGCATGGACATTCTACTTTTATGCTACTCTATGCCCAATGGTCTGTTGGCAACTTCAAGTAGAGGCAACCACATCAGCAGCACTGTTTAGCAGCAGCAATACTTAGCACCCGCATGAAGCGGATGGCATCTGGCTGTGCGCACGTTGTCCTGCAAGACCAGCTCGGCCCTGGTTGAACTGTGCTCGATGTACCGTGCTGCACAGCGCCATTCATTGTCATCACTGCATGTCATTGTGCTGCTCCAGGCGTTGGCTACATATCCGACAAAAAGTTAACTAATGAAGCAGCGCACCTCAGCACATGAGGTTTGAAACCGTTGTTTATGCAGACTTGCGCATTAATCCTGACACTTGCTGATGGCAACTGCTTACCATGCTGGGCAGCAGTCGTGAACACAGCAGGAATGTGAACCCAAGCTGTGAACTCAAGTCCAATATCTACAGCATTGGGAGAAGCAACAAAATTGGGATGCTGTCCTCGCACTCACCCTAACCCTAACCTAACCCCACTCTGGCCCGCTCTAACCCTACTCATGACCCATTTACCTGCCACTTACCCTCAATACACAAAACCCCGTAGCGCAGGGGCACGGACTAAACCTAACCCTAATCTTTTCCTACATTCGCAGGCTAACCCTAAACGTTTCGTACACTGCGCAGGGAACTTCAAGCAAACCTCGCCGACCTGGAGAGGGACAAGGCGCGCCTGGAGCGTCAGCTGGACGATGCGACAGTTACAAAAAGAGTAACTGCCGCTGCCGCAACCGCCACCGCCGCTGGCGCAATCCCCACCAGCCCGCAGTTCTCCGAAGACATGGGCCCAGCGTCTCTAATGTCGCCGCAGCACCGCTCAGTTGGCATGTCACCTCAACAGCAGCAGCAGCGCTCAATAGGGGGGCACGCTGCCGGGGGGATGGGGTTCTCGCCGCTGCATGGGGGGGGCGGGGGGGGGGAACTTGAGCGGGTGAGGGGGGAGGTGGGGGAGTGGCGTGAGAGGGCACAGGCGCTTGAGGGGGCCAATGAGAGGCTCAGGGGGGTTATCGCCGACATGCGCAGAGAGGTGAGTGCGTGCCACACCTCAACTTCAACCACGCAAACATAAACTCGAAGTTGGTCACTGTGGAAGTAGTACTGTAAGCGCCAAGTGGTTGAATGAAGTTACCGCAGCAGATGGGCCGCCGCAGCCGATGCGCGTACAGAGACATAAAATCGTCACGGTCTACACACTCATAAAGTGCACTGCACCTGCAGCAACTCGGGGTCCAAAGCGGGCACTTCGTTCAAGTGCATGCAAAGATGGTCAGGAACCCTAAATTGGCTGGTGCATTCTAGCATGCCTTCACTGGAAGTTCACTTGTACTCTAAATACTGCGAGCCTTTGGCCTGTGTGTTCGAACGTGTGCATCATGAGTGCTGCAGAGCACTGCTGCACAGTAGATACGTACATGCCGCACCTGCACATCAGCCACCAGTCGTGACGGCTACGGCCGGTCTCACACTTCATGAAAGTTGATGAATTCAACTGCCTTGCCCACCTGCATGAACATCCAGATGGAGGCGATGCACCAGGGCCCCGGGGGCAATGCGGGGCACGTCAACCCCAATCTTGAACATCAAGCTCAACTTGAAGCCGAGTGCGAAGAGCTGCATGAGGAGGTGGCACGGCTCAACTCCGAACTGAGCAATGCGCACGACCAGTTGGACGGCCTGCGCAGCATCATGGAGGCGCATGCGAATGCGGACGAGGCTGGTGAACTGCAGGTGAACTGAGGATGGACTACAGATGGACTTGGATTGCACCGGTAACGTTGCCCTTTTGTTCTGACCCCCACACAATCCCAGCCTGGGGTGCCACCGCACAGTAATGACAACTTGCGTGTGCAGACACTGATGGGGCTGTTTACATACACTTTAACCATAGGCGGACCATTTGTCAAGGTTAGAAGAAGTAGTCCCGTACAGGTTCCGTGTTTGCAGAGCAGGAGGCCTTGACAGGCCATTCTGTCCCTGTTGAGGCTGCTGGACAACCGCAGAACACATGTGAACCACTGATGAACTCATTTTGGATTGTCGCTGAACCGTACTGTCATCAAACCTAATCCTAGTTCTTCCAGGGCCGCAGCACTTCAAGTGCACATGGGCGCTCCATCACGTCAATTTTCATTACTTCAAGTGCTCAAGCAGCGCTCCCAAGCACAGCGAACCTGTGTGGCAATATTGTCTGAAATGACATTCACGTATGCGAGTATGGTTTGTTTGTACGTTGAAGGTGCTGCGGCGTGAGCTGGAGGCAGAGCAACAACTACTGTGACCATTTTGACGTGAATGCAGGCATGATTGCTGTGATGTCCTTTGACTTGAAGGAAATGAATGAATGAATGCATCTATGTACCTTCTATGGTGCAGGTTTTGCGGCGTGAGCTGGAGGAAGAACAGCAACTTCAAACGGCGGCAGCAACTCAACTAGCAGCTGTCCAGGACGAGCGCGATCAGCTGCTGGAGCTCAGCAATCGTCTCAGTGCTCAGCTCCGCGGCATGCGCAGCAGCAGCGGCACCGATGGCAGCAGCGCAGCGGCCGCAGCGGTCAAGGCCGCCACTAAACAGGTGCGTGATGTTATCGATGCGGGTACTTGATGGCAGTACATGGAATGGGGGGGGGGGGGGGGGGGGGGGGGGGGCAGATCTGCCCTTGCAGGAGACCAGCAGCCGCAGCAGTCAAGCCGTCAAAGCAAAGGCAATGAGCGGCAATTGTATCTTGGCATCACAGCACGGTGCACTTGAGGGGCGGAAGTAGACGGTCAGCAGCGGTGCTACTATCCAGTGTCCAGATGTCAATGACTCTTGGTGAAGAGTGTAGTCTCTCACACAGACGAACAACTGCTCTCCTTGTACATATTGACCGCGCTTCAAAGCACTCTCTACGCCTGGCAGTGCACACACGCGATCACGTGCGCTCTCTATGTAAATTGAGCGCACTTCAGAGTTGCGGAATTTATGTGCCACGTGCTGACCAGGCCCCCCCCCCATCCCCCGCACGCACACAGGTGCGCCTGCGCTACCGGCGACGCATCAGAGACGTGGAAGCCGCCTTCATTGACCTCGCACACACGGCGCGCGCCCTCAAGCAAGAGCTCGCGGCGGCGCGCGGCGAAGAACTTCAACTTGAAGATGAGGAGGACGCGCCCCTGGAGCTGGCGCCGCTGTCCTCGTGCCGCGGCAGCAGCAGCGGCAGCAGCGACGGCGCAGCGACAGATGACGGCTCTGTCTCTGCAGCAGGGGAACGCCCGCAGCACAATGGACGCTTCTTCGGTGATCAGTACGCGGCGGAGGCGCTGCTGCCGCCGCCGCTGCCGCCGCCGCAGCAGCAGCAGCGGCAGCAGCAGCCGCCGCCGCCGCAACAGCGCCCGGTGCAACTGTCAGTGTTCGGCATGGCCTTCGCAGCAGTAGGCACCAGCGGCAGCAGCGCGGCGGCGGCAGCGACGGCGCGCGTCGCTCCGCTGCCGGCGGCGGCGGCGGCGGCGGCGGCACCTGTAACAGACGGGCAGAGGCTGGCGCTGGAGCGCGTGCGCGCGGTTGCGGCGCGCCGCCGCAGCTCCACCGCTGCCGGTGATGCGGGTGTTGGTGCAGGCGCTGCTGCCAGAGCGGGTGCGCAGCAGCAGCAGCAACAGCAGCAGCAGCAGCCGATGGGCGTGGATTACAATGCGCTGGCGCGCGCAGCGGCGGCGGCGCGGGGCACGCGGGACAGCACCTCGCCTCGCCCGTATCGTTGACGGAATGCAATCATGACTTTTATGTACAATTCCAACATTGTCTTGCCATCTGAAATTGTCCGTCTTCGTCCCCTGCTGCATTTCTGAACGAGAGCAATTAACACGGTTTCCTCTATGGTAGTTGTGTGTAATCAAAACTTATCTTGCCATCATGATTGACAGTGCATCACAACCCACCTCATTTCTCAGGATTCGCTCACTTCAACATCTGTCCTGGACACACACAGTTTTCTCAAACTTTTCTGACAGTTGGTTGAAAAGGTGGCGCGCTCGCGCTACAAGCAGCTCAGAGTAGCTACCTATGGCAAATGCAGGAAGCCTGTCAACAACAGTAGCGGGCTGACACTCTGCTCTGACAGACTGCTCAGCCACGTGCAAAGCCACACTTGCTGCAAAGCTCGTCATGACTGAGTGCATTCGCCAAGGCTCGCTCAAAGTCAAGACCAGAGACAGCGCTGGCCTCTTCCGATGGAAGCCCATCACGTTCGTGCTTGCGGAAAGCCACCTGCACTGCCGATTCCATGCCGACAGCAGTGGCGAAGGCGGAGGGGGCGAGCGCACAGAGGAGCTCTCTGGCAGCAGGTGCACTCTGGCGCACAGCAGCGTGGCGACACTGCAAGGCTGCGGTTTCGATGTGACGCTGCGCAGCGGCGAGGTCTTGAGCTTGCTGTGCCAGGACAAGGAGTCTTGCAGCTGCTGGATCGCTGACATCAACCTCTGGTCGGGGCAGGCTTCCCAGTCGCTGCCGCCGCCGCCGCCTCCGATTCAGCACGAGCAGCAACAGCCAGACCAGCGCCAGCACCACCAACAACGACACCAACAGAAATCCCCTGGCGAAGCAGGATCGACCCTTACTGGTGAACACCAGCAGCATGCCTCCAGCAGCCCTAGGATGACTGCCACTACCTCCGCCGCCTACCAGCAGCAACAGCACCGCAGTGACAGCGATGCTAATGGAACGCCCGCAAGCGTATGGAGAGGCAGCACAGCTCAGCACTGGCGCAGTGATAATAACAGCGGTGCAGGGGGCGAAGGTGGCGATATCGATCAGCACGAAACTGTCGTTCTGCACGCGAACTCGGCGCTGTCGCCGCCGCTGCGTGAGCGCCGTATCGCACAGCTGACAGGCGGTGTTGAAGTTGGCACTGGCGGCGAAACAGGCGCGAGAGGCAGCGGCAGCGCTGTACATAGTGCGCAGATGACTGGACAGCAGCATGAGCCTCGCCAGCAGCACGCGCCTGGCTCCACACATCAGCAGCAGCAGCAACAGCGACATGAGGGGGGCAGCGCGAGGGGGGATCACGCCCTCGGCAGCAGCAGCAGCAGCAGCACCGCTCAGCATAGTCACAGTCACAGAGGCCAGCCTCCCCTCAAAGCAAATTACGGCGGCGCAACGCACGATGCTTACGCAGTGCCGGAACAGCAGTGGCAAGCGTATCATCACTGGCAGGTCGAACCTGAATTACATACTGGCGAAGCCGCAGCAGCAGCAGCAGCGCTGCCGCATGCTCAGCGCTCAGCTACGTCTCCTCCGCCGGGTCAGCGCGGTCACTACGCATCGCCGCTGCGCAACAGCGCCTCAGAGCAATGCCACCAGCAGCAGCAGCACGCTGCTGCAGATATGTCGTTTGCTCCTTTGACGGCAGTGCAGCAACCGCAGCACTACCAGCAAGCGCAGCAGCAGCAGCAGCAGCAGCAGCAGCACGAATCTGCGCCTTCACCGCAGCACCACCGCAGCCACCACCCGCAGCAGCAGCAGCAGCAGCACCAGTGGCAGCAGCAGCATGGCTCCATGCCATCGCCGCAGCAGCACCACCACAACCATCATCATCATCAGCAGCAGCAGCGCTCAGAAGCATATCTGCCGCCCGCGGCGCCACCGTACGACGCCACGGAAGCCTTGAAATTGCGCTATACGGAGCAGCTGCAGGAGCTCAGAGCGGAGCTTGATGCAGCGAAGCGGAGGTTTGCGGCAGCGGCGGTGGCGCAGCGCAAGGAAGTGGAGGCGTTGAGGGGGGAGCTGGGGGAGGCGCGCGGTGCGGCGCGCAGGGCCACGACGGGGGAGTCACAGCTTGCAGTTGAGGTGGGTGAGCAGTGCTTGGCGTTTTTGCTCTGTCCCGCGCCTGGAGTGAGCTGATTGTGATTTTGATTGGGTGCTGATTTGTGTGTGAGAGGACACGATTGTTGCCACTTGCGCTATGTGGATCCCCACACGGAACAAGCATTGTAATGATTATCAACTTCATCTTCCGACTATCAACTTCATGTTCAGTTGGACTGCGGTCAGCAGTTGAAGTTGCTGGTGCAGTGGCTGAAGCCAACTCTCTTTACAAGGGACAAACGTTGTGACGTTCTTCACTGACAGTGGTTCTCACATTGTAGGTTATGGTTGTTGAGGTGAACAAGGATGCACATATCAGGGTGCGGTGACGCGTATCAACCATACAATGTGAAACTTCCTCTGCGTACCTGGCAGCATTGCTAGGTTACCTTCTCACACCGAACACGCTTGCTGTGGTGGTACAGTCGCTAGAGAACATGTGCATTGAAGCACTCGATGACTCTGTGATGCCGCTTTGCAGGTGAGTGCGCAGCAGCTGGCATATCTATACTGACGCTTTGGACCTAACAACAATGATAATGCTTACAATGTTGGCTTCACTGCAGTGCTCAGCACCTGACCTCCTCGTACTAAACACATACCCCCTCGTGCAGCGGTAGAGTTGCGACACTCATTTTGTTGAAGGTGTCAACTCTGCAATGCTGCTCGTCAGGTGAACGCGCTGTGATGACAATGCTTCCAAATTCTGTTCAGCGCCCTGCTCAGCACCTGACCTCCTCACGCCCTCGCGTAGAGATTTCAGAATCATGTAGTTTAAGTTGTTGACATTATTGAATTGTTGAGTCTTGCATTGCTGCTCGTCAGGTGAACGCGCTGTGCGAAGAGAAGGCAAGTCTGGAGGAGAGGCTCAGCGCAGCCCTCAGCGGAGCCGCAGACGACTGCCGCCGCGTGGCGCAGGCGCTGC
Organism: Tribonema minus; assembly: GCA_017506865.1. Lineage (NCBI taxonomy): Eukaryota > Xanthophyceae > Tribonematales > Tribonemataceae > Tribonema > Tribonema minus. The sequence continues at coordinate 97,776 of JAFCMP010000323.1, read as the reverse complement.
AAGACAGGTAGGTCATTTGATACATGTGCTTGGGTATGTATGTATTACTACAGTTCATTCAGCGCAGTGCTCAGCGGAGCTGCTGAGGACTGCCGCCGCGTGGCGCAGGCGCTGCAAGGCAGGTGCGTTGTAAATCCTAACTCTAACCCTAACCCTAAGCTCATTCATGCGGCGCCGCAGGCACTACGCCATCGCTGTCGTGAGGAGGGGCAGGTTAACAAATGATAGCTACATGTGCATGTATGTACACTAGAGGCTCAGCGCAGTGCTCAGCGGAGGCGCTGAGCACCGCCGCCTCGTGGCGCAGGCGCTGCAAGACAGGTGCGTTGGCCCCTGCATAAGGCCTTGTCAAAATGCACTAAAGCAGCGTGGTCATGGGGTATGTATGACAGGGGTATGCAAGCACTGATTTGCTTACAGCATGTAAGTATGCTGCGAGACAGGTGCGTCAGCTACGCGCCGCCTCAGCAGGCGCTGGCACTCCTATTAAAGCAGCGCTGTCATGAGCCTGGGGATACCAACAAAATGAGACGTTTGCTTAGGGTATGTATGTATTGGAAATGCTGAGCACTGCCGTCACATGGCGCAGGCGCTCCAGGACCGGTGCGCCCAACCCTAACCCTAACCCTATGCATCAGTGCGCGTAGATAAGTCGTGAGCAGTGCGGGAGGGTGCCGCCGCAAGCAAGGCCATGTACAGTGTGCGTTTTGCTATTATTAGGGTATGAATGTCGTAGTGCATGTGGGTACACCCAAGGCTCACCACAGCTCGTGCTTCATCACGTGCCGCCGCTGCCTCCGCCAGGCACCAGCGCGAACTGGCGGAGGTGACGTCCCGCTACGAACTTCAACTCGCGTCCGTGCGCGCCGACGCCCTCGCGGACGCCCAGTCGGAAGCAGCAACGCTCAGTCAGCAGGTGCTGTCGGATGCAGCAACGAAGCACGCGCGAGAGCTGCAGAGGGTGAGGGCGGCGGAGGCGGGGAAGCGGCGCGCGGCGGTGGCAGCAGCGCTCGGCGAGAGGGATGCGGAGCGCGCCGCCGTGCTGGAGGATCTGGAGAAGCTGCGGGCGCTGCACAGGTACCGTATGTATGTATAGGTGTATGGGTAGGTAGTGATGGATGGGGGTATGCACGTGTTTTTTGTTGCAGTGGCAGCAGCGCTCAGTGAGAGGGGAGCGGGCGCCGGTGCTGGAGGATGTGGAGAAACTCAGGCGCTGCACAGGTACGGTATGTATACGTGTATAGGTGCATGGGTAGGTATTGATGGATGGGGGTATGCACGTATGCTTGGCGGCGGTGGCAGCAGCGCTCAGTGAGAGGGGAGTGCGCGGCGGTGCTGGAGGATGTGGAGAAGCTGCGGGCGCTGCACAGGTACCGTACGTATGCGTGTATGTGGGTATATGGGTAGGTATTGATGGATGGGGGTATATACGAGTATGCACGTACACTCCGTTGTCAAAGACGGTAATTGACATGTGATTTCGATGCATGGAAGTATTGTGGTTGTCGGGATAGATGCATGTGGTGGGCTTGGATAGAAAGCTGCCGTTTTCACATGCTGGACTTAGAGCTGCAGCGGCAGCAGCGCTGCACAGGTACTGTATGTATTTGTGCATAGGTGTATGGGTAGGTATCAACTTCACCACTAGCGCCTGCTTTTCACCTTGTCATGTTAGGGAGCGCGTGGCAGCAGCGGCAATGGCCACGGCGGAAGCGACGGATGCGGCGGCGCGCTCGTCGGCGGAGGTGCGCGAGCTGAAAGCCGCGCGCGCTGCCGACGCGCGCGAGGCTGCGGCGCGCAGGGAGGAAGAGAGGGCCAGCGCTCAGGCGCAGCTGCGGGAGCTCAGCGCGATACAGGTGTGACACTCTCATCGTTTTGCACTTCAATTTGATGGCGGAACTTCATCTTTTATGTTAGCCAGAAGCATGTTGAAGTTGATGTGCGCGCGCAGGCGCAGCCGTGGGAGCTCAGCGCGACACAGGTATAACACTCCCATTGCCCTGCACTTGCGCTTCGTAATGAATTTCACCTTTACGAGCGCAGTACAGTTGTGTTTGGTTTCAAGGCAGGGGCTCGGTGCGTTCTGTGTGTGATGGCCCTCATTCGGCATTGGCGCTGCCTACTCGCTCACCCACTCGCTCACTGACTCTACTATGTTTAGGTGGCATCTGCCTGAGGAATGCGCAGCGGCCGTGCCTGCCGCCGCTTACTCACTCATTCGCTTACTTGCCCACTTATACCTGAGACATCCCATCACGTTGCATCGCTCAGGCGGCCGTGCGCGAGCGATGCGGCGTCCAACCCTACCACTCGCATACTCACTCGTTCACTCACTCACTGGATGCGGCATCGCTCACGTGGCAGTGCGCAACTCGTCATCGCCCGCCGCCGCCGCACGCGAGGCGCTGGCACGGCGCGAGCTGCGGCGCTCAGCGGAGGCCACCTACACACCCACTCACTCACTCACTCGACCACCTTACCTGTGGTACGCCCCCTCGGCGTCCTGTGCGGCACTCACTCACTCTTTCATTCACTCACTCACTCTTTCATTCACTCACTCGCTCACTCACTCAATCATGCAGGCGGCAGTGCGCGACTCGTCGGCCCGCGCCGCCGACGCCGCCGCGCGCGAGGCCCTGGCGCGGCGCGAGCTGCAGCGCTCAGCGGAGGCGCGCCGTTTGGAGGCAGCGGAGATGGCAGCGCTCAGACACCAGCTCGCCGCAGCCAACGCCGCCGCCGCCGCCGCGGCAACGGGAGGCGGCGCTGCGGGCGATGGCGCGTCCGTGGCGTCGCTGGAGCGGGCGCTGAGCGTTGCGCGTCAGGTGATGACCTAGGTCTAGGGCTAGGGCTAGGGTTTGTGAGTTCAAGTGATGATGATGACCTAGGTGTGAGGCTAGGGCTAGGGCTAGGGTTTGTGTGTTCAGGTGCTGATGATGACCTAGGGCTAGGTGGGGGGCTAGGGCTAGGTGTTGTGTGTTGAGGGGGGGCGTTGTTGTCTGGGGTTCAGGAGCGCTGAGGCGTAGTGCGACCTGGGTTAGGGTTAGGGTTTCTGAGGTATATGTAGCAGTAGGCATGTAGGTACATCAAGTTGAGGTTGCACATCAACTTGAAGTTATGCTGGTCGACCGGCGCCTGCCGCACTGTTTGGATGATGAGCATTGCTGCTGCTGCCCCTGCCGTTCAGCAGTGCTGCTGCTGCAGTATTCCTTTGATGAACTTGCATACGCAGTCGTCCATACTCTTCAAAGCATATAGAAGTACAGACATTCGCAATCCCGTTGTTATATATCAGTACCACCGCTGGCGCTGCCAATCTCTCACTGCCAGGAGGTGGCAGTGCTCAAAAACGGCCATACAGCACTCTTCTTTTCATGCATACGCAGTCCTGCATACTTCCAGCCATAAAGGGAGGTGCGTCATCTCATACCAATTATCGACACCACCGCTGCCAATCTTCTGCTGCCAGGAGGTGGCAGTGCTCGAGCAGGAGGCGCGGCGCGACGCGCGCGAACGTGCCGCCCTGGAGGCCGCCGTGGCCCGCCTCTCACGCCTCGTCTACGGCACAGGCGCCGCCGCCGCTGCGCACACCGCCGCCGCAATCAGCCTCGGCGACAGGAGCGCAGTCGCTGCGGCTGCGGCAGCGAGACAGGGGGGGGCTGCAGGGGGCGCCGCTGGCCCAGGCAGCAGCGCTCAGAAGAGGGCAGGCGCGCCGTCGCGATCGCCGTCGCTGGCGCGGTCGGAGGCGCTGCCGCCGTGGCCGCGCGGCAGCAGCGGCGGCGGCAGTGGCGGTGGCGGCGCAAAGTGGTCAGGTGCTGCGGCAGCGCCGTCCCCCATTGGCGCTGCTGCTGCTGCCACCAGGCTCAATACGTCAACGCAGTCGCTGCCGCCGCGCGCGCGCCTTGGACTGCGCGATCGACAGCGCGCGGCGGCTTCCACGCCGCGTCGTGCGGCGGTGCGCAGCAGCGGCAGCGGCGCGATGAATGGCAGCGCTCTGCGGGGGGGGCGGCCGCCGTCGCGTCCCGCCTTTGGCAGCGCGTCGAAAGCGCCATTTTTCGGTGGTGGCGGCAGCAGCAGCGGCAGGTTGAGAAAGCAGCGCTCGGCATCAGTAGACCGGTCGTCCTGCAGATGACGTCTACTTGCGTACACGGTTTGTGTGTGACATGTCGTGTGTATTGTTCTGTACTGTGGAATGGCTTCCGTGAAGAGAGGCGTCAGAGGGCCAGATGCTGGCCCGCCCACTGGCACTCGGGCCTTCCGCAGCTGTACTCTCCCTCGCCTTTGTGTAACTGTTCATGAATGTCTCATTAATAATGATGATGGCATACCATTGTGATGAATGAATTTGTGTATGAATTTGTGATGCATTTGTGTACCTGTTCATGAATGTCTCAACGTGAATGATGACACGTCACCACTGCCGCAGTAAGGCCCAGTGATCAATGCATCGACAGGAGGAGTCCGGTGTGTGTCGCTTGTCCCATCTTGCAACAGTGTCGGCATTGATGCTGTTTTATTTATAAATAGATAGCAATCAGTGTCCTACCTGTATGCTGCATGCGCTCCGCAGTAACCTCGTGGGTAGATGTTGGAAAGTTTTGATCATCCTGCATGAGACTGCAAATCACCTTTCGCAATTAATAGATGGAGATGGCTATGGGTTTCGGTTTGAGCAGCCTTGGTGAGCATGCACAGTTTTGAATGAACTTCTGAAGTTCATCCAATGCGCTAGAGCTGAAGATCGTGTACAGCAGCATGTGCAATCTGCAACAGCAGGCTGTAAAGGATTACATCGCAATGCGATTGCACTTGTTGTTTTGGAAAAATTGCTTGCTAGGGCGCGAAACAGCCCAGATGATGTATGTCCAGCTCGTCATCAGAATCTACCATTCGTGTCTCATGCGCATTGACATGACTCACAAACGACGTCGCCAGGTGGCATGTCCATCTGCCTTGCAGACCCCCATGTGCGTCGTAACACACGAAGTACATGCCATTTGGTGGGTGGGCTGGGCTGCAGGGCTTGCAGGAGCTAGCACCAGCGGCCCTCAGGTGATGCCAGTGTGCGTAGCTCCTTCGAGAGAACTTCAAACGTGTGGTGGTGTCTCGGAAGCCCTGGCTGGCGTGCGGAGGAGGGACAGGCAGCGGCTTGGCGTGCTTGGAGAGCAAGCGGCTGCACGCCACGGCACCAACCACAAGTTACTCGCAGCGGTATATGGCAATATCTTGTCAGGCTTGCAGCCTGCGGTGAGCCGTGACCTCGCTCATCAAGGAGGCGATGCTTTACTTAGTTATGTAGCCTTTCTCTCTAGCGTCAGCGCCTGGCGCCCAGTGACTCCCTCTGCTTATCTCTATGATATCGGGGTTCACGTAGATAGCCACAATCTCCAGTTCAGGGCCCATCATGGTGATCTTGGCCTGCATGAAAACTTTGAGATGGAGTCTGCGTGGAGCTGGGTGGCCCTTAGAAGGGTCTGTCTGTGGGGGGAGAGTCTTGCAGCTTTGTTTGGTATCCCTGCTAGTGTGTGGGGGACAGGCGCTTGCGGGTGCTTTGTTGGGGGTGATGTGGGGGGGCCGGTGAACCACCGTCCTGCTCATCAAGGAGGCAATGCTTTGCTTAGTTATATAGCCTTTCTTTCTAGCGTCAGCGCCTGGCGCCCAGTGACTCCCTCTGCTTATCTTTATGATATCGGGGTTCACGTAGATAGCCACAATCTCCAGTTCAGGGCCCATTATGGTGACCTTGGCCTGCATGAAAACTTTGAGATGGAGTCTGCGTGGAGCTGGGTGGCCCTAAGACGGGTCTGTCTGTGGGGGGAGAGTCTTGTAGCTTTGTTTGGTATCCCTGCTAGTATGTGGGGGACAGGCGCTTGCGGGTGCTTTGTTGGGGGTGATGTGGGGGGCGGGGTGTGGCGTGCAAGCTTTGCATGCTACATCCAAGAGTGAGAACAAGGCGACACACCTACAACATGGCATTTCCACAGCCACAAGTGGAATATAATAAAAGTACATGCCATATGGGGAGCAGGGGCGGAAGCTGCTGGAGGCTGTGGCGACGGAGTATGCCAGCAGGATGTCAGTGCCCGGAGGAGCGCGCCCTAAAGCTCTCAAGGGCATCGCCCTGGCGCGCTTACGCTCGGCACTGTCGGCAGCGCTCCACATGGCGTACTCTGGCCGTGTCATGACACACATGGCAGAATCCAGGGGGGGGGGGCACATGGAGGAGGACGTAGGGGAGGACCCCGAGATGCCATTTGGCGGCGGCGGCGTTTGAGTGGTTGTCGTTGCGACACTTTCAGACTGTCATACGACATGTAGATTCCTTACAGCTAGATGCCAATCATCTGGGCTTTTTCGCGCCCTGAGCGAGAATTAATAAAAAGTACATGCCATGTGGAGCGCTGCCGACAGAGCTGAGCGAATGCCGCCAGCTTTGCCTGTTGAGGCTAACTGACTGTTGTAACGGTGTGCGCAATGCCACAACTCTTCAGGCAGGGAAAGGCGCAAAGCAGCAGTGCGAACTTGCTATATACCATAAATGGCGCTCAGGTTTGGCAGAACAAGGGGTGATGTCGCCAGGCCTTCGGTCTCGTCATCACTACGACTATGGTCAATCATCAGTGCTCAGCACAGTGGGCTACATGATGATTTCCATTCACTCGACTCGTACATGCATTAACAACATGGAGGTCAAGAGCAGTGACTCAAACAGTCAAGGCACTGCAGCAGCCACGGCACGAGCACCAACATGCAGCGCATTGTTGCGCGCAAATCTCGGGTGTAGAAAGGGTCGTATGAAGTGCATTTGAGCAGCGCGCGATGTATATACCTTCATGCATACCAGACATGACATGTATCACGGGGAAATGACCGCTCACAGGCGGGTGCTACAGCACCAACTTCAACTTGAAGATGACCGACAAGGCCCCCAGCGCGAGAAGTCTGGAAAAAGAACACCTCCGAAAACATGCTTGTGATATCGTGCAGTGCACGCAGCTGACCTGCCAATCATATGGACAGGGGATGGGGTAGGCGACGGAGTGTAATCCATATCCCTGGTCCTGATATGCAAAGGGAGTGCTACCTCTATCGGGATGCACATTGAGCAGGTCCTTCCCCCCCTGTCATAGGCAAACGGCCACCTCGGCCGCATTTTCCCCGCCAAACACGCTGCTGCTGCTGCTGTAAACCAGCAGCTCACGTGAGCCCCCTGGCTCGTTGTCCATATGCTGAACAAAAAGTATGGTACCGGTACAGGCCTCAGTGGGCGAGCAATGCTGACTCAAGTGCTACTGGTGCAGCGCCGCAAGCACACCGGTCGGTCACTACAGTACCCCAAATGAAGCCATCAGCTGATTGCCGATTTACCTGCTTTGCGACCCCCCCCCTCCCCCACCGTGCTGCTTACCCTAACCCTAGCCCTACTACCGCGCGTGGCGGGCGACATGCGCACGCGCGGCACGCGCAGCAAGCAGGGGTCTGAGCGCTGCTGCAGGCAAGCGCTGTGTCCGACCAACCTACTGAATCCCCATGACCCCCCCCCCACCCTTTCCTCCAACCACGTCGCTGTTATATCGAGGCCTTCGCGGCTTCTGTCGCCGCCAGGTGTGTAGCACCTGGCCCCCATGCCCCCCCCCCCCCCCACATGCTGTTGCCCCCAGCAGCCCTAGGTGTAGCAGCGGCACCTCTCCACCCCCCCCAAAGCGGCTTCCGAATGCTGCCGCGCACCAACTTGAGGCGCAGCAGCAGCAGCAGCGCCAGACGCTGCAGGCTCATCAACTCTAGGAGCAGCAGCAGCAGCAGCACCAAACACTGCAGCAGGTGCAGCAGCAGCGCTCAATACTGAAGCAGCGCTCAAACGCCCCTCGCCGCGTCCCCGCTATCCGCGCTCAGATACCACAAACTCTCCGGCCCGACGCACCCCCCCAGCCCCACATAATACCCCACTGACCCCCCGTCCGCCGTGATGAGCGGTGCTGCAACCTGCAGGCACGCATTCGGATCCTGAGCATTGATACGCGCCACAGAGACCATGCGGAACAGCGGCTGCGGGCCCGCCGTGAGGGGCGGGGGGTTGAGGGGGGTGTCCGAGCCGCTCTGCCCGATCGCCACCAGCAGCCACTGCGACTCTGCATCGCCGCCGGTGGCGAGACGGTCGCCGCACGTAGCAGTGCTCAGCATGTCTGCCTGCGCGCCGCCGCCGCCGTTGTCATCTAGTAAACAGACAGCATTAGCGGTAGTGGCGGCGGCGTCGGGCGCGGTGTAGAGCTGCGCGCGTGCGGCGTAGTGCCACGGCACCGACAGATCGTCGCGCGGGTAGACGATAGCGACCGTGGCGTCACCGTTGAGTGCAGAGTCGAGGCACGTCAGCGGCTGCGAGAGGGGGTGGATGCAGGGGCGGTTCGCCGCGGACTCGAGCGTGGCGGTTACGCTCTGCGTAACTGCCGCCAAGTCGGGGCCCGCGACTTCGCCGCCGATGTTGGCGGCGGCGTAGGCGGCCCAGTCGACGGTGATGTCTGGCGCGAATGCTGCAAAGGGGGGGAGATATGGGATTGAATTTAGTTAGGGGGGGTGGGGGGCACGAGAACTGAGGTATGGTAGGAAGGGTTACGGCTTGACTCATGAACGCACAGGTGATGGGAAGCATATGGCAGCATGTTTTTCGAAGGATCGCTCCAGTGAACACCTGCTTCCAATTGCATTTGTCGCGCTGTCCGCAGCGCGCATGCCACACAACCCTAACTCTAACCCTAAGCAAGTCCACAACCGCTTTGACCCAGAGATGCCCCGTTGACTGGTAGCACCGGTACCCGTACCAGTTTTTGTACCAGTTTTAACCAGTAACTGGTTGCCGCTCACTAACCGGTACGGGTAACTGGCCGCGTGAGGCAACCCGTAAACACGTACCGATGCCGTAGCTGATGACCGGCGCCACCAGTTAAATTGCAAGTAGACCGTTTTAGCGAGTTTATTCTTTTCGTGCCTTGAAGTTAGTCCAGCGCGGGACCCACACGACGACAGGTGTAATGGACGGTGTATACTGGCAGATATGGTCGTGAGTCGACCTACTGATGCTGCTGTTGACATATGGGTTCGGCTAGTGATGGCATGCAAGCGGTCCATGTGGCCCAAAAATCGAACACAGGTGTCCGATTTCATGGATGCGCGACTGTTTGATGTCGCTGAATGCACAAGCAGCTTCTGCAGGCTGAGATAGCAGGTGGGATGTAAAGCATAAGCATCCATCAACCGACGTGGGACGCGATGCATTCATTTTGAGGAACGCAACTCCCGGATCGGATTGTTTCCGCTTCTGATGCGCTGTTGCAGCCAACGAAAGGCTCAAGCTTCAGCTGCGTAAACACAAAAACCTGGTTACACATATGATAGAGGTTGTTTGCTGATCCACAAGTGCAAGGGTGCCAATTGCAGAGCGAAAGTCGAAACAGGTGGCAGCAGCCAGAATGATATATGAGCATGCTGCCCATCCTTTGGCTGGCTGCATGCTGCACACATGTTGCTGACTGCCTTTGCATCGTGACGGGTGCACTTTGAATGTCACTTACAGGAGCAAATACTGCGTTAGTATGCTGTGGGTAAGGCTTTGAGCTGCGCACTATGCACTTGGGTCCATTCGGCTGCATAACCTAGAATCCTCGAGCTCCTGACAAGCATTATTCCTGAAGCCGTTGTAGTTGTATGTACTGATCGCACGGTATACTACGTATGCTATGCATATAAGAAAAGCACTGGCATTACTAGTAAAAAACTGGTACCACAGGTGAAAACCGGTCAGACCAGCTTTTACCGGTTTCACCAGTATACTGGTACCGGTTGTCACAGCGCATCAGTTAAACTGGTACGGGTAGCTGCTGGTACCAGTTATTGAGTACTGGTACCGGTACCGGTTAAAATTTTTCTCGCGCTACGCGCGACTGGTGCGATGATGGCAGTACGGGGCATCTCTGCTTTGACCGCAGAGAGCACCAGCAAGTTTACCAGACCATGATGAGACCTGTCAGCATTAGCACGGTCTATGTTGCGCTGTAAGCTCCGCTGCCAAGGCAAACGTCAACCCTGCTCCTGACCTCAATCATAATCATCACCCTGCGCCTGACATTAATCCTCACTAACCCTATCCCCAGGCACCATCAAGTCACCAATCTACGCTGTCACACACCTGTCGGCGCCAGCGTTGGGGGCACGGTAGGCTCTGCCGTAGGCGCCGCCGTCGTCGGCGTTACAGTAGGTGCCGGCGTAGGTGCTGGTGTGGGTGCTGGCGTAGGCTCCAAAGTCGTCCTCTTAGTAGGCGCTCGCGAAGGCTTGGACGTTGGCTCAGCAGTAGGTTTGGTCGTTGGCTCACCGGTAGGCTCGGCAGTGGGAGCGTCAGTCGGCCGAGGAGTTTTCTCTGCAGTCGGCTTTACTGTGGGTGCCCTGGTCGTGGTGGGTTTGTGCGTGGGGGCTGCAGTGGGGTCCGCTTCGGTAGGCTGTGAGAGGAGAGACGCGAGCGTTCGATGTGAGTTCAAGTTGAGTGCGTATTTGAGTTCAATATGGGAGCACTCACATCTGGAGGCTGAAGGTGTTGATGCAGATCAAGGACAATCAAATGCCTGACATCTGAATGCAGAGTCATTGTCATGGGATGAACAACGAGACGCGTTATGCTTACCATACCAGTCTTGATCATGTGCACAGCGCCTTCAGTCCGATAGCGAGACTTCAAATGAGAACTTCAAGAGACGCACCCACCACTTGACGATGAGCACTGCTGCTGAATGCCGACATGTCTTTCCAGCTAGTCACAACCTCGGCGTGCGAAGAGTACATAGTACACTACACACAGTACAATGACACTTACCCTAAATTCCAGCGCCTCGCTTGTCACAGCCTCACGTGCAGAGAAGTGCAGAAGTCACTGTACATAGACAGTCTACATAGTACATACACTGACCCTGACCCTCACCCTAACCTCCAGCCCCTCTCTTGTCTCAGCCGCAGCATGCCCAATCATACAGCGTACAGCAATGTCGTCAGCAATTCTACCCCTGAGTCTACGCCCCAACCCAAACGCTGGTATCATGTGCAAAAACAAAAACCGCCCAGTCCTTGCTCCATGCCACGCCACACCTGCATGAACCCTAAACCCTGACATAACCACAACTCTAGTTCAAACTCTACCCTTTTCAGCAAGTGGAAAGTACCCTTCTCAACACGACAAACACTCTTTTTGTCGCATCTTAGCAGTCGGCGCCTAGTTCTAGAGCCCTTTTCAACAAGTGAAAAGTACCCCTTATGACACATCCAACAGCCTTTGTCGCACCGTAGCAGTCGGCCCAGTTCTAGTGCCCTTTTCAACAGGTGCAAGTACCCCTTTCAGCAAGACAAACAGTATTTGTTGTCGCACCTTGATAGTTGGCTCCGAAGTGGGCTCTGCGGTTGGCGAACCATCAGGCCCAGGAGCGCCTGCCTCTGGCGCCTTAGTGCTATCCCCCCCTGCTGTCGTAGGCTTCGGCGTCTTGTCACCAGTAGGTTTGGCAGTGGGGGCATCAGTGGGCCCCTGTGCCTCCCCCTGAGTCGGGCCCGCTTTCACGCCTGTCGGTGCTGCCGTAGGCTTCGAGCTCCCATCCTTCGTCGGTTTAGCTGTTGGCGCATTTGTGTCAGCAGCGGTAGGCTCTGAGGTCTTTTCTTGCATCGGTTTGCGTGTTGGCGCATCTGTGTCTGCAACGGTCGGCTCGGGAGTCTTCTCACTGCTGGGCCTAGGCGTAGGTGCCTCGGTGTCAGCGCTAGGCTCCGGGGTTTTGGCAGTTGTTGGCTTGACTGTTGATGATTCGGTGGGCTCTGCAGAAGGCGCTGCTGTTGGCTTGGGCGTCTTTTCTGCGGTAGGTTTGCGCGTAGGAGCTTGCGTCGTGTCGGCGGCAGTGGGTGCACGCGTCACTGGCTGTGCAGTGGGCTCAGCTGTGGAATGGGGAGAGCAGCAAGGGTAAGCATCAGGGGGGGGGGTCGTACTTCAACTTCACATGCTACGTCTGTTTCCGCTTACACATATGTCTTCAAGGCATAGGGCCTAACCCTCACCCTACCCCTGTAATGTCAACCCTAAACCCTACCCCTATTTCTAGCCCTACTTCACAATGCACATTGGGGACAGACACTTTGTCCTCAGGTTCGTGTAGGTTCTGCCATGTACCAAGGTTCACATCAACCAGTGAAGCCGTTTCGCACATTGAGCAAGAGTCAACAAGGTACGAAGCGCTGTGGTGGTTCCACTGTGACAGTGCTCAAGCGTGGTGGTCGGCCGTGCAGTGGGCTCTACAGCCCAGATGGGACATGTGAGAAACGTCTCAACAGGCAAATATTCTTGCAGACAGTACAGGCAATCTGACCAGGGCATGATGGCAGGAAGTGGTAGCTCCTGTTGTGACAACAGGCATGAAAGTATGTATATACCTTTGTTGGTAGATGCATGCACCACGCTTGCTGTCAAAGATAACTTTGTACACAGTAGATCAGGCTCATCAGCGTAGTCATCAGAAGGTGACTAGCAGCCATTGAAGGTTTTCACAATTCCCTGTCAACTTTAGCAAGTATGTGATTAAACTTGTCCTTGGCCCCTCCCCGCATTGAAACGTGTCTGTCGCTCACATAGCAAGAGCACTTGGGGCAAGCGCGCTTTCCTGCGTGGCTAGTACTTCTACATGATGACGAATCTTGCTGCTGTTGTGTCATTAACAGTATTTTGCTGTCATGTACCTGTCGGTGCCCTGGGCTTTCGTGTGGGCTCCGCTGTTGGCTCCGCTGTTGGCTCGGATGTCGGTTCAGCGGTGGGAGCAGCACTGGCTCGTTTCGTCGGCTTCACAGTTGGTGCAGCAGTCGGTTCCGCCGTAGGCTGGAGGCCTGCAGTGAGAGGGGGAGGTTGATGTGGGTATGCATAGGTATAGGGTATGTATGCGAGGCTGGCGGGGACTGCATCACTGCTCGGCAACAGCACAAGTGGCAGCACCAAGCTTGTTGTCGCGGATCATGCCATTGGCCTGGCCGCAACACTTTGACTTGCATATTTGGCCTAGGCTGACGCGGTGATGTGATAACGCCAGGGGTGTCAACGTCGCTGCTGCAACTGGTCTCTGCAATGTTTGTAATGATCACACAATTACCGCAGGAACCACTTAGGGTTAGGGTTAGGATTAGCTAACCCTAGCCCTAACCCTAACCCTAACCCTAACCCTAAGCACAATGACCGCAGAAACCACAGTACCATGGTGTGGATGGAAAACATCATTTGCGTACAGACCTAACCCTTACCCAAAGTCTGTTTGTACATGCACACCACCCTCCAGTGTCCCTGGCTTTCAGGCAAGCATTGTTTAGCACTGAATATTTTATAAATAAAGGTAGGGTAGTTTAACGCCTGAAAGGTACGCATTTGTGCATTCGGTACCACTTAGTTTTGATGGCGCTTTCTTCCCTGCAAGTTGCGATCGAATTTTGGTATTGTGCACTGATTTCTAGCAGCTCGGCAACCAGCCCGATGTCATGCAGCTGCTGCTGGGTAAGACTCCAACCAGCTCCTGTTGCATCAGTTGATTAGTCAGAGAGTGACCGCGACATTCAACACATTGCTGGCCAAACTGCCCGTGTTCTGTCCGGCACTGCCAAGCTCATGCCATCACAATGCATTCCACCTTGACGAATTCGACAACTAATGGTCATGGTGGCCTGTGCAATGGTGACTAGGCAACTCAGGGGGTCGTCTCTACTATCAACATACATCGAGCGCTTCTTGACCGTAAACTACACGCATATGGTGTTCTTGGTCCTGGTTCTGTGCAGCTGCCATCACTATTCTAAGTGTTGCCATCTAGCCCTTACCCTCCTGCCATTGATACTGCTCGCGCTTGCCGAATGCAGCGTCTGCCCAGTGAAGGCTATCACAAATTCAATGTCACAACTTCAAGCCAGAAAGCCTCAACTCCAATTTTTTGTTCCATCAAGTGATAACATGGGGATATCTCTGAGCATTGCCAATGCCCAACAAGGACAGCAGTCGAAACTATGGTGATAGAGCAGTCGCTGCAAATTTAGTTGGGACGGATATTCTGCAACTGCTGCAGATTCATTTTGCTTTCAGCTACAGCATGCAAGCAGCGCTTGCGCTGAGCTGATGTGTATGGTGCGGCAGTGAAAGAGCATCCTCTCCGTATTTTCATCTATGACCGTTGAAGTTACTCTTCTGGCTGAAGATGGCCGGCAAATACAAAGTGCCCAGAAGTGGAGTGCGCAACTTCTGCCAGCGAACGTCATCCAAAGGTACCTGTACTTCAACTTTAAATATGACTGACAGAAGTGGGAGCGCCATCCTACCAGCAAATGCCATTTCAATGGGACTTGTACTTGAAATTCAACACCGCTGCCTGTACTGCCAATTCTACGCTTTCTTTTCAAATTGAAACCTTGCTAGTGACAGCATAGACTCACTACTGCTCCTCAGCCTTGCAGCCAACAGCACGCCAACTTCAGCCTTGTAGTTCAGCTTGACATAGAATCTCTACGCCAAACAGTTACCAACAGTTGCAGCGCACCTGGCGGGTCCACTGGTTCCACCGGCGGTGTGACTATAGCGCCCCCCCCCGCACTGGCCAAACGCCTGCCGCCACGACCATACAGAGCCCGCAGCGCTCCACCATTTCCTCCTCTTTCAGCCTTAATAACGCCATTACCATCGCCCCGCTGCGCCCCCGTTTGGCTGTGTTGTTGAGCGTGACGCTGCGCCTGGCCGTCAGTTGCGTCAGTTACATACGCAGCAGTTACGCCCAGGATGAGCGCTGCCACGGCGATGAGCACTGCTGGTCGCGATGTGCGCCGCGCCCCCTGCCCCCGTTGTCTACATTGCAGCATGATGACAGATGCCTATCCTGCAGTGGAATGAGCGGAGGATCAGGGAGACAGGGGATGAGCAGAGGCAAATCAGTTGACCTTTGTGCAGTTGATGTGCCATGTAGACCGTACATGTACATATTACAAGTATGAGACATTGAAATGTTTGTGCCGCAGGACTATGCGGGCGACCGTTTCTTAACCCTAACCCTACTGCCTAACCCTAACCCAACCCTAAGTCTGTGCGGACACTCGTTTCTTCCTGTCGACAACGCGCTCTGCCCAGACTAAGTTGGCGAATTGTTTGCAGCCGAATGAGGTGTGAATGGCTGTGTATTCCGCTAGTGGGGCAGCCAATAACTCAAGTGAACTTGTATCAGGCCATGCACGGATATCTGATCTGCATGATCATCTTGCAGCAATTTAAGAAGAACCCCCCCATAGAGTGTCGCATCAGAATCGGACTGTACGATTGAGTACAGTAGCAAGCACTTCAGTACAGCAGCATGCTAAGACCATAACGAACAGCGATTGGACATCACTTGTCGCTTGAGATGTTGTAGAGTCGCTTGAGTCATACATCAATGCCTATCAGCCACGCCACTGCTCGCAACTCAGCAGCCATGTAATTGATCCGCGAACTACCACTGCAGCCGGAAGATTCTGTTTCAAAGCACAGCAACTGTCGCTGTACGGCACATCTGTGCGAGGATCTGTGTAGCAGCAGCAGCACATGTGCTGTCTTGATAGCCTGCCGATTGACGGCATCGGTAAACTTGAGTGGTCACACAAAACGTCCACCAGAGATCAGAACGGCAAAATACAACGATATGAGTTGCATAGTCGTGCTTGCCAGCTCAAGATGCGGTGACAATTTCCAACAGACGTGTTTTCGGCGAGTGCCGCTAGACGATACTCAGCGCGAGATGACTAGCCGCCGCAGTACCTCATGCTGCGTGAGTCACGCAAGAGTTACTGCGGCCTTGTGAACGCACGTCTGCCACAGCGACGTGAGAAAGAACGCTGCAGCATAAATGCTCACCTTGAAAGACGCCAAATGCGCTGACCTGCACACGCTGAGCAAAGCAGAAGCACCGCGAGCTGGCGCACCGGCTGCACAGTCACCGCGCTTTCGTAGCCTCGCTCGAAAAACACCACAGCTGCGAGGATGGCGAGCTCTCGCGTCCGTGGCAGGTACTGCGGACGCCTCTTATGCGCCCTGTGATGAAGTGCTGTGCTTCTGCAGTCAGCGATGCGCACAGCTACAGGTATGGGCTGTCAACGGCAGCAAATCAGCCGAGGAGGAATACCCCCCAACCCTAATTTAGCGCACGTCAAGTTTTGGTTTCGACTTGAACTTGGTGAAAGATCATCAGACTGTTGTTGAGCCCGCTTTCAGCTTCAGCAGGCGCTCTTTGTTCACTCCTGCGTCCACCGCCACTGGCAGGCAGGCGGTGGTGGCGGCAGACAGACCAGATTGTTGTAAGAGGTGAGCGTATCAAACACTCTGGCTTGCCAGATGGTGCTGCGAACAGCGAGGCGACGGCTTCTGAGATTCATAGCCGGGACTCACCCTTCTCATTGCATGTGGTTCGGGCACCAAGCTGACGCTCACGCATGGCTGTAAACAGGCATTATCTGTGGCATGTGGATGTGCCAGCAGCGCTGATGTGCAATGCCTTGCTGTGCACTAGTGCTTCGAGCACCGCAGCGGCTTGAGGGAGCTGATTTTACTTACACTTGAGTGAATTGATTTAGTTCGCCCTCATTTGGCGCAACCAACCCCTCCCTCATGTTTGTGGTTTTGTTCTGTCTGGTCTGCTGGCGCAGCGCAGGCGCAGGCGAGGCCCGCAGCGTTACACAGCGGAGGATGCATGGCAACAAGAAGGCTGCCGCTGCGCTTAAGCATAATGGTGCCGCCCTGAACCACCCCGATGTGATAAGGCACATTCTACGCTACGCTGGCAAGCAGCAGCACCTGTTCTTCGGCGGCGTGTCGAAGCTCTGGCGGCAGTGCTCAGCATCCCATGACCCCACCACGGCGCATGCGCAGGCTGCCAAGTATCCGAGCAGACTCTTGTGGGTCTGGACTTTTCATAGGACAGTGCCGCTCTGCAGGGCCATCGGCAGGTGGGCAAACGCAGAATCTATGCGGCAAACGCTCAGGTGCATGAAGAGGCTGCCTGAAGGCGTGGAGGCGGTGGTAGAGGGAGCTGTCACTGGCGACCGAGTTGACGCGCTGATGGCGCTTCAGACCAGCGCGCCGCGCTTGCATTCGTGTTACGCGCATGAGCTCACGCTGTGCGCTGCCGCGCAAGGCTCCTTGAGAGTCGCCTCGTGGGCGGCAGAACAGGTGTCAGAGGACCATTATTGGGATCACGAGGGCTGTGCCATGGCTGCCATTCAGACTTCCAACCTGCGTCTGTGGCGGTGGCACTCCGTCAGGATGCGGGTTTGCAAATTCGACTTCAAGGAGGCAATTGCCATAGCAGTTTTAATGGAGGATGTGGCAGTGCTCAGGGAGGTGTCCGCCGCCATCCCAGACTGTTATGACCTGGGTGGGGAAGAAAGTGCAGCTGATTGTGCGTTGGGGATTGTAGAGAATTATCCATTTCTTGTCATGGAAATGGTGGACACGTGCTTATTTGCGCACAAACACTGGCCGGAGATCTTCACTGCGGAGGACATTGCCCAAATCGCAATCTACAGCGCCTCTCTCGCACTAGCCACTCACCCCCTCATTGAGACGCCATATTTGCATTTGACATTGTCGCTGTGTTCGGCAGCGCTATGGACTCGGAGGACCATGCGTTCCTTGAATGGCTACTGCAACACAGGCGCGTGAGTTTGCACCCCAGGTCTGAAGACACCCACATGCTGCTTGAAGCGCTGCTAACCCTGCGACAGGCAGGACGCCCAGCTGTGGCAGCAGTGGTTGAAGCGATCCTCCGCTGCCAGCCATCCCTGGCCCCACAGCTTCATTGACTCACGCATCACAAGAGCAGAATTTCATTTCAAAACTTTCCGTAACCTGCATGCATGCGTTCTCTTTGCATGTATTTATTGGATCGCAATGTGCATGTCTTGCGTACACCGCGTACTTCTTGAGATTGTGACAGGTGTCGTCTGTACCTGCTTGTTGACTCAATTGACGCTGCGCGCTTACACTGGTGTACTCGAGCAGGGCCTCCAGGAGCTACCATGTCAGCCCGCAGTTATAGTACTGAAGTGTACAGTGCATGTAGAAGCAAAAATGAGCTATTAGAAACTTGAAGTCCGGACTTGGTCCGACTTGTCACAGTGCAGCAAGGGGTGCTTTTGATGGCGGGGCACATGGGACCGCGGCGGCGTCGCGATGTTCGCAGGCGTGTGCTTGTGTGTGTAGCAAGATGTGGGCGACTCATTGTCACTACAGTAGGAGGGCAAAAAGGGGGGGTGTTGGAATATGAGATGGTCCAATACTTAGTTAGTGCACACTAGGGGTAGGGCACGGTCCAGTTCTAAGGGTTTCTCCAGTAAGTTCTAGCAAGTTCTTGAAGGTTCTGGTGCCCCTACGGACCCCTACGGAACGGAAGGTTCCCGCTGGCCCTTGTTTTGTGTCAGCGATAATATCACTTCTTCTTCTCCCAGCTCGAGGCGCCTGCGGGCGGCCTGCGGCCAGGGATGGCTGCTCTCCTCTCTCTCTCTGCGCACCCCCGGTTTTCCAATGGGAGGAAGGGAGCTCTGGCCGGGAGCATTACAGGCTTGTGTCAG
The DNA here is from genome assembly GCA_017506865.1 of Tribonema minus. NCBI lineage: Eukaryota > Xanthophyceae > Tribonematales > Tribonemataceae > Tribonema > Tribonema minus. Next base: position 79,152 of record JAFCMP010000323.1, on the reverse strand, counting down.
CTGCGACGGCTGGTGTAGTGAGCTGATGGGCTTGCACGATCCAATACACTACAGCTGTCCTGCTCTGTCAAGAACTGAATGCCGCGCTTCACCAAGTTGAAGTGCTTTTCATAACTCTCTTCCCGCCGTGCTTCAGTGGCCATCAGTCAAGCGCATGAAGAACCAGAACAGCGCTGCGCTGCATTGCAGGCACACGGGCATGGCACATGCTGGGACAAATTTACGCTAAAGCAAACAACTATTGCTGTAGTCAGCCCTTTCTACCAGATCCCCAGGCTCCAAAGCCGACCAAACCCTACTAGTAATTCGGCGCTGTCGAGACAAGGGGCCTTTCGTCCCGAAGGAGGCCTTCTGGCCAGCAAGGAGACGCCCCACCCACCAGATCCCTGCCAGCTCCTGTGCACATCGAGTCGAACAAAATTGCCAGTGACACTCCAACTTCAACAGCACACGCGTTGAAGTTTTGACGCTTACTTGTCAAACACACAGCCTACAGACCGCTGTGAAGTCAGCTTCATCTTCAGCAGGCGCCTGCTGTCCACTTTTGCGTGCAATGCCTCTGGCAGGCACGCGGTGGCTGCAGACCAGATTCTTGGACAGGTGAGCGTATCATGGAGCCCAATCTATCATAGAGCCCCATTATCGATGGCTGGGCCTCGATAACCTTGCCAGCTGATGATGCTGCGATCAGTGAGGTGACTGCTTTGAGGTTAGAAGCCTGCAGCGACTCACATTTGCGTTGCTGGCGATTGTTCAACTCACGCCAATGGCTATTTTATTTTTGAAAGGCATCTGTTGGATGTGCCAAGAGCGCTGGTGTGCAATTCCTTGCTGGTGCACTAGTGCTTCGAGCACTGCAGCAGCTCGAGTCAGCTGACCGAACCTACACTTGAGTGAGTTGATAGAGCACCCCTCATTTGGCGCAACCAACCCTCAGGTGTGTGGTTTTGTTCTGTTTGGTCTGCTGACGCAGTGCAGGCGCAGGCGAGGCCCGAAGCGCTATACAGCGGAGGATGCATGGCAACAAGAAAGCTGCCGCTGCGCTTGAGCCTAATGGTGCCGCACTGAACCACCCTGATGTGGTAAGGCACATTCTACGCTACGCTGGCAAGCAGCAGCACCTGTTATTCGGCGGCGTGTCGAAGCTCTGGCGGCAGTGTTCAGCATCCCATAACATGACTACGGCGCATGCACAGGCGGCCAAGTACCCTAGTCGGCTTTCGTGGGTCTGGGCATTTTACAGGACAGTGCCGCTCTGCCGGGCCATCGGCAGGTGGGCGACCTTGGAGTGTTTGCAGCAGACACTCAGGTGCATGGAGAGCCTGCACGGAGGTGTGCAAGCCATCACGGAGGGAGCTATTGCCGGAGACAGAGTTGACGTGCTGGCAGCGCTTCGGACCAGCGCGCCGTGCTCCACGCTTTCAATCTGGCGTGACCTGCATGAGCTCACGCTGTGCGCTGTGGAGCAAGGCTCCTTGAGAGTCGCCTCGTGGGCGGCAGAACAGGTGTCAGAGGACCATTATTGGGATCACGAGGGCTGTGCCATGGCTGCCACTCAGACTTCTAACCTGCATCTGTGGTGGTGGCATTTCACCCGGATGGACGTTTGCCAATTCGAGTTCCAATACGCGGTTGCTAGTGCAGCCATCATGGAGGATATGGCAGTGCTCAGAGCGGTGTCCGCTTCCATCCCAGTCGGTTATGACCTGAGTTGGGATGAAAGCGCAGCAGAGTGTGCGTTGCAGATCATAGAGAATAATCCGTATTATGTCATAAATACCGTGGAAACGTGCGTGTTTGCGCACACACAGTGGCCGGAGATCTTCACCGCACAGGTCGTTGCCAGAATCCCAATCCGCAGCACCTCTCTCGCACTAGCCACTCACCCCCTCTTTGAGGATGCCATCTTTGCAGTTGAAGTTGGCGCTGTGTTCCAGCATGCCATGTCGTCGGAGGATCATGCATTTTTTGAGTGGCTACTGCGACACGAGCGCGTGAGCATGCACCGTGCTTCTGAACACGCTCAGACGCTGGTCAGGGCGCTGCAAAGTCTGCGAGAAAAAGAGCATCCAACTGTACTACTAGTAGACGCAGCGGTCGCAGTTGTCGTGCGCTGTCACCCGTCTCTGGCGCCGTTGCTGCAGTGACTTGCGCGCCACCTCAATTGAGAGCAAACCTTCCTGTCAACTGCCTGCATCTCTCTTTGCCGGTCTGATTGTATGAATGGGAATGCAACGCGAAACGTCCCGGGTAAACAGCATATGTCAGTATTAGCTTTTTGTGACAGTTGTCAGTTGTGTCTGCTTGTTGACACGCACTTGCTTACACCTGATTCGTGATTGGTACGCAAGCAGGGCCTCTAGGAGCCACCATGTCAGCACTGACCTACAGTAGGTTATTTCGGTGGTTACCAGTGACCGTGCTCATGTTGTACTTGGGGTGAGGGTTAGGGTTAGGTAGTGCAAGAAGCAACAACTGAGCAAGTCCGCGGAGGGTGCATGCAGCAAGGATGCGTGTGTGATGGCAAGAATGGGCACATGCCAGTGGCCATGCATGGCCATGGCGACGGTGGCAGGTGCGTGCTTGCGTGTGTGTGTGTAACATGACCGTGGGCAAATCATTGTCACCGGGAGAGACAGTAAGCGGGGGGGGAGAGGGGGGGCTCAGCGCAACAGACTTATGCCACTGGCAGCTGTGGGCTTGCACGATCCTACTAGCTGTCCTGCACCTGCCGTTATGCATTCAGCCGAGGCACAACTTGGATGAATGCACGCGTGGTGAACAGTAACTGAAGCATGGCTTCAATGGCTGTATCTTCGAATATTTGCACGCGCGTGTATCAGCATCAGTCATAATCAAGTACGCCCTTGCCCCAGCATACATACCTACCCTACCCTGTTGGACGGATTGTCTTGCGGTGAGTTGTGCTTCACCGCCCCATCTGCACTCACGTCCACTATAGTGACCCTCACTCTGGGCAGCCAGTGGCACGCATTGAGCACTGCAGACATTGGCACGTGCCCACTGCAGCGCGTGCTTGGATCGGTAGGGGCCATTGCACGACTACCAAACGACCCAGGTGGACTTTTCTTGCGTGCCCACTGCAACTCTGAAAGGCGCCTTTGGTCTGCGGCTTTTAGGCCCTAGTAGGCACACTGTCAGGTCCTCCATATGCCATAGACCTTTAAGTTATTCTGAGGCTTTCTTTAGAATTACTGTCACGGTTAGATGCGTAGTTTGGGAACAGTCCATGGGGAACGTTCTCAGTACTGCCGCACAGTTCTATGTCTCAATATACTTATCATGTGGAATTGTCCTAATTGTCTGCTATATGATGTAATAAGGTCTGTAGTTGCTGTAAATCAATAAAGTTGGACCTTGGTTGCTGTCTCACAAGGCCTGGGGTCCCTTGGACATAGGCGCAGTGCTCAACTGTTGAAGTTGAGTGCTGACCTTTGATGAGGGGATTATAACCCAAATAACCAGGCAGCAGAGACGAACCAAGACCACCAACCAGCAACGCAGGAGCCTTCTACTGAAGCAGCCCAACAACAACAACCCAAAGTAAGACCGTACCTTGCAGACCATTCACAGAATGATACTCTATATAGTACCAGCTTGTGCAGTGATGTGAGCCCCACCTCCACGCATGCGATCAGCTGCCCCAGCCAGCACATACGGGGGCACAACGCGACACACACTGCCCAAAAGCGGTGCCTGCAGCGCATCTTGAGACAGCACCATGTCTCTATTGTCCGCAATGAGGACGCTAGCGTCTTCAAGGTACCGGGGTATCGGGCGGACACAGTCATTGACCCAGGGTGTCTGCACTTTAGCAGTGCATACCGTAACAAGGGAATAGTGCTAGACACAAGTGTGCGCGCGCCCACAGCGAGCTCGTACCTGACAGGCAAAACAAATGCCTCGAACACGGACGGCTATGCTGCTGGGGTGGGGGAGGACGCGAAGGTCAAGCACCACACCGGCACCTTGACGTCATCTTGGGCTTTTGTGCCATTCGTGCAGGAGTCGTACGGACGGCTGGGCAAGCAGACAAGCCTTTTTGTTAAGGAGTTGGCAATGCACTCAGCACTGTGCTCAGGGGGGGGGAAGGCAGATGTGTTACGCAAGGCCGGGTTAGCTAAGCGTCAGATCCTCATTGAGCTGAGCATATGGCGCGGGAGTTGGCGGAGCGCGTCATGGCGTACACACGTGGAGCGCGAATGCTGGGCTGTGTTGCGGCGCCGGTATCCAAGCTCCTAGGGCACAGCGCAGACTAGGCTGCTGCGTTGACGCAAGCTTTTCGATTGCATAGGCAACCCGGCCTCCCTTGGGCCTTTATAAATACAAGTCCATACGTACCAGCTTGTGTAAACTGGCTCCAAAATCAGGCGAACCTGCATCTCCTTTCAACGCCTCGCACGCTCACAACACTCGTTCATCCATCCAATACTATCGCTCCCCTCGTAATATTCCATTCTATCACTCGTCCAATGCACACTTGCCATCGTGGTAGGCCCGCGCGATTCATTTTCACTTCAATCTCTACTTCATCTCCGAATAAACCGAATAGCAACTTGTAGACCTGACTCGCAACATGGCAGCCTCTGGTCCAAGCTACTCTGAGCGCAGAGTATCTGTCATCCATGCATGCGTATGGTCGGCTTGTCCATCGCATGCGTCGTTGCAGCAACCGTGCCCTGGTTGCGTGTGGTTAACCCGAACCCGCAGCGTTGCCTCAGTCAACTTAGGAACTCTCGAGCGTGCAACCTCTTGAGTGTCCTGGATTATTAGGACAAGCATTGCAGCAACGTGGCGAGATTATGGGAGCTTGGTACGAGTGTTACGACACTCTATTCCACGGGCTGAGCATGTCTTCGATGACTCCCCTCCTTGTTTCTCAGCGCTAGAGAACTGCCAAGCGTAAGCGCCCTGCTGTACACAGTGCGTCTTGAGAGGTTGAGTTGGCCTCTCTTGTTTGACTTTGCACCATAGGGTCCTGCATCGTCTTGACCTCGTGAGGTGTGGCATGTAGACTGCCCGCAAAACAAGCTGAAACTCGCAATGCTACATCCTACGATGCTGCTGTTCCACGTGCGAACTGTGGGCTTCACCACTATCACACTTCAGAACAGTACTTGCAAGGCTCTACGCAGTGTTCGGGTGGGACGGTTTCACTGGTATCCTTACTTGAACCCAAATTGACAGCATTTCGTGTGTGCTGCCTCACACGTTTTCAACAGTGCCCCAATTGATATCACCCGCCATTTGCATGTGGCCTCGTGCTATCAGACGCATACACTCACAGCGTATGTAAGCCCAGCATTTATGGCAACTAGTTAGCGTGCCTTGCTAACCTCTTGCGTTGTATTTTGCCCGACGGGAACAGATGGCCCACTCCAAAAGAGGGGGGAAGGGAAGGGGAGCCTCCAAGAGGGCCCCTGTCCCCGAGCCCGGCCAACCCGATTATGAGCCCGAGTCCTCCGTGGAGGACCCCGAGAACGACGACGGCGACGACGCCGCTGCCCCCGACCCCCTCGCTGAGGCTGTGGACGGGGCAGACGCCGAGGACGCCGGCGACGACGAGAACAGCAACGATGCCGAAGAGGGCGGCGACGAGGACGCCGAGGCCCCCCTGCCGCCGCCCCCGCTTGACCTCCATGTCGACTCTTTCGCCATGGCGACCATCGAAGAGATCCTCACCGGCCTGCACGACTGTGCAACCTCAGGGCTCGAGCGCCTCACCGGTGAGGCAGCTGATTGCACGGAACGCCTGAAAAGCCTCGAGACGTTGCAGGCTCATGCCAGACGCACGTCGCAGGGCAGCGCGGGCAAGGAGAGAGAAATTGCTAGGTACCAAGTCCGACTGTCTGCCGTGGAAATCGAACAGTTAACCAATGCCAGGGCTGATTTCGAGCTTCGCGCTGAACAGCCTCGCACGGTTCTGGCCGCGATCACGAGGGCCCGCGCCCGCGCCCAGCTGCTACGTGACACAACAGATGCAATTGATGTCGAGCGTCGCCTGCGCGCGTTTGCAAAGGACGAAATGCCTGCCATGCTGGCCTCGCCTGTTGGCCGCGCTCACCTTCGCAAGAAGGGGGAGTCGCGCGTCAATGACATTAACGGCGGTGGGAGTGCTGACAGCATTGCTGAGGGCCCTGCTGTGGTTCGTCCCCTAAACCCATGTGATTATTCCACTGCTAAAGACCTCGGACTGGTGAACCCTATGTCCAGGGTGGCGGGCGAATGCGGCGGCACCCTGGACGGCCTGCACGCGGCGCTGGTGGAGTCGGGCATTGACCCACGCGCTTACTCCACGGCCCTGGCTAAGGCGGCGCAAAAGGCGAACAAGGTGACCCCGTCTCTCACGATAGACGTGGGTGGCCGTGTCATTGGCTGGGTTGCCATGGACTACACGCAGCGCCGTGCAGCTCTAATCGCGCATTTCGATAACCCAACTGCTCAGGCTGATGCCGCGCGCGCATTTGCTAACCTCTTACGCGCGCACGATGAGAACCCGCGTGACTTCAACCTGCGACTGACGCGCCTCGGCCGCGCGGCTGGGTACAAGAACAACACGGACTACGTCCGATCTCGCTTCATCGAGAACTTAACCCCCGCTGAGCGCAAGGGTCTGAGCATCACTGTTGACAACGTGTACGCCGAAGCGCTTTCCGTGCTTGCCAGCAAGGCTCACAGCTTATGGAGCAACAGGAACGGCAAGGGCTCAGCAGACGACGCCAACTCGACTGACGCCAGCGTCTCCGACAGCGACTCATCCGGCACGCGCCGCAACCAGAGCAAGAAGCGCAAGGCGCGTTCCAGCAAGGGCCGCCGCGCCGTCAAGACAGCTGCTGCAAAGAAGACCGCGGCGACCACCGCCGCAGCGGCGGCTGCCGCCGCCGCCGCCGCGCCGATCCCCAGGCCGCAGGCGGGGCCGCCCCGCCGCTTTCAGGCCCCAAACGCCCACGGCTTGCCGATGCGCCCCCGTGACCCCTCGTGGTACTGCGAGAACGGCGACTGGCGCTGCCACAACTGCGAGTCGTGGGTACCTTCGGGCATCATGCCGGCCTGGCACAAGGCGCAGCCGGAGTGCTCGGAGGCGGCCATTATCTTACACCAGGGCCGCCTGGACGCGCGCAACCGTGGCATGCGGCCTGCGGCGCCCTCCGGTGGCCCGATGCCGCAGCGCCCCCTCGCGGCGCCGCTGCAGTTCCGCGCCCCGGCGCCCCTTGCGCCCGCACCTCAGGCCCCGGCGCCGCGCGTCAACGCCGCGCGCCCCATCGGCGAGCTGAGCCGTGACGAGCTGGCGGCGTACATCATGACCCTGCCCCCATGTGAGAACACGCTTGATGCAGGCACTGCAGCACCTGCCCTAGTTGCTGACACGCCAGTATGCGTGCCTGACATACGCGTGTTGCTTGCTGCACTGATTGCCCCTGCGGCTACAGCACCTCCGTTGAGCGCTGCTGCACCTGTAGGTGATGAACGCATGCCTAGGGACGCGCTAGTACATGGTGCACTAGCCTCTCCCCCCAATATTGCCGATGTTGAAATGCTTGACACGTGCGTTGCCCCAGGCGGGGTAGATGCAGTTGTGCCATCAGCTGTTGATGATGCTTCAGGTATGCCCACTGTAGAGGCTGCCCAAAACGCCACCATGAGCGCCGACAATCTTGCAGTTTCGCTGACTGCAGCACCTGTTGTCGTGCCTGTTGGTGACCGTGCTCCACAGAGACCCCAGACCGTTGAGACGGCGCTTGGGACTGCGCGGTTAGTCGTCCACGCATCACTCTGCTGCGGCCTTGGAGGCTGGGACGAAGGACTAGAACAGGTAGGAAGAGCTGGGCTCGCGGTTAAAACTGCACTTGCCGTTGACAAGTGTAGCCGCGTTTGCGCAGCCTACAGCTCTCTTCACCCTGAAGTTGATAGTGTCATGCAGTCATGTCTTAGCGATCCTGCCGTTACCAAGGCACTGGTGACATTGGATCCTGACCTGACCACTATCTCCCCCCCTTGCACCGACTTTGCAAACGGTTTGCAGATGGAGGGCGAAGCCGCCCAAGTGACATTACTCGCCGCGCAGCTTATTATCAGGGCCAAGCTGCGCTGCGTGTTGATTGAGAACGTCGTCGCCATGCTCAGCTCCAAGATTTGGAGCCAGGCGCAGGCGCAGCTGCTGACGCACGGTTATTGCGTGTACGTTTCCAAGCTCAAGGGATCGGACTTCGGTGTGCCTTGCCACCGTCGCCGAGTTTTTGTCCTGGTTGTGCGCACCGGCCCCTCTGTTGGGGCAGCGCTCGACCGTTTTGGCGCCCTTTTAAATACAATTGAACGTGCCAGTCCGCAGACCTCTGTGCGTGCGTTTTTGCGCTGCCCTGAGACAACATTCTTTTGGAAGCCCCGTGCGAGGGGTTTCAAGGCCGTGTTTCACGCTGATGATTGCATGCCCAGCCCTGTGCGTAGACACCCAGGGAAGCCCCCACGGGACCTGCTGGCTCATGTGCCCTGTGTACTTGATGCTGGTCCAGTGGATGCCGCGCGCGTGCTGTCGCTGAAGGAGCTTGCTGTATTGCTCACCTTCACAAAGCCATTGCCAACATGTGCCAGGGTTGAAGATTTGAAGTTGTGGCTTGTCAACATGGTTATGCCTCGCATGGCATTCCACCTTGGCGTAGCGCTGCTGGGATCTGGTGTATTTGACTTGCCCCCGGTTGCTGAGCATGAGTGCTTGAACCCAAGAGGCCACCGCGTAGACCACGACTGCACTGCACCCCCGCCCGAATGGATGGCAGTGAGTCAAGGCAAGCACATGCACGTCGCTGAAAACCCCCAGTCAGTTCGCATTTCGCGACTGCAACTTGCGCAGTTTGAGACTGAGCGGTGGGACTACCAGCCCCCCACGTATGACCCCGAAATGGATGACTTACCAGACCTTGTGGACTCTGATGATGAGTCTGAAGCTGGTGACGTGCCAGAGCTCGTGGAGGACTCAGACAATGACTCTGACTCTGACAGGGCTGACTCGCATGACCTAGATACCGACGACCTGACCAGCCCAACCCCACTTGAGCTGGCACGCCAACTAGGGTTAGGCAGTGCTAGGGTTAGCGCTATGGCCGCCGTACTGAGAGAGCTCGAGTCGGTGCAGCGCGCGCGCAACCAGCACTCTGTGCTGCCCACTGACGCAACAAACACCGCAGGGGAACTGCCTGCCGCATTGCGCGCACCCATGCCTCATGAGCCACAGCGCTCATCGCATGAAGCGCCCATGCCTAATGAGCCGCAGCGCTCATCGCATGAAGGTGCTACACACACTGAATTGCCCGCAGTAAAGGAACTACAAGTGGCGTTGCGCGCATTTATGCCCAATGAGCCGCAGCGCTCATCGCAGAAAGGCGCTACACAGTTTGAATTGCCCGCAATTGCCCGCGTGTCCGCTCCCAATGAGCCTGGACGTGCCTACGAACGTGTGATGCAGCCTACTGGAAAGCCCAGCAAACAGCGGTTTGGTACGCTGATTGCACGCACCCATAAACATGGCCATCGGGCATTGAAGGAAGTTGAGTTTAAAGCCCTGCTGGACAGCGGCTCAGAAACTTCAATAATGTCAATGACACAAGCGAATGCTATTGCTTCGGGAGCAGTAGGCCCACTTGAAAAGGGGGACCACACGGTCATTGAACTTGCTGACGATTCTACGCTAGTCAAGATACAGGGTGTATTCCACTCCACTCTGCGGTTTGGAGACTTCCTCGTACAGCACAAGTTTTATGTTGTGAATCTTGAGATTCCCGCCATTGTTGGTGGTGACTTCTTTGGCATGTACCACTCAACATTTAACTACGCCGAGATGACGTATGCCCCGCTAGGCGCCAAAGGCCCTACGCTGCGCATGAGGGAACGCACCGACGCTGAAGGCCACCAGAAGGTCAGCTCAGTGCAGACCATGCAGACACTGCTAGTGGGCGAAGCCAGTGGCCCACCACCGGCGCGCCGCGCAGTGAGTATGACAGAAGACGTGCTACTGCCCCCCAATTCGACTACTGATGTTGAAGTTGCACCCTTCCCCCCCATCATGGGGGTACAGCCTTTTGAAGCTGTGATTCGCCCCATTGACACACAGACACTGCTCGCCCTAGGCGACCGCGGTGTTAAAGTGGCTAAGAGTATGGTGATCGCTAGGCCCTGCTGTACTATGCAAGTACCCTGCTGTACTATGCAAGTACGCCTGGTGAACCACTCGCACCTGCCTGTTGTGGTACCCAGAAGCACCTTGTTAGGGGAGCTGACACCTGCTGATAAGGAAGACATCATAGAATTTGATGACGTCACGGAGCCGCTGCTGATGGACAAGCTATTAGAAGCTAGTTCTGAGCTGCACCCTGACCCAGTCTTCAGAATGGCGTCGCTGCGCGCACTTCATACCTTGCGGACTCAGGCTGTCGCAGCCAACTCCGCTGGAGGTAAAGATGAGAACGCGTGCCCCGTTGCATCGGCCACTGCAAGTGCTCGAGAGTCAGTCCCAACTACCCGGACCACTCAAGAAGCGTGCACGGAAGAAGAACTCCGAGAAATGCTGCCAAAGACTGGCGAGCTGTACGGTATTGCAAAAGATGGTCGCACCTACGCCGACCACCTTATGGATGTGATACTGGAGCACTCCACTGTCTTTGCCAAGGACCCCAAGAATCCCACAGTTACAAACCTGGCGGAGTTCGAAATTGACACTGGTGATGCCATGCCCATTGCTGAAAAGGCAAGAAGGTGGGCACAGAAAGAAGCAGAGTACATCATGGATCATGTGCGCGCCATGGCGGTGCGCAACCAAGTCGAGCCCTCCTCGGGCCCTTGGGCATGCAATCCTGTCTTAGCCAGGCAAGGTGACAAGATCCGCTTCTGTGTGGACTTTCGAAGGCTGAATGCGGTCACCAAGCGCGACTGCCGAGGCATTGGCAACATAGACGATGTGATACACAAAATGAAGGGGGCCAAATACATATCCTCCATGGATATGGCTGGCGCCTATCATCAAGTGCCAATCAGAGGATGTGACAAGGAAAAGACCGCATTCAGAACACCTGATGGAGGTCTGTGGCAGTACACCGTGGCACCATTTGGACTGGTGAACTTGCCTGCACAGTTCACCAGACTGATGCATGACGTACTGGGTGAGGAGACATTGAGCAGCTACGCATCGGTCTACATCGACGATGTATTGATATATGATCACACAATTGAGGAACACATTGCCCACATTCGTGAAGTGCTAAGGCGCATCAAGAATGGTGGCATGAGTGTGGCCAGGCACAAGTGTCTCCTCTTCAAGAATGAAATTAAGTTCTTGGGACACATTGTGGGGGCCAATGGCTTACGCCCAGACCCTGAGAAATTGAAAGCGATGATGGACATGAGCAACCCCACTAAAAATGGGAAGGCTGACAAGAAACTGGTGCAGACAGTGCTGGGCTGCTTCAACTACTACCGCCGGTATGTGCGCGACTTTGCAGCACTTGCTGCACCGCTAGTTGAATGCACCAAGACGAATGCAGATATGATTTGGGATGCGCGCAGACAAAAAGCATATGATGGCTTGAAAGCAGCCATGTGCTCTGCGGAGCTAATAGCCCACCCAGACTTCAACTTGCCGTTTGTACTGTACACTGATGCGTCACAAACCGCATGCAGCGGCATACTGACACAATTCAAGCCTGTAAAGCGGTTGGCAGGGAATGAAGCTGCACCGGGTCCCGCACCGGGACGCCGGCGCACTGTTGAAGGGGAGGAGGTAAAGGAGGTGGTTGTGGGTTATTTTTCAAAAATTAACTCCGTACAAGATGCAAAGCTGGGGGCCACTGCTCTGGAATGCCTAGCAGTTGTCTTGTCCCTGAACCACTACCGCCCATATGTGTGGGGTATGCCCATCACAGTGGTCACAGATGCTGCAGCATTACGCTGGCTCTTGACATTGCAAGACAACAGTGGAAAGCTCATGCGCTGGGCAATGCGGCTGCTTGAGTATGACATCTCAGTGCAGCACCGCCCGGGCCTCGCAAATTCAAATGCTGATGGCCCATCACGGCTGCCTATGCAATCAGAGCTTGATACGCCACGCCTGTATGATCATGCCGACGAGCAATGGTCAGATGCCATACCATGCTACGAGGCGCCACCCTCGGGGGTTACGTTCACGGACGAACTCCCCAAGCAGCTTTCGGTCAAGGTTTCGGCCTTCCGAGGACGCATGGTGAGCACTGAGTACGGCGTGCCTTTTGACTTCAACGAGCTAGCTATTGCAAGCGCCAGCGAGCACAACAGCCTTGCAGCGCGCCTTGCAAAGCTTTCAGTCAAAGAAACAATTGAACTGCTGGACGAAACGTTTGATGAGACTTTGCGACAAGATGACGGGGGAACCCCATCTCTAGCACTACTCACACCTGCTACCATGTGTATGTATGCCAACGCGTGCATGGACGAGGCTAGAAGCACGTCTCATGACGGCAGTGCCGGCCAGCCCAGTGTAGCCAGACAGAGGGCAGCAAAGAAAGCGCGCACAGCTGCTAGCAGCGCTCAGCCTGAGGCCGCCACCCCTGGCAGCGCTCAGCTTGCTGACGCAATGAGCGCTGACGCAGAGCCGTCAGACCGCAGCAAGAAGCGCAAGATACCGAGGCCCGCGCCAGCCCTCGTACAAGAGGTGATCGCAGGCCAGACCATGCCTACGCCAGCTATGCTGAGCAGGGAGGCAGTGATTGAAGTGCAACAGACCGATCCATTCTGCGCTGCCGTGCTGCGCGTGGTCCTAGGAGGTGCACTCCCCCAGGATAGCGAGCTGGCATTGCACCTGATGACAAATCAGGAATGGTACAATCAAGAAGATGATGGCCTACTTGTACACTTTGCCACTAGTCACCCAAAGCGTGGCCAGGTGCTGAAGCAGTGGGTAGTGCCCAACAGCCTGCGCGCCCTAGTCTTGAGGTTGGGCCATGATGATGCCACAGCGAGCCATGCTGGCGTTGGCGCCACTCAACTGCGCATATTTGAGCGCTGGTTTTGGCCCAAAATGAACCAGGACATACGCGCATACGTGATTAGCTGCACCGCGTGCTTGGAGCGTAAAAAGGCTGGGACTGGCAAGGCCAAGCAAATGCTGGTGCCCCCCACGCGCTTACTCCAACGCGCGCACACTGACATCACCATGGCCTCTATTAAGTCCAGCGAGGGACATGTAGGCCTCATTACGGTGGTGGATAGCCTCAGCGGCTTTGTGTGGATGTGCCCTATCAAAGACAAAACTTGCAAGACAGTTGCCCGCTTCTTGTTCAAAGTGTTCTTGGAGATGGGTGCGCTGTTTGAAGAACTGGTCTCAGACCAAGGAAAAGAATTCTTGAATGCGGTTGTGGCCGATTTGGTCACGATCTTCAAGGTGAAGAAGATTGACACCAGTGCCTACCACCCCCAGTCAAATGGAGTGGCTGAGCGCATGAATGAGAGAATCATGGCAGCTCTGACGGCTTGGGTGAATGTCAAGCAAGACAACTGGCACGAGGGTGTTGAAGCCATACAGTACGCATTGCGCAGTACACCACGCGAGGGGACGGGTCTCACACCCTTCTTTTGCATGTATGGTCGCGAAGCGTCACTGCCATACGACGCTTTCATGCAAGATGACCGCCCGAGTGAGCTCAACGCGGAGATTGAGCGCAGAATCTCAAATCTGCGCTTAGCGCACCAGGTTGCCCACGACGCTTTTGAGCGCAAGGCAGAAAGAGTGTCACGCCACAATGAGGCCGTCAAGCGCGCGCTGCGCGTGCAAGTTGGGGACTTGGTCATGATACGAAAGGCCAATGAGAAGGGCCGCTCAAAGAAGCTTGACCCCAAGTTTCTGGGCCCCTGGGTGGTGATCACTGACGCCGGTGACCAAGGCCTGTCGTTCTCCTGTCGCATGATGGGCAGACGCATTCGCCGCACCCGTGCACATGTGATGAATATGAAGCCGTTTCACTTGCGCCCAGAGCACCTGGAGGCCACTGACCCCCACGCGATGCTCACTGAGGAGCAACTGAAAGATGTCCCGCTCAACGAGTGGTTGTACCGCCTGGCGGACCGCCGCGCGAATGCCAATGGCTCGTGGGACTACCGCTGGGTGACCAGAGATGGATCCCTTAGCGGGTGGAAAACTGAAGACGAGGCGCTCGAGTTGATCATGCCCTGGACGCTGGATGTGTTTCACGCGCTCTATGAGCTGCGCCGGGCTGATGACATGCCAGATTATGCCCAACGTACTCCACGAGAGGACCGACGGGTAATGACCAAGGATGCTGCGCTGACACTGATTCCAATGGGCACTCAAGTCGTGCGCGAGCACCGTGAGAGCCTGCTGCAACATGTGACATACATATGGGGATCAGTGGCAGGGTACGCCGCGCCATACTGGCGTGTACGCTATGAAGACAGTGACTGGGAGGACTTCACAAAGAAGCAGCTTTTGGGTGCCATTGCCTTAGCAGAGTCAGTGCGCGCGCGCGCCACCGCTCTGGGCAGCACAGCCACAAACCCAGTCATTGAGCAGACCCTGTGCCCAGTCATGCCACATGACTTTGGCGCCGCGTATACTGGCCAAATTGTACGTGTCAGGATGGGAACGGGCTGGAGCCGCGGAGAGCTGGTTGAATTCATGCCCCGCGCCAGCAAGTTCACGTTTCGAATTCGCTTCAATGGCATGCCGGCTCAGCAGTTGACTACGGTCAAGCTGAGGCCTGACTACTACGTTGCGGCCAGCTCCGCTGAGGCGGGCAGCTGCCCCATGTCGAGCTGGAATTTATTGCTGACCACCGTTGGGAGCACAGGTGCTGCCCAAGAGGTCATTGACATTGAAGTTGAAGATGAGACTGAGACACAGCTCATCACTTGAAGTGACTGTTGCAGTAGCATGCTGTTGCATCGCTCCGATGAACACATGTTACAACTTTGAAGATGCGTCGCGTGAGACCAGGACTTGTGCCCGAGAGCAGCAAGTACGGCACGCGTACTCATACTGCAAGGCCCCCTTGTGACCCTGCCAAAATGAAGGACCGATCACATTTTGGGTAGCAGCCTGTTCATATGAGTTGAGGGTGACAATTGGTCAAAGCAGAATTACGTTTACATTTCTAACCGTTGTTTAATCACTGGTCAGCGTTGATCCCTGCCAAGTGTGCTCAGTGCATAGACGCGCTTCGCTCTAGTGCACAGAGCCTGAAAAGGGGGAGTTGTCACGGTTAGATGCGTAGTTTGGGAACAGTCCATGGGGAACGTTCTCAGTACTGCCGCACAGTTCTATGTCTCAATATACTTATCATGTGGAATTGTCCTAATTGTCTGCTATATGATGTAATAAGGTCTGTAGTTGCTGTAAATCAATAAAGTTGGACCTTGGTTGCTGTCTCACAAGGCCTGGGGTCCCTTGGACATAGGCGCAGTGCTCAACTGTTGAAGTTGAGTGCTGACCTTTGATGAGGGGATTATAACCCAAATAAACAGGCAGCAGAGACGAACCAAGACCACCAACCAGCAATGCAGGAGCCTTCTACTGAAGCAGCCCAACAACAACAACCCAAAGTAAGACCGTACCTTGCAGACCATTCACAGAATGATACTCTATATAGTACCAGCTTGTGTAATTACCCACAGCATCTCGCAACTGGTTTTCTGGACATCTGTTGCGTCATCATTAGTACCTAACATTGTGACATGTACAATGCACCAAACAGCATGAGGAACAGGGTTCTAGTTCAGAAAGTAGACGTCTTCGATGTGAAACGGAGACCTAAAGAGTCATAACTCGGCCCCTACAGGAACTTCATGAATTCAGGCAAATTTCCCATATAAAGCAGGGCAGAATATTTGTGAATAAATTCAGAAGGGGGAAAAGAAAGGGAGAAGGACAAATAAAGATAGGATGATAAGGAGGGCCAAGGAGGGGAACAAACGAGCAGCAGGGGCAAGGAGCATGCATTTCCTTGCAGTGGTACACAAGCAGCTTGCAGCGGCTGTTGAATCAGGCGTGAACTTCAGTTGAAGACTTGGCTTTTCAGTTGCTACGCCATCGCAATGTTGCACATTTTTTTGGCAGTTGCAGCATGGAGCAAAGCAGACATGGCATGTCAGACAACCAAGCATGACAAAAACCCTGCAATTATGCCAAAAACCCTGCAATTATTCCACTTGTTCATTATCAGTATAGTGGTGTGTGTGCCAATAAAAAAGCGGCTTCACCCTCATGTAAAGAGACTGTCTGTGCCAAGTAAGGAGCCATCAAGCAAGTTCTAGCTGGCACAAGACCTTGGGCACCTGATAAGCGCACATAAGCAACTTGAACACAGGGGCTTGTGATCATGCTGCAGCTGATGCTGGCTGATTAAAGTGCTGGTAACCTCCTGCAAGCGCACTGCGCATGCTCCGTCGTGGCACGCCTGTTAATTGGCTGCGAGGCCCAGCCGCACTGTGACAGCAGGCGTGCCAGAACATCCGCTGCTGAGCGCACAAGCCGCGCTTCCGGTTTCTGCGCTGATCAGCTGACCATCAACGCACCGCGGTGGAGATTCAGTGTGCTCCGCTGATGCGGCGCGCGCTCATACCAGCAACGCCCTGTACAGCAATGCTGATCGTAGTTAATGCACAACCTGCGATAGGGGGCGGCCACCAGCACCACCAGCGACGATGGTGGCGGCGGCGGCAGCAGCAGCAGCAGCAGCAGCAGCAGCAGCAGCAGCAGCGACAACAGTGGTTGCTGCTGCATCGACAGCGATTGCGGCGGGGCAGAAGAGGTAGTGGTGGCTAAGGGGATACCTTGCAGTTGCAGAGGCAGTCCCACGCAGCTGTGCTAACGGCAGCATCAGCAGGGGCAGCAGCAGCGGCGGCAACAGCAGCAGCGGCTGCAGCAGCAGCAGCAGCGGCATCGGCAGCAGCGGCGGCGGCAGCAGCGGCAGCAGTGGCGGCGGCAGCAGCGGCGGCACCGCCTGCGCCCACAGCTATTGGCGGTGGCAAGCGCAAAGCTGCCTATGTGTCGCCCCGCGCTGGCTGCTACTGGACCTGGCGCACCCAGGTGACCAACAAACTTTAAACTTTGTTGGGTGACCAACAAACTTCAAGCAAGAAGCCATGATGCTGCATCGCACTGCAAAGAGCCCTATGTCAAAGCGAAAATGCCCACCTATCTTCCTTGTGATGGCTACAGAGGTGCTAAAAGATGGCGGCCGAGGCGGAGCTGCAGCACTTCAGGGATTGTTTGTCTTGTTGTTGATGCTAGAGCATTGCATGTCAGCAATGCTCTACTTTGCGTCAGCAATGCCCCAACTTAACTCAACTTTCCATAGCGCAGAGCTTGCACCTCGCGGCTTCCGCTTCAATGGAGCGTCGCTTGAGTGTGCATTTCGTCGTGTTGGTTTTGCCTTCATCGACAGCTCGTTGAGTGCACTTGCGCCCCAGGTTTTATGCTGTTGCAGCGACGTTCACACCAGCTCGGTCTGCAAGCTCTCTGGAGACGATGGCTGCATCGGCCTGAGCGTGACGTGCGCCGGGCCGCCCAGACGGCGATTGCAGCACAGCTTTGATGCGGTTCTCACATTCTTCTTTTGAGCGCATGCTTCTGCTCTCGTCGTCGCTGTGGTAGTAGGCAACATCAAGAATAAACGGCAGTCGACATGAAAATTTGAACAGTTTTAAATCAGAGTTCAGTTTGGCCAGGTTTTTCACTTTTGGCTGGCGGCCCTCGACAGACCCCTCAAACGAAATCTGCCTCTGCAGTGTGCGAGTGCCCAGGAAAATGGCCATGGCCAAGGCAAGAGTTCACTCGTGGTGGGCCTTCACAGCCTCACTGCACGCTCAACGCTCACCTGGTGCACTCCTGATAGACTCGCACGACTCAGGTAAGCCGTTACGGGCCTCCATGTAGCGTTGAATCACTTGCTGCAGCAGCTTGGCACGCGCGCATTTAATCCATGGACTCAATGTTTCTATCAGCGAGCATGCTGTGCAGTGTCGAATGCTGCCTGCTCAGCAGAGCGTAGCTCTCGCGGACAGATGAAGCATACTCTGCACACGATCCCCTAGAACCTGAGTGTCAGTCGCCCACGTGGAACACAGCTCATGCAGCGCTGGCAGCACTAATTGAGACTGCCAATGTTGTCTTACTAACCTTACGCGTCCGATGACCCCCTGTGATTCCTGCTCTGAACCCCTCTGCATCGGTCCTCAGCGAAGTGGAAGCTGCGACGGTCAAGTCGCTCAGTGCGGAAGGCAGCTTGCAGGCAACGCTGTGTGTGACAGCCGGAGATCAGCCCTATGCACGCCTCTGCTGCTCCACTGTGTGCAATGCTGAGGGCGATCACCGATGAGTCATCTTCGGCGACCTGCGGCAAGAACACCCCCACAACAAGCGCTGCTGCTACTGCTGCTGCCGCTGGCGACAGCGATGGTAGCATGGAAAATGGCGACATCGACATCTTAGAGCGCGAGAATGAAGCAAGCCCTCCACTGGCGCCGCTGCGACAACAGCCCAACGCATTTGGGCTGAAACACACGTGCAATCGCATGTGTCTGCACGGGCGGAAGCGCTATTACTGCAAGGAGTGCGGCGGCGCTAGCATATGCGCCCACATGCGGCGGCGCACGACGTGCCAGGAGTGTAAGCGCAGCCGCGGCGGCGCAGGCACCTATGAGCACGGGCACCGGCGCAGGCACTGCGAGGAGTGCCGCGGCCGCATCCCGTGCAAGCATGGGCGGCGGCGCTATCGCTGCACACAGTGCAACGGCGCAAGCATCTGCGACCACGGGCGACGGCGCGCACGGTGCAAGGAGTGCGGCGGGCCTGACATCTGCGCCCACGGGCGGCAGCGCTCGATCTGCTGGGAGTGCAAGCCGGCGCTGGCGACGAAGTGCGAGCACGGGAACAAGCTCAAGTGCCAGCGATGTGGTGGCAAGCCCATCAAAGGCGCTGCCACGGGGGGAGCAGAGGCGCAGGACAACATACTATCAGCCGGAGCAGAGGTACCAGGTGAAGATGCAGCTGCTGCAGCTGGAGATGCCGTGGCTATGAGGGCTGATGCCGCTAGCCATCAGGAGCGGACGGCAGCAGTTTAGCTCTGCAGGGGCTTTCAATCTAGGTAGGGGGAGGTGAGTTTGTTCATGAGCAATGCAGTGGTTCAGCCTGGGCTGCTCATGGCGGAAGGAAGGACTGCTGCGCCGGTGCGTTGCGGGAGAGTTTGACCAAGTAAATTTTAACAATAAAGTTGCAGACACGACGCGCGCGCGGACTATTTGTCAGGACGTCTTGCATGCACCTCGTCTTTCCGTTGATAATGACTGATGGTGTCGAATTCCAGAAGTAGTGGAACAATGTTCACACCTGACAAGCTCATGGCTTGCGTCGTTAGCATGCGTTTGCAATGCTGTATCACAACAAGAACATGTCTGTACTGTTTCGACAGCAATCGCGCCGTGGCAACGCTGGCATTAGTGTTGTTATCTTATTGTCACCCTGCCGATCAAGTGCAGCTGCTGTTTGACGTCCTAGGTGTGCGTTTCATGTAAGATCGGCGTGCTGCATTGTGCGTTTATCCTTAGTCTAGTATCTCAAGTATGCTACCACACAAGCGGCAACACCTGGTGAGCAGAGCGAGAAGTACAGATAGCAGGTATGTTGAGCATTGAACGTGTCGTTGCGCCCAGGAATTTTTTTCTAGGGTTGGGGTAGGGTTAGCCTAACCCTAACCTTAAAACCTAACCCTAGCCCTAAGCCTCAAGATTGCTGCAGCTGCCATGCTGAGCCGTGGGTGTGTTGCTTCAGACTGGCTGTAACCAACGTCATGGACAAAGTTCATCACGTACAAGTTGCAAACACCAAAAAAATATGCTTTTACAATACTTTGAGGCCGCGCCGTCAAAGGCGTTTGGACAGGTTTGGTGTGTTTCTGAATAGAGTGATGTGGAAGGCATGTGCGATATGTTCACGCATTGCGTGGCAACCGATGTGCACCTGACGCACAGTTGATTGCTGCATTAAAAGTTCGTTCTTTGAGTGTATAGTCAGAGCTAGAAGTATGGTCAGCATGTGCATTCCGTTATGCAGGCCAGGGGTGAACATATCCAATTATTGTCTGCAATTGGAGCTGTCGGTGCTCTTTGGCCATTGAGCTGTTGTCTTGTCGCGGACACACTACAAAGAAGCTTGCCATTGTGGCCAACGCCAACAGGACATCAGTGTGTTCGTTGGTACATCGCATTGGTTGCGGCATGCCGTCTTATGAGCGTTGGGACGTCACATGCGCAGCATGAAGGCATAGGTGTACGTGTTGCTTGTGTTTCTTGCATTCAAGTTGTGTGTGCGCGTCATGGATGGTCTTGCGTCACAGGCATTGATGTATGTCTTGCACAAGCGTGGCACACAGGTAACACCACTGGCAGATGCTCAGTCAAAGTTCAACTTCTTGGTTTGCAAGGCTTGGTACTCAAAATGAGCATACTTGTGACCCAACCCTTGAGCAGAACAGCAGCGGACTTGATCCTATAATTGTAGCATGAGCAGCAGCAGCCCTCTCCACTCGTGTTGCTTGGTTCTTTCAATATGCAGCTCTTGCTACAGCCCGTTTGGGGTTGAAGTTGAAGTTGAGAACTAGGTAAAGAGAACAGGCAAAGGCGACCGCAGACCTGCTGTACTGTGGAATGTGTATCCAGAGTCACAGCGATGCCGATGGGCTAGTAGACAGACGCAAAGCTTCTGGCACAGCCCTCACAAGTATGCATGTAACATGCGAATTCAGATGCACAGTAAAGTTGACACGGCGTTTTTTTCGTCAAGGTCTGTGTAATTCAACCACGCTACAGAAAAGACTCAGACAGAGAGACTTTGTGGTTGATAAGCACTGGTTGTGTAGGTGACGCACATCCAACAAAGATGAGGAACACACCTAAATATAACATGATCATTTGGAGGCTGCATGGGACAGCATGTACACCCTGAAATCAAGGTCAACTTTTGAGTTAAAACAGCGGGGTACTGGACTTGGCCTGCAGAGTAGGGCGCGCTTAGTACACTGTTGGCAAGAGTAGGCGCCATGATGTCAGTAGGACAGAACTGAGGATTCTGAGCCACGCCTTTCCAACATGCTTGCACGCGCTACATGATGCCGATGCAACAGCTACAAGTCACAACAGCCCACCCCCCCTCCTTCCCCCCGCCCCCCTGACTGAGCCCGCACCTGCTGCGATTTTCGATCGCGGTAATGGGCTACGTCATGGGGGCTAACGGTCCGTCCAGTGCAAACCACTGGTCAGCGTCGAGAAGCATTGAAACCACATCAACAGAGGCGCCAAGTGTCGCGATCCAGTCATGCTCGCGCGCCCCCGCCTGTTGAGCGGTGTGCTCTTAATCTGCAGGGCCCTAGTGCCGCCTGCACTATCGAAGGCACAAGGCGCATCCTGCGCATTGTGCGTCCGCTGCCGCTGCCCTTCTGAATTGCTGCCTGCACGTGCTCCTGCTGCTGCTGCTGCTGCTGCTGCTGGTGCTGCTGCTGCTGCTGCTGCTGCGCGCCAATGTATGCCCCGACGCTGCCGTCCCACGCCGGCGACGCTGCGGCGGGGTGCGCTGCCACTCCCGCGCGCGCACGAAGAGACCCAGTTCGCTCGAGTCCGCACCGCCAGCTCCCAGGGGTGGCTGCTGATCCGCGAAGGCGCGTGGCGCGTCCTGCACAGCGCGCGCTGCTCGCTGCAGCGAGTCGTACGCAGGCTGCTCAGCCCCCATGCGCTGCTGGTGCTGCCGCTGCTGGTGTTGCCGCTGCTGGTGTTCCCGGGTCGTTAGTTGCACCGCAGCCACTGCAGCATAGGCAGGCCTCGGCTGACAACGGCAGGGCATGCAGAGCGTGCAGGAGGCGCAGGCTCGAGCAAGAGCCACGCCACAGGCAGGCGTTGTACTGTAGGCCACGCATTCTGCGACGGCCAGTGGCTGATGCTGCAGCGGGTATAGGATGGAAGCTGGGTCTGCTGCTGCCGCCTTCGTCGTGGGCCGCGCTTGTGGCATCCCCGTGATGCTGATTTATGTCCCTGACGCAGATGATGCGGCCAATGCTGAGCTAAAAGGCTGGCTGGCCAGTGTTGCTTGATATCAATGATCTTGGTCGAAGGACAAATTTTGCAGCAGAGCTCTGCCCTTGACAACAGGGTCGTCCACCGGGACCCGACCACACAAGGTTTCGTCATGTCGGGAAGTTGTTCGTGTATGTATGTAGCTATCACTCTCGATGTTTCTCACCACAGAAGCTACAGTAAACACCTCCGACAGACTCTCCTCCGGGATCTCGATGAGTTGTGCTGTCCAGCTATACGGCCGATTGTCACCGACCGAAGGCTGCGATACCTGCATGTTGGACGTCGTGTAGCTGTGACACTGGCGCGCAGGTCGTGTGGGTAAAAATAAACTTCTCAAATCTGAAGGCGCGAACTTCAACTCTGAGCAGAGGTTTTGTTCAAATCTCCCAAAACCCAGGCTGGCGCGCGCTGTGGCTGGCTTTGCCACAATCTGGCGCTGCTTGGAGCCGAATTCAGCTTATTTACGGGCGGTAAGAACATCCACGTACTTCCGGAAACCATGGACAGCCTCCGATGGAAGAGGTTTGCCGCGATCTTAACAATCTCGCTGCTAGTGCCTTCTACTTCTCAGCCGGGTACCTCTGGCGGGCGTGCCGGCGCCTCTCCCCTTTTTAACTTTTTTGGAAGGAACCGCGACAGGCAGCGGGGGCCTATCTGCAGAAGGGGCGACAATGGGCAGAATCGTGCCGGCGTTAATGAAACAGCTGCTCAGCAACCGGCGGATACGGAACCAGCCGTGCCGGTAAAGGCTGGCAGCAGCAATGACCATGCGCAGCAAGGAACATGGGAGTTCGGAGATGATAGCCTGAGTGGGAACATTCACGAGTGCGATCTGGAATGTGGTTCAAGCAACGGCGCCGACGGCAGCTGCAACGTGTCAGCCGGATGGTGCTTTGGCAAGGGTCGCAAGGAGACGAGCACTGACTCCTGTAAGTGGTGTACGCTTTTGTCGGCATCTGCAGGATGTTTTGACTTGATGGTGTACGTATTGCCAATGGCGGCACAAGGTTAATTTTTTGGCCTGATTTTCTGCCCACCTCGTATCATTGCAGGATCTTATGATCGACTAGCCAGTGTTCTCTCGAGGACCGCAGATTCTGTAGGCGAGTGCGACACACGAAAACGGTTGTAGGAACCACCCGCAAAAAGCACGGCATGACGCAGGCATCTTGCCCATTGTCCAGGCAGCAGCGAAAGGTACTGAGTACAAGGCTCGTGTTCAACATGGGTTCAAGTCACAAACAACTCTCACCAAGCACAGGTGCTGATGCAGAGCGCCGCGTGTGCCCCATGCAGGCCCTCCGGTCGCTGGGGCGGCGGCCGCTACCGCAAATGCAAATGGAAAGCCCGCAGCGCAGGCGGAGGGTGTCCGGTTACTCAGGCCCTCGGACGCTAGGAAGGTGAGAGAGATGATGATTTCCTGCTCAAACGGCAGGTATGTATGAAAGAGATGGTTTCTGTAGGTAGTGCGCATGTGTGTGTTCAGAGGTTGTGTGGTGTAGCAAATGAGCCAAGGCTCACAGTGTGGTTTGCGAGCGTTTGTGTACGAGCTGGAGATAGAACTGAGCAGCTCATAGGGTGCATTGTATGCTGGGTGATGTTCGTGTTGGTCATGTGCTTTCTTGTGGCTTCTTGCAGCTGTGCTGCACGCAACGCAGTGTTGTTCTGGTGCAGAGGTGACATCAACATTGTTCACACATACAACGGCAGCGGCAGTCACGCATCACGCATCATGCTTTCCGGCAGTGTTGTATGCATTAGATTTATAAGTTGTGCAAAATCTGCAGATCGCCAGTTTTGCCAGCTGTAACTGGCGTCACGAGCCACCTTCTAATGACTGTCACTGCAGACAGATGTAAAGTTACTGGGTGAAGTATTTACAGAAGTTTCAGATACATCCAAATGAAAGCCGGCGTTGTATGCCGGTATACATGTTCAACCGCGCTTGCTGCTGTAAAGTTGAAATAGCCGTGGCCTGCTTCTCAGAAGTACTTCCTTACATTGTCCAGGCACCTCTGCACGCCAAGTAGGGTTAGGTTTAGCGTTGCTACCCCAGCATCCCCTATCCACCTGCTGTTTCACTTTTCCTGTCTGTAGCACATCAGCAGGGTTTGGGTTAGGGTTAGGATTAGGCTGTCGCTTGTTCCTGCCTCATCCCCATCACCCCCATGCGCGTGCGTATTACCCCCGTGGCACTCTACACTGAATCACCAACAATCACTCGCCTGCTCAATCGCCTGCTTGCTTGCGCATGCCGCCACTGCAGCGCAACGCGGGCGGCCCCAAGCCAGCGGCATACGCCTACGAAGCCGCCACGGCATCCGCTCACCGGGCCACGCCGTCATTCACCCCAGTGCCAAGCGCTGCTGCTGCCGCCGTGAAGGAGGTGGCGGCGGCAGCAGCAGCGGCAGCACCGCTCAGCGCTGGCATTCGCGGCGGAACGGGCGGAAAGGGCGGCAGCAGCAGCAGCAGCGGCGGCGGCAGCGGCGGCGGCGGCGGAGAAGATGCTGCTGTTGCTGCGAGCGATGGCGCTGCCGCGCAGCAGCAGGGCTATTATGATGGCAGTGCTCAGGAGTGGGAGCAGCAGCAGCAGCAGCAGCCTGCGGCAGCGTATGAGAGCGGGGGCGCGGCTGCGGGGTATGCTGGGTATGAGGGGGATGCGGACGGCGGTTACGCGGCGCTGGAGGCAGCGCGGCAGAACGTGAGTGTGGTTTCTAGATGGTGTTGTTGTCTTTGTCCAGTTTTTTATTAGTATTGAGTCGAGTGATGCTCACGGTCAGTGTTCATGCACTTTGAACCAGCACAGAGGTCTTCAGTGCAGCAGTTGAGGCAGAAGCGCGCCAGAATTTGACCAGTTACTAGACTGTGTTGGAGGCAGCGCGGCAGAACGTGAGTGTGGTTTCTAGACGTGTTGCTGTGTCTGCCCATCTGTTTATTGAGAACAAATCAAAAGATCGTAGAGCTCTAGACTAGGTGACAAGGTGTCGTGAGTTATCAAACTGAATGCCTTCCGCCAATGACCGTGGTCGCCGCTGCTGCAGCAATTTATTATTGACGAGTGCGAGTGATGCTCATGGTCGATGTTCATGCACTTTGAACCAGCACGCATGGCTTCACGGCAGCAGTGGAGACAGCAGCGCAGCAGATTGTGAGTGGTTGCCTACTCTATGGTGTTGTCGTGTTTGGCCATGTGTCACATCAAACCTGGAATGTGAGCGATGGTTATGGTTAGTGGTGGGTGTTTACACGTACAGGACCTGCACAAGTGGTTTCGCTGCAGCAGGTGTCAACACAGTGTGGCTTTGAGTAGAGAGGATGCCTCAGTGAGTACAAGGCGAAATCACAAGAGTATGTATGTATGCTGGCAGCAGCGTTCAATATCTGCGGCGGCGAAGCTTTCCTGGTCAAACCAGGCTGGTGAGCTCACCATGCTCAAACCTCAACTCTGGTGCTAGTGCAATCAGTAGCACGCTACAGGGCAGCAGCAGTGCTCAGCACATTGACAGAGGGTGCCAGCAATGCATAGTGACGGTGACAGGTGACAGCGCTCACAGGCAGCTGCAGTAGGTACTCAACATGGTAATGGTGCTCGAGACTTGCTGCTGCGCACAGTGTGAACAGGCCTACTTACTACAACAATGTCGTGGACCAGCGGAGAGTGTTGTGCTTGTGAACTCTGGATCAGTGGACACGCAGAAGTTGACCATGTACATACGGTATAGAGAACTCGATACGTGTCCATACAGTAAGTAGGTCATAGAGCACCCCTCCTGGTTCATCTTCAAGTTGAAGAGGAGTGTCACCTGCCTTGCAAACGCAGTACACCGCAGGGTCTCTCACTGTGGTTGCTGCGGTCAAATACCATTCTCCAGCTGACGGCTGGCTTAGCCTTTGATAGATGAAATGGCTGATGCCAGACGCAGCAGGCTGCTGAAACCGCTATCATACTGCCACTGTCAGCCAGCACTGGCCCTACCAGACCGATCAGCATGTATGACTCAGTCCTTTGTGCATCATCACCATGCTATTCTTAGGGGCAGGCAGTCATAGAGGTGATGGGTCGGCATTGAGGAGAGTAAAGTCTGCTTGTGCCACAGGATCAACACATGCTCCAACTTCTGAGTTGCATCAGAGGGGTCATGTAAGGGTAATAGCGCGCAGTCATTGTCTAGCGGGACAAAAGGGCGTTCATGCACGTCACTAACAAGGATTCGCAATGGTGCGCCTGACCAGCATGACGTTGTTGTCAATGCCTCGACCCCATCCCTTGTGCCCCCTCTTCCCGTCTTGGACTAATTTGGTACTTCTGATATGCTGAAGTGTTGCAGTATATTCATGTGCATGGCACATGTACATGCTGTGCAAGTTTGTTTTGCTGCACGGACATGGTTTTGTTCGCTAACTCTAACCGTAACCCTTACCCATTATGATGCGCCTGAAGAGCTATATATTCAAGCTTTTCCTACCTTTTTTTTGATTCCCCGTACTCAACAAGATGGAAACTGCCAGCTGCGAGCCGTTGTGAGAGCGCATGTTGTTGGTTCACGACAGAGCCAGCGTCTGCTTACACCGAGCTGTGCTCATTTTGGTGATGCGCCTGTGACCCCATGTTTGGTGTTGACACCCCCTCAACCCTAATTCTAACCCTATATCAGAGGGCATATATACACACCTGCCCTTGTGCACCGTGATCGGTGACACGTTCTGCAGCAGTGCACAGCAGCAGCGCAGAAAATGCGTGCCATGGACCTTGGCCATGCGGCCTCATGAGCACTGTTGCACGCGACCGTGCCATCGTCACGTTTCTCACAAACTTCATCAATATGCATCATGTACCGGTGTCATGCGATGCTGCGGCGGGCGGCGGCAGCGGGCGCCGTGAACCCCCTGGACGTCGACTATGCTGGTCTGTGACACACCCTCAGTCATACGGCATCCTTAGCGTTGTGTGACGAGCACCCATCTTTAATCTTCTCACAAACTTCATCAATGTGCACATGTACTGACGCTGCTGCCACGCGATGCTGCGGCAGGCGGCGGCGGCAGGTGCGGTGAACCCCCTGGACGTGGACTATGCTGGTCTTTGACACGCCCTCAGCCTTACGGATACGGAATCATGATTGCTGTATGTCGAGCACCTTTTGTCGTCTTCAACTTTTCCATCTTCAACTCGGTCATCATCAAACTCATTTATGCACATGTACCGGTATCATGCGATGCTGCGGCAGGCGGTGGCGGCGGGTGCCGTGAACCCCCTGGACGTTGACTATGCTGGTCTGTGACACACCCTAAGCCACCCTATATCACTAGCGCTGTGACGAGCAACTTTGGTACCTTCAACTTTCTCACAAACTTCATCAATATGCACATGTAACGGTGCTGCTCTCGTGCGATGCTGCGGCAGGCGGCGGCGGCGGGAGCGGTGAACCCCCTGGACGTTGACTACGCAGCGCGCGTCCTGGACTATGCGCTGTATCACAATGGCCTGATGGACGATGACATGGCCACGCCTCGCATACGCTTCATCTCCGCGCTGTCCTGCCTCAAGCTGAGCATCATCGCGGCCATCGGCACAGCCGTGGCGTACGCCAGGTGATTACATGAACCAAACTTTCACAATATATGTGATCTAGAACACAATCAGTGTCGATGTGATCGGTGAGAGCCAGGTAACTGCCCTCAAATCCTAACCCTAACCCTAAGAGCATCATTGCGGCCATCGGCACGGCCATGGCCTACGCTAGGAAGGTGATTAGGCTGAGCTTGACACATTTGTGGACTGGAATTGGATCATTGTTGATGTGATGGGTAAGGCGAGGTGGCAGCCCTTAAACCCTAGCCCTAATACCAATTCTCTGAGCATCATCCCGGCCATCGGCACGGCCGTGGCGTACGCCAGGTAATCACCTAGGCTGAGCTTCACATGTGTGATCTGGAATCGGATTAACGTCTATGTGATTGCAGGGTGTACTAACCCTAACTGTAGCCCCAAGGTGAGGGTCAGGTGATTGCCCCAAACCCGAACCCTATCACCAATTTTCGCTTGTCGCCAGCTGCCCTGGTGTTAGCTGATCGTGGCATCGGTATGTCTATAGACGTATGTGCTTATGTGCTGTTTGGGGCATCTGTGCGTCCGCTGCAACAAGGCTGATTGCATTATGCAGTGCTGTACGTAAGCTTACAGGCCTTGTGATGAATCAGCAAGCGGGCAGCTCTGTGACGGACGCATGCGCACTGCGCTGCATATGGGAGTGTCACATGCGTTGACACAAGAAACTTCAAGTTGCCCTCACCAGGCACACCCACTGTTGTCACAATGTCACCGTGCAGTGTATCGCCTCGTAATGCGCCGCGGGAGGTCTACATGCAGCTGTTCCAGAGGAACCTTCTGCTGCTGGGAACGTCGCTGGTGGGCCCAGGTCAGTGCTCAACCTGTATAGAACTTCACGTAGTTTTCAAGTACATATTTGAAGTAGCAAGCAGTACCTCGAGTTTATGCTTGTATACATGGGCAACTCGGGCAACGACCCTGAGTATCAAGGTCTACAGCTGCCATTAGATGCAGATCGTGTGCCGAGGCTGTTCTGTTCCGTACATGTGTGTACGCAGGTTTGCGTGCCTATGCACTTGCATTTGTGTGATAGGTCACCTCTATTGTGCTCGTGAGCCATGGTGGCTCTGGCTTCTGTGGCCATCCCGTTGTGCATATCTTCCATGTTTGTGACCGTGCCTTGCTTGTGGTCACTCTTGAAGCGTAACTTATGTTCGTTTGATCATCAAGGTGTACGACCATGCTCTGCTTCTGGCCACTCTCAAACATCACCTACGCCCCCTGCTGCTCTCCTGTTTGGTGAGCAGGGCTGTTCATGCTGACGCTACATGACTCCAGTAAGGCGTCTGCCAACGCTGTCATATTGACCTTCTCCCATGCCTTCACGTCACTCTTGAAGCATCACCTACCTTCCTCTGCTGCTCTACGTGTTGCTGAGCAGGTCTGTTTATGTTGACGCTACATGACTCCAGTAAGGCATCTGCCAACGCTGTCATGTCGGCCTTCTTCTATGCCTTCACGGTCACACTCTAGAAGCATCACCTACCTTCCTCTGCTGCTCTACTCGTTGCTGAGCAGGGCTGTTCATGTTGACGCTACATGACTCCAGCAAGGCGTCTGCCAACGCTGTCATATCGGCCTTCTTCCATGCCTTTACCTGGGGCTACCTTCTCACGGTATTGCTGGAGTTGGTGCTCACAACAGTCTACAGGATGGCCGTGTTGCAAGTCATGGAACCGCAGGTGAGATGGTATACTTGAATCTACTGTTGAAGTACAATGCGTTCAAACGTTGTTAGGTACTTGTGTCACATGGACTGTACTGGTGGTGTTCGCACGACTCTTTGACAGCTTTAACTATGTTGTGCTCACCATATTCCTTGTGAGTGCCTAACCCTTGTTAGGTGCGTAACCCTGGTTAGCAGGTGCCTCAGCTTCAACTTGCTTGCGATCTGACCGTTGTTGTTTTTTGTTGCGATGCGTCACCACCTTGGGGCCTCTTTTTTGACTCTACTGACTCTTGAGTCGTGAGTCACAGTTGACGGAGCTCAGCATCCCACACATGCCAGCGGCAACCATGTTCATGCGTATATCTATGCATATCTATGCATACGGTGACCGTTTGCCGCTGACAAGTACTTGTGGGTTGGGCTTAATACATCTAGAAGTATGGCATATGTAACCGCTGTAACTGCTGACCAGTACTTGAAGATGCGTCAGACTCAAGCTCATGTCTTGGCATGGCGTCGTGAATATGGGCATGAGTGACGGTTGTTGCTGGTGCGTATATCTCTGTTCACACTCCAGCCAAATCAGCCTGACCCTTTGACACTGTTGCGGTGGCTACTAGTGGCTGCTTTTTTGGGCTCGTTGGACTTTCGCATCATGTGCTACATTCATGAGAATGACACCGTTGAATGTCTTATCGCATTGGTAGCACATGCTCCAATGTTACGAACAAGCATGCCTTTTCTGCGGAAATCATTCAGTTCCGAGCACATGTCTTCACTGCAGAAATCACCCATTTCTTTTGTGCAGACATCACTCAGTTGTCCTGCCTGCTCGTTGTGTAACATTTGCTGCTGCACGAAAACAGGCGTATAGCGCGTGCCTTGCTGCTCTACGTTAGTGTCCTGTCAAAAGCCAGGCGGTATGGACATACACATGCAGTACATGCAAGCAAGCGTTTGGCTTCCATGCCAGATCACTGAGTTATTATGCTTGTTGTGTTCTGTTGCATACATACAGGCGTATAGCGCGTGTCCCGATGTGCCGGCAATCTGGCTGCCATGGGTGCTACGCGATCACGGCTACTACCTCAAGCCGCTCACGGCATTTGTGGCAAACTTTGCCATATTCTGCCTCGGCACGCCTTGGATTGAGGAAGCGGTAAAGGTGAGAAGCTCTGAACAATTTATTATTTATATCTACGATCTTTTGATTCGTTTCCATCAATAGATCTACTTTGAAGTATGTACATGTACGTACATGTCGTAAATGATATCCTCATGGAGAGTTGAGATTTTTTAGGGACATGTAGCAGACTGCACATACGCATCAAGTATACGGCACGCTGGTGTTATAGTTACACTTGCACCCCCATGTGGGTGGGACAGGCTCACATGGCGTGTACGCTCGCACACTTCAACTTGTACATTACACCTCAACTTGCTACATTAATACCGCACAGCGGGCCTTTGCCATAATGCTCCTCTGTAGCCCTGATACTGACTGCAAGCATCGGTTCACGCAATGCCACCATTTGGCCGGCTTGAGCGTGGTATGGATTGTTCCATCTAGGCATTGTGATACATCAGTCACTTGTGCAGAGAAGGAGCCCTAACCCTAACTTCAAACTTCACGTCTTTTGCAGGTGTGGACGACTCGATGGACGGGTTGGCTCCCCAAGCGCCCCGCTGCGTTGGCGGGCACGCCAGCAACGCTAACAGCGGTGCACGTGCACACGTATGTGGTGCTGATCGTTGCTGCGGCAATGGGCCTCAAGGTGGCAGACAACGCGCGCCGAATCCTGCTCTACACGCGCCACACGCACAGGCACAAGTTCCTCTTTGCGCTGCTGAGGTGAGCGCGAGAGTCAGAGTTGAAAGTCAGAATTGTGAGTCAAGGCTTGGTTGTACACACGCCACGTGTGCACAGGCACAAGTTCCTCTTTGCGCTGCTTAAACCTGACCCAGATGTTTCCCAGCTCATGCTATATGCATACGGCACTCAAGTTTGCAACAGCAAGCGTTTGAGAATGTGTTTCCCCCCTCGGCGACTTGTCCTCTTTGTAAGAGCAGCATGCAGTACCACCAGCATGAACTTGAACGCGGTGGTGCACAGGAATGTGGCCTCCCAGCCTTACATCCTCCGCCCCAACGAAATGCAACGCAGCATTCAAGAGAAGCTGACACAGACACCCCTGCCCTTCCTCCCATTACACAGGGGCTTCTTCCCCCTGCAAGAGCTGTGTGCGGCACTGACGGCCATGAACCTCGCGCGAAGGGACATACTCGGTGAGAGGGTGCCCGCATGGAGGGTCTATCTGCCTGCGGCGGCGCTGCACGCGTGGGCCAACTTCAGGGGCACCGCACCCATCGTCAAGTGGAGCGCCGACGCACCGTGGGTCGAACTTCAAGTGAGTTTTTGAGGGGAACTTTGGGGGGCAGGGCCTGCGTACTTGCCGTTGCCATACAATCCTGCATGGGCTGATTTTTCAGCTCAAGTCAGGTGGAGCGCATATGCACCTGGTTTGAACTTCAAATACGTTTCATGGCCTGCTGCTCAGTTCGCTCGCGCCCTCATGAAAGCACGACATCACTTCTGCAGCGCAGTACAAGCACTCAGGTGCCAATACTACCTGTTTTCATGCACCAACTCCCCCTTCAATTCTCACAGCACCTCACCCTGCCAATATTGAACTGTTCTCAACTTCGCCTCAAACTTCCACCCGCACACCTACTTGCCCCCCCCCCTGACAGATGGGCGCCTGGAGCCTGCCAGACGGCATCACCGCCATGCAACTGCTGCACCGCGGTCTGGTGAGCCTGCTCTGGTTCAGCATCCTTCTCAAGGTCCTGTCGTACACCATCAAGACCTACTGGCGCCTCAGCCGCCTCCACAACTCGCGCCTGCGCCGCGAGCTGTTTCGCTGACCGAAACCGACGCGCGCCACAGCGGCTGTGCTGTGTGATAAGTAGTGGTTTGAAGGGGGGGCGTGCGTGTACAAAGGCTGTTTCTAAAGCCCCCAGTAGCAACAACAACTGCCTGCAAGGGGGGGGGGGGGGCTACTAGGGTTAGGGTTCAGGGCCCATTGTGCACGAAGCCCTGATTCTGGAGGCCTGCTCTCGCCTTGGGGCACTCGGGTGACCGCCATTACTTGTAGTTGTTGGATCACTGGTCTTGCCGCGTGTGTAGTCGTTTGGCATGATGAAAGTGACGTAGTACGTGCGGTCACCACACAGGGGGGCGAGGGCTCAAACAGGGGCGAGAACGGAAGCAATGGAATGGAATGGGGAAACAAGTCAACAGCAACGGCGGTGGGTGTACAAAGCGGGGGTAGAGGGCAGTATCACTAGCGGGTTCAACGATGCATGCGGAGGCAGGTGCAAAGAACAGCAAGTTGGCGGTGGCGTTGAAGGCCACCTGTGGATGCTGTGCTGCTTGGAACGTAAATAACCACTTCAAGTAGTTGAAGTAGCTGCGGTAGTGCTCAGCAGCAGTGTGCCGGCAACAGGATGCGCAAGGCAGAGGGCGATGGGCTGCTTCTGCTGCTGCGCACGTGTGCAAGCCTCGTTTTGACAATGAAACAATTCGTGCCTGTCATACATTCGCGTCTTGCCTTCTGCCTTCCCTTGCCACTTGTTTCACTCATGAGTCTTGAATCATGGACTGTGTTTCTGACAGCTATTGAATGCGACGCAGCTGTCGTGGCAACAAATTCTGGTGCCAGTGAACTGCAAGGCTGTGACAACTAGACGTCGTTGCAAGCCTGTTACCCTGGTCAAGGCCAACACCATAGAAGTACTGGTCACATAAGTGCTGCGTTGAGGTATCTGTCAAGACGTTGCCTATTGATGTAGTTGCATGTATGTCAATTTGGAAGTGCATGTGATTTTGCACCAACTTAGTGCCAAATTGTAAGCGCATGTGATATGGCACCAGCTCAGGGTCAGGGTCAGGGTTATTGCCTAACCCTTAGAACAAACCCCTGCATCATGTTGCAGCAGGGCAAACACTGGTGCACACGGCAGCAGAAAACCTGTCCCTAAGTGCGCGTCCGAACTTGTGCCGTTTCATTTCGTGGGTACAATACGCGGATACGGTGTGCACAACTTCAACACACAAGTGTCGCCAACCTAACCAGAGCTCTCGCTCGCTTTGCTGTGTACATGAAACAGAAAATGCCACGCCAGGTTCAGCCCTGCAATGACTGCATATCCTGCCAGCTGCAACCCCCTTGCCCCCCCCCCCCTCTTTCCCTGGGTTGTCGTCTCAAAACGCGCCAGTCTTGTGCTCTCAGCAGCAACCGCCGCCGCCGCCTGAGCCTGTCCGTGCAGCTGCGCTGTTGCCATAGTTGAGCGACGCTGCTGGTCCCAGCTTCACGCCGTGTGCCTGCGCAGCGTGACATTGGAATATGACATTTGAATTGAAGTACGCGCGCAGAGCACGTGAACTATTGAACTATGTTGCACGCACCAAACTGTGTTCTGCCCACAACGTCGATTGGAATCTGGCGCTCAAGCACTCACTCACATACTCACTCACCCACTCACTGAAGTAAGCTGTGGCACTTGACCAGCATGTCAGACGACCGCCGACACCCCTTGATGCAATGGCATATCGACATTGGCCATTATCATAATGCACTCCATTCACGATTCACTCACTCACTGACATCAACTGTCATGTCATACGCACCGCTCTGTGCTCTGTTTCCTTCCTTTGAGGGGCAGAAACCCTATGAAAAACGCAAAAAAATGCAAGTCGTGTACACATGTGCTGTGTCAAACGTGTAATACACGCCATCTACTATCGAACAGTCACAGATGTCGTCTGCCTCAGAACCCCCACTACTGGCCCTATGAGTTGGCGCCGCCATATACATATGTTATGCAGGGGAGCACGTATCAGTGCCCTGCACAATGTCAACAAGTCGAAAATAATGAAGCTATTGCGTACGACATAGGGTCCTTTTGTAAAATTACGACG
This sequence comes from Tribonema minus, assembly GCA_017506865.1. Classification (NCBI taxonomy): domain Eukaryota; class Xanthophyceae; order Tribonematales; family Tribonemataceae; genus Tribonema; species Tribonema minus. Next base: position 44,769 of record JAFCMP010000323.1, on the reverse strand, counting down.
GACAACCCGGGACGGAGTGGAAACTGGGCAGCTGGAGCTAGAGAAAGGAGGCTTACTCTGCTACGTTACTGCTCGTAGGTGAGGAAAGGAGGCGGATAGCTCGTGCTAAACAACCTGGAGCCTCTCCACCGTCTGAGCGATGACTCACTCACTCGCTTACTTGCTCACTTACTCGCAGCCGCTCACCTCATTTGTGGGATCGTACACGCCGCTCTGCATATTGCCAAAGACATCTTCTCCGCCGTCTCAACGAGGACTCACTCACTCACTCACAGCCGCTCACCTCATTTGTGGGGTCGTACACACAGCTCTGTATGTTGCCGTAGATCTTCTCCGCCGTCTGTACGATGACTCACTCACTCACTCACTCACTTCCTCACTCACTCACCTCATTTGTCGGGTCGTACACGCCGCTCTGTATGTTGCCGTAGATCTTCTCCGCAGTCTGTATGAACGCCGCCTCCACATTGGCAGCCGTCTTGGCGCTTGTCTCCAGGAATATGAGACCGTTTTCCGCTGCAAACTGCTCCCCCTCCTTGGTGCTCACTGCGCGCCTGTGCTCAAGATCTGACTTGTTGCCAATGAGCATGATGACCATGTTAGAGTTGCTGTTCTGGCGAGCTTCCTCCAGCCACCGCGTCAGGTGGTTGAAGGTGTCCCGCCTGAAGAAAAGATATGAAATTAAAGCAGCGTTTCAGCATGTTGCGATGTTGCGCATGACGTATTGCTTAGGGTTAGGGTTAGGGTTAGGGTTAAGGCGTTCTGGCGCACTTCCTCCAGCCACCGCGTGAGGTGATTAAATGTGTCCCGCCTAAGCAGAGATGCAGAATCAAAGTACACTGTAGCGTTACAGTACAGCACATTGAAAATGTCGCAGTGCGCATGACGTGTTGCTTAGGGTTAGGGCTAGGGTTAGGGTTAGGCTGTTCTGGCGCGCTCCCTCCAGCCACCGCGTGAGGTGATTGAAGGTGTCCCGCCTGAAGACATGATGCAGAATCAAAGGAGCGTTTCAGCATGGCACGTTGGCAATGCTACAGTGCGCACAACGTGTTGCTTACAATGCACTCGCGACAGTTACACTTGATTATGATTATTTGCACTGGACAGATCATAAACTTTGGATGATGATAATGTGGTGAACTGCAGGTGTCAGGTATCAGGAATGGTGAGGGGGTTTGCCCGATTCTGCTTGATCTTCAAGGCCGCCTCCGACCGAAGCAAAAGGTTGCACTGACATTGACAGACAGTAGCCGGGTGAAGTGGAAATGGGCATGGGATACAAGGCTGGAGTTCTACAAACTGGGTCGTATTGTGCAACAGATTAGAGTTTTTGCTCTAACCAGCAGATGCTGCTACAGCCAGCACAAAACACAGCCAGCACAGAACAAGGTGCGGAATGCACTGCCTGGAAATAAAGGTACTTCAAATTGATTGCGTTTCGATCAGCGCCAGATGAACTTCATCTAATGAAGAGACTCAAAAATACGAAAGTGAAACAAGGTACTATGATGCCAATTTTGATATCTAACCTCAATGTCAAGCTGCCATGCAGCTTATCGTTTCAGCCGATGTAGGAAGTTACGCTCACCATCCCTACCTCTCAACAGCAAATGAGCTACAGTCATGCAGTGTTGGCGGTTATGCTGGTGATGCACGGGTTGTGTTTTAAGGTTATTATATCAAGTGTGCAGCTGTGGTCGGTTTGCGATGGGACAGCAAAGCCAACTTCAATTCAAGCTTCAAGTGGAGCACTTCATACACACATACGTACCGCGTGATATCGTACACCAGCAACGCCCCCGCCGCCCCCCTGTAATACGAGCGCGTGATGCTCCTGAAGCTCTCCTGCCCCGCCGTGTCCCATATTTGCAGCTTGATCTGGCGCGCATCCACGTTGATCATGCGTGCTCCAAACTCCACGCCTATGGTCAGGTCGTGCAGCGGTTGGAACCGCTTGTCTGTGAACTGCAGCAGGAGACATGACTTGCCCACCCCTGTGCGCAAGCAGAGGGAGGGAGGGACGGCGATGATTAGCAACACCATCTACCCCTAACCCTACTTCTAAGCCTTATTCCTAACCCTAATCCTTCACCCAACCTAAACCCTAACCATCAGTAGCATGCCCTTCGCCGTGTAGTGTGGTAATTAGGTCATCACAGGGCGCTGAACAGTAGGGCAAGGCAACGAGCATTGGTGAGTACATGGTAACAGTGGGCATTTTGCATATACTAATATTGACAGATAGCAACAGGCATGGCTTACGCGATAGCAGTGTGTACACTGAGACACTGATCGACCGCGACACTGAGAATAAAAAACACTATTTGTATGCCCTTGCTCTTCACACAGCACAAATGGCGCCAGTCGATTCCCACACATGGCCGTGTCCAGCAAGGCCAATGACGACGCAGAAGAGGAAATGACATGATCGCAGCATGCAAACCTTGTTGAAAAATCGGCTTGTCAGTATGAATCGCTCTGTGCAGTCTGTGAAAGAAGTCGGTCCAAAAAACTGTAGTTGCTGTTCGAATGGCTTGACATCAGTTCATATACGACAAGGACTGTCTCACAAGTACTTCAATGCTGCAGGCCAGGCCATGAATACAGAAGCGAAAGAGAAGTGCCTGTGCGATGAAGCATACTGAGTGTGCTCAAGGTGCTGCGCCAGTACCAGGCGGTGGAAGTTTTTTCATTTAATGCAGGTGCTGGTAGCACTGCTTTGCGGCTTGCCAGCAGTTGATCAGGAGACATGATGCTACAGTGTCTGTGAGAGAGATGTAGCAGTGCCAACAGCACAAGCGTTCGATTCGCCTGGAGTGCTCTGCTTCGATGGTACTGGATGACCCCTGGAGGCATGTTCAACAGAGCATTTCCGAAGGAGAACAGCTCTCTAGGCCGGAGGAGCGGAATGCACACTGAAGTAACAATTGTGCGCGGCGTAGCTATACACTACTCAAAAATCCCAAGCAAGGCAGCAGATTAGCGTGCTTTGGTTGTCATCGTGTCGCCTTTCGGCGCTCGCTTTGTTTTTTGATAGGCAGTCGTACACCCACGCCACATTGACGGTCTGCACTTTGCTCGCTGAACAGAGAAGGACAATTGCCGCCAGCGCGCTATGCGCCAGCACTGTCTATCGTCTCGCACTCAACAGTGGCATGGCCTAGGCAGTTCTACGTTTTGACTAAAAGCGTTCAGTTGCTCTACGAGGTTCAGGCTCGCGTGCTGTCTCACCTGTGTCGCCTATGATGATGTACTTGAACAGATAGGCATAGCTCATGCTGCTTCCTTCAATGCTCCCGCCCGCTCCCCGTGTCTCAGCAAACAAAAAAGCGTAGTGTCTTTTTTAGGTCACTGCCCGCTTGGCTCTTGAAGTTTGCGCCGACAACCAGCTTTGCGACAATCAGTTGCGACTTTCGCTACCGCTGCAATGGCGCTCGCCTTCGCTTGGGCGTCGCTGACCGTGCGTAGTACCAGCGTGCTGCACGTGCCGCTCCCTAGGCGAGGGCTGGTGGTCATGAAGCTGCAGCCGAAGGAGCCTGGTGGTGGCAGCCGGGGCACGACTGCGAGAAAGAATCGTGAGACACTAAAAAATAACAAGGCACTTGTGAAACACTCAATAGCTGGACTATTGAGTCACTGCAGGCGGCATATGTCGCGTGACCTTGTGCAAACAATGCACGGCCTGTGCGCGGTCACAAGTTGATGTTGAACTGGCGGTTCTGGCGCAGAGGCACAGCTGCAGTGGGTGTTCATCGTACTGTTACTCATGGTGGAAGTTCTGCTGCTCCTGAGTCATACGTCGTCTTGTGAAGTGATGCATGGCGAAACTTGGGCTGCATTCAGCCATCATGATGCGCAGCAGACGGTGATCATTTTCGCGGAAACGAATCAAAAGTTCGTAGAGCTCTAGGTGACAAAATTTGATGAGCCGCAAATGCCTTCCACCAATGTCCGTGGTCGCCGCTGCTGCGGCAATCGGCCACGAGTCAAACAGTCACACCATATCCACATGCCTGGCTCAATGACTCGCTGATTTGTAGTGACTTCTGCAGACAACCCGCTTGACTCATATGATGGCAGCAAAAACTGGATTGAATTATATGAGAAGCCTGTGCCACTTCTTACTGCGCTATTCTTGAGACATCTCGCCCCGACTGGCTTGAAGGTTTCAGCTGCCACTTAAGGATGGTCCAATTCATGATCACAGGGAGCTCGCACACATTGTGACGATAATCAGCACAGGCAGCAGTTCCCAGACTGTTTGTCCAACATGCACTTGCAACGCCTGTGCTCATGACTCGTGTTGCAGGTTTGCAACAGAAGCAGCCAGGCGCGAGGGCGGCAGTGGAGACGGCATCAGTGGCTATTCTAAAACGCAGCAAGAGCTGGGCATGTGTCAAGTCGTGTGGTGCATGCTGCTACTTGGCACCGGATGAGCGGCCGGAGCTTGCAGGTGACTCTCCGCTCCAACTTCAACAGTTGCCTGTCTGGGACAACACAGGTAGTGTGTGACACTGTGTCACAGGTCACGTGACTTGTGCAGCCGATGCGCCCGACGTCGAGATTTGTTCAGATCTCTTGTAGTTGATGATCGCCAGCACGTATTGCTGTGGTGCCTGACGCATTTTGTTGTACTGATGCATGGAACTGAATGAAAACGAATTAAAAGATCGTAGAGCTCTAGGTGACAAGGGATGGTTAGCCGCAAGTGCCTCCCACCAATAACAGTGGTCACCGTTGCTGCAGCAATTGGCCACGAGTCAAACAGTACCACCATATCCACTAGTTAAAACTACTTACGTGTGCAAGCATTTAGCGTTCGAGGCATGGCGAGTGCACTGTACAGCACACAGCACCATTTCATTTTATTTCACAAGCGGCATATTGCCTTGACGCCGTGCTTTGACACAACTTGCTGTCCCACGTCATGCGTAGCTGTCATGCGCCTGTGACAGTGCTCACAGGCCAGTGCTGTCACCGACTGTATTGCTCGTTGCCGCAGACTGGCTGAGCCCGGAGGAGCTAGATCAGTACAAGTCCATGGTGCTTCCGAGCGGCTGGTGCAAATACTTTGACCCCACCAATAGAGCGTGCACCATATATGAGACTAGGCCATCGTTTTGCACGGTGAGTGTTGTTACCTCTATCAAGCATCGTAAACCGTCTCGTGCTCAAACCTACAAACAACCAATACTTCTATAAGCTGGCCTGCCGAACACGTGAGAGCTTTCCATGCTGAACACCCATGCCTCAAATGCTAAAAAGCTTGCACGCAGAAGTTTTCTAGCTCCTGTGGATATGGTGGCACTGTTTGACTCGTGGCCAATTGCTGCAGCAGCGGCGACCACTGTTATTGATGGAAGGCACTGGCGGCTAACCACACCTTGTCACCCAGCGCTTTACGATCTTTTGATTCGTTTCCATGAGGCATATAAACGCCATCTTGCAAGCACTTGACCCCAACAGAGCATGCACTATTTACGAGAGCAGGGCATCACTTTGCACGGTGAGAGTCACAATCTTTGAAACCACTCATCCTGAACTATTTTGTTCAACACTTGCACATCACATCTTGGCTTTTGGACGCAGACAGTAGTTGCCTAACCTAACACTCAGGCCTCGTTACCAGTATGACCTGACTCCAACCCGAAGCGCATATAAGCAGCACCTTCAAAGTGAGCCGCTGCAATGTAAACACGCTAACTTGTGTGTTGTTGTGACATTCCTAACGGGCACTTCACACAGGCACACACACGGGCAGTATGCCACAAGACTAACCCTCACGAGAATGTCAGCTCGTCTATACAGGTTTTTGAATTATCAAACAAATTCTGGAAGCGACAGCATTTGGCACTGTGGCACCATGGGGAAGCCCAACAGAGTCCTTCAAACACTGAAAGTGGTAGTGACTAGTGCAACTGCATTTCGAGAAGTACAACTGTACGTTGACTTTAACAGGTCACACTCTCGTCAATGCATGCATGCCACATGTACACTCCTTGGCACCCTGGATATCAGCACATGCAGACTGCTTGTCCTTTGCCACGATGAACCATCTGACGTGTGTGCTTCTGTGCTCACGAATGGAATATGAAAAGTGCAACGATATGGACTCGCTGAGTCATGCACTCTCCCATGCATGCATGCCACATTTATACCTCTTGGCACAGCCTGGATATCAGCACTACGTGCCTTGTCCTTGGTCATGCTGGACGATTGACGTCTGTTCTCATGTCTGACTGCGTTCCTCGTGCATGAATGCCTTCAGGTGTCCCCGGAGACCTTTGCAGACATGTATGGCGTAGACGGCGAGGAAATGGACAGCTTTTGTACGCACTGTTGCAGGTACGCCAATCCCTTGACGCGTTTTTGAACAGCTGAACTGTGACAAGTTCAACTGTGATAAGTTGAACTGCGGTGGTGCAGTGATGAACACAGTGTTGTCCTATACAGGTCGCAAATTTCTACGCAAACAGTGCCCATGATGTATGTGGATATGGTGATGTTGGCAATGCGCGGCAGGTGACAGTCACACCCCCTGTGTAACGAGACACTGGTTCAAACGGTGGCAACGTGAGCATAAGCGGACTTGGCAGTGATAGCTGGCAGATATGACAAGGATTGCACCGACAGGCGTACTAGATGCTTGGCGTCAATGTCATGGAATAAGGCAGCTGCTGTGACTATTACCTACATGCCTACGTTTAGGTTAGGGTTAGGGTCTGACCCTAAATTTAAGTTTGTAAGCGACTGCAAACCCCACCTCAGTTGCATCGCTGCATTTTTCGGTTGCCCTGTCACTCAACACCTCAATCGTCACCCCCTCTTGCACACCTTCCGGTCACAAAGGGCACAGCGTGGATTTGTACGCTTGCACTGCTCCGTTGTAAGCAAATATCATCATCACAAGCTGTAGAGAGGCGACAGTGGCTGCTCGTGGTGTGAACGCGCCTATCAGACATTTTCAATATATACTATACGTGGATGTGTACGCTTGCACCCGCCCCTAGAACCAAATGCCACAATCACAAGTTGAAAGGAGGCGACAGTGGCTGCTCATGGTCTGAACGCGCCTACCAGACATCACCTCACATTGCCTCTATTGTTGTCATGACCGGTGCAGAGAGCAAATAACAGATGTGTATGGCAAGCGTTCCGACGAGATGCACCGCTTCAACGCCGCAATCTCAGAGCTCAAGAGGGGCGACGAACTTCAACCTGTAGACCCTTTCAGCGGCGGTCAGCGCGATGATCAGGTTTTCAAATGGGGGGGCGAGGGGGTTTACACAGATGAAGATTCTGACGATGAGTCGGTGGGCGATTCAGGAGATGATGATGGCAATGTGTTTAACGGCACAGGCGAAGCAATAGATCGCTCTGGAGCACACTGATCCAACGTAATATTGACATCAGGGTTAGTAACACTGCTGCCGTAGGCAGCGTATCCTTTTTCCCCCATCTTTTCTTGCCTACCATTGCATCTGTTCACTGCTGCATGGCTTCACCTCGTTCCCCTAAGCCACATCTGTCAGCAGTAGAGCATGCTACCATTTCATTTGCATGTATGCGCAAAGCAAGAGCTTATATTTTACACACCACACAGCACCACTAATGCTAATGCACATGTGGCACTACAATGCTGTACAATGGCGGTAATGCGCAAGCAGCACCGACTCCCGTCCTTGGTCATTGGTGTGCTTTGGGTGAGTCATGCGCTGCATCTCTGTGACGTGACAGATTGCCAAAACAGAATTTTACTTTCAAATCACGATACCTGTGAACAAACTGTCGCTGTCGAAGAGCCACTGCCACAGAAGGTCGACGCCGTGGACCCATACCCGACTAAACCTAATTCTAATCCTGGCCTAACCCTAGCCTGAACCCAACAATGCTTCATGCAATAATTCAGGCATTTTGAAGCATGCAGAAGCATGGTTGCACGCCACAAATGCTCATCTGGAAAGTAAGGTCTTCAATGTGCAGCACAAGCAATTTTTCAAGTCTCGGGGAGTCAGGCTGAAGCCGGCTGTATTCACGTTCAATAATGTGCTGGCACATGAATGAACGAATCGACAGATGAATGAATGATTTGACCCGTCGCATTGCAAGGGGGGGCAAGTCATCATCAAACATGCTACAAATTTAGACGAGCATTGTCCAGCTCTATACAATGAGATGGAAGTGCTGCACATGCGATGCATTCTGTAGCAAGGGTTGCACTTGAGGGTTACTCTGTACGCGGAAATGGAATGCGGCAATGTCACAGAAGCCAGTGATAATTGTGCATTACGATGTTGTGTCTAAATGGCCACATCCAAAGCCGCAATTGCGATGCCGAATGCCTGCAGGGGTGACAGGGGCCACGTGAAGTCCAGCTTGAACTCGTCCTTTCCAACCTGTGCGCACGGCAACACACACCACCACAATACATACAACGCAGTCAATGTCTGGTGTAATTGCAAGGGCAAACTTGGTCCCTGCATGGGACGCACTGACATGGCACATGAGGCATTGAATTGACGCGCACACAATCATACTTTACTGCTGAAACATTATCAGCATAATTGCAAGCAGATGAGCCTCAGTGAGTGCACAACGTGGCTTCGAGTGCCACTGCTTTTCAACAGCAGAGCCTAGGGGCAGATGCAAGTCATAAAGCAGTCAACGGCGGTAATAGCAGCACATCATATTCACTCACAGCACATCCTTCTTGAAGTAGCACAAGGCACATGCATATATGGAGTATGCACAGTGAGCCTTGATGCATGCACAAACTGGCATGATTCGAGTACATACCTTGCCAAAGCGCATGGCTTCAGCCGGCACGTCACCCGAAGAGTCAGCTGAAACTTCAATAAGCTGGAAGTTCTTGATGGAAGGGTGCACATCTGGCCAGTCACCAAAGTCAAGAGCATATGCGTCCAGCTGCAACGGCAATGTCGGAAAGGGCGCAACACGAGTTGAAGCTCTGCCTGGCAGTGTGCAATGCAATTCAAGCCCAGCGCATCTTCCGCTTCGAGGGCGTCTAACTCTACACCTACTTCTAACCCTAATCCTAGTCCTGACTCTGACCCTGAGGGTGTGCATGGCGTCAGCACAAAGGAACAATACCATCCTGACGACGTTGTGGTATTCTCATGAAACTGACATGTGCTGAGCGATGCTTTGCTTGTGCATGCTGATCTCTGATCCCAACTCTAGCCCTGGCCTCAACCCCAAGAGCATCACCCAAGGCATGGCCGAATTCTCAATGCGCGCCAGCGCTGTCCTTTGCCGTGTACTCTTGAGGTGTACTCTAGAGGTGTACTCGTGAAGCGTACTCACCGAAGGGCCGGATATAGGCCAGCAGACTGAAGCACGAAAGGCAGCCAATACAGGGGGGTCACGATATAAGAGCGCTCGATATAAGAGCGGTCACAGTATAAGAGCGGTCTGATGGCTGAACACGGATCTGGTCGATATAATAGCGATATGGTGTTGCGCGGGCAGACCGCTCTTATATCGTGCCCACCTACCACTTGCCGCCTCACGAACAATACCTGATCAGCGGATTCTGCGTAATATTCAACAACGCTCAAGCGCGTACCGATCAGTCACAGCGTATAGCGCACGGTGCGGTTGCTTTCCGGCTTAATTCATAGCCAACTTCAACTGTTGGCACACTAACCCTAGCTATTTACTTCAAACCCTAGTTCTAGGGCTAGGTTTAGCCTAGGGTTAGCCCTAACCCTAGTTAAGCACAAGGACGATATAGGAGCGGTCACAGAATAAGAGCGGTGAGGCTGGCGGGACGGACCCGCTCTTATATCGTGACCCCCCCTGTAATATGTAGCTGCTGCGCAGCACAAAAAGTACACTTTGGGCAGCTTTCTGCTTCTGTCGTGCACAGCATGATGCAGCTGCTTAGATCTTTGCAAAATCTTTGTCATGAGCGCAGATAGCTTACGCCATTGTGATGTGTGCAATTCCTACGGGAAGCACAATGTGAACAGTCAAAAACAACTAGCTTCAGCAACCTATACAAAGATTTGGCTTCACAGGACATGATCTGATGCCAGGTTACCGCCATGGCCTCTTACCTGCTCATCGTAATATGGCAATTTGTGCCTCAGGAGCACGGCGTGCTGTTGCTGGGATGGCGGACCCAAGCACACCTGGGGTATCAGAAGCAATGGAAACACCATGATGTGATGACTAAGATGATGGACTAAACATGTCGTCTAGATGTTTATGTTGCGGTGTGCCTGTCATGCTTGATGTCATGTAGACGACACATGTCATCTGCAGCTCCTACAAACCTGTCATTCTGAACGACCAAGTCGTGATATGCCTTCAAGACTTCATGTCGTGTGGATGACCATGTCGCGACATGATGTCGTCTGAGCTGTGAAAATCTCATATCGATGGCCCTTGGTCTCCTTTCATCAGGGTCTCTTGTCCAATCCTCACTCTAACCCTATCTCTAGCTTTAGCCCTAACCTTAATCCTGAGCACAGAGTCAGCGTGCCTGGGCTCGCACCCCAATGCCACTTCTCTGGTTGACACCAGAAATGTTGAGCCTGCGCACAGGAGCAGCCGCCCTAGACTCCCACCAGCTGGTCCCTCGTCATCAGGTCTTCTGTTTAACCCTAACCCTAACCCTAACCTCGAGCACTAGGTCAGCCTGCGCCTAGGCTCGCACATCAACAGCACTTCACTGGTGATACCACACACCTTAGCAATGAGCACAGAAGCAGCCTGCCTAGATTCTCACCTCAATTGCCCGTGGTCCCTCTTCATCAGGGTCTTCCGTGCTTGCAAACTGCACATCAGCCAGGCTGCTGCGGTTGGCCTTGTCTGCTACGTGATCGTACACCGTGTACTGCTGGGTAGTGGCAGAGGAAGCTGGTGTGCCGAAGCCGATGTTGATGCTTGGCATGCCCATGGAGTGCGCGCGCACTTTGCCAAGATAGTGCTCCTGCAAAGTAGAAGGCAGGGCAGGGCACGCATGGTGTTGTCAGACAGTGGTCACAGTGTTTTGTTAGGGTTAGGGTTACATACCCTAAACCTAAAGTGGCCACTCATCAGCGGATCTCTCTAGGCGGTCCTGGCTTGCGCTGCGCACATTCAACATTGACATTCAAAATCAGCAGTATGGGCACTGTTGACGACAGACAAGCAGTCGAGCCGATGCTTGAAAATTTGGAAGTGCTGAGTCTGTGTCACTGGCCGAGACCATAAGTGTACTACGTCAAAGTGTGCAGCGCATGGAACAGTGTATCATCCCATGTATGCTGGCACCTGCGTTTCTGACCGGCACCATGACCCCTAAATCGTTGTGTGATGCTGGTGGTGCGACAGCCAGTTGCTATTGAGTCTACATGCTTCCTTGAACCTCGTAAGGCGCTTGCTCACCGGCACCTTGTACAGGCAGGGGGTCACCCGCAATGAACCTGAGTGTGTTGATCTGCCTAACCCTAATTCTAGCCCTAACCCTACAAGCGCACCCCTGACACCAAGTTGCTAAGGTTCCTCTGCTCACCGGCGCCTTGTCCACTAACAGGGGTTCCCTTGCAGTGAATCTGAGTGTGATGCTCTGCCTATCCCTAACTCCAGGCCTAACCCTACATATGCGAACCACAACACCAACTAAGGGTTTCATCTGCTCACCGGCGCCTTGTCCACTAGCAGAGGGTCCCCCGCAATCCAGTAGTTGCTGAGCGCGCTCAGCTGCTTCTGCGTGCGCATCATGAACACCAGCCCCCTGCCCCCCTGCGCGCGTGACCCCACATTCACAAACAGCGACAGCGTGGGCACCGGCACCGCCGCCGCCACCGCCGCGCGCGTATCTTGCAGCGTGTGAGACAGTGCTTTCGTGCGCCCGAAGAAAGTGGAGCTGCGTTTGCCACTGTCGGACTGGGGGCTTGCAGGGGAGGGGGAGGGGGGTCCGGGGGGGTGCTGAGCGCTGTGTTCGGGGGTACTACTAGTGGTTTTGGGCTCGCTGGAGCGCACAAAGAGGCACTGCAGGGAGCCGTACTCCTTGCCCAGGGGCCTGCATTGTGCGGGCAACAACAGCATTGTGTTGTGAGGTTGCAGAGGTTGGTTAGAGAAGTAGTAAGAAAATGACCAGAGGGCTGATTGCATGCCTCGCGTGTGTCAAATTAAGTGGCGTCGCGGTATCGCTGCTCCATTGATTTTTGAACCGGCAAAACACAGCAGCTCATGGCAGTTGAGCCGTAGTCCTTTGCAGCTCTTCACATATGAGCGCCTGAGACATACAACGTCAACTTTCTCTTCGCACTTTACTCTGGTGCGCCTGTCCGCTAACCCTAATCCTAACAGAGATCTTCATTCGGGTTTGTGTGGCATGTCAACGACACAAAAGGTGAGGTAATTTTCTTGCTACTGTGCATGACGATCTTGCTGCACACAAAGCAAGCTTGGCAGTGTGCCACTTGTAGTCTAGACCTACACTTAGGGTTAGACCTAAGTATACTTGTCTAGCACTCGCCCTTTAGGGTTAGTTTTGGGGTAAGAGTTACTGGCACGGGGCTTCAGGCAGTATGAACCAGCAGAGCCATTTCACTCTGAAGACAGGCCCTGCCACACACAGCAATTCGGCTACCGCAACAGTAAACCACTCTCAGTCACATACCGCTGCATGAAGCGCATCCTGTCCTGCGGACTCATCGCATTCAAGTCCGGGATCATCCGCCTTGCCGTTGTTATGCGCGGAGTCATCGGCAACATCGGTGGAGTTGAGGGCGCGGTGGCAGCACCAGCAGCGCTCAGCCCACGGGGTGTGTCGAGCACTGCTGCTGCTGTAACCGCTGTAACTGCTGCCGCTGCAGGGTGCTGCGCCGCGGCTGGCTTGCGCGGGCTCTCAGGCGGCGGTGGCGAGCTGTTGGTCGCCAGGTTCAACCTGTGATGTAGCAGGTGGTGCAGCAGTGTGCACAAGAGGGTTTAGGGTTAGCTAAATTAAGGTGCGCTACAGGCACACTACACCAAGCAAGTGCTGGAGGTTTTGAATGTTCATGTCTGTAATGGTACTGGTGGTGCTTTAGCAATGTTGGCCGGAATTGATAGCCGACTCAACATGAACGCAAATAGATCTGAGCATGTGTGCTTGCTGCAGTAAAAGGGTCCTCAATCTGGCATATGCAATCACACTTGGCACATCGCACAATGAACGGCGCCAGGAGCATATGAGGAATAACTGAGGATATCTCCTCTGCGACAGTTTTATGGCGTACACCCAGATCCAATGACTTGAAAGCGCCACCAATACCGCAACCACTCTTGTCAATTAACCTTGACCCCAGGGTGCTCAAAGGCCTTACATCTCTTGCTCACACTTGTGCTCATCGCGCCTAAGCATGCACATGCCTGGCAACTTACAGATGCCTTTGATCGTAGACCAGCGGCTGTTTGGTAAGCCATGCTTGCCGCTCTTCCTCCTCCAACTCCTCTGCTGACACCGGTGTGCACACCGCATATGACCTGCACAGACAGCATTCCCGCATGGCACACATGACAACAGACCAGAATGTGGCAGCTGTGAAGCTCAGTAAATGCTGATGAATGCTGAGATTGTGAGAACGGCCACTTGACTTGCGTGCGTTGATAGAGATTGTGGAGCAGTTAATCATACTACTTACATGCTGTTTGTACTGAGAAAGCGGGAATTGTTGCTGGCTTCTGTACTATGTGCAGGTTGTTGGTTCCTCAATCTTTAAGATGATGGATCACTGCAGATGCAATGACGCTGGCAGCTTATTAGCGGTGCTCTCAAACGGCAGCAGCAAAGAAATTTGTGACTGCTGGTCAAAAGTCAACTGTGCAGTACATCAGGTAATTAAGCCAAAGCAGCGGCGCTTGACTGACACCTACAGCATGGTATGAGCTAAGATGAGCATCATCACATCACCACCGCATGCATGCATGCATAGAGGTACTGCATCACTCAGAATCATCAACTTCATCATCGCCACAACCTGTACTCTAGCAATGCCAGGCAACCACTTGTCATCATTGGCATCCCTACGTTTTGTGTCACAATCAAAGTGTGTGTGCACACTGCGCAGCTCTTTGCCACTTGCCGCCATTGAAAAGAGTTACGCAGTGAAGCCATGATGACAGGGTCACGGTAACCCTAACCCTGACCCTGGCCCGTATAGAGCATGAAACAAAACACCAGTGACGCAGCGAGAGCAGCCAACCCTAACCTGGCCTTGATGCACTTTCATCGACCGCCCGGCCTTCTCTCAGTGGAGTAGATCTGGTACTTGTGCACATCCCATGGAGCAACGCAAAGTACACTGAGACACTTTCAGACTGTCACACGACATGTAGATTCAGTACAGCAAGCTTCAAGTTAGATACTTCTACCACTCATCTGGGCTTTTTCGCGACCTGAGCGAGGATTATTGAAAAGTACACAGTGCCACTGCCGATACCTGGGTGATGGTGCCTGTGCCTGTGCCTGTGCTTGCCACTGTTGCTGCTGCTGCAATTCGAGCTGACGCCGCTGCTGCTCCAGCAGCTCAGCCTCTCGCTGTACTGCTGCTGCTGCTGCGGCTGCAGCAGCGGCCTCTGCTTCTAGCAGGCGCTGCTGCTCGAGCTCCCATGCCTAGAGGCGAGGCATATAAATTATTCATGAACACTTTTCTTGCGAGCACAAACATGGCCATGCAAATCACACAGGCCTACAGATCATGCGATGCACTGGTGCGCAGGGGATGCCATGTTCGGTTGAGGCTAGATGCCTGCTGCATTACCCTAACCCTAGTGCAGCATGTTATGGCAAGCAACACACTTTCAATACTGCCTCATGCAATAACGCTGGTTGCCCTACCCCTAATTTCAACCCTAACCCTAAACCTAACCCTAACCCTAAGTCTCTGGTTGGACTCAAACCCCGCTTGTGATGCAGAGATGCTCATGCACAGTGTTCAAGTACCCAGCCTTAACCGCACCCTCGCTCGTAATGCAGGAATGCTAACCCTAACCCAAAACTGAGCCCTAACCCTCAGGAGTCCAGTGTCTAAGTACCCGTACTGTACATGTGGTGCTGCCTGTGCTTCTACTGCCTGCCATGGCTCCAGCTACCCTAACCATAAATTCAAGCCACAACGTCTGCCCCAGAACCTCCAGCATCCACGCCTGCTGACTGCTGCAGCTGCGGTGTGGTTCGCACGCTCACATAACCCTAACCCTGGCGCTGCTTCTAATCCACCACTGTGTAGTCATATTGGAGCACACTCTGCCAGATGACAAGTCCTACTTGAAGTGCAAAATTCTCAACTACTCTGAAGTGTGGTGGCAGCACCTGCGCTTGCTGCTGCAGCTGCTGCGCTTTTAGTCATATCGAAGCACACTTTGCTACTGTGCGCTGATGAATGAATGTTCTGACTATTATTTATAGTCATTCTGAAGTGTGGTGACAGCACCTGCGCTTGCTGCTGCAGCTGCCATGCTCTTAATCATATTGATGCACACTTTGCCATAGGACATGTCCTACTTGAAGTACCTAGTTTCAACTACTCTGAAGTGTGGTGGCAGCACCTGCGCTTGCTGCTGCAGCTGCCATGCCTGCGCCGCCTGCTGCGCCTCTAGCGCGCGCTGCTGCGCTTGAAGTTCCAGCTGCCACGCTTGCGCCTGCTGCACCTGCGCCGCTTGTGTGCGCTGCCGCACTTGAAGTTCCTGCTGCTGCTTGGCCTGCTCTAGCTCAGCCTGCATCTGATTTTGCATCTCGAGATGCCCTAGGTGCCACTGGAGTTGTTGCTCCAAGTTCTCCAGGACACCCTCCCTGGGAAAGCAGATCGGCATGAGACACTCATATGAGAGCAGCGGCTTATATGATCATTCTGTGATCGTCACTTTCTACTTATGTGTGATGCATTCGATACCACATGCAGTGTGGATAGTTATAAGTGCAGAGTGTATGCAACATCACATAGAGTTTAATAAAATGGCGTCTGGGCACGTCCTGGTGTCACTTGCTAGCCCTAACCTAACCCTACCATTACCGTAACGCTAACCCTAACTCTTGCGCAAGACTGCACAGGCGCAGCCCCACCGGCATAGCCTGTCAGCATACATTTGTACGGCTGGGCATTAACAATGCATGGCATCTAGCAAAGTGTATACTTGCGGTGTGCGCACAGGCTCTGCAGGATCCCTTTTCGGATGCATCATGTCACAGATGCTTCAAAATGCAGGAGCTTACTATGAAAAATGACCAACAGCTCGCCCACTCAAAGCACTGCACTCTAGACATGAACGGCGCCGGCATTGCTGCCTATGCTACACCCTCCGAGAACTACCATCAGCAAAGTCCAATATCCTTGCAGATGACTGGCAAAAGTACAGGCACAGCTTGTACATCTCTGTGCCATCCGGATGTTTTGCCCCGTCTCTCATGGGGCCTTGATGCACGTCATTTGACGTACTTCAAGTACATGCAAGTTCATAAACACAGGAGTACACGCTGAGCACTGTCATCCCCCTAACCCAAGCCCTAACCCTAACCCGAACCCGAACCCTACTTCTCTAGTCGATGACCAATTGAACAACAACAATTGAACATGCAGTTGGCGTTTGAACGTGTACGTACCTGAACAGGATGAAGTCACTGCCGATACTGCAGCCGCCGCTCATGCCCGCCAGCACGGCGCTTATGACGTCAGGCAGTCCCGCAAATCTCTCAAAGAAGACGCTCTTCAGCATTCGCCCGGGGTATTGCTTGTGTGACATTTGCATGGCTTCCACCAGGCCTGACCCTTGTAGCTGTTTCAGCATGCAGGTCTCGTCCAGCTGCCTGCTGGAGCCTGTGAGGTTGGGCTTCAGGCACCTGCAGTGTAAAGATTGGTAATAGGATGAAGGTTGCAATTAGGTTTTTACGGTTACAGTTAGGGTTAGGGTTAGGGAAAGTATCAGGTCGGGCTTGAGACAACTGCAGTGTGAAGATGAGGAGTAGGATCAGAGGTAGCGTGAAAGCTCAGGTTGCGATTAGGACTTTAGGGTTACGGTTAGAGTTAGTGCCAGGGTTAGTATGATCAGGGTTAGGGTCACTTTGAGGAAGGAATTGTGTGATGTGAAGCTCGTCCCTGAGGATTAGCTCGACACTAACCCTTCCAAGGTGTGAGTGAGTGTTGTTGCTCTTAGCCTGGTTCCTTACTGCTGGATAAAATGTGCACAATGCGGTGTCTGAATCTGAGTATTATATGCTGTGTTCACATTGAAGTGGTAGAGCTTGGCAGCATGTCAGGCCAGGCGAGGATAAGTAGACAAGCAGGTTAGAGTCGGTTATCTGACGTGACAAGGAGCACAAGCTTACGTCGAGCGTACTGTGACCAAGCCAGTGGATTACTGACATATGGTTGTACTTGACGCAATGGTGGTGGACGCTGAATGCTGCATCGCAAGAGATCTGCGATGAAACTACGCGTAGGGCTGACAACTGCTGAATATGCACAAGAAAACTTCAGTGGAGCATGAGTTTCCTTGCGTGCTCGGTGCAAATTTGCCTCTGAAACCAAATCTTCGTTCCCTTCCGTGCTTGGTGCGAATTGGCCTCTGAAAGGGTTAGGGTTAGGGTTAGGGTTAGGGTTGGAACTCTCGGCGCTCATGCATCAGTAGCGCAACTACTTGAGCCGTGCATTGTCAAGTGTTTTCTATAGGATGGGGCAAGACAGGAGTAGCGCTGGCACGAACGCCAACAATAGCTCGTCTACGTGTGACTGATGACACATGGCCCTGTATTGTGACGTGGTATTCATGCAACATGCTTCTACCACTATTTGTGTACTTCAACAGGATGTATGACATACGCCAGTGACACTCGCACACAAGCTGCACCATTCACCACCACCACATACCAGTGGCAACGTCATGTTCACCTGATGTGATGGACGTTGCCTTGCTCTAACTGCAACAGCACCGCCTCCATCCCCTGACGGAAACTTGAAGTTACACTGCAGGGCGCGGCGCCCGCCGCTTGAACCTTCCACATATCCCTGATGACCGTGTTCTTGCAGTTGCCGAGTAGTTCGTCGATGTTGAGGTTTGATGCAGATGTGATGGGCTCAATGTTGCGGTTGACAAAGCCGCGCGCCGTGTACTTGACTTGGTGGTCAGAGGAGCCGCTGCAGTGGCGTACGTAGAAGTGGTGGTCGCTCTCCTTGCTGCAGCAGCCATGAGAGCACAGTTAGGCACGCACAGTGTGATGAGACTGTTGACAAGATTCGTGCTTTGAAGTCTGCAGCAACTTCAAACAATTACACAGAGACAGAAGACTGCCGCTACCGCACTTTGTACAGATCCTGCCCAGCTTCTCGAAAGGCTAATGTAACATTAGCACATAGAAGTGGTGGGTTGCTTTCCTTGCTGCAGCAGCCATGGGAGCACGGATTAGCACACACAGGAGACACCTTTGATCAAATAATTCACGTTTTGAAGTAAACTCGAGTCTGCAATAGCTTGGCACATTCACGTAGGCCTAGGGTTAGCTGAAGGGGGGCGGTAGGATAGGTGTAGGTTTACGGTACTGTGACTGAAGACTACCATTAACGCACTACACATAGGACCAGCCCAGCTTCTTACTACTGATGCAACAGGTGGTCACTCTGTTTGCCGCACATGTCTGTTTGTCGCACATGAACTTGGTACTTCTTGTCAGGCATGGCCATTGTACACTTCTCAAGAAAGCCTCGTGTCATTTACGTCATAATGATATGCATCATCAAAGCAAGTGTTCATGACCATGAGTGACCAGGCACTATGCATGATTCATGGCACGATTAACCTGAGCGGATGAGCAGCAACGTGAAACACAGTCAAGCGAACGATTCAGCCGCTCGTTGTGCCACAAGCTCCGCCTTCTTTGTTATGCAATCACCACGGCATGAGCATACCCCCAGCGTATTGACTGGCACTTGCATATGTGCGTGACTGAAACCCACGACACAGTGCATGCATGAATGAATGAATTAACGCGTGAATCAACTCACCCTGCCACGAGTGCAACCTTGTGCACCCCCTTCCTCCCTGCCTGTGGCCTCTGGGCTGCCGCTAGCGCTTTGATGACAACGTTTCTGTCACTGCCGCCCGCACCCTCTGCTGTCTCATCTCCCGTGCCCCGAACGCGCAGTGTCACGGCGCTCTCTTCTTCAATTGCCGCAAACATGCACTCAATGCCTGCGGTATGCAGAAACACCCTGGCAGTAAACACACATGAGTGATGAATAATCATGTCTTAATGAGCTATGGCATGATCTTGTCATGTCATGTGTCATTCTTGCTGATGCTTACTCACTGCCTGAGAAACTGCTGAACATTGCCTAGGCATCATTGAGTTTGTAAATCGTGCAATTGCTTATCTCAGGCATACTCTGAGTGTACCTGACAGGGTCAGGGTTAGGGTTAGACAAGAAGAGAGACGCGTCATCCGCTGGCGCTGTGCGACCAACCCGAACCCTAACCCTAGCCCTAGCGCTGACGCTGTAGCTAAACCGTACTAGCTTCTAGCAGGAGTGATAAAGGCATCTCGAGATGCGGGGAGGGTGGATGAGAAAGACGAATCTCAAAACACATGCCAGGTAATCTCAACAACATGAACTTTCAACAACTTGGAAGTGCTTCTCACAACGGCCACTGCTGACATGCGGTGCTTTGTAACCTGGGCCTGGTCATGTTGTGCGTGAATGCGCTCTTGTGTGTGCCAGACAAGGACCCTGAGGAAATTGATTCACAACACTGCTGCTGGCATGGGGTATGTGTGCCGGCACACCCATAGGGTAGGTATTGTGGCGTATGGTCGCACAGCCGCGTTACAAGATGGATGTCTATTCAGAGTTATGCATTGTCTCACAACAAAGCCCTTGGAATTGCTTCCATGGCAGAGTATCGCTTGACATTGCTAACCCTAGCCCTACCCTACTCCTAACAATGGCACTAGGCAGACGTCTCTGAACGCCAGGTGGTGCAACATCCGTGAGGGCACCAAGATTCATACCATACATACCTGCTAACTCTAACCCTAACCCTAACCCTAACTCTTTCAGGGTCCCTTCAAGCCCTCAACACCAGGGCGCACAGGCTCACCATACACAGCGTTGGCATTTGAGAGGATGACTTGAAACCGCTCCTCTGCGCCGACGCCGCCCGAAACAGCTACTGCTGCAGTTGTGCCGATTGTGTCACCCAGAAAGCGCGCTTGCAGCAGCTCGTTGGCGTAATTGATGCACAGCTGCTCCAGCCTGTTGGTGGTGAGGGCCTCGCAGCCAAAGCCATCCACCACAGTGATGCTCATGTCGTCTTCTGTCGGTGTGGCGGTGGCGCCAACGTTGCGCTGACAGAAACAGGATTGTGGCGACGCGCGTGGAATGAAAGGGGGGTGGGACGTCGCATGATGTGACAAAGCGTTTTGAGAGAGGCTGGTTGCCTGGCACTTGAGGTTAGTGTTAGGGTGAAGGTCACACAACCATGAGTCAACACACTGCAGGACAAGTCAAGGCCAGACTCCAAGGTGGCTTGGTAGCTGACATCGTCTTGCGAGTCAAGTGATGCTAGCTGTAGGGCGCTCAAAATGTGGGTCAGAACGAGCATTAGGGTTGGGATTAGGTTAGGTCACTCTAATCCTACATTAGCGATCAGGGCTAGGGCTACCGTGGCACTCAGAGCAAGGATGAGGGTAGGATAAGGCACTCACACGGCAGAACGAGTCCAGTCCAGAGACGAACATTGGTGAGCAGCCGACAATTTCAGCTTGAATCGCCTTGTGTTCTTGTTGAGATGTGCACAAGGGTTACCCCTGTGGTCCTCAGCTGCAGCGGCCCTCACCCCAACCCTGACCTTCACCCAAGCCCTACTGCTGACCCTAGCACAAGTGAGTATATTGACTTAATCCATAACCACCAGGGAACGGATGCCATGCACACAAGCTGTATGTAGGCGATATGTTACATGGCAGAACAAGAGCCCTTTCCTATAATGTCACCCTCTGATTGACTGCGCATGATGGCACAATGCATGGATGAGGTTAATAAACAATCATATCATACTTATGTCAACGTATGCTGTCACAGCAGCACCTGCATGGGCCTGCAGGCCATCACCTAACCCTAACCCTAACCCTAACCCTGGTACTAAGCCCCTAGCCCTAACTCTAACCCTAACCCCAACCTACCCTGCCCCGAACTCTAACCTGCCAGTGCAGACCAGCAACATATGGACTGGAGATGACTGTACCCCACTCTCAGATAAGGCAAGACAGGATTTGCACAACTTGATCACCTGGTCACCTGGAATCCCACACTTTGTTACTAGGGGCTGCAGAGGCCATATCCACAACCCTAGCCTTAAGGTCACCATGAGAGGCTGAAATCTTCTGACGTGCTACTTTCATGCGCGCTGACCAGTACTAGCATGTCCCCCAAAGCATGATAGACTGTCGCTTAGAGTCGCTGAACGATATGTACTGGACTCGTTTGCCAATGAGTCGCATTGCGTGGCTATTCTACACCCGCGGTTGCAGTCCTGAATGAGCAGCCTATGTTTGTACTTCATTATTCGACACGGGGGGTCTGCTCCAGCGCTGAAATACTTGGTGTTAGTGGGCCTCTTATATCAACATAAATGCCTTTGATTGTTTGTGCATCACTGTACCCCATGTTAGGATGATTTCCGTATCGCTACCTTTGTGTACATCTGCAAGGATTGCAGCTGTTCTGCTACAAGTCCAGTTCAGTACCTTCATATGCGCATTGATCGCTGTCTGCAGCCAATCAAAACACGCCACGTACAGCCGTTTGCACAGCGCCTCTCGCCCTTCCCACGCTTCTCCCTCTGTGGCAGGCATGGTGAATGTGCCGCTGCCTCGCCTCGGTGACCCGATTGGCATGCCCACTGCTGGTTTCACTGCGCACACGGTTCTGCGTGCATAGGCATGACACAGGGGTAAGTAGTTCGGGTTAGAGTTGACACACACGTGCACAAATGGTCATTGCGGCTACTGAGGTCAAGTTCACAGGTGAAGGTTACTTCTAAGTCTTGACGCTCACAGTTGAGACTTGTGAGCCCTGAGCCTCATTGTATGCCTGCCCCTACCCCCATATGCACATCGACGCATCCTGTCAGCTGTCATCGTGCACGCTGGTGCATACGCAAAGTGAAGAGGGCTCAAAAGGAGGAGCGTTGCCTCCACCATCAACTTCAACTTCAACTCTCACCTGTACATGAGCGCGTTGCTCACGTCATCAAACTCGCACCCCAGCAGCGCCGCCGCGGCCTCCAAGTGGTCACGCCCGATGACATCCAGCCCAAACGATCGCGTCACGCTGTCGCTCGTCACAGGATCCCGAAACTCCACCTCCGTCAGGTGCAGTATCGCCGACACGAGCTTCAACACGTCGGTGGTTGCGGTACGGGACAGACCCAGGCTGAGCAGCCGCTCGTGCGTGCGCGCGAATGCGGCGCCCCTGTCGTCGTCTGTCAGTGGCAGTGCGTCTTCGTGTTCAAAGCCGTGCGCGGAGCCGGGTGACCTGGCGCCGGCTGGCGATCGCATGCCTGCACACAATCGGTTCAGAGTCACGCATTACACTTAGGCACAAGGCAGGTTCTAGGAATGGGGTAAGCGCGGAATGCACGTCATGCGGCACAAATGTTGTGCGCACAATGTGGTTTCCCCAGAGTTTGTCGTTCGCCTAAAGAGTTTGTCGTTCGCCTAAAGGCTGTGGCCACCCGGGTTGACCCTAAATCCCCAACGTGACTGGACATGACATTACTTCAGCGTGAGCATGTATGCATGAAGTGAAGCACTGGGGCGCGAGCTTGCTTCAGCTGTGAAACTTCCATGATACTTCCGAAATCACCTGAACTCACAAGCCTGCACACTTCTTCGCAAGACCAGCAATAATATTCACTAATGATCTGTACTGGAGTAGGCATTTTGGTGACATGGCCATATGTGAGATAGCACATGCTAATTCACGTCATCGACGACGTTGTGCTTAGAGTTAGCAGCAGCAAGCTTCAAAGCATCACAAGATGATGTGGCACAAGCCTCAAAGCATAGCAGTGAACCGTGATCTGGTTTTGCAACGCGGCGCACACGTCACACATACGCATACATTCCAAAGCATGAGTCCAAATCCTGATCCTCATTTTTCTTTATCAAAACTGCTGAGACTACTAGTTAATACACTGCTGCATCATTGCATTGCCGTCATACAATGCTCCAGCATCATTGGACAGCAACTTCAATAAACGCATAGGTGCAGGTCAGGTTTAGGGTTTAACTTAGGGCAGCTTTCCATCCTTTGGTCCACAATGGCATTGGGGTTAGGTTGCATCATGTTCGACCTCAGTCAAATGGAGCTGGTGTCATTGGGTAAGCGCGATGGCTTTCATATACAAACCTCACTGACAATGCTATTGCTGGGCACAATGTCGCTGCAAAAGTGTGGGCCCAGCGTCATCTCACACTTCTAAGATAATGCACGTGTAATGTGGGTTTGTATGTAGCGTATCCACCTGATTCACATTGCGGCCACCAGCAGCAGTGCAACAAAGTCCTGTGTTCTACTAAAGTATCAAAACCATCATGTCTGCAGTGGTGGTCTGAAAGCGTCAGCCTGTTTTCGACCCTTAACCAGAAGCAGGGTTAGTAACCCTAAATCTAGTACCGCCGCGCCCATGTGACATGCCAACAGACATAAACTGCGAAGTACAGTTGATATGCGCATGTTCACGTGACTCTCCAGCAGATTACCAGTCCAGCAAAACCTCCGCCATTCCATTACCTGGGCTCGCCGCCTTGGCCATCTTCGGCGATCCCACGCGGTCGCCAGGGCTTCGGCGCGAAGGCGAATTGCTCGCACTCGCGCTAGCTGACTTTGTCAGCACAAAGTGGCCAGCATTCTTGGAGCCCAGCAGCAGCGTCTGCTTGAGCGGCTCCGGCGCCGCCATAATTTGGTGGAAAATTCCGTAAGTTTCCTCGCCGGCCGCGTGCCCGGTCACCCTACCGCGCTCCAACAGCGAGCAGGCGATTTGCGCCCCACTCAGAGCTCCCACTTCGCTGCCGCCGCCGCCATCGCCGCTGCCGCTGCTGTCGCCGCTGCTGCCGCCGCTGCTGCCGCCGCCGCCGCTGCAAAAGGTCAGCGTGGTGGCGCCCATGAAGCGCGTGCTGTGCTTGCTGAGGCGCGTCTGAGCGCTGCCGAACGCGCCCAGCAGCGCCCACGCCCCCTGCACGTGGCGCAGCAGACCTCCGCTGCCGCTGCCGCCGCCGCTGTTGCTGCCGCCGCCGCCTGGCGACACTGGCGGCGTAGCCTGTGCGTCGTCCGGCGGAGGCTGCGCGAGTGTGGCCAGCTGCTCCAGAACTAGCGCGGAGGTGGCAGTTTTGGCGGCGCCGCTGTCGCCGAGCATCACCACGCTGTGGCTGAGCCTGTGCTCCATCATGCCCCTGCGTGTGAGCCGGTGCGGTATTGCTGGTTAAGGGTCGTATGGTCAGATGCTGATTGGCATGATTTGATGCGAGCGACGTCTGGTTCGCAATAGTATCTTCCATACCATTTTGCTGGTTGCGGCTGTGGGCATTTGAGCACGCACTCGTTGTGTGACTCATTGTGTAGCCACACGCCTCAAGAGTTTAGAAAGAGGTGGAGACGCCAGCTTGTGCAGGTTGCTGCCAGAATTTGTCCTGACTGGGGCCTTCTTACGATAAACACATGTAGGATGGCAAGTCATGTGTGCGTGGTGGCAACTGCCAGCCAACCTTCACGGGGACACCGAAAACTTCAACATCAACCCAAGCCTAACAAAACTCACCAGTAGAGCAGGCTGCCCATGCCATATGCGTGCGGTTCCAGGTCAACGCGGTTGTGCTCCGCATACTGTTTTCGCATTGCATGGCCCCTGTTCGCGAGAGGCCTGTTGGGGTTAACGGCCAGCAGCCCATTGCCAATGTACGTGAAGGGCTTGCCCTTCTGCCACCTGTGTGCATACGGGCACGTGCAAGCGTTCGATGTAAGGGAGCAACTCGCAGTGTCATGAATACTATGTCAGCGTGAGAGGCCGTGTCATCAGTGTCGCACTGCAAAGCACCGATTGTTGGCGCGCACTACATTTAAGAACAGCACACATGAACGCAGTTCAGGTCAAGCCACAACAACTATTGTACTCCTACTTTGAGGCAAGCAGCTTGAGAGCCATCACATTTAGGGTGGCACGCACTGTGCAAGTCAAGGTTGACTCTGGACTCGTGTGTCCATTCTTTGAAAAACTAGAAAACAACTTGCTGTGCAAGACAGAAGTGTTGAAGTTACAACCAGGTGACCCATGCAGTGCAGCACCACTGTAGGTTTTCTAGAAGAAAGCTCTTGAAACAAGAGAAATTGGACGCCCTCGTACTTTGTACAACCACTTGTAAATTGCTACATGAGGCATGGTATCCCCCTTCTTTCAAAATCATATCATAGCTCAGCATTTGGTTTGGGATGGAGTGATTTGGCCCTTGCAGTCCAGTCATGGCAGTCAACTTGCTACCAGTAAGAAGCACTGACAACTGTAGTGAAGTAGACTTTATGCTCAAATGCACATTGTATACGCTCTCGTTCTGGTGGTTCTGCAGATGATTCATGTCATGGGGGTGCTCAACACAAAAGTTGCTTCTGTCCACCGGCAAGTAGACCAGAACGCAATGACGTGATTATCATCAAGTCGTTACACTGTTTTTGGATCAACCGAAGTCTAGTGTCTACATGATTCTTTGACACCACCAATGCAACTCTAGACAAGGGGTGAAAAACCTCGGCAAGATCTCTTTGAGGAACTCTCTGTATTGCGCGTGTGAGCAGCACCACTGTCACTGCGTTATATGATATAAGTAATTGAAATCAACAGTCCGATGCTCATGACTGGTATCGTCGTTCATCCCGCAGGCCTGATGCATTAGGCAATGA
Organism: Tribonema minus; assembly: GCA_017506865.1. NCBI lineage: Eukaryota > Xanthophyceae > Tribonematales > Tribonemataceae > Tribonema > Tribonema minus. The sequence continues at coordinate 18,832 of JAFCMP010000323.1, read as the reverse complement.
CCGGATCTTGCCTCAGCTTGAGGTTCGCCAGCAAAGCTGCTTCATTCGCCGCTTCCAGCTCTAGACAGTCCTGCACGCCAGCAGCACCGGTGGTGCTGCCGCCGCCGCCTCCTTCCATAAATAATACGCCCTGTTTCTGCATGGCTGCTGGCTCCAGTGCCGCCGTGCGCTGAAACCGGACAGTTACGCCATTGAAGTTGGCCTACTTTGAAGTTCGTGCCTGACTGGGAGAGTGTGGTAAAAGACGCGTGAACATTGACGGCAGCGGAGTGACGCAGGTGTATGCATGCTTTTGAGGCACCGCCGCACCTGTCGGGTCTTGATAACTGCAGCCTGCCGTGTCTGCAACCACAGCACAGCCACTGTCCAGTCTGATTCAGCCTCAGCCCCATGTTCCAACACCTTTCGCAGCTGCCGGCACAGTGTCCGTGCACCAGCTGTTGCATTGCAGCAAAGGCGCTGCCTCGCATCCGGCAGCAAGCAACAGGACAGCAGAACCGATGCGGAGCGAGATGCCAGGAGGACGTTCATGAGAGAGGTGCTAGATCTGGGGCACAAGCGAGAATGGATCGCGGCCTTGAGGCAAGTAGACGTACTGCAGCGCGCTGTGGGTCTGTCACCAGATCTGCGCGGCGCCAATCTACTGCTCAACGCACTGGCACAGTCTTCCCGGTGGAGGGAGGCGAAGGCCGTGCTGCTACAGCACATGCCATCCTGGGGCTTGGCTCCCGACTCGAAGAGCTACGCCCTGGCGATACAAGCCTGCAATGCAGCTGGTGAGCCGCACGAGGCCTTTGAGCTGGCGGAATCCATGCTCGATGCCTACATCGGCTTTCACCAGCAGGGCACTGCTGCTGCCGCTGCAGAGGCAGGCGCGACTGCCGCCCCTGCCAAACCCCCACAGCCCAGCCCTTCCTGTCTCAAGGGAGGCATCCAAGCGGCGTGCGCGTGCAAGGACAGTGCAGGAGCGCTGCGGCTGCTGCACGCGATGCAGGACTTTGAGCACCCGCTGGACGTCCCGTCGGCGCTAGCGGTCGTGCAGCTGCTGCAGGACGGCGGCGACTTTCGCGCTGCAGTGGACCTCGTGCTCAATTTTGACGTCGAGTCCGCCCCGCCGGAGTGGGGTCCCGCCAGGGACGCCGCGCTGGACAGCCTACAGGCGGCTGCACAGCAGGCAGCCGACCCCGCGGATGCGCTCACCATCATACAGCACGCGAAAGAGTCCCTGCTGACGCAGCGCGTGCTGCTGGCGACGGCGGCAGCGACGACACCGCCACCAGAGTGGCAGCACCTGTCGCAGCGGCTGAGCCGCGCCGTCGGCGGCGGGCTGGCCATGAACGCGCGCTGCTACACGGCGGTGATGGCCGCGATGCGCGACCAGCGCGCGTTCGCTGCGGGCGAGGCGCTGTTTGAGGAGCTGGAGTGCAGCGCTCAGGCGGTGCTCACGCCGCGCGCGTTCCAGCTCGGCCTCGTGTGCGCGGCGCGCGCCGGCTCGCCGCACTGCGCGCTGCGCATCGCCAAGGCGATGAGGGGGCGCAGGGTGGGGCTCAGCGCGGCGGCGCTGCGCGCTCTGACAGAGGCGGCGGTTAAGGGCGGGGATGGCGGTGCGGTGCGCGGAGCGGTGGACGTGGTGCTGTGGTGAGTGCTGAGCGCTGTTTAGTGCAGTTGGAGGTAACCCTAACCCTAAGTGGACGTGGTGCTGTGGTGAGTGCTGCTTAGTGCAGTTGGTGTTCTCTCTGTCCGCAGTGGCTGAGTGTGCACGTGGTCTACAGTGTCGGTGGCCATGTTTCAGAATGCTTCGTTTGGTGACACTACGGATGGTAGCTGCGAGTGCATGAGGCAGTCCGGTGTATCATATGATGGCAATTACTGGAATGATGGTTTCAGCAACCCTAACAGTACATTGTAGCACATAGTGCATCAGGGTATGCGGTAACTGCACTATGGCTTCGGAGTGAATGAGTTGCTGTGCTCGCTTGAGGTGTTGAAGCAGCATTGCAACATGATGGCATGGCGATTTTGTTTAATTTGAAGTACAAAATTTAATCTTGACATGCAGTACATACTGCATGAGCAAACATGATATGGTTAATGATATGCTGCTCTTTTGATGGTGTGGCATGTGCGCCCATGTATGTATACCTTTTGACAAGGTCCTGTCTGCCTTTCCTCGCCCAACTTATTTTCACAGGCGTCTATGCCGCAAATGCTTACATGCAGAGCAGATTGAAAAAATGCACAATCGGTCTTGTCTGTACGTGATGCAAGCAGTGCTCAGCGCTGACGACAGCTGCGCTGGTTTTGGCTTGTGCAGGCAGGCACAGATTGACGCCCATGGAGGCGGCTTGTTTGCTGGCACGTTTGCACGGTCCATGGTGGGCCCGCTCATGTCGGCATGCGAGCGACACGTGCTGCATCTGGAGGCCGCGCGCATGGTGCGCGCAGCACTGTCGTCAAGTGAGTAACTGCAACTAAAGTTCAACTTGAAGTTCACTCCATCTTGGTGGTTGCTGTGCCTGTTGCCACAACGATTCGCGTGCTATTTCAGCCGCATCTGTGTAGCAATGCGTCCTACGTGATACAGACCCTTAGCTCTCACCGAGTGGTACACCTTTGCTGCCTGAGCTGCACTGATACATGGTGGCATGGCAGGCACAGTGAACTGTACTTTCTTACCAAATGGAAAGGCACGCCCATGCACCTGTTGGTATTGGGTTTACTAAGAAAGCAATATTTCATTGTAATCTGCTGCAACTACGATGGGCGTACAGCATCGATGGTTGGTGATCTCTGGCAGTGCCTGATGTGACTAGTCTAGCCAGCTTGCTCTTCATTCATCACGAATACATGAGCGTCACGGGCAGTGGAGTGGTCGTGATTTGTTAGAACTACTGTTCGACACAAGCTTAAAATCACATCATGAAGTCAGAAATTACGGGCTCTCAGCCGCTCTGCACTGCCTCAGCCCATAACTCACAGGGCTCGCCTCAAATGCAGGGCGCCACTTTACGCCTGACACAGATGTCCACAGTTGCAATGCTGAGATCACTGTGCAATAGCAGTGTTCACTGATGTCATACACTTTGCTGGCGCCGCAGCAGCAGAGCTGTCACAAGTTCCTGTAAATATGATGGCTCAGATCCTTGACCAGCCGCTGCCATTATACACTTACCTGTGCTCTCGCTATCCTGGGCGCTCAGGCGACTTTGCTCGGCACGGCAGCAGCAGCGCGTTTGCGGAGTGGTGCGCAGCGGCAGTGCGCGCCGCAGCAGCAGCGGGCGCGCCGCAGGTGGCAGCAGCGCTCATCCACGATGTCAACGCGCTGGGGGGGGGGGGGTTGATCACCGAGGGGACGTACCGCGTAGCCGTGGAGGCATGTATGGCAGTGGGGGAGGGGGGCCACGCTGTTGCGCTGCTGCACGCAATGCACGGGGGCGGGGGGGGGAGCGGCAGGCGGAGGGAGGCAGCGCTTGCGTTGGCGGCGGAGTGTCAGCTGCTCAGCGAGCTGGAAACTGCCGCAGGGCAAGCGCCTCATGCGGACGCGCACGCAGCGGCGGTTGCAGCACCAGCGCCAGAGACAAAGGATGCTGGGGAGCCCCCTACGCAAAGCGCCAGCAGCTCACCCAGCAGCTCAGACGGCAGCGCAAAGCAGCGGCACGAGAGCGCTGCCGCAGCGCTCGCGCCGCTATGGGCAGCACCGCAGCAGGCACCATCGTGGCGCCCCCCCCCTGCTTGGCAAGACACCCCTGTCCCAACGGCGCTGTACAGGCCGCAGCTGTACATGGGGGGCTGGGGCCTTGTGAAGTCGGATCTGCAGGCGGAGCTGTCGCGATGCGCGGCTGCAGCGGCGGCAGCGCCGGAGGGCGCCGGCAGCACTGAGGCAGCAGATGCTGCGCTGCCGCAGTACGTGGACACTCACGGCATCGCCTTTGCGCGCAAGTACGGCAGCAGCGAGTTCTGGGGGGATACAGTGGAGGACGTGCAGGAGCTGCTGCTGCTGGTGGCGCAACTGGAGGGCGCGATGCGCGCCGCGCCGGCGAGCGTTCTGTGGAACGACGCCGAGAAAGATCCCGGGGCGGCAGCGAGCAGGGCTGCCGTGCTGATCCGCTTCGTATTGTCGATGCACGAGCGCCACGACTGGGCTTCCATCGCCCAAGCTGCGCGCTCCGCATTGGGCTTACAGCTCAGGGTCGATCGCTTGCAGCAGCACAGCAGAGGCAGCTGCGGCGGCGCCGCCCATGTCAACCTCGCCCACGGAGCACTGCCGTGGAAGCAGTGGCCGCTGCGCGCTGCCTGCACTGCGCGCCTGGCTGCCATCATGTGCGGTGACTGGGTGCTGGCACGCGCCCTCTTCAGCAGCGACAGCGACAGCGGCGCGGCCGCCGGCGGCGCAAGCGCTGAAGCGGCGGAGCGCGCAGCGGCGACGTCATGGCTGGCGGCGCGCCTGTCGCGTTTGGCGCGCGGCCGCATGACCTTTGCCAGCTGGCAGGCGGCCAGTCCCGCTGCTGCACGCGGCAGCAGCAGCAGCGGCAGCGGCGGCGGTGATGGCGGCAGCGGCGGCGGCAGCGACAGCGGTGGCGGCGGCGGCAGCGTCGGCGGCGGCGGCGGCGGCGGCAGCAGCAGCGGCGGCGGTGGCGATCGCAGCAGCGAGGGCGTTGACGCCATCACCGAAGTAGCCCCAACCAAAGGTTACGACAGAGTGGAGAACTTTGAGCGGCTGCACCGGGCGCTGCCGCTGCTGTCGCCGCCGCAGCTGAACGCCGTCGTCGTCTGCCTGGAGGGGTGTGACCGCTGGGACCTCGTGCGGCTAGCGCTTTACCACATAGAGGCCAAGGGCGGGCGGGCGTCGGCAGCGGCGCTGTGCTCGGCAGCTCTGGAGTGCCTGGAGGTGGCGTCGTACAGCCCCAGGCCCGCCACCGATGCTGGCAGCGCAGACGCCAGCAGCGGCGTCGCAGCGGCGCTGAGCATCTGCGGCGAGCTCCTGCGCGAGTACCCAGCGGAGGCGCTGCCGTTTGCGGAGCGAGTCGTGCGGCGCCTGGCGTGGCACAACCACGCTGCTGCAGCGCGCAACCTCGCGCAGGAGCTTATGGCGCGCACCAGCAGCGGCGGCGGCGGCGGCGGTGGCGGCAGCGACGGCGGCGGTGATGGCGGCAGCAGCGGGAGCGGCAGCAGCAGCGCTGCTGGCGGCGGCGGCGCCAGCACAGCCAGCTTGTCGGACGTCACATTTGTGACGCTTCTGGACGCGCTAGGCAGGCAGGGCATGTGGCAGGAGGCCATGGAGCTGCTGCAGCCTGCGCTGGAGGCGACGCGGGGGCCTACGGGAGTGGTGCAGTGTCACGCCGCGGTGGTGGCTGCGGCGTACCATGCGCGTCAGGTGGATGTGGCAGCGGTGATGGCGCAGGTGAGGATGATGAAGGCTTTTCTGCAATCTCATTTGTTACTCGAAATTGGGCCTGGTGGAACAGTTGCAGTAGAATTAGTCACGTGTCTCTATGAAAACGCAGCCTGTCGTTGAGTGGCAGCCTGCGCTGTTTTCTTTGGTGGGTTTAGCATCGGTGCCCTCAGTGATGGCATTCCATGCTGTTGCTGATGTACCGTCAATGGTTTCTGGCGCCAGAATGCGTTTGCAATTTATTCTTAGGGTCAGGGTCAGGATGAGGGTTAGGGCGAGGAGTCTAGCAAGCGTTAAATTTAGAGTTAGACCGCAAGTTGCGGCAGCACGTTGACTGCTCAATGGTCGTTGTCCTCATGAGGACTGCTGTATAGTGATGCTTCATATGTTGCATGCATACATACGGCATAAACCATTCCTGATTTGCTGGTTGTTGAATGTCAATGTGCTGTGTAGTATGCTCATGTGGCTGCCATGAAGCTCTGTTGCGAATAGGTAAGCCAACCTGGGCTTTGATCTGTAGATCTGAGCTCTGAACCTGCAGCATTGATAAGGAACTGAGTTGTCAGAGAGCAGGCAATAGTTATGGCAGTGCTGCGCAATCACTACCACCGTGCTCTTATACATTATAAGGCTTGAATATGTAGTCTAGCGGGGCCCCGCTCTCGATTGGCGTGTTTGCTGCATTCGCTCAGCCCCAAAGTGGTGGTCACTTAGCCGGTGACCTCAAGCATGAGGTGTGGGCATCGTTTTGTGAGCATTGCTCAGTACTGTGCACATACTGTTGTTTTGTGCTGCGCGTACATTTGAGGTAGGTGCTTGAAAGAAGGCGCATTGATCATACCAGCAAGCACCACATGGGCACTGAAAGCCTGCGTGCAGCAACATGTTTTCAGCTCTTAACTTGGGCGAGTCAACATCCAAAGGCCACCAGCTGACCGTGCCAATGTTATCTGAGTCGCCGATGACATCCTCAATGCTGTATGCTGGGGAAGCAGGGTTGTAGTTAGTGCTAGCACTAACCCTATTGTGGTCCCATCATCAGCCTTTGTCTGCGCTACAGCCCATGCTGTACTCGTGTCAATGCACCAGCTTTCACTAATACTAGACGTACAATGTATGGCTTGGTGTTGGCATTACGTGATCGATATGATTGAAATGGTGTACTTAATATAGTGCTGATTCTTTCCCTGCCACCTGATGCGCACGACAGGAGGCGCTCACCAACAGCGCGGCGGCAGCAGCGGCGGCGCGCGGCAACAGCGACGCCCTGTCCGCCCTCCTGCGCGTGTGCGCAGACGCCGCAGCGTGGCAAGACGCCATCGACCTGTACAAGCGGGCCCCTGCGACGCTGCGCATGCGATCGCGCGCCCACGTCCCCGTGCTACTTGCATGTGGCCGTGCTGGCCAAGCGGCAGCAGCCGACGCCATCTTTGAAGACGTCATCAGCGGCTATGGCGCCGGCGGCAGCATAAGCGCGACAGCCGGTGGCGGCGGCGCAAATGCAGCTGATGGTGCCGCCGCCTTCGATGCTATGCATCGCTACAACCTGCTGATAGACGCACGTGGCCGCGCGGGTGACGCGGATGGCGCGCTGTCGCTGCTGTCCACCATGCGACGCCGCACGGGCCACGCGCCTAACGCGTGGAGCTATACGCTGGCGCTGCATGCGTGCGCACGCGCGGGCGACGCGCGGCGCGCCCTGGAAGTTATCGAGTCGAAGCAGCGCGCCGGTCTCAGTCACGACCCGCTGGTGCACATGGACTCGTACTTCCTGCTGCAGGCGTGCGCGGCGGACCAGCAGCTCGGCTGGGCCATGAACCTCATCGCTGAGATGAGGAAGGCGGGGGTGCAGCCGGAGGGGTGGTGGTTCACGTTTGCCATACGCGCATGCGGGCAGCGATGGAAGGAGGCCGTGCGGCTTCTAGAGGCCGCCAAGCGCACCGCCGCGGATGGCCGGCCGGAGTTTGCGACGTACCGCGCCGCGGCGTCGGTGTGCCGGCACGCGCGGCAGATGGATGCCGTGAGAGCCATTGAGGCGGAGATGTCAAAGCTGGGCATGCACAAGGTCACGGCGTCGCTGCGGCAGAACCCGCTCACGGCCGTGACGCCCCCCCCGGGGCGCATTTTTGTGCCCTAGCCCAGCGGCCTTCGAAGCCGGAAGGAGGCAGCTGGCGACGTCATTAGCACAGATGTTGTGCGCGCATGGCGGGAACACCACCACTTTTACTGCTCCGCAGCGCGCTGTTGGCGGCTTGTCCTTGTACAGCGTCGCCCCCACTAGGTAGCGCTGCGGCAGCACAGTGTGCTGCACAACGTATGTTTACTCGCACATCACATGTCAGGGCCCGCTTTTGTGTCTGCCAGTGCTGCATGGCACACATTGCTGCGAGTCGCCCTTGAATGTAAATAGCCTTTGGTGAAAACATGATGTCTTTTTGTTTTTGTCATTTCTTGTTGTGGTCCATTGTTGGATGGTGGTCAAACAACTTTGAAGCTCTGATGCGAAATGTCACAATTGGAAACATGACCAATGGCGCTGGCTTCAGGTTCCTAACCCTATGTAACCTGTCTGTCTCTGTACCTTTTCTAAAACCTCACCTGTAACTTCATCTTCAAGTTTCACTTGAACTAGGCTGACGCTTGCACGTTGGTACAGTCAGCCTTGGAGGTCTTGCAGCACGGCGCCACTCTGTGGCAAGGCAGCGCCTGCATCAGGAACATGGGCCTCATGGCGGTGGCGAAAGCTTTGTTGTGCGCCGCATGCATCGCTGAAGTGCATGCTTGGTCCTCCAACACCCTGGCAGGCACCTATCATCTGCGAGCTGCTGGCGCTGCGATTAAAATGGGTATGTTTTCTGCTGTTTCTTCAAAAAGCATCAATGCAGTGCACATGTCAAGGTAGCTGAGTGGCGACTGACTCAGTACTCGATACTGCAAGCGAGCTTGAACATGCTGATGCTTCTCATTTTGCATTCACCGACCTTGAATGATCTGATGTTTGACTGATGCTGCATGTTTACTGCATGCAGGTGCGCCCCATTGCTTCAGAGGAGCATACTGCAGAACCTGGACGCCACAGCAAGCACAGGTGACAATGCTGCTCCTCAGAGGCCGGCGACAAAAGGTTTGAGTGCAGCCTTGGTACACCACTTGTCGGTTTTGCCACTGAACCAAGATAAGTTATGGAACCATCGAGGCATAGGCATCAGGTTTATCTCTTTACACACCACATTAAATGGAGTCTGTGTTAAGTGCAACTGCAGATTTGTACGGAACACTGTGCGTTGAAGTATTGCATGGACTTCATGTCAGCCATCAATAATTCATTCAACAAATGGCATTTTTGCTTATGCATCAACACAGAGGAGCCGTTGACTGGCGCAGAGTGGTCAAAGTGGAGACTGCTAAAACCTGTTCTAACAGTCTTTTAAACTTCAACTCTTCTGCCACTGTGATTCGGAGACTTCTCGCTGACCGCATACCATTGCTCCTATTGTGTGCCTCCTGTGCGACAGACAAGAGGCGTTGCGCACGTACGCATGAGCTCTGCTGCAGAACGGTCAGTGGAGGGGACAAGCACGGGGGAACCGGGCAAGGGGGTGCGGGCAACGGCAAAGAGCATTTACAAATTCACACGACCGCACACAATCAGAGGTGGGTGGTCGCTGGTTGTTGGAAATGATTACTTGTGGATTGCTTCAAAAAGCGTTAGATGCGAACAAGGCGGGCTGCAGTAACCCTGTGCAGGAACACCGAATTCGTGTATGCACACGGTTTCAGGGTGTTGTATACGTGTGATGTACGCCGCCATGCTGAAAGCCCCTTAAGCAATCTACTTACATAAGTACAACCGTACGCCCAACTTTTAGTACTGAGTGTGTGCCGTTGCTGAAGTTTTGATGATGTCACAAATTTTGATTGTTCTGCAAGATGTGGTGTCATAGATCATCCTGCATGATTTGTTTTGCAGGCAAGGCACCATATCATGGTCAACAGCACAATCGCGATGTGGCATTCCAATTATTTCACGTTTACGAAACGGTTATTGTTGCAAGTCCCTGGCATCCAAACTCCTCGGTCACACAAGATTGTTCTTGGTACCCTGCCTTCCTTCTGAATTGAAGCATCCACATGGTGGCATTGTCAACTGATAATGCCGGGCCAGATTCTGTTTGGGCGATTGCTGTGAGTGCGTTAACGTACACAGCTTGTTCGCAACTGCCGTGCTCGTTCAAGTGACTGCATGGTGCTGCAGTGCTGCTGGTCACGTGGTAATCACCACCAGCTGTGTTGTGGTGCTCAATGTTGTCAAAATTCTGCATTGCCGCACACCTCTTCTATCTTCTCAGGCACCATGCCGATGTTGCTGACATTGAGCTCTTTTTGTAGCATCAGCAGGGCTGATTCCATGCCACTTGAGGTCATGGTGGTGACCACCGACGGCTGTGGCGCAGTACTTATTGTTTTCACACCTTTCCCCTCTTGTCAGGCACCATACTGGCGTCGCTGACATTGAGCTCTCTTGTAACATTCGCAGGCCTGAGTTCAAGGCACTTGAGTTCATGGTAGTATTTACCAATGGCTGTTTACACCTTCTCTCTCTTCTCAGGCACCATACTGGCGTCGCTAACGGGCGTTGCGCGGGCGCTGATCGAGACGCCAACGGCGGTAGAGCTGCGCCTCATTCCAAGGGCGATAATGGGCATGCTGGCATTGCTGCTGGGGAACGCATACATAGTGGGGATAAACCAGATCTATGACGTGGATGTGGACAGAATCAACAAGCCATTCTTGCCTATGGCTGCAGGGGAGGTGAGTTCAAGCTTCAATTACAGCAGCTATGGCCTGATGACGGCCCACAAACTTTTACAGTTTTCTATCACAATACTGTATTGTCCTTAGTTATTATAGCCGCCGGCAGGTCCGGTGTGTTTGTTGTGTCTTTGTGTGCACCGAGACGTGTTGTTGTCAGCAGTGGTGTGCATGTATGTCGCAAGGCTTAGTCGCATGTGCATGCTTCCCTGATATCATACCAAACACGGTTGCCAAGCAGCTCGGGTTTGCTGTGTGTCTTAAACCTGTCACTACGTACATGCTGAATCACGATGCACATCTGGATGCATTGCATGTCGGTCGAAGTACGGGCATGACGGTCACGCGCATCATTCAAGTATGTACATGCATGTCAATGATGTTCACAGATGGCCACTGCGGACAGTCACTCCTTTGTCAAAAGATTGCCCATGTACTGGATGTCATCTCAGTTGTCATACATACATACATACGGTGTATCATTCGTGCACGGCTGCCCTACACAGCGACGGTTGATTGAGCACCTAACGCAGCACGGATGGGTGACAAACAAGTGTTCACCTGCTGTTGTAACACAGATGCTGAAAGCAGCCAAATCAGACAGTGCAGGTTGAGTGGCGCCGTTAACTACCGCCAATTGCGCTTGCAGATTGTTAGGGTTAGCCCTTACCCTAACCCTGAGATCATCAGTAAGATGGTAGCAAGACTCATGAGGCGGGCAAATCTGACCTCTATTGTGTGCAGTGCCTAGAAGCACGCATCATCGTGCTTATATGTGCACACGGGAAGGATGATACTGACGAGTCGGTCTGGCCATTGCCATCACACATTTGTATTGTTTCTAGACCATGTCACCATGTCTCAATTTAGGGTGGGGGTTAGGGTTAGGGTTAGGGTCAAGGTAACCCTGACCCTGTAACGGACGCATCATGCGCCCTGCTGCCAGACGTACACATGGACGAGCAAACAGTAGGGTACTAGCGAAGTTCAAGCCTTCATCGCGCAAGTAGGTTGACTTGTGCATATGCCTTCCTATGCTGCACCTGACCCTGACCCTAGTTGCACCCCTTGCCCCAGCCCTCACACTCTACATATGACCATGCAATGGTCTACTTGACTTTTCCCTGAAGGGTATGGCAATGAGCCTCCCATGCCTTAGGGTTAGGCCTAACCCTAACCTAACCCTAACCCTAACCCTTGCAGATGGGCAAGAAGGCGGCGTGGGCGGTGGTCCTCACATCCATGATCTGCGGCCCACTCATTGTGAGCCAGCTATTCAGCCCTGTGATCATGGGTCTCTACTGCTTCGGCCTGGTCATCGGGGGGCTCTACAGCGTGCCCCCTTTTCAAACGAAGCGTAACCCCTTCCTCGCGGGGCTCACGATTGCGTGCGTGCGCGGCTTCCTGTTGAACTTTGGCGTGTACTACGCGGTGAAAGAGGCGCTCGGCATACCGTTCAAGTGGAACCGCGCGGTGATCTTCCTGGCGAGGTTCATGACGGTCTTCGCTGGCGTCATTGCGGTCACCAAGTGAGTATCAATCACACTACCTTAAATAATAAGCAATGTGGTAAAGTGATGAAGTCTTGGGTCATTGAGGTCACTAGGGGAGTGGCTGGATTCACAAGTGTACGTGGTGTGGGAAAAGGGAATGGTCACTGATGCCCAGGTAGATAGATGCAATGCTGTGAAGTCAAAGCATAGGTGCCCCTTTGACACGCTTGCCTTAACCCCAACCCTATGCACTGTTTGTTGGCGGTCCTTGCGACGTGATGCTTATGATGGTTTGCAGGCCTTGCCACCAGCACATATGGACAATCCAAATGGTGTTTGTCCAGGTGGGAGGCATGCAGGACAAGCGCCACATATATGTAGTGCACATCAAGTTAGCACTTCCAGCTTATGTGTGATGTGCACCACAAAGCAGCCGGTCACTGCGTGTGATACCATTTGCTTATCGCTCTTTGCATGACTGTGTGTTAGGCCTTCAGGTTGTGGTGAAGTGCATGTGCCATTTCATTCGTTTCACTTGTGATTGTATTGCGCTTGTACCTACATAGCTTTGCAGCGACGTGCCTTCCACGATGTGAGCGCTCAGCAATTAGCACTCTGGTTAAATACTGATTAGCAGAAGGAGATTGGAGTTACACCGTGCTCCTCACACTGATAGCACCCAATGAGGTGCCGCCGCGGTTTCGTACCATGTTGTTCATCTGTCCTGCTTCTGTTCTGATGTGCAGGGATCTGCCGGATGTTGAGGGTGACAAGCAATACAACATCAGCACCTTTGCAGTGAGGGCAGGGGTGGCGCGAATAGCCAACGCGGCTTGCATTGTGCTGGGCCTCAACTACGTGTCTGCAATTGTTGAAGCGGCACTGGTGCCAGGTATGTCTAATGTTGTATTTGAATGTCTGAACTTGTTGACGAGCATACTGACAGGCAACAAGTAAGTATGGCTGCACGTGGTGCGCAATGCCCACAGATGCACGCAATGTGCCTGAGGGTCTCACAACCGCCGGCGAGCCTTTGTACTAAATGTATGGCAACCTGCAAGAGCAACAATACATGGCGTCTGCTGCGAAATGGTGATTGAAAGTAGAAACGTCATGCGGTAGCTATTGTTACTGGGTGATGCTTTGAAAGCAACTAGCATTGATGATTGAGGAAGCACCGCTCAGCTTGTAGTTACTGGTAGTGCATGAGTGTCAGAAGTACCATCTGAGCATTGGTGCTGTGTGCTCTGGCTCTGTTCTTGTGCTTGGTTGTCGATCAAAGAGAACAGAGCGGCCAATGTGAGCAGTTGTGATTGAGCGCATGGCTGCATCAAGTCCCCCCTCCCTCGCGGATTTTCTTTCTTTAGAATTTAAAAACTTGAAGGTAGACTAATGTTCTGAAGCGCCACTGTCAAGCCCAGCACCGGCTGCATAGTTATGGTTGCCAAGAACCAGAAGAATACAAGGCCATAGATTTAGGGCCAATGCTACCCGGAACCCAGTGTACTTGCGGACATCACGTCTGTGCAACACGCTTGTTAGCAATGGTGTCTGAGACGTGGCACCAAGGCTAGAATGCAGTGCTCCAGGCATGCTTTGGCTCCCAAAGTATGCCTTATGAGGACCTTCAATGTAGGTTGTGCCATGGCGCACTGCATGTTTTAGTGGCTGCAGTGGATTGGTCGTTGGCGTTGATTATGCAGCTCTTTTGTCTCAGTGCTCATCTCACAACATTCCTGTCGCCGGCATTCAACAAGTTGTTATGCTCTTGGTGTTGACTGATATTGGTACTACAGTATCTGTGGCAATGTCAATGTTATGTGCATGCTACACCGCTTTGGTAAGTGGTAATACTTTCTTATCCTCTTTTGTTTCCGCGACTGGTGCTGACTCGGCCTCTACATCATCCAATCACGTGGCATATCACACCATAGAGAGTCCATTTACAACACTCTCTGCTGACCAAACTTTGTGCCACTGTGATTTTTTGCTGCAGCCTTCAACAAGGCCATCATGATTGCAGGCCACAGCGCCTTTGCGCTGTACCTCTACAGGGCACGCACCAAGCTCCAGCCTGATAGCAAGGAGTCTGTCAAGGCATTCTACGCACGAATCTGGGACTTGTTCTACCTCGAGTACTTGCTATATCCGTTTATATAGACAGTTGTGCCAAGCTGTGGCAGAGCAGAAGTCTGCTCATGCAGTGCCAGCGGCTCTTGTGTGACTGTGCTTGTGGGGGGGTGCAGTTTACAGACACATACAGCAAATTTAGATGATAACTGGCACACTGCACAGATCAGATGTGCCCTTTCTTTCGGGGCTATTTGGGCTTTTGACTAGTTTGCTTGTCCGTGCCATGGCTCACATCTTTGAAACGCACTGCGCAGGATGTCATAGAGTTGTGAGCCTTCGGTTGCGGCCATCTGCAAGCGCTGTCTCTTCAGACAGACAGGCCGATGCATCAGGCCTGGCTCTTGAAGTCCTACAGGTATACCAATGCCTTACACAGCGTTGCAATGATGGTTTCACAAGTCATCAAGTTGGGGCAGCGTGTACTCATGTGGAACATCACAATCAGGTTTCTGTGCACATGACAGTGTGTCAGGACACAACCTCCATCCGGCCAACGTGTACAGGGACATTGACATGTCGGCAGCATTAGCATTCATGCAGCAACTGGCTTTGGTGAACAGCCAAAGCTCCCGCAGATGCAACATGTAATGCATGCAGTTGCGATGCATTTGCTGCCTGCCATTTACATACACATCACTCGCCGACCACTTTTATAGAACAATTCTCGCTAAGCGCGCAAAAAAGCCCAGCTTGTGGATGTCCACGTTGGTCCTGAAAATGTCTCAATGCGCATTGCCCACCACTTCTAAACGGCTTCGCCGCATGGCATCTCCCCCCCCTTGTAGTCCTCATCTTTCTGCTCCCCCTTACACTTACCCATGTGCATCATCTACAGCGGCAGCAATACCAATCATGGCGGCGCCCGTGATGGCGCACAATGTATCTGCTTCAACTGCACCAAGATCTGCATCAGCTTCAACCTCGTCATCACGGCGCCTGTAGGTTTACCAGCACTGCCGAGCATAAACACTAGTATTGCGGTTTAAGCCGCTCAGCCATTCAGTCAACTGGGCAAAGAAAAAAGTATGCACACAAGTACCATACCATGGCCGCAGCCTGAGGGCAGCAGCAGGCAGCAGCGCACAGCTGTTTCACAAGAAGACTTTCTGACTCGGAGGGTTTAAATCGATTGTGACAATATCCTTATGACGCCAAAAATGTCAGTCATCATGGTACACTACACAATGTGCACGCACATGTCACCTGAGCTTCGTAAACTGCAGGACTGCAGAAGGGAAAATTAGACTGCCTTGCGCCTTCTTTTAAAAGTTACCCGCACTTGCCTTTAGGACCAGCCACAGTAACCACAACCTCAAATCTGCAGCCGTCACATGAAAGAAAAGTTATGCCAGTGTTCATTCACGCCCAGGTACTCTTAGAGTGTTAAAACTAATGCATGCCGAGTCACTCATTATGAGCTGGACAGGGCATTTAATTCGGAAGCAGAAGCGAGGCACCAATTGCTTGCTGGCAAGACTATGGACAGCTAGTGCCGAAGCTTGCCTACAGAACACTTCAACTTGCTAGAGACCAAAGGAAGACTAGAAGCTGATGTTGGCCTTCTTGATGCGGTCCTCAACGGTGCGGCGTAGGTCGTAAATGTTGGCGTCTCCCATGCCGGAATCTATGGGCAGAATGGCAGCTGACCAGCCCGAGGAAGAGTATGGCTTGAACTCGGTGGTTTGAAAGAAAGCAGAGTTGAAGACGCTGCTCCAAGGCTCATAGTACTCCGCTGCTGGACGGCCCTTGGCCAGCACACTGGCCGTTGCGCGGTTGAAGTTGGCCTTGTCTCCCCATGACCACAGTCTTGTGAAGTGCGTGACAGAGGGGTCCACAACATACGCACAGCCGCGTCCTTTGGAAGGCAGGTTGACGGCGTGGTAGTGCCTGCAGGTTGTGCACAGGAGGCCAAAAATTGCAATGTAAGCCGGCAATCATACAACTCTGCCTGCGAAGTGCAGGGCACAATGTGCGATGACCGGTTGCAATTGGTAACCAGTATTCACATGAGTGCATGCGCATTGAGCGCGAAGGAAACAAAAATAACTGCCAGTGCCACAGCAGTGAGTACCGCACTTGAAGATACTTGCATTGCATAATGGAAAGCACTGTATTCTGCGGCAATCAAGGCAGAGAGAGCGCTAACGCTTGTGCAATGTCGCAGGAGAACATGTCAGTTTAGCAATATTGCTTGAATTTTTTTTCAGATCAGGCGCCATCTGCATGGGCTAGATCCTGCAGTTAATTGCATAGCCTGGCAACAGCAACTGAGTTCGACGAAGTTTGTGAGTGAGCTCCACTGCTGCACGCAATGCGCGCAAGCACGTGCGTACACCTGTGAACAGCAGTTCCCACTCATGCAGTCATTCAGTAAGCGTTTGCCCGCACTTGCACACATGTACTTCGAAGTACTGAAAAAAGCCCATAGTAGGACTGACGGCAGTATATGAACAAGAAATGCGCAAGTCTGCTCGGACCCAGGCCAACCTGAGCAACAGGAACGCGGCTTGATTTCAAGCTACTGCATACATACTTGCGATGACCATGGTGCTGAGCTGCCTGCATAACCACTGTATCGGACGCCCAGCGGCCGGGCCAGAATCATTATGGTACATTTGCACATCATAAACGTAGTGTTGTTGGCCTCTCTGTCCCATGAGTATATCAGTGACAACACTTGATACATCAAGCAGGAGGAAGAGCACTGCATCGCCAGCTCACGCTGCCAAGTATGCCCTCACCCGTAGTACGGACAAGCGGTACGGCTACAAGTTCTGCGCGAATGAAAGACTTCAAGTACCAGATTCATATATAGCCCCCCCCTGCCCCCCCCCCCCCCCCCCGCAATATTGCATTTGAGAACCGGGAGCAAGCGGTAATTACCGCGGGGGGGGGGGGGGGGGGCGGGGGGGGCTAATCAAGGATCCCCCGCGTTATTTGCTAGCGTTTACTTGGCAGCACCGCATGAATAAAGCAGGTGCACTCGCGAACAGCAGCATGGCGAACATGCCACCTGCTGCCGCAGTTAGCGCAAGCATGGCAATGCTAGCGACAGCTCCTGGGATTACCTAACCCTAAGATTACTGTTTGGCACACGTGATGCCTTTCCACCTCCAGCAAAGGGCAAAGGGGTATTCAGCCAAATAGCTCCCCCCCCAAACTATTCAAGGGGGGGAGGGTTATCCACAGGTGAATACGGTAGTATGTTGGCCAGTGACGCCGATGCGACAATTGTTATCTCTATACACCTTGAGCATAGCAAGCCTTCTGTTCATTTTTATCAGCACAGGCAACTGCTGCAGCAGGTTCGCTCTCACCCATCCATGGTCGGCCATTCATAATAAATGCCAGAGGTAGCCCACTTAAGGGGGTGCAGCAGCGTGTCCGTGTCGAAGTCAACGATGTTGGCAGAGTCCGGGAAGCACCACTCGTCGCGGCGCCAGCGCTTTCGTTGCGGCGAGATGATCTGAGACTTCTCATCAATTGGAAATGTCATGGGCAGCCATGCCTCGCCGCGCACCAAATTTGGAGTGGGGTTGGCGACGTCCATGCGCAGCCGCACGAACTCCTCATCAGCATTGAGCGTGATGGTGTATGTATATACCATGTTGGTGATAGGGTACTTGCCCATTGGCTCACGCGGCTCGGGATAACCCTCCAGGCAGTACTGTCCCACAGAGAGAAACCCTAGCTTAGAGCGGTTCTCTGCGCTGTCCGTGATGCTCATGACAATGGACTTAGAGCGGCCGTCTGCAGTCTCCAGGACTTTGACAGCCCAATCGGTATCATAGTACAGGCCGTGCTCAGCGGTGACAGCAGCGTAACGGATGCCGCCATGCAGGATCAGGCCACGCCGCAGGGGGAACCTGCCAGTGCCAGAGGGTCACCGATAGAAACATGAGGGAAAGGGCACGGGGAGAGAGGATGTCATGCCTTTTGCAATTGCTATTACGGTGGTTGGTGATATATATCAGGTTCTGCGCACGGGGGGATAATCATTGCTGTTGACCAGGAATTATGCAGCTTCACAAAGGCTTACCAATAGGCCCCGGGGGTAAGTAAGGTTGAGCTTCACAGCCATTTCAGTCACGTGCCACAGTGAGCTCCCTCCTCGAGGGCCTGTCCTTGATGACCCTAAGGGCTAACAGGCTAAAATTGCAGTGCAGTGCCGAGTGAATAAAGAATTTCAAGCTGCTAACTTACCCTGCACATCGCTGCCAGAGCTTGCATCATCGATCCCCATTTGTTAGTCACTAGTAGTACAATATTGATTGCACTGGCAGAGTCAGTCGCCTGTTGCTATACACTTACGCATTCTCGTTGGCCCCATAGTAGCACGCGCCCTCAACGTTGTCCTAGTCGTAGTTGACGCCGTCCTTGCTGACCTCTACCAGGGGTTAGGGTTAGGGTTAGGGTTAGGGTTAGGGTTAGGGTTAGGGTTAGGGTTAGGGTTAGGGTTAGGGTTAGGGTTAGGGTTAGGGTTAGGGTTAGGGTTAGGGTTAGGGTTAGGGTTAGGGTTAGGGTTAGGGTTAGGGTTAGGGTTAGGGTTAGGGTTAGGGTTAGGGTTAGGGTTAGGGTTAGGGTTAGGGTTAGGGTTAGGGTTAGGGTTAGGGTTAGGGTTAGGGTTAGGGTTAGGGTTAGGGTTAGGGTTAGGGTTAGGGTTAGGGTTAGGGTTAGGGTTAGGGTTAGGGTTAGGGTTAGGGTTAGGGTTAGGGTTAGGGTTAGGGTTAGGGTTAGGGTTAGGGTTAGGGTTAGGGTTAGGGTTAGGGTTAGGGTTAGGGTTAGGGTTAGGGTTAGGGTTAGGGTTAGGGTTAGGGTTAGGGTTAGGGTTAGGGTTAGGGTTAGGGTTAGGGTTAGGGTTAGGGTTAGGGTTAGGGTTAGGGTTAGGGTTAGGGTTAGGGTTAGGGTTAGGGGGGTTAGGGTTAGGGTTAGGGGGGGGGGTTAGGGTTAGGGTTAGGGTTAGGGTTAGGGTTAGGGTTAGGGTTAGGTTAGGGTTAGG